>BSBM01000177.1:23082500-24282500 GCA_027924585.1 Larix kaempferi | reverse complement strand
TCATTAAATTTCGATAAAAATAATTAAAAATATCACAATCATCAAATATTTAAACAACTCTTTAAATAAATTATACAATTAAAAAAAAATTATTAACCATAATTGCTCTATCAAAATTTCAACATTATAGATATGAAATTTTCACCATGGTTTACATTAACTAATCTGCCACTAAATCACTAATAAGAAAATTGACAATTAAACCACACTCATTGGCTTTTGAACACTCTAATAGATGTCAAACACCCAACACCCATTAAAAGTTGGGATATATTTAAGCGTGAAACAGTTAAAGGTGTGTGGAACATGCTATGTTTTTTATGATATTAAATTTTTTATTGAAAATAATATAATCACCCACTTTTGACCGACTATTTAATTTTTTTTATAATAAATATTCGATGGTGAACACTTATTTGTAAATTTGAAAACTCCATGATTCATAGACATGAACAACTATGTTATATAATGCTATATTTATATCTAAAACTAAAACTAAATTAATTTAATGTATATTTAATATTCATATATATTAAATATAACTAAATTAAATTTATATATTGTAATTTCAAATTTAAAAAATTAAACACAAAACTATATTAAAACTTTATTCTAAAAGCTTAACATTGGTACAGGTGAATGGTGAATGGTGCAGGCAGCGGCAGCGGCGACGGCGGCTGGAGGGGAGGAGGATGGCGGTGGGAGGGGAGGAGAACGGTGCAGGCGTGAGGGGAGGAGGATGGATGGCGGCGAGAGGGGATGAGGATGGCGGGAGGATGAGGATGGTGGCGGGAGGGGAGGAGGATGGCGGGACGAGGACGGTGGTGAATGTTGCAGGGGACGCGAGGGGATGGAGGCAACGTGCATGGAGGGAGGGTGTAGGGAGCTTCCCAAGGCAGAAGGAGGCAGGGTGGAGGGGACGCGAGGGGATGGATGGGGAGGAGGATGGTGGGAGGGTGGACGGTGAGAGGGTCGACGACGGGAGGGAGGGAAGGCACGAGTGGATGGATGGAGGGAGCTGCGCAGCAAGGGAGGAGGCAGCATGGAGGGAAGGAGGGAGGGAGGGAGCAGCGTGCAGGGAGGGAGGTAGCGTGGAGCTGCACAGTGAGGGAGGAGGGGAGGAGGACGACGGGAGGATGGGGAGGTCTGCGAATGGAGGACAGATGGAGGAGGAGGTGCAGGGCAATATGACAGCTTTCATTAGATTTCAGTGTATTAAATATTCCAATTAGATTACCTTCTCTATTCTACTTTGATCGCCGATCCACTTTTTTTTGCCACTTCTCTTTGCCTCTTGTTTTAGAACTTTTTTTTATGTTGTTTTTTGTTTATATAGGCTTTTATTTCAACTATGACAAAATATTAATTAGTTTTACTTTTTACCTTTTATTAGATGTAACGCTACATACACGTTATAAGATCTCCCTCATATTATCACATTTTACGTTTTATTAGATGTAAAGCTACATGTAATTACGCTACATACACGTTAGAAGATCTCCCTCATATTATCACTTTTTACTATCACTTTTTACGTTTTATTAGATGTAACACTACATTTTTATGATTTATTTAAAGACGTAACACTACATCACACGTTAGAAGATCTCCCTCATATTAGGCTGTAGAGCGCCTCTCGACGCATTTTATTAAGAGTTGTGACCACTTTTTAATTCTTTGATTTTCTTATGAATATTGGGGAAGTTGTTAGTTTTCATTATTCAAATATTATTAATCATAAATTGATACTTATATCTTTTTCTAAAATTTAATATTATAGATTTTATATAATCGTAACTTCATCAAATTACTTGAGCTTATATGCCTTTTGTATGAAAATGTTCTTCAACTTAGAATACAGATTATATTTACTTGAGTCAAGTTAATTTTGGTGGGTATGCATTTATAGTTACATTCTTTACATCAAAGCTAGGCACATTAGTGATTCTTCAAGTTAAAGATTATCATTTCATTATAGTTTCGATGCAACCCTTATGTTGAAGTGGAATATTAATTCCTTAATAAATCGTGTGCAGGTTCCAAAATGAGAATGTTTAGGGTTCGATGAATATAAAATCGACCACCCATCCTAGATTTGATTTGTCAATTTGCTTAATTGGTCCATGATCTCTATTTAAAGAGCATGCATGGTCATTTGTTTGATGATCGATTGTGAGAAACTCATATGTAAAATATTTTCCTTTGCATAATATATTGCTTCAAGTATCTATTTGGTTGGGGACATGGAATATTTCCCTCTTTAAGGGTTTTGACCACGTAAAAACATCGGTGTGTTAATTTGTGATCTATTTTTGTGAGTGTTTTTTGAAGGTGTTTTATCTTTTGGAAATATCTTATGTTAGTTGAACACATGTACCCTTGCATATATCATAAGTCCCATAGGTGTAACTAGAAATATCCTTAGATAAACCAATAGATCATCTTGTTGTTATAGTACACGACAAACAACACTTGGGGAGATCGCTCTCTAGTACCTAAGTAGTTGAGTAGTATATCTAAGGGAACAAAATAACCTCCTTATTTAGTGCCCTTTGGCTCGAGTACCGCTATTGGACATCGCACATATATCAGAGAGCTATAGTGCTTGTCTCTCCCTCATATTCAGGACCCTATAAACCTTACCCTCCCCCAACCATCCCATGGTGGATGGTACTCCTATTTATAGACCACCTTGGAATACTCTAGACAACATGAATGCTTACTCTAATGTCACAAAGCTTGATGCACTAGATGAGCAATACAAGAATCTTTAGGCCAAGATCTAGGAAAATGATGACCGACATATGGGATATATTCAAAAACATTGGAAGGAAGTAAGCAACTTGGGGATTTAGAAACTTCAAGAGGAAGTAAGCATGCTAGAACAAAAGTTGGATTGCATATATGGAATACTAGCTTAGATATCACCTCATGAAGAAATCCCATGGTATACACAACATAGTGAGCCACACCAAGAATAAACATCTCACTCAAGAATATTTAGACATTAGCAAAATCCTACAAATTGTCACATCCATAAACCACTCTCCATGGAATAACACTTGGAACCATTTTCCTAAAGTGGGATTGAACAAATTTATGGTTATAACTCATCAATATGGGTCACCTAAACGGAAAATTACTTCCTCCTTCATGGCATGACTAATGACATGATCAAACATAAGTTGGGGGTCTTTTATCTAGATCTAGAATGATGGTAATGGTGGGAGTGGCATACAAAATACAATGGGAAATTCATCACTTGGATTCTATTGTTAAATATATCCATGCTCATTACAAGTGAATTACTCACTATTTGTGGTGGCTTACCAAGTTATGCCAAACAGGCTTAGTCACATACTTTATCTCAACCTTTGAGAAATTAGACATCCATACAGAGAAATTAACAAATTATTTCTATAAAGAATGTTTCATTAGTGGCATCAAGGAGGAAATTAAATCACAAGTTAAAATGCAACGTCCTACCACCTAGTTGGAAGCACCATAGAGGGATCTAGAAGTACATATGGTGATCAATGCACATACAAAAAAAAACCCTATTTCATTCCATTCTCAGACACTATGCAGGTCAACTCCTCCATCATAGTTCCTTCTCCTCGCCTCACTTTAAAGTACGAATGTTGTCTCCATTAGAAATGGTAGATCGGAAAAGACATGGAATCTGTTATAATTGTGATGAGAATTATGATATAGTTCATAAATGAAACAAACATAAGTTATTTAACATTTATGTGAATACTCCTATTCATTATGAAGACATCATTATGGAAGATACCCCTAAGTTGTAGACTATTGACCAAAATTATCCCATGAAAGAAGAAGTGGAATTTGAATTTCATCAAGAAGAACCACTCATATCTCTTCATTCTTTGTTTGATATTTCATCCCCACAAACATTAAAATTTTTGGGTTACATCAAGCATCACAAAGTGGTAGTATTGGTATATAGTGGAAGCACCCACAATTTTATTCACCAACGAGTGGATGAAGAAATCAACTATTATGTCCACATGGTGCCCAAATTTCAAATTATGATAGACAATGTTGGGATGATGAAATGTGGGGGGCATTGTGAAAAAGTGAGGGTCCAATTGGGCGATTACCATTTCAAAACTCATATGTTGGTCATTGATATGGATGGTTGTGATATCGTTTTAGGGATATAATGGTTGTAGAAATTGGGACCAACTACCATGGAATTCAAGGATTTTTAATTGATATTTACTCAGAACTTTCATACTCACACCCTCACAGGGCTATATGCAAGCTCCATTGAAATCATAAGTTCTGGTCAGATGGAAAAATTATTGAAGAAAGGCCACTCTAGAATTATTTGTCACTTCCATGCCATATAGGCTCTACACAATACCACATAGGAAATGCATCCTTTCTTACAAAAGGTTTTGGACAAACATTATTAGGTATTTGAGATAACAAAGGGATGATCATGAAATACCCTTGATTTTGGGCAATCAATTGGGAAATGTACAACTTTATAGGCACCCATTTTAAAAAAAGAATGAAATTGGAAGGATCACTCAGGAGCTACTAGATGCAGGAGTAAGTCATCCCAACACTAGGCCATATTCATCCCTAGTTATCATGGTTTTAAAGAAAGAAGGGAATGGGAACATGTATCTTTATTTTTATGCTTTTGCATGGAACAAAGTAGTAGAAAAAGCATTTGCAGTTTTAAATCATGTCATGTGCAACACTTTGGTATTAGTTGCTCTTGATTTTAATAAGACCTTTGTATTGGAATGTGATGCTTCCATAAAAGGTTTGGGTGAAAACTTAAGGAAACATGGATGACCCTTAGCATTCACTAGTAAGTATAATAGGTATTTTAACAACTTTACCTACAAGGAAGAAATTATGGCCACCCTACATGCAGTCAACACATGGTGGCAATACCTCCTAGGGTAGCAGTGATTGAATTATTTTTTGGAACAAAGGTTGTCATTCTTAGAGAAACATAAATGGGTCATCAAGTTGCTTGGATATTATTACAATAAAATATACAAAAAGGAAAAATATAATGTTGTGGAAAATGCTTTATCAAGAACATATGAGAAAGAGGAATCCCTATTTTACTTATCTTCTTTGGTATAGGAAAGGGTATAAAACACATTACAAGAATGGATCCCCATTGTTACTACATCTTATATCATCAAGAAACATAAGGAAGATTCCAACATTAAGTGTTATCCAACAACCCTTCACTGGAGTTTTACGACCCATATAAGATTGTTCAAGACATGGGATATGCATATAACAACTTGTGTTTCAAACACACTCCAACATCTACCCATTATTTTATGTGTTTTATTTGAAGAAGGGTGTGGGTCAGAAGTAAAGTTGAAAATCCATTACTAGAACCTGATGTATAAGGCTCCATTTGGATTCATATCACAACAATTTTGGCCACACAAGAGCATCACCTAAACCAGTTCATAGTCAAGGAAATTCTACACCAGTGGAAGTATTTGCAATTAGAATACGCTACTTGGGAACCATTGTTGTTTTTACAATAGTTTCCCATCTCTAGCCTTGAAGACAAGGCTACTTTTGAAGGGGGGTAGCATGTTAGGGTCTTTCCCTAACCCCCCTACTTTATCAATGTATAAGGGCATAAATCCCATTAGTTAGTTAGTGGTTCCTTAATGTAAAAGGGCCTTCCTTATTGGATAAAGTCCCCTAGGTGGTTGACCCTCATTAATAATGGGACCACAAGCAATTCATATCTTGTTTATTGAAGCATTATATGTAAAGTAGTAAGATATGTAATTTTGAGTTAAGAATTTCATTGTATTTGGAGATTTTATCTTGGAGGTTTCCCCCTTGAAAAGACAAGTGGACATATCTATCTATTTTATCTATTCTCTCTTGTATTTTTCTATCTTTTCTTTGAATTTCAATATTTAAGCATGTTACATTGATTCTAAGGAGGGTATACTTTGAAGAAGGCCATGGTTGAAGAAATGGTTGCCTTGGAAAGAAATAAGGCATGGGACTTGGTCCAATTTTTTTATGGAAGAAAACCTATTGGTAGAAAATGGGTGTTCTAGAAGAAGCTCAATGTAGACGGCCAAGTGGAGAAGTACAATGCTATCCTAGTAAAGGATATTCCAAAGTGGAGGGAATTGGATTTGGTGAGATTTTCTCTCATGTTGAAAAATTGACTCCCATTATATTTCTATTGTCTCTTGTTGTATCATTTGATCTTGAAGTAGAAAAAATATATGAAAAGATAATTTTCCTACATGGGGAACTATTCTAAGAAGAAATCCTAAACGGTTCATAATTGTTGTAAACCTAATCCATAGGTATTATGGTTCCATGTGTAAAATATTGTAAATATTTTTAGTTTTAGTTGCTTGAAGAGTCACACATCTTTGGGATGTGAAAGGCCAAAGTTCACTTCTCTCTTGTATGAATAATACCTTCACATTCAATAAAATTAATCCAATTTGGAGTTTTCCCAAGGTCTGTCATGGAATCATATCCATGGTCTAATTTTAAAACTCCCTAGTCTCTCTTCTTTGGTATATTCCCTCTTCCCAGTCTGCTCCCTACAATGCCTCCTTAGTCTGAGCATTAATCCTTTGTGTTTTTCTCTACACACTATATGTTATTTGCTAGCTTTGAAAACACTAATCTTTTCCATTTCCATGACTTGGGAAGATTTTACCTCTCACAACCTCATGCTCTAGAATGGTGTATTATCCCTCTATATTCTATATTTTGGTAGTTTCCCTATGTTTCCTCCATGTACTCACACCGTGACCTATTGGTATCTCCATTTCTATGTAAACCTTGTAGATTTCAACAAATATGGTATCTCTCCATGTAGAGATACTTGTGCATAACCCTAATATTTAATCACCACTCAAGCTTGTGAACTTTCCTCTTAGCTCTCCACGACCTTTAAAATTTAGTTGAAGACCTATGTGAGATCAATAAGAAGCTATGACTGGTGTGATAAGTTGTGACTTGAAGTGATAATTTATTACCAGGATGAGAAGTTATGACTTGAAGTCTAGTGTAATTGACCCACTAATGAGATAAAGTCTAGGCATGTGATGGTATATGCGCATGGATGAAGTCTAAATCCAAATTTTCATTCCCATGAGGCCATATAAATTATTATTGACCTTGACATGAGATAATTTTTTATCTTCATTCCTTGTGACAGTTGAACCTTCAAATAATCATTATTAAGAATAGTGTTTAGATTGATCAAGAATGAATTTTGGTTGTCGCATGATCGCTGCTTTCTAATGGCGTTTAGTGGAGTCAAGAGCTTAATTTAGTTTTTATCTCATGGTATCGGAAATTTAGAGCATTGCTTTGGATAAGATTTATAGATTTTTTTATCCTCTAAAGCATATTGAACAGATACTGTAACATGTAGCTATTGTATTGTATAGATTATATTGTAGAGCTTGGTATACATTGTCATTTTATTAACGTGACTATTTTTATCTATTGGTGACGAACTGTGTTTTTAATACATTTTCCTCAGTGTAAAATTACCTTGCATAAAATTTCGTGATACATGAAAACCATTGTATTTCTTAATTAAATAATACTATATTGCAAATATTTCCATTATAACTATTCTATTTTGTAGAAAATTGTATTGTAAATTATTACAAGAGATTGTTATGGTATAAATGTATTTATTGCATTAGATTGTAGTAAACTACAAGATGCATTCAAGAGTTTCCATTATCGAAGTTGTTCTCTACGACAAAGAAAAATATCCAGTGTGGTCAACAAAGATCAAGCACACAGTCATATTCAATAATCTATGGGATGGTATTTATGAAGGAGAGGGTGACACTGCACGTGAAGAGCCTATAATAGACAAATATCTTTCCATTTATAATAACATAGATAAGAATAAACATGTATTGATGATTTCTATATTAAGTGATGTCGTATCCTCAATATGATAATTAGAGATACTAACTCAATCACAATGAGCCAATTTCAAAAAATAATGAAACCAGGTACAATTTCTAGCTATGAAGGCTAAAAACTGCATGTTTCCAACTCATCCCAAATGGAAATAAACATTTCCAAATTATGATTTGACACATGGGATAAGTCCTAAAACATCCCTTCTCACATGAATGACCCTCAAACAAACACTCAAGGTATTTTTTGATATTAAACAGACATAAACTCTTGACAGGGAATTTCACCAATTAGTGGTAGGACACTGATGGACAAGATGGTTTCCCAAATAAAACCAAGGGCTCATGAATTTGGAAACAAAGGTTCTTATGGTGTCCATATAATATAATCCACTTTTTATGCACACAAACCAAACCTTTAACAGGGTTTAATCAAGGTATTCCTTCGACAGTTGCACATTCGAGAATGCATCACACCTAGGAAGACCACTTGAACAAGCCAAATGACTGGAGGCAATATCCCCAGGAATTATGTGGAACCTCCACTAATTATGGTGTATAAATAGAAGCAATTAACCACTTCAATACTGAATAAAATTTCCCTAACCTGCTATATACTCTACTTGACTTAACAAACAAAGATTAGACAATGAAATTGATGATTAGGTGCAAAGATCTAAACTTGCAATAGTGACCAAACAACTTTTCCAAACGCACCTAAGGCCTCTAAAAATAATCCAAACAGGTCATTTTGGTCATTAAAACACTCTGAACAATCAAAACCCGCACACATACTGATAACAAGGACCTTTTAAGTGGTTTTCAATACACAAACTTATGGCAAACTAACTGCAGAATTTTGTCTTGAATTCCTAGGAAACTATTGAACTAGTATGCAATCCAAAAACTTCTAGAACTTCGTCAAAACTTCCAAGAAGTATGGGTTTAGAAACTAATACACTTATAAAATTCTGAAAATTGCATTATAAGAAATTGGAAGCTCATTTAAGTATTTCTACATGCATAGATTTCGACCATACTCTTATAGAATAAACTAGTAAATGAAACAATGGAGTTTTGACATGAGAGTAAGGGTTTAATGCAAAGAGTCTTTATTATCATTGAATGGAAATTTATAATAAATACATGGATGATCTTGTAGCTTCAAATTATAGAATAAATCTGATATAAAATATACACAAGATGCCAATATATTTACAGTAGAAGAGATAGGCAGAAAGAACTCCAGATAAAGATTTCTGCTCAACAAAACTTACTCACAGGCATAAATTCAACCCTAGACTTGAAGCCTGCAGCCAATGGTGCACCTTCCACCTTATATATAGAGTATTTATCCAAATATATGACCAACAAAATCTACCAACACCCATAGGTGCACCCACTTCAATCTAGAAACCACCAACATTGAAAATATGGAACTACACAAACTATGAAACTGAATCTCTAACTAGATGGAGACTGGAACTCGAACCACATTGAGATTAAGACATGAATAAAAATGTATCCATTCTGATATAATATGCTTCAATGAATCTCATATGAAAAGGACTAGTTGAAATGCTAGCAAACACTTTAACTAGTTTTGTGGATAAAGGGGCACATTTCCCTACTATTGCAAGGGGCACATCTCCTAAGCATACAGAATTCTAAGCATATACGACATCAATATCAAACATAACCAGAATATGTGAATGGGTGCACTCATGCTCCTTTTATAAGTTAAGTTGGCTTCTAAGATGCATTGCATGTGAACCACTAGCCTCATCCAATGCACCCTCATTGGATAAATTTGGACTTGCATCTTTGTCTTACTTTTTCCTTGCTTTATTTCCTTTCATGCTTTAGTTTTCCTTTATTGATTTTGGAAACTCCTATTTTTTCTCGATTTTTTATTGCTTTCCTGCTTTTCCAGTGCTTTCCTTCTTTTCTGCTACTTTCTACTTTCCTGGTTTTCTGTTGCCTTCTAGCTTTTAGTTGATTTCTTTATTTTCATTGATTTTATTCCAGATTCATTTGTGGAAGACAACTCACAGGGTCCACTTAATCTCATATCCTCTCTCTTGGGCCACCTAAGAATTTCCAACTCATCACACTATTAATTAATAATTAAATATTTACAACTTATGAACTACACCACTTCTCTATGTTTTAATTTAGTTAAACTAGATAACCACAAACCAAAATTAGTCCCTACTAATTTATTGAATTTATTATAGAACCCATGGGTATTGAATGGGTTAGGGGGTGATCAAGGATCCTTTAAAGTGGGGACATTATAGTCCTACCCTCTTGCTTGTCCTCAAGCAAATGAAAACATGGGTAATGAAGAACATGTGCTTTTCCTCCTAACTGTTGCTGCAAGACTATCTCAAGAATCATATGAATCTCTCTTCCATAATAGATGACCCCTTTTTTAAGCTTGTATTGGTCACCCTTCTCCATCAATTTGTTGAGTATGATTTCCATTGATGCCAAAAGTATTCATTAATGACAAATGATATGATGATATGGAATGTATGATGACATGTCATGTGTGATGAGTGTGAAAATCCATCTGATGGTGCTCTAGTACCTTCACGATGTCATTGTTACAATTTTACATCATTATATAAAGGTTTGACAGTTTGGTGAAACTCTGGAAATTGACTAAGTATTGGAAAATTAGTCTAAATTGCTCTAGGAAAATGCCCGCCACCTTCTGTATTTAAGTTTCGCCAGAAGGTAGAGGTCCGCCTCCTCCGAAATTGTGTGGGGGCCCGCCGCCTCCAGAAGGAGGTGGGGGGACCAAATGGGGGTGGTGGTACTTGAGGGACGGTGGGTGGGGGTCCTTGTTGTAAACATTTTGATGCCCCCATAGAGTGTATGGATTTCCAGGATAAGGTATCCCGTAGAGTGCGTTTTCGGGATTGAATTGTCCTGACACAGGGTTAAGATAACTTGGATACGCTTGACTCCATGGTGGTTGGTTTGACTGGGATGGTCCCACAACATGGGATAATCTCATGGTGGAAGGTACGGTGGGTAAAGAATATCCAACGGAAGGACCGATGGGAAATCCTCCTCTAGTCTTATGGTTAAGAGATAGGGGTTTCCCCCCAACAACAATGTGCTGACCACTAATCAAGGGTTGACCTAACAAGGGTTGTTGATTATCTACGACAAGATTAACATTACTCGTAAGGAAGGTAGGGGGTAGAGAGTATCCTCCCTGCGAGTTTTGGGGTGGGGGAAAAGTGGGTAATGTTCTCGTAGTAGTAAGAGGAGTGTTGGACTGTTGTCCTTCAACAGGTTGAGTCGTTGGAGGTACAAAACTGGTCTCCTGTCTAAGGGGCGTACTTGCAGGAAGTGGGGGTTGAACAGGTTCGTAAGTGGGCACGTTGTGGGTGGATGGTTCTGATGAATCATAGGATAAAGTGTGAATTAGGATCTGTCGATACGTGGGTACCTCCATGGATTCATCCCTTCGTGAAAAACTTTGTCTTCGAGGTTGATCACCCTTGGAACGTAATTGTTCCAAGTCAGCATGAAGGGGTCCAAAAATTTCTTTGGGAGTGGGCCAGGCAGGTGGGGATGTAGTGACAAAATGAGCCACTTGTTGACCTAGAGAAGTTTCCCAAAAGGGTGCAGCTAGACCAAACACAGCTGATATAGGGTCGTCCTGGGGAGGATTATACCATTCTAATGATCCAAGCTCTCTCGGTAAAACGGGAGGTAGAGGTACGTCAGGTGAAGTGGAATTCTCCGCCTCTTCACCCCTTGGGGGGTTGGATGTGGGTGAATTTGGAGGGAACATGTGTGCTCCAATATTCAAAGTAGGGTTTTCTACTTCAGGTGACACAACCATGACGTGTGGGTCCATTATTACCTTCAAAATTACCTCCTGATTAAGGGGATATTTGGGTGGTAAGTTTAAAATCATACGATACCTTCTCCAAGGAAAGTCAGATAGAGTGACTAAAACAGATTTTATCCTAGGTGTAATTTAAACAAAAGAAAAGCAGTCCATAAAATTCTACACAAACTAAGGCCGCAAGCAAACTTATGTGATAGGTGTGGATTCAAAAGTCTAGAACCTCACAGGATTGTCAAGGCTTTGCAACTCGCTATATATTGCAGGGTCCAACAATAAAACGTGACAAGGAGGATTGGGACCGTACTCTTGCCTGAATACCCAACTACCTGGATGGCACGTGCATAGTAATCCCCCCGAGTGCTGTTCTTGGTGTATTTCTCTGCCAAGACAGCCAAATGGATAGCTTAGTTGGTTTTAGGAATCCTAATGGTGTCTCCCGATGTACACAAGGTGCGTGGGAGCTCAAATCCGTAGTGGTGCTGTCTAATGCACAACCGTACAACACGATACCTTCCTATATACTACCGAGTACGTGAAACACCTTTTGATATATGCCAAGTACGTGAAGTGCCTTTTGATATACCCTAACGTACATGAAAGAGCCTTCGATATACTGGTTGGTATGTGAAAGAGCTTCGATATAACGGTTGGTACGTGGAAGACTACAATACCCCCGGGATACAATGCTGGCAAGTAACGACAACTGCCACATTTTACGATGCCGGAACACATCTCTAACTTAACACACAAGTTACTCAAAATTTTACCCTAGTTCTACCGTTAATTTTATCTGGACGATTAGGTAAATGCATGAGGTGAGTACATAAACGTAAACATAATGCAAGCCCTAACTACATGAAAAAATGCACTTTTCTTTTGATGAAAACTATGTATGAGAGGGAGAAATCCTTTTCAAGTGGTTTTTACCAAAACAACAAGACTCAACAAATCTCAATTCTACCAAATTTGATAATGAAAGTACTCTTTTCATTTTTCCAAGCAAAACATGAAAATCAACACACATCAAAACCAAATCTAAGCATTTTCATTTTGTCTTTTCGAATAAAAAATGTAACTAAGTGATGAAAAGAGAGAATTTCTATCTAGAGCACACTAACTTTTCAAATTTCACCATGATGGCTTAAAAGCATAAAAAACCAAAAATGCATACAATTCTTTCAAACATGGAATCACTTTTGCAAAAACTTGATTTCACTTGGATTTTTCATGAAAATGAATGGCTCATAATTCATGAAAAAACACAAATGATTAACTTTCCTTTCAAACTTTTCAAAAGACTCATGAATGATTTCTAATGCATGAACCAACTTCTATAACAATTTTCAAATACACTTGAAAATGGTAAATATGAAGCACTTTTAATTTTTCCAATGATATGCTAAGACTATAACTTGGTAACAATAATGTTTTTAAGCATGAATAACTGAAAAGAAAGATTATTTGCAGCACTCCAAACACTAAAAAATTCTCAAGAAAATGACAAGCACTCATATGGACTGAAAACACTCAAGACACTCAACAAATAACTGGATGCAAGCAAAGCTAAATAACATGTGCAAAAAGAGGTATGGGATTGGATCTAATGCAAATACTATATCAGGTGAGGAGAGGAGGGAATGTAAAGTCAAGTGGATGAAGGTGGGGGAGACCAAAGTGTCCACCACTACCAAATCTCAAACTCGTCCAAAATGGAACCCAAAACCAATCCAAATCGAACCAAACAAAACCAAACACTACCAATGCAAAATAAAAAAGGTCTCTGACTGGAAGATGCAGTGCAGAGGAGGTTTGTAATACAAACCAAACTCAAGGGTTGGAGAGGAGAGGACCCAATCACAAGGCTAGGCTGCTCGGCGTAGCCTCTGGTTAGGATCAGAGCGCCTGTCGTAGGTGGCAAATAGATGAACTGCACCGATGGCGCAGGAGGTCAAACTGTGTTGAGTGACAACGTCACAGGTTGCAAGGAAACAGACTGCGCTTGACATGGGAACGTCGCTCTGGCTATACTACCCAGGTGCGACGGGAGAGATCCCTATGCAAGGATGCAAAGATCTCCAAATATGAGCAATCAAAAGGTTTGACAATCAAACATACAAACCCAAAGTAAGTCAAGAGACTCTTCAAGAAGAAGATCTGGTGGTGAAAGAGGTTAAGGAAGCAAATGAAATGGCTCACAAAGAAACAAGAAAAAATGACTTTCAAACTGAAAACTTAAAACAATGCATGTAATTCCCCAGTATGGTTGCCAAACTTGTTACCGGATAGTATACTAAAAGTGGACTTAAGGCGTGATCTCCCTAGTTCAATGTGAATCTAGAACAAGTAGGACATAATATGAAACTACTTTCCTAGATCTAGTTAAAGATCGAGTGATTATATGTCTTACCTCTAGCTTGTAGATCTTTCTCCTTGATGTTGTTCCAAGCTCCACGGTTGTCAGATCTCAGCTGCAAGACCTGTCAAGACATACAGAACAATACAAGCAGTAAAACAATATCTAAACAGTAACAAATCTAGGTAAACGGTTAAGCAAGTAAACTACACAAACATTATTAACACAACAATATTTGGTGGAAAGAGTTTATATTACTGTATTAAAAGAGGGAAGTACAAAAGAGAGATGATTACAACCAAATCTTAACGTCGCAATCCTCCTCCAACAAGTCAATGCCAAAGCCTCCAAAGGAAGTATAGGTCTCCCAAGAGATGAGTAGAGATCTCCTAAGCTAATTTCACCAGCATGCAAGTGCTATAGACTTCCTCCCATTTGGAATGGGAATGAACTTCATATATGTAGGACTAAGAGGATAGGGTAGTGTTAACACCAAAATTGACCCCCTAGGTTATGGAGAGGGTAATCGTGGGTAACCACTAACCAGTCTTTGGCTTATGCTTCTGACCTAACACAAGCAAAGAGGGCTCTCTCTTTAACTCAAAGAAAGCTGAAAATCATCAAGATTGTCATTAATGAAGAAACAAACTAGCATTCAACATTTAAGATATTCAATGAATAACAGGTGCAGAAGATCAGATTTCTGTTGGAGCAAATTGTTTGAAACCTTGGTAAGAGAATCAGGAGGAGAACTATTGGGCAATGGAGTCAAAAGATGAATCATAAAACACATAACAGTGTAGCTGCATTAGATATCTAAACAAAGGCAAGGTAGCCACCCACACATAGTCAAAGAGCTTTAAGGGGTGAAACCGAAGAGGAATGAATAGTCCATCAATGTAAGGCATCTAACAAGGATGAATCCTACATCAACTTTAGCAGAATATATTTGGTGGAATACTTGGAATAAGCTAAGCAAAGCATAATCTCTATGAATTCTACTTCACTATTACCCTGATCCAAGCATGAAGGAAATAACACAGAATGGAATAACAAAGAGAGAAACACATTTGCACATTGGAAAAGAAGGAAACAGACTGCAAGAAAGATGACACAAGAATTCTCTGCAAATAACCCAGCCTCAAACACTACTGATGTATTAACAATTAAATCTCAGAAAACAGAGATGAGCTCTCCTAGGCTTCAGCCAAATGATTCACTCACCCTTAGGTCTTCTATTACAATGAATATATAGCTGTCCTGAGACTCATAGTCGACCTATTCCTAACAGAAAATAGTTACAAAATTTAGTGACAGATCATCAATACAACTCTGCCACCTATTTTTTCAAAATAGAATTTAAGAGATATCCTAACTACTTTTTACATCCGGCAGCAATTTTCAATACATAACAAAATTTATTTAAAATAAAAGACAAAAGATATTTCAGATAGGTTCTCCAGGTGGCTGCTCCACTTAGCTTTCGAATTCTCCATTTCTACCCACTTTAGACTGCTAGGTATCACATCACTTAACTTTAAAATGATTTCCCAAATCCTTAGTGAGCTTTCAAATAGAAGCTTCGACTTTGCAAAAACCTGGCACGAGTTGTTCTTCATTCTCCAACAACATCCTTTGCTGCAACATTTACCTGCTTAAAGTCTTGCACCAAAACCCTCTGAAAATATCTGGTATAATTTTGGAAAGCACCTTGTCATGGTTTTTAAAGAATCGCAACAAGTAAATTAGGGTTGAGTAGAATTCAAGGAACTTGTTGCATTATTAATACTGTCTAAAGAGAATAGAGCACCAGATTTTGTGCCCTCTGCTTCATGAGAATGTAAAAACAGCACAAATAACACCCAAATGTGTAAAGCCAACAGATAAGCTAAGGCACAATACTTTGCTGTCCCATGCTTGAGCACCAGCGGGGAAGGTTGTGTCCAATTGGCGAAGAACAAAGAAAATAATGCGTCCTCCAAAGTCTCTGTGCTCATTAATTTCTTTGTCCCTAGAACCATATGATCTGGCCAACCCAAACTCCAAGTCATCATCAATCGAAACTGAATCCAATAGGACTAAAGACTTCTTGCCTTTTGATATGTTTGACTATGCAAGCCCCTCTAGCCTGAAGAGTAATGGTGCCGTCTCTGCAGAGAGAGCCTCAACCTTATTTCTGTCAATACAAATCGTGATAGCCATTTTGCTTGTGTTTACACATGAGAGAAGTGGATAAAACATCAGCAGCAACATCTCGGAGAAACCACGCCAATGGGTCGTTGATGTCGTCAGAGCTATTTGTACATTGAACCTAAAAACCCCCACTGCGCCTGCGTTGAAACATATGCACGCATCGACCTTCCACGAGCTCTGCAAATGCTACCACGACCGTGGGTTTAGTCGAGGTGATCTTGACGCACCCAGCATTTCTTCATTGTCATGGCGAGCCTATCAACTGGATAGAGAACCAGGCTGGAGGGAAAAACGGGCTCATCATTCTCCAACTGGAGAAATATGGTGGCATGGCAGCACTTACTCATTGGATGCACAAATGCCAGGTCTCGACGAAGTCGTGGATACACGCATCTCTGAAAAATTGGGTGATTTTCTTGGCTTATTGAGACCTCCAAAGCTGCAACGAATTTTCTTAGTCTGGGCGAAACGGGTATCTATTCCTCTGCTACGTAAAATGACGGTAGCTCCAAACCCTGTTATCTTTTAATGGTATAGCTGGTGTTCGCTGGTTTCCCTCCTTAAGCTGGGAAAAATGTCACTGTCTAGAGCATACATGTATGCTTCTATTGTGTGCCCTCCTTTTAGGGTTTTCTTCCATTGTATAAAAAAGTAAGCCGCTGCTATTTTGGCGAAAACTTTCTTCACAACGGCGTGCCATCTAAATGTCAAATCTCAGCTGTATAATCTTTCTTGTAAAATAGCTCAACCATGGTAAGCCATCGCAAAAGGCGAGAGAGCAGTTTCTTCTCCGTCAAGGGAACCAATCTGTTAGAGAACCTCTCAAGATGTCGAGCTATGCAACGGATCGGAATCGGTCAAGAGTTCCATCAACTATCACTTGTTTCAACGAAGTCTGTATTCGAGAAAGTGGTATTAGGGTTTAATGTTTCGGTGGGGAAAGAAATATTGCCACAATGAGACCACTTCCCTTTTTATTCCCGCAAACAGCTTTGATGGCCAAGGATGGTATCGCATGGATTTCAAATGGTTTTTAATACCTGTTCGTCTTCACACGATGGGCCTAAGAAGTGACACGTTTGATAATGGTTTTCTCATCGCAAGCCTCGACCTTCTCCTCCTTTAATGCTATGTGATCAATGCGGTGGAACGTAGGACTTCCATCTGTCCTCTTCAACATTGCGTTTTTCGATTTACATAAAGCCACATTTCTAATTAGTTGGCTTATCCCACATGCAAAGCTGGAAAACTTCCTTGATGCTTTATATGTTCTTTAGCTTGCAATGTATTTCAAGCAACAAACGAGAAAGCTTGGGCCTTGGGCGCTAGGGTGATGGAGGATGCGTGGACCCTCGTTGGCTTTGATGCTTGGTCCCATGGTGAGACCCCAATGCTGGACACTAACAAATTTTGCTCCACCTTCTAAGCGCTGGCCACATTATGAAAATTCGGAAACAAATTTTGCTCCACCTTCTAAGCGCTGGCCACATTATGAAAATTCGGAAACCTCCTTCATAAAGCTTTTAGTTAGGCTATATCATTAAGACCAAAGCCATACTTTAGGCTTAAACTATGAAATTAACAAATTTTGCTCCACCTTCTAAGCACTGGCCACATTATGAAAATTCGAAACCTCCTTCATAAAGCTTTTAGTTAGGCTATATCATTAAGACCAAAGCCATACTTTAGGCTTAAACTATGTTTTAGTTAGGCTATATCATTAAGACCAAAGCCATACTTTAGGCTTAAACTATGAAAACAATAAAAGAAAAACCTTGCCATAAAGTTTATCTTTGGCATAAAATATAAAAACCTTTCTCCATTTTGACTTAGGATTTTATAAAAGATTTTCATGAGGTTGAAATTTAGGCTTAATATAAATATTAAAGCCTTTCTGTATGGTAGCCTTTAACCGTAGGTTAAAATAACAATTAATGTCCCTTGTAAAAATTTCGTTTACGGACCTCTTTTAACCATTTTCTCTTTTGCAGCTTTGGTGTCTGCAACTGAGGACACATTCTTTTTCTCGACCAAGCTTTGAAACCTTCCGCCATGAAAAATGTTCTTATTTTGCACCGCCAATGTTGTTGAAAGACGATTAATGTCATCAGAAGACAATTAATCACAAATTTTTTGGGGGTGCTAACAACTGGCTCCAGCCAGGGATGCTATCCTCCCTGCAAGGTAGCAAAGAACCCGTAGACCAAGTGCCTGATCCATTGGGCGGCTCCCAACCCTGAAAACTGCAACCTGCAACCTGTCTTTCACCTGAAAACTGCTAAATGTTGAAACTAGAAACATACTGAAATTTTTGGAACATGCCGCAAACTGAAAAAATAACACTGTACATATTGAAAAACTGCTTGCTGAGCAAACTTATTCCTGCTACCTACCCTACTTCATTGAAATGCTACTGCTGAATCAAATGACACAAAAGTGCGAGTGAAGCCAATCCAGTAACCGGCAAGTTGCGTGGATCATGCTTACACTCTATTTGAACAAGTAAAGAAAACAGAAAACAAGCCACTCCAAACATCTATCGATAATGAGCTCAGGTTCTATAAGAGCAAGAAAAATCATCTTCCCTTTAGACTGAAGCCAATTAGCATAGGGATCTTCAATAGTCTGAAACATTACCATATCTTGAGATTTAGCAAAAATGCAAGTACCTCTTTCAATTTGACCCGTAAGAATATTTGGTTGTTGATCCCTGAGAATGCATAGGGAATTGTGACCTTCTGCTACTTGAGTGCTGACTGTACCTCCCTCAAGCATGAGCAGCTCTGGTTCTTTCTTTGGCACACTATCTGTCTCATATTCATACTCCTTCATATCACAACCTAAAGCCTCTTCAAATAGCAAGTACTCTTCAAGATCATTAGACATGACAGTCCTATCTTCTTGATGAAAGAAAATGGTGTTTAGTAGCTTATTTTCTTGTGGAGAATCTTCATCACAAATGGATTCCTTCAAAACATCATTACGACTGTCTTCTTTTAAATTCAGATTTATATTTTCAAAAATAGAGGAAATTTCACTTACATATCTTGGACTGTGTGAACACTGCAAATCTGACTTAACTGGGGTCGTAGTGAGACCTCTTAGGAGTTGATCTATTTCATCTTCAGAAAGAGGAGAAATTTTGGAAACACTGTGAAAGATATGCTCATCTTTCTTATCCAATAAAAAATCAGCAGCATCAATCGAGACTTGATCTGCTTCTTGTGTTTTAAGACAAACCTCAATGTGTTTCCTTGTAAGTGAATCAAATAAGACAGGTCTACCTAGACCAACAGCTTCAGAAATAATATGACATGGAATGGAACTGATCTCATCTTTTTCAGAAACACAAGATGATTGACAAAACTGAAAACATTTCTCATCTGCCTCGGGAGAAAAAATATAAAGATCATCAACAGGATTATTGCTCTCTTTATTTTCAGCTGAGGGTGCTACTGTGTTTTGAGAGTTTTCTTGAATTTCGTAATGTTGAAACGAGCTTTCATTCAAAGCTTCTATGATCTCATCATCCAAGAATTCATCATCTTTATAAACATGTTCCAGGTTCTGAATACTATATGAAAATTCCTGAAGGAGTATATACTAGCAGCCGACAACTGTTCATACCAGGACCTAGCTTTCCCTTCCAGGGAGGCCATAAACATTTTCATAAGACAATCTTCATGAAACCTAATATTCAGCTTGTGCACATGCATATGAAACTTGATTAAATGCAAAGCAGCATTGTCGTGATCTTCATCTCTGAATTTAGGTAAGTAGGTTTGCCAATCTACTTTAGGGATCTGATTTCAAAAACCATGAATATGAGACCTGCTTAAAGGGGCATAACTTCTTGACAATGAAGTCATCTTGAAATATTGAAGCTGCAAATTCTGATTTGAAGATTGAGGAGACTAGCCTATGAATCAATAGGCTACTGGGTTTCTTTAAATTGGATTCGCCATGAGAGTTTCAACATCTCAAATTTTGATATGAAGTCACTGATCCTCCCAGTGGAGTCACCTTCGCACTGGAAATATTCTGAGTGGAGTTTCCAGGTGAATGATACAACCTTCTTGATGTCTTCCTGTTGTTCACCATCAGCATTCAGATCTGAACTTTGTCGTTCTCCCAGGGATTGTGAAACAATCTCTTCCTCGGCAACGGCGCCAATTTGTTAACACCAAAATTGACCCCTAGGTTGTGGAGAGGGTAATCCTAGGTAACCACTAACCAGTCTTTGGCTTATGCTTATGACCTAACACAAGCAGAGAGGGCTCTCTCTCTTTAACTCACAGAAAGCTGGAAATCATCAAGATTGTCAGTAATGAAGAAACAGACCAACATTCAACATTTAAGATATTCAATGAATAACAAGTGCAGAAGATCAGATTTCTGCTGGAGCAAATTGTTTGAAACCTTGGTAAGAGAATCAAGAGGGCAATGGAGTCAAAAGATGAATCATAAAACACATAACAGTGCAGCTGCATAAGATATCTAAACAGAGGCAAGGTAGCCACCCATGCACAGTCAAAGAGATTTAAGGGGTGAAACAGAAGAGGAATGAACAGTCCATCAATGTAAGTCATCTAACAAGGATGAATCCTACATCAACTTTAGCAGAATATATTTGGTGAAATACTTGGAATAAGCTAAGCAGAGCATAATCTCTATGAATTCTACTTAACTATTACCCTGATCCAAGCATGAAGGAAATAACACAGAATGGAATAACAAAGAGAGAAACACATTTGCACATTGGAAAAGAAGGAAACAAACTGCAAGAAAGATGACACATGAATTCTCTGCAAATAACCCAGCCTCAAACACTGCTGATGTATTAACAATTAAATCTCAGAAAACAGAGCTGAGCTCTCCTAGGCTTCAGCCAAATGATTCACTCACCCTTAGGTCTTCTATTACAATGAATATATAGCTATCCTGAGACTCATAGTCGACCTATTCCTAACAGAAAATAGTTACAAAATTTAGTGACAGGTCATCAATACAACTCTGCCACCTATTTTTTCAAAATAGAATTTAAGAGATATCCTAACTACTTTTTACATCCGGCAGCAATTTTCAGTAGATGACAAAATTTATTTAAAATAAAAGACAAAAGATATTTCAGAGAGGTTCTCCAGGTGGCTGCTCCACTTAGCTTTCGAATTCTCCATTTCTGCCCACTTTCGACTGCTAGGTATTACATCACTTAACTTTAAAATTATTTCCCACATCCTTAGTGAGCTTTCAAATAGAAGCTTTGACTTTGCAAAAACCTGACATGAGTTGTTCTTCATTCTCCAACAACATCCTTTGCTGCAACATTTACCTGCTTAAAGTCTTGCACCGAAACCCTCTGAAAATATCTAGTATAATTTTGGAAAGCACCTTGTCATGGTTTTTAAAGAATCGCAGCAAGTAAATTAGGGCTGAGTAGAATTCAAGGAACTTGTTGCATTATTAATACTGTCTAAAGAGAATAGAGCACCAGATTTTGTGCCCTATGCTTCATGAGAATGTAAAAACAACACAAATATCACCCAAATGTGTAAAGCCAATAGATAAGCTAAGGCACAATACTTTGTTGTCCCATGCCTGAGCACCAACGGAGAAGGTTGTGTCCAATTGGCGAAGAACAAAGAAAATAGTGCATCCTCCAAAGTATTTGTGCTCATTAATTTCTTTGTCCCTGGAACCATATGATTTGGCCAACCCAAACTCCAAGTCATCATCAATCGAAACTGAATCCAATAGGACTAAAGACTTCTTGCCTTTTGATATGTTTGACTGTGCAAGTCCCTCTAGCCTAAAGAGTAATGGTGCCATCTCTGCAGAGAGAGCCTCAACCTTATTTCTGTCAATACAAATCGTGATAGCCATTTTGCTTGTGTTTACACATGAGAGAAGTGGATAAAACATCAGCAACAACATCTCGGATAAACCACGCCAATGGGTGGTTGATGTCGTCAAAGCTATTTGTACATTGAACCTAAAAACCCCCACTGCCCCTGCATTGAACATATGCACGGATCGACCTTCCACGAGCTCTGCAAATGCTCCCACGACCGTGGGTTTGGTCGAGGTGATCTTGATGCACCCAGCATTTCTTCATTGTCATGGCGAGCCTATCAACTAGATAGAGAACTAGGCTAGAGGGAAAAATGGGCTCATCATTCTCCAACTGCAGAAATATGGTGGCATGGCAGCACTTACTCATTGGATGCACAAATTCCAGGTCTCGACGAAGTCGTGGATACATGCATCTCTGAAAAATTGGGTGATTTTCTTGGCTTATTGAGACCTCCAAAGCTGCAACGAATTTTCTTAGTCTCGACGAAATGGGTATCTCTTCCTCTGCTACGTAAAATGACGGTAGCTCCAAACCCTGTTATCTTTTAATGGTATAGTTGTTGTTCGCTGGTTTCCCTCCTTAAGCTAGGAAAAATGTCACTGTCTAGAGCATACATGTATGCTTCTATTGTGCGCCCTCCTTTTAGGGTTTTCTTCCATTGTATAAAAACGTAAGCCACTGCTATTTTGGCGAAAACTTTCTTCACAACGGTGTGCCATCTGAATGTCAAATCTCAGTTGTATAATCTTTCTTGTAAAATATCTCAACCATGGTAAGCCATCGCAAAAGGCGAGAGAGCAGTTTCTATTTTTTATTTATGATATTATATATATATATATTTTATTTATGAGAGATTAATTATATAAATGTTTTTATTATTTCAAAATTACTCCAGTATCATCTTAATTAATGTGAGATTTATATTTTAAAGAACTTAGAAGTAGTGATAATATAAAATACTCTATATTTATTATTTCAAGCATATTTATCATATTTCGAGATGGACTTTTCAAAATCTTAACCAAGGTGAGGTTCATAAATTATGACACATAAGCATATTTGACTTCTATAGGTCCACCTAGACCATAATGACTAACTAAAATACTTAAATTCTATTGGTTTGAGAAATCTTACTCATCACACATTTATCCATAGCACATTTTTTTATAAGGCCCATTTTAGACCCCAAATTTCCTCTAATCATAGGAACCAAGTGGAAAAATATTCATATTTGCACCAATGAACAACCCATCCATTTATAATGGACATTTCTCCACTAGTTCATTAACTTTTCTCTTAGTTCTTGTGGCTAGTTGGACCAACCATGATTTACTATGATTGGTTCTCTTAAAATCACAAATATCAACAATTTTAGGACCGATATAACTGTGACTAGATCCATGGTCAATTAAAATATAAATAGATTGCTTAGCAATATTACCTTCAACCTCAACCACAATTGATTGACGGTTTGCTTGGTGTTGCTCTATTGCAACATAAATTATAGGGACAATCCTTATCACTTGACCCATAGTTTCAACCTCTTAGATGTTGCAAACTTGTGTTGCACTCCCATTTCGATGTGGATAGTGTCTAAGAAAATGGTCCTCTCTACATCCCTAACATTGAAGTGGCTCTCTTGACTTGTCTCCCATCATCCTAACTGGATTTGTCACACCCTTAAGTGGATGCCTTTGCTGATTTTTGAAATGAGGAGGCTTGAACCCCTTCTTTATATGATCAACCTTCGAATTTTTTCATGTGCTTCCATGCCTTATGGAAATATGGATTGATTTTGGATTGATCATAACAATACTTGGCCTTTCTTATGGTCTCATCTAGATTTAGAGGCTCATCAAATTTTATTATGTCTTTGTAGGATTGAGGAAACCCACTTAGAAAATGTTGAATTTTTATTTTTTCATCCTTAATATACTTGAAATATCTCAGCAACTCCAATAATTTCTTTGCATATTCTTCCATTGTCATTTGGCCCAATTTCAACTCATGGAATTCTTTAATTTTTCCATCATAGTACGTATCAAAAATATAATTTTGTTTGAAGTATTTCTTGAATTGTTTCCACACAATATTCCTTTCATTGATCTTCTTCACTTGCCTAAGGTGATCCCACCATATATATTCCCTCCCATTCAAATTGAATATAGCCACTCTTGCTTTCATATTTGGTGCAAGGGAGGGTCTGGTCGGACCCTCTTTCTTAGCAATAACACATAGTAAACACACAATGTGCTCACAAAGACTAGATGTGAATTGGAAATGCCAAGAAGTTGGATTTTATTACTTGAATCAATTACAATGTTATATACAAAGCAAATAAACAAGTCATCCTTAGCCTGTTACAATATACAGAAATAAAACTCTATTATGTCGGTGTGTTTCTCCCCTCTGTGTTTGATCCTCTCAGTCTTCCAATCCTTTGAACAACAAAAGAAATATTGATTGATCCTTTCCTCTGTGCATCTGCACCAGTATTCTACTTTGCTCCGCTTTTATTTGCGAGGTCCACCCCAATTGGCTTCCTTGAGACATCCTTCTCTGTCTGTCACTCTTCCTCTGACCTGGCGGATCCTACAGTTGTCAACATCCCCTGACCATGCTGCAAAATCTCGTCCTGTGGTGACACGTGGCCTGGTTCCAACCACCTTCTTAACTTCCATAACTTTCCCAACAACCCTCAGCTGTTGTAGGTTGATCTCCTCAACTGCAACACTTCTCTGACTTTGCTACAGTTGTTGGTCTTATCCCTATCCTCCCCGACTGATCTGCACCTCATTGCATAGACCATTTTTACCTCGTCGGTCTTCGACTTAACTCGTCGGCTTCACTTAGTATCTATAGATGCCTTTTAATTCCACCCTGTCCTCCATGCTTGGTTCCGCTTATTTGTCGATGTCGCATCTCGACCATCTTGTCGAATTTAGACTGTTTTGGCTTCCGCATCCTGCGGACTATACTTTGAAAGCTTCCGCTCAAATGCTTGGCTTTGACAACAAGTATTCTCGCACTAGTGGTCATCAGAAATCCCTCTAGTCGATCTCATTCTGTCGATCAACTTCGACTATTTATCCTAGGCCCCGATGCCCCTGCATCAGTCTCCCCAGGTGAAAAAGAACTTGATTGCTCCATCAGTATTATGTACTCTTCCTCTGAAATCCATGTCACCTAATTCAATTCATCATCTCTCCATCAGATTAAGTATTCTTTCTTCTGCGAACTCCTTGTGCTTTCGAATTCACGCTCATCCACTTCTTTGACGATCCTTTCCTTGTGTCGAACCGGAATTTGCCATGTCCAATCGATATTTGACACTTCTGCACTGCTGCTTATTGAAACTTCTTCATACCTGTACAAATATGATACATTGAATGTAGGAGAAATGTTCAATCCCTTCGGTAGCTCCAACACATAAGAATTTTCCGAAATCTTCTTCAAAATATTACATGGTCCAATCTTCTTCAGCTTCAGCTTGTTATATGTTACTATTGAGAACCTCTCTTTCCTCAAGTGTGCATAGACTAATTCTCTCTCACTGAACGACTGTAGCCTCTTCTTCCTATCGGCTCTCAACTTATATGTCGTGTTGCTCATTTCAATTCGCTTGCACACATCTTCATGCACTTCTTTCATATGCTCTATGAATGTCTCCGCATCTGCGCTCTTTCTGATATCTGTTGGTATCGCAACCAAATATACCACACCATGCGGGCATCAACCTTGAACAATCTGGAATGGGATCATACCTGCCGACCAATTCACAGAGTTGTTATACGTGAATTCTGCTTGCGCCAACACGTTCTCCCACTGCTTGGGTCTGTCGACCGTCAGACATCTTAGAAGGTTTCCCAAACTTTTATTTACTACCTCGGTTTTTCCATTAGTCTGTGGATGATATCCCGAGCTAAACTGCAACTTTGTATCCAGCTTCCTCCATAGGATTCTTTAGAAATGACCCATAAACTTGGTATCTTTGTCTGATGTTATACTCTTCGGAAACCCATGCAATCTAACTATCTCCTTGAAGAATAGTACAACAATGATTTTAGCATCACTTGTCTTCCGACACGGAATAAAGTGTGCCATTTTTGAAAATCTATCGACTACCACAAATATTGAGTCGTTACTTTGATGCATCTTTGCCAATCCTAGCACAAAATCTATGCTCAGGTGCTCCCATGGGACATTCAACACTGGCAATGGTGCATACAACCCCGTATTATGAATTCGTCCCTTCGCCAACTAGCAAATTCGACACTGTCGTACCCACTTACCGAAATCTGTCGCCATCCCTGGCCAATGGTATTTTTCTTTGACCAACGCCTTGGTATTTTCAATGCCAAAATGAACTGCTAATCCATCGCTGTGTAGTTCTTGGATTAGGTTCTCTCTTATAGATCCCCTGGGAATACACAACTATTGTCCCTTGAATAGGTATCCTTCTTGCATAAAATAATCCAAGTATGGAGTTCTGTCCACACTCCATGGTTCGCTACTAGCCTTCCATGCTTTCGCAAAATCCTCATCAGTCCCATACTCTATTTTTACCGACTCTATTCCTGTCTCCTGAACTGTCATTGTGTTAAAAAATGAAACTCTTCGACTCAGTGTGTCGAAAACCTTGTTCGACTTGCCCGACTTGTGTCGCAACATGAAGGTATATACATGCAAGGATTCAGCCCATTTAATGTGCCGCTAATTCAACGTCGACTGAGTATTCAAGTACCTTAGTTCTTGGTGGTCTTTATACAACACAAAATCCTTGGGAAGAAAATAATGCCTCCACTTCTTTAATGCTTGCATGATAGCATATAAATCCTGTTTGTAGACCGAATATTTTTGCTTCTCTTCCTCCAAACTTTTGCTGAAGAATACAATTGGTCAACCCTCCTGGCTCAACACTATGCCAATTTCCATTCCACTCGCATCGCGATCGACTTGGAAAACTTTGTAGAAATTTGGGAGAGCTAATACTGGGCTCTCGGTCACCTTCTGCTTCAACTTGTCGAAGGATTTCTAGGCAGATTCTGTCCACTTAAACTCCCCTTTCTTCATGCCCTATGTCAAAGGTGCAGATATTTGACTGAATCCTTTGATGAGCTTCCTGTAGAAACTAGCAAGTCCATGAAAACTCCACACTCTAGTTGTGCTTTTTGGTTCTGGCCACTCTAATATAGCCTTCACCTTTTTTGGGTCCATCACTAAACCCTTACCCAAGATTACGAATCCCAAGTACACCAGTTCATCCTTCATGAAGAAACAATTCTGCAAGTTCACCATCAGCTTCTCTTCCTGTAGCTTCCGCACTACTTGTCGAATGTGCTCTAAATGTTCGGCCTTGGTTCGAATGAAAATCAAGATGTCGTCGAGATACACTACGATGAACTTTCCCAAGATTAGCTCCAGTACTTCGTTCATCAATCACATGAACGTACTAGGTGCATTAGTCAATCCAAAGGGTATGACTAACCAATCATATAGTCCTTCCTTCATCTTGAAGGTTGTCTTCCATTCATTGCCTTCTCTGACCCTGATCTGGTGATATCCACTCTTCAGGTCGATCTTGGTGAAGTATCTTGCTCCACTCAAACAATCCATCAAGTTGTCCATCCTTGGCAATGGAAATATGTACTTTATTGTGATCTTGTTGATAGCTCTGGAGTCTGTACACATCCTCCATTATCCACCCTTCTTCGGCACTAATGCCTTGTTTGGAAAAATCGATCCTGGAATCAAGTCGATTTGATGGGATATGCTTCTCGTCGATGGAAATCCCGTTGGTGCGTTGTCGACCATTATTCTATCAAACTCCTCGAGAATTTCTTCAACTTCGACCAAAATTATTTCCATTTTCGACCTTTTGACACATGGTCCTTTCCGAATGATGGTGAAACATCTTGATTGTTTCTCTTCCTCCGCTAGGAATTCCTTCGTTGAGCACATCAACAATCGCTTCTCCCAATAGTTGATTTCTCCCTGCTTGTAGTCGACACGATCCTCCTGCTTTGGCTTCAGCATCCTTTGCATTCCATTTTTCCACACTATGACTTTGTTGGCTCGACCATCATAGATCATCTTTCGATCATATTTCCATGGCCTCCCTAACAACATATGAAAAGTGTCCATTCGGATTACGTCGCACAATACATTGTCTTCAATCTTTCCAACTTTAAAGTTGATCATGCACTATCTGGTTACCCTCACATTATGTCCTTTCTGTAACCAAGATATCTTGTATGGATTTGGGTGTTTTTGACATCTCAAACCCAACTTGTAGATGACCTCCGTCGATACTAAATTCTCCATACTGCCACCATCGACAATGGTCTTGCAATACCTGTCGATGATCAGCACTCTGGTTAGAAATATGGCCTTTCGCTTTGCCAACTCCTCCTCTTTCTGCTAGTCATCCTGAACCAATGTTCTCCTGGCTATCATGTTTCGACCTTTTCCTCTACCCTCTTCACCACTGTCGGATTTCGAATACATCCTCTTGTCTCCTTGATCGTCTCGTCGAAGTATGGGTTTCGAATCTTTTGCCACGTGTAGATTCTTTGGGTATTCATAGGATTTGTGTCCCACTCCACGACACTTATAACATAAAATCGTTGGTCTGTCAGCTCCTTTCCTATTTGTTGGACCATTTCGACCAAAGACACCCTGACCGTGGGTCTCTCGACCGTCCCGTTAGTTTCCTTGTGCCTTTTCTCTGGTCGTTGTCCCTTTTGCATGTCGGTTGTATTTGACGGCTTCTCTCCTAGTTTCTCTACTTTGTCCTTTTGCGGAAAAATTCTTCGCACCTCGACTAGTCATCCTCCCTCTGGTCGATGCGGTTCTTGTCGATAAATTTTCTTCTGCCTTCAAAGCTAGTTGGTAGGTTTATCCAACCATTCTGAACTTCAATAGGATCAACTCATCCTGCATGACATACTTCAAGCAGTTCACATATCTTGCGACTGCTTCTTCACCTTTATCGGTTTGATCGTATCTAATTGAAAGTATGTAGAACTCTTCCGTGTATTCCTTCACGGTCATCTCTTTCTGTCAAAAGTTTTGTAACTTCTTGAACAAGGAAATCACATAGTCACTAGGAAGGAACTTCCCTTTCATCTTGGAAACCATTCTGTCACAAGACTTGATTTTCTCCTTGCCTTTTTTACTTTGTCTGCGTGTACACTATCCCACCACAATGAGGCATGACCCTTTAACTTCAAACATGCAGCCTTAACCCTCTTCGGATCCTCTATCTACTATGTGTCGAAGTATTTATCCATCTCTCTGAACCAGTCTACCAAGTCTTCTAGATCCATACTACCTGAGTAGGTAGGTACATCCATTTTTGCTTTACCCCTCATCTCTGTCAGTAGCTTGATGAATTTATCTTTAGTTTCTTCTTCCACTACTTCCCGAGCTTCCACTTCCTCGACTTCCTCATCGCTATGATCAAGTGCATCAGGAATGCATCCATGCCTCTGACTTTCTTTGATCGTTGCGACCTCATTAGTCAAGCTTCTCATTGTTCGCATGCACTCGTCGAACATTTTGCAATCAACTGTAACTCCTGTGCCTCGTGCTCTTCGTCCTACACCAGAGACATTTACACCTCTTTGTTCCATTCTTTCAACCTCAACTGAAATCTCCTCTCATCCAATCGCAACTAGACTTTCACCACATGCGCACAACTCTACCCAACTGCAGTTGGAGTTGTTCACGCACTCGCAGGCTCTTCCCGCTTGGATACCATCTGGTGTAAGGGCGGGTCTGGTTGGACCCTCTTGCTTAATAATAACACATAGTAAACACACAATGCGCTCACAAAGACTAGATGTGAACTAGAAATTCCAAGAAGTTGGATTCTATTACTTGAATCAATTATAATGTTACATACAAAGAAACTAAACAAGTCAATCTTAGCTTGTTACAATATACATAAATACAACTCTATTATGTCGGTGTGTTTCTCCCCTCTATGTGTGATCCTCTCAGTCTTTTGATCCTCTGAACAATGATAGAAATATTGATTGATACTTTCCTTTATGCATCCGCACCAGTCTTATAATCTGCTCCATTGTTGTTCCCGAGGTCCACCCCTATTAGCTTACCTGACACATACTTCTCTGTCTGTTGCTCTTCCTCTGATCCGACGGATCTTGCAGTTGTCAGTGCCCCCTGATCATGCTGCACAGTCTCCTCCTGTGGTGACACCTAGACTGGTTACAACAACCTTTTTAACTGCCATAACTTCCCCGACAACCCTTAGCGGTTGCAGGTCGATCTCCTCAACTGTAGCGCTTCTCTGACTTTTATACAGTTGTCGGTCTTATCACTATCCTCCCCTATTGATCAGCACCTCATTGCGTAGACCATTTTTTACCTCGTCGGTCTTCAAATTAACTCTTCGGCTTCAGTTAGTCTCTATGGCTGCCTTTTAATTTCGCCCCGTCCTCCACGCTTGGCCTTTGCCACTTCTCTATCGATGTCACATCTCGACCATCTTGTCAACTTTCAACTCTTTCGACTTCCACATCCTATCGACTATACTTCGACAACTTCCACTCGACTTCCTGGCTTTGACAGCCAATCTTGCCGCACCAATGGTCATTGGAAATTCCTTTGGTTAGTCTCATTCTATCGATCAACTTCGATTGTTTCGCTTAGGCCTCGATGCTCCTGCATCAATATTTCATGAGTAGTCTTTAAATTGGAAATACTTCCTCATCCCAAGAAGCCAAGTCTGGGCTTCTTGACCAGATTTTATTTCACCATCAAAATTGGGAGGTTTGGCCTTCCTAAATTCTCCATGTAAATTTTTCATGGAATACCTCTTTCTCTTCTTCCTATGAGATGAAGAGCTTGATCCTTGAGTGGAATCCTTAGATCTAGATGACTCATTATAAGAGATTTATGGAGTATATGTCCTTTCTCTATAAACTCTTTTTGAACTATGGGACCTCTTGTGAGAATTCCTCCTTGAGCTACTCACACTATTTTCCTGATTTTCTGATGCCCAAAGTTAATATTCCTTTGAATTTCTATCAAAATTTGAATCATAGCTGCATTTAGTCGATTATGTTATTCTTGAGCTCTAATAAGTCTTTTATTGTCTGCTCTACAACTCTGTAGTTCCACACTTAGGCTCCTCATGGTTTCTGCAATGTCTGGGGGAGTCACTTGGTTTCTCCCACCATTGGATTTTGTCTTTGCATTCTCAACCTATGTGTTTTCTCCCATGGCATTTGTTTCATCTTCATAGGGATCTTGTGCATCATCCATGACAATGATTCTCTTAGCCCAATCAAGACCAAGGGTTTCCAAACTGAACTATACTGAATGAAGAATTTTTAATTTTCTTTGATATAATTATGAATCCGGAAAAGCGTTCATGTAAACACATTTTTTAGATTTATTAAATTCTTTAGAAAATAAAAGATCAATTTTCATGTATTCTTGAAAATACCCATTTGACAGTTTTGTCAAATTATGGATATAGACACTTTTCTCATCAAATTATAGAAACATATGAAGCCCCAATTCAAAATTTGACTTTGTAAAACTATTCCCCTTTGTCTAAGCTTTCCAATGACTATAAGTATGCCTAATTTTGATTCCTAAGAAAAAAGTTACAGTCCTTCAAAATCGTCAAATTGGCCAAATTTATGCACTTTTCCTGTAGGTGCATTTAACTCTAAATGCCAACTTCAGACAACTATATAATTCAATATATGGATAACCATAACAACTTATCTATTATCTCAGATACTACATATCACCAGGATTAGTCAACAACTTTCCTCTCTTTGATCCGATGCTCCAGTCACCTATTATAAAATTATGGAATTTACCACTTCTATCTTTTTCCACTCTCTCCATACTTAGAAATTACTATAGCATATAACACCCACTCATAATCCACAATTTGACCAATTTTATGTTTCTCTAGTATTCACAGTTCAAATTCAAATCCAACTTTGTTGATGAAAAAAAGAATGGGGGTCAAGGGGGATTTCCCCCTTGCGGTCTCCTCGTACTATTGTAGGGCGAGTCAAGGGAAACACCTTTTTTTTGTAAATTATTCAATTTTGTGCAATACAACGCATAATAAAAATGTCATTTTCTACTAGGACCACTCTGTAATGTCTCCATTCCTCAATCCGACTAGTACAAGGGGACATTATCTAAATTTGGTCTTTTAAATTTTGCCCCATATCCATATTACAAATTATTAACATTTAAATTGTGTGTGCAAATGCATAAATGAAAATACACATCGAAAATCAACTTGATCCACGCACACATAATATGAATATACAAGCATAGTCATTGCATGAATCAAATAAACATTGCAGATCCAGATACAAAATAATACTTATCTTTAAAAAAAGAAGATCCAAGCAACTGGTTGTATAAGAGTGATTTTCCACCCAATCGTAGGCACTCTATCCAGCATATACTCTTTCTACTGTCAGGATACCCCCAAGCTAAGCTCTGTGGCCACCAGGGCGAAGGAAACACATACAGGCTTCCCTCTCTCATCGCTCAACCCATTATGCTTGCTATGTTTACCCAAAAGCTCATCTAGAGCTCTACAGGGATCTCACTAAGCCATCACAGCCATGGCACTCCTTCCAATTTCCCCATAGAACACAAGTAACGAATTTTCCTTCACTTATCCACAGTTCCCTCAGGAAATCTAACCCTTATAGTTCTTACTAGTGTGTGCAATAAGAGTCCAAGCTATTGTATGTTATTGGAGAACCTCTTGCAACATTAATTCATGGCTTCTCAAGCATCCAAACATAGCCGCAACTCAATGGGTAAGGGTTCAAGCATCATATGTTTTATGCATAGAATATAAATAAGTCATATTAGTTAATGGTATCATAGTTCAACTTTATTGATTTATAACGTGAATTTATTGTGTAAGTGAAACATTCAAATATATTGAGTTCAACCCGAATTTGTGACACAATCTGCTCTTGAATGGGCCTAGTGTAAGTTATTCGTTTTTTTATATTAACATATAAATTCATTATTTATTTTACATAATTATCATTATCATGTATATGTAATGCTTGTATATTTATACTTTCTTCTTTTCATACAAAGATAGATGTTTCTTATTTGGGAGAAGTCAAAGTAAATTGATGGGGATTTTACGTGTTGTGAGGATAAACCCTATTCCCTTTAGGGTAAGGTATGTAAAAGTGAAGGTGAAGAATCGAAGATTACTTATGTAAATGATATAGAGTTTGTATTATTCAAATTTATAGAATATTTAATTTACATGCATATGATAGTACGTAAAAGAAATAATTATTTCAAAGAAAAAAATTAATATTGTTAAGATTAGAACGAACTCTCATGAGCTCCATAGTAAAATTTGGCATTGGGAAACCCCTAAAACGCCTCGGGATGAAAGGATTTTCCATCTATGTGATTCTACGAACGTGGAAGATGAAAATCATTTTTTCTTAGAATGCCCGACTTTCAGCCACATTAGATTTAAGTTCCAAAATATTTGCTCTCGCACTGACCTTTCCAACCTTATAGATCCCCAACACTATAGCGAGCTAGGGACACTTTTCTTTAAGCATTTTGAGCATAGGAATAATATTTTAAAGCAAATCAAATAATTTCTATCTTGTTGTTTATCTTAAGGTCCAATAGACCCAATTTGGTCTCAGTGGACATTAAAAACCTCATCATCATCACGAGATAGTGTGAGTGGGGCATGTTCAGTTTGATCTTTTGGAACTATTTTTGGTTTATTTTATATATTTTGTATTTTTTGTAATCAAATCTTAGTTAAGGGATTGTGGTTGTAATCATGGGGGGTTCACTTAGTGAACTTGTTACATAGCACAATTGTTCGCATGATATTAAAGAACATCCCTAAGTTCACTAAATATTGGAAAATTTACCCTAAAATTTTATTGTTGAACCCCCCTCTCAATATGCCTTTCCAATTAAGAAAACCCCTAGTTTCACCAGATATTGTATGTATCAATTTTTATCAACCCATTTTTAATACCCCCTTTATATCATATTATCAAGTTGTAACAAACAAGTTCCCTAACACATCTTGGTATAAGCAAACGTGATGCTAAATAAAATAAAAATATAATGCTAATTATAATGATCCCACTAGGATTGCAGGGGTGACTGATCAATTTGTAGCGTTGGATAGTGGAAGGCCCAATGAAATAGTACTTGGAAGAACAAATGCATAAAAGGAAACTCAATCAAGAGATCAACATAACAAATAATGTAAAAGGATGGCAGTCCATTAGTTAGTGCAATGCTTAGAAAAGATGAGAATTGTAGATGTTTCACACCTCATCCTGCCAATCTACCAATTTTATATCATGTAAATATAAGTATAGCCATAGAGAGCTCATGGTTTCTATAATCTTAATAAATTAAGCTCCGTAAAAATGCAAAATTGAAACCCTTCCATGGATGGACTCCCCTACCTTCCTATCAAAACAAACATCATTGATGTTTGAACCCAAATGAACATAGAAAAATTCCTCTTACTTGAATCCAATAACACCATATGATCATGTGCATACCTTGGATTTGGGTCATTCACAATATGCAATATATGAATTTCCTCCACTTCCTCTACATTTATTCTTGCAATCAAGGGAATTAACAACATTTAGTCACATTTTATTGCGTTATATCTATTTTTTTTTTAATCTTTATAAGAGAGGGAAAAATCTCCATTGTTAGGTTTCAAGCATGCAATAGTTATAAAGATAGACAGATGGTGAAACTTATATGATACCATTTTATGGTAACGATAACACATAGGGTATATAAATAACGATTTAAGATTGATTCCTTGCATATAAGAATCTACATTACAATTATGAATGTGCCAAATATAACTCAATCTAACAGTTATTCCTAACTAGCAATGTGAAAATGTTAAAGAAGAATACAAAAGGTTGAAAGAAATAATTATTCAAGAAAGATTGATCTAACTTTTCTTGGTTCCAGTGAGCCAAGAAATATTTATCTCACTTTTCTTGGTTGTCATGGAGCAATGTTTGATTGAATCTCAATACCCACCTAACCCCCAACTTAAAAATTGAAGAGTTTGATCTTTTACTTGAATGGATACAAAAAATACAATACAATTGTTCAACTCTGGAACTCCCAATTAGCTACATCTCTTAACTTTAAAGATGATTTTTTTTTTAACATCGATTCAAACCAAGCCTGAATAAGCTATTAAATGAGGATTGTGCAAGGCCAGTAACTCAAATAGACTTCCATCGATATTATCATTGGTACACTATTATCATATTTATCCAAAACTTAGGATCATAAGCAATATCAAATAAAAATGGAGGGTCCTTAAGTTTTAGGTGGGTATGAATTGAGCCATGAATTGGAGGTCTGAATCCATCCAATGATTTGGAGGTTATTCCTCGACCCACCTAAATAAAATAACCCCCAATATTTATATTACTATGTCAAATTAGAAACCCCCCTTGATCCCTTAATACGAGGCAATATATTTTTGAGGATTTTAGGAGTATTCAAACCCCCAATATGAATGGACGTGATATGATATTGCCTCGCTAGTGAACCCCCCGTGGTTGTAATCTAATTCATGTCAATAAATTAAGGGTTTGGATGTTGCAAATACCTAAATATCGTATTGTGAATGATCAAGTTAATATAAAGAGAAAGATAAAGGTGAAGCTCTAAATTAAGCTGTTTTTTTGTTAAGGATTTTAAAGATAAATCTCTTTGTATTATGTGTGTACCATTGTTGTTCTTTCTTTTTTCTTAAAAATGTGTATGCATTCTTCATTTACATAGACTTAAAACTTACAATAAAAACATCTTATAAACTATATATAAACATTTTTCTAGTAATTAACAACCTTGATTTGGAGATATATATTCCACTAAAATAGCTGAGAACTTGCACCCCGTATACAATAAAAATAAATCCAAATCACTTCTACTCATAAGGTGAAAACATGACTTCTACCCATAAGGTGAAAACATGTCACTTAGGACAATAAATCCTAATTATGAAAATAATACACATAATTATGAAATATTCCTATAAAATAATGGCCACAACTACGTCAAAAGTGTTGAGTTCATATACGATCATTCTACCTCTTCTAAATTCACCTTTAAATGGACAAGATGAAAGTTAATGTTTACTTTAAATCATATTGTAAATTCATTATTTAGATTATACACTTTGTGAAATATTATAATAATCCACTCTTAATAATTGAGTGACCTTAAGTTTATAATTAATATAATAGCTTTATCTCATTCCATTGTAACTAGTTTTTTTGGTAATATGTACGTGAAATAACATTAAATGTATTGGAATCATTCCCCGCTTTCCTATCTAATCTTAATCAGTCTTGATATGAGCTTATAACTAATATAGAGTTTGTCATCATTCTATAGTGTAGGTTAAAGGTGGAATAGATGTGTTTGGTTTATTTAACATTCTATTATATATTCTTAATCCACCTTTGAAGCTTATGCAAAGAAAGTTATTAATCACTTTTGTTAATTCATTATTTAGATGGCAGGTGCATATGATATGGATGTTAACCATTGAATTATTGATAGGTTTAGATGATATAACATATATATATATATGAATATTAATATATAATTAATATTATATATAATATTAATATTAATGCATAAATATTATAATTAAACATATTTATAATTAATATCATATATAATATTTATAATTATTATCATATATAATATTAATATTAATGTATAAATATTATAATTAAGTATATTTATAATTAATATCAAATATAATATAAATATTAATATATAAATATCATAGTTAAATACTTTCATTTGTTAAACATATTTATAATTAATACCATATATAATATAACTATTAATACACAAATATCATAGTTAAATATATTTATAATTAATATCATAGTTAAACTTCATTTCCTTGTATTGTAAATTTACAATAATACTTATAATATTCAAATAAATTGGGTTCATCCCAATTTGTAAAACATTTAATTTTCTCTTTTTTTTTTCAAAGTAGTATTAATGTTATTTCATAGTGAAATCAAAAAGTATCATAACATATTCGTTAGAGAAATTTGGATTAGCTTAGAGTCACTAGATCATTACTACAAACAAGGATCATGACATAAATACATAATTTATACAAAAAAAGAGGAGACTAATGTCCCAGCTAAAACAAAAAACCGATCCTTAACTGAAAAGCTAGATCACATCTGCAAAGAACATCAAGGAACTAGAATGAGTGAGAGAACTCTCAACCCATTCTTCCCAATACAAACAACTAGTGTCCCCATCAAGAGCTTCTTTAGACAATGCATCAGTTGCATCATTGTTATCCCTGTAGATGTGGTTGATGGACATATCATAAAACCATGACATCAATAAGAAAATCCTCTCACACCAATGTTTTAGATGAATAATATTGAGTTGATATATCTTCTTGGCCCAGTTCACTATAACCACTGAATCACAATCTTCTCTTGAATAGCTTTAATGTAAGTTATTAATTTTATTTATACTCTAATATAAATTTTCTTTATCTATTTCATATAATTGTCATGTACATGTAATGTTTTTATATTTATAGTTTCTTTTGGATTCATCCCCAAATTTGTAAAACACTTAATCCTCTTGAATGTTTTTATTGTAAGTTAATAATTTTATTTATATTATAATATATATTTTCATTATTTATTTCATATAATTTTTATGTATATACTTTTATATTTATAGTTTCTTTTTCATAATATTTAGAGAAATGTTTCTTATTTGGGAGATCTCAGATTAATTTGGTAAGATTTTGAATTGCTATGCACATTATTTTTTTAAGAATAGGGTATGTAAAATTGAAAGGTCACTTATATAAATGATTGGAATCTTGTATTATTCCAATCTAATGCATATTTTATATGTGTGTGTATATGCTAGTACATTTTAACTATTGGTTAAGAAACCGCAACCTATGGGCATCTAAGCCGTCAAAATCATCCAGGGATCGCATCGGGCCTAGGCCACACCAACCCTTAACATGGATGGATTTTTTGGTGTCTCCTCCAAACTAAGTCACCCCTAAGGGTATTGAACTTGGGTCGCATTACAAATGAAACCCACACCTTAACTGAGTGAGCTAATGAGAATTGACATATTAGTATTAGCCAGTGGAAGGGGTGTGTTAGCCCTTATTTTTGGGGTTCATTTTTATTATTATTATTATTATCTATTTTGTGTATTTTGACTCATTGTAATCTAATCCCAGTTAAGAGATATGGTTGTAATATAATTCAAGTTAATGGATTATGGATTTGGATGTTGCTAAACACCTAAATATTGTATTGTGAATGATAAGTTAATATAATAAAAATGCCAGAGTTGAAGTTCTAATTTAGGTTGGTTTTCTTGGTTAAGGGTTTATAGTAAAAATCTCTATGTCGTGTGTGTGTGTGTGTGTGAGAGAGAGAGAGAGAGAGATATTTTTTTCTTTCTAATTTTCTTAAGAATCTATATGCATTGCTTCACATACATAGGTATAAAACTTACACTAGAAACATCTTATAAGTTATGAAAGCATTTTTTTGAAGAAAATTGATAAACCTATGCAAAAAAAAGCAATACCACACAAATCTACAACACAATAATTAACAATGGCTTGCTCACACATTACAAAGATTTACCTTGGAAACCCAAAACTCGGAAAACTAACATTCTTGAGAGTCTCTCCACTCTCTATGACATTGTATTATCTTTTATGTTTCCAATACAATATTATAGAATAAAAAACCCTAATTCATTAACTCAAATTAGATTACAACCTCAATTCATTGACTGGAATTAGTTTAAAATTAGCCAAAAAGATATGGGCCAAAAACAACTCAAAATAAACCAAAAACATACCCAAAAAATATTTTGGATTATTTCCCAAACCCTCGAGAGGGGACGAGCTAGCTCCCTACTCCCCCTAAATAAGGGGAGATAATTAAAACCATATAACCCATTATTATAGGAAGCTACAAAGGTTATAACACATGTCCAACTTTCTTTTAACTAATTAATAACCTTGATTAAGGACATATATATCACTAAAATGACTAAAGATTTACATTGGGTCTTATGTGTAATATAAAAATCCCTTTGCAAAATCATTTCTACTCATAATGGAAAAGCATGTCACTTGGGCCAATCAAACCTTATTATGAGTGATAATAAACCCCAATTTTTGTTGGTTAGGTCACTTTTAAATCATTATTTATAAATTTGTTTAACATGATAAAAATATTATATAATATATATGATAATTGTTGAGTTAATAGTAATATACTTGTAATTAATACTATGTTGTCATCTCATTCTATTATATTATGAATTTTTAGTTAAATGTAGAATAAGTAATTCAAAAATGTTAGATTCATATATGATTTTTTTACATATTTTAAACGGAAAAAGTATAAATTGATTTTTACTTTTAAATTATATTATAAATTTATTATTTTCATAATCTATTATATGAAATATTAATAATTGATTTAGTAATTGTTGGAATATTTTATATTCCTTAGAAAATAATAATGTTTTTGTATTATGTCGAAAGATCCACAATTTTATGTAAAAGAGTAATACATTATATCCCATATTCATTATGGTAAAGTATACTATTGATATTCATTATTATCTAAAGAGATGTTATTATGGAGAATTATATTATCCCACGTTAATATGTGAGAGTGATTCTTCCTCATCTCTTGGTATATAATAGAGTCAAGGGAGTCTTTCACATTCATCCATTGTGGATCATATCATGATCTTTACTTATTCACACAAGTATTGTTATATTGTATTGGGGTTATTGATATTGCTCTCTTGTAAGCTTGAGGGAGATATTTTGGAGATAAGATAAGACTACATTCTCATGGATGTATCCCAATTGGGTGAACCATGTATATCTGATGTACTCTTTTCTCTTGTTCTCTTTTTTGTACTTATTGTTGAGATATTATTGTTTTGCATAGATAGGTAAGCTAGTTTAGCTAGATCCATATCTCTGACATGGTACCAGAGCTAGTTGCTATGATCTAACACCTTCTATTGCTTTCAAACAATATTTTATCATTTGGACATTGTTTATTTGTATATTTGATTTCTATCCGGTAGCCATTAGGCTTCTTTTCAGATTTGGGCATGTTTCTGAAGTTTTTTTCTAACCCTAACCTTGTTGTGTAGATTTTTGCAGAAATTTTTCAAGGGTTTCTTGATTTTTTTTTTGTAGATCTATACGATTTTTTGATTCTCCTCAAGGAGATCTATCTTTTGGTTATCATATTGACAGTTTTCGTCCAAGTTTGGTAGACGTTGTGCAGGTTTCCATATTTGGCAGATTCAATATTGTTTTCGGCCTCAAACTTGACATTCACGATCTTTTCTTCGCAAAACCTGTGGTTAACTACGACTATGCCTATTGCGAACCCGCGAGTATACTGCAGACCCGCGACTTCCAGTGAGCAGACCCACGTATGCTACGACATACTCATGACTTTTCTCATTGCTAACTCGCATTTACTTCAGTCTACTCGCTACTCTCCTATGTAGAGACTAGCGAGTGCTTCGGCATAGCCGCGAATTTACTACACAAACACCTGCGAACACTCAATCAGAACCGTGACATTCGCCTTTACAGACCCGTGAATCCACGACTGACTCTACCATAAACCCGCGAGTAACCGCGAACTTTGTCGTGCAGAACCCATGTTTTTTCAGTGTTATTCGCGAATCCATTGTGGCAAAACCTGCGAGTGACTTTTCTTGGCACTTTTCAAAGGGCCGTAAGTAAAAGTTTCTTTTCCTTTACTATTTTTCTAACTGTGTTTTTGCAGATTCAGATCAGTATGGTAAAGTATTTCAGTTTCCTATTATTCATCTTTTTGCATTTGGGTTTTGCTTCTAATCATATTTACTAAGAGATTATTTCTTGTTCTTGTTATATATTTGTCTCACATTTATATATGGAAACATTGGCATTTTTTAAGAGCATGGATCTCCAGTATTTTGTCATGATGATAGATATAAACCATCTAATGCTTAATATTTTTAACAAGATACTTAATAAAATATTTTTTTCTTGTTTTATCATATTTAATCATGTTGATTTCTAATCATGTCATGTTTATAAAAGCAATTTAATAAGAACAATCTCATATGTGTAAATCTTCGACTCACTATTTATATGTTGTGGCTGGCACTTAATGTGTAAAAGTAACTTCATTTTCCTTAATGAGCAAGAAAATATTTTATTTGATCATATTATGTTGCCATCATTTTTAGATGATGTTTACTAACAGTTGCTGTATAAGCATTTTCATTTATATATGAGCAATTTTGTCTTATGATCTTTGTATGTATTAATCTTGAAAGTTCTTGTGTGCGGATAAGTTCTCTGTTTATATTTCCATCTTATTCCAGAAATAATGAAGCACCATATTCTACTGTTAAAGTCATGATGTTCATCTGTATGATATTATTTTTGATGTATAGACCATTAGGGTCTTGTTTCTTCGATGTTTGAGGTCTTCTACAGATATTCATATTGCACCTTGATTGGAAGAACGTCTGTTATCCGCATGTGTATTGGCCATCTGGGTATTTTGTACATTGTTGTGGTGTTCTTAGCTACATGTTCTATTGTATCAGCCATCGGAAAGTTTCTATACACTGGTGTGGATGTTATATCATAATTCTTCAGCTATCAATTATGGTTGTGATGATTCTTGTGGTGATCTGGGGCCCTTGTTGTTGGATTGCGTCACATATTCTTGGCATTTTACTGTTGGGTATTTCATCGTACAAGCTGGTTCGTGTGCAATTTCATGGTTCAGTGAGAAGCAGTTGTTCTTCATCAAATTCCATTTTGCAGCTTATGGATATTCTGGAAGTTGTCATCAAGGGGGAGCAGTAATGACTCCTTCCTTCCTTTGTTAGTGAGATTTTCTCTCAACCTTTATTAAGGGGGAGTGTTGGAATATTTTATATTCCTTGGAAGGTAATAATGTCTTTGTATTATGTCGGAAGATATCAACAATCTTATGTAAAAGAGTAATACATTATATCCCATATTCATTATGGTAAAGTATACTCTTGATATTCATTATTATATAAAGAGATGTTATTATCGAGAATTATACTATCCCACATGTAATATGTGAGATTGATTCCTCCTCATCTCTTGGTATATAATTTGGAGTCAAGGGAGTCTTTCACATTCATCCATTGTGGATCATGTCATGATCTTTACTTATTCACACAAGTATTGCTATATTGTATTGGGGTTATTGGCATTGCTCTCTTGTAAGCTTGAGGGAGATATTATGGAGATAATAAAAGACTACCTTCCCGTGGACATAGCCCAATTGGGTGAACCACGTATATCCGGTGAACTCTTTTCTCTTGTTCTCTTTTTTGTACTTATTGTTGATATATTATTGTTTTGCATAGATAGATAAGCTAGTTTAGCTAGATCCATATCTCTGACAGTAACCATATATTTATAATTACTATTATATTTTTATCTCATTTCATTATCTCTATTTATAGATAAATAATCTTTAAATGCATTGGGTTCTTTCCCCATTTTCCTACCTTTTCTTAATATTTTATTGATGTGATCTTATAACTAATATCATGGTTTGACGTGATTCTAAATTGTATGTTAAAGTGGAATACATATGTTCATTTAGGTAATATGTTGGGTTCCTTACCCGTTATTAATTCACTATATTTAAAAAAAGTTATTTAATCATTTTTAAATCATAATGTTAATTTATTAGTTAGATGATATATTCTATATTTATTTATTTATATTATGGTTCACAATTTTGGAAGATGGAAGGTTCGCTACATCTTGAACTTTTGATCTCGACTATTACATTCTTGAACTCGGAAGCACCAACTAACTAAACTACCCCTTGAAACTTGATGATATATTCGATATCAAAAAATATAAAATATTTAAATTAATAATTAAGTTAATGATATATTTATAAATAATATCACAATTTTATTTTATTTTATAAAATAGTTAAAGATATTGCTTTATTTCCAATTTTCTATTAAATGGTTTTATTATTTAAGTTTATGCTATATTATAAATTTATTATTTATTTCACAAATTTATCAAGTAAATATAATGTTTACATATTTATAGCTATCTTCTTTTTTATCAAGAAAATAGTTTTTTTATTTAGAATAACTCAAAGTAATTTGGTAGGTTTTTTTTAACTATCATGAGGAGAAATCCTATCAATTTTATGCACATTATTCCCTTAGGGTGGGTATGCAAAAATTAATGTCACTAATGCAAATGATTGAAATTTTGTATTATTCAAACCCAATGAAGATTACATAAAATATATAATACCTCAAATTTGACAAATCTTGTAAGCAGCTAAGTATTGGAAACAATGAAATTGTGTAATTGACATTGCTATGTGTTTAATATGTTTATTAAACTATGTTAGCTTGTGTTGTTGGGGCTGACCAATGAATGAGGGATATTTGTCTCTTTAGGGAAAGAATTAAGATAAACAAAGAGAGTTAAAGACGTTAAACTAAAAAAAATGAATTAAGACTAAAAATGAATAAAATCGAAATTAAAATAAGGAAATGAAGAGTCTCTTCTAGAATTCTAACTCCTACTTAGGTAACATCACCTAAGAAATTAAATAAGAATAGTAAACACCCATTCTACAAAAGAAAAGAGAAAATAATGCCAAGGGTTAATTCTCTTGGTGTAAGAAAGACAAGCAATACATCTGTGTGTGTGTGTGTGTGTGTGTGTGAGAGAGAGAGAGAGAGAGAGATGAAAATATGAAAGAAAGAAAGAAAGTTGTAATGAATAGAAAGATGAATAACTGAAGGGGAGGAGCTAGAAAGTGGTATCTGCTTACAAATGACCAGAACTAAATCCAGTCATGGTTGAAAATATCTATGGCCATAGAGTCTGTAAGCACAGAGGTGTTGTGTAACAGCTGGTGGGGAACTACCTAGTACTAAAAACATCAATATTTTCTATATAGAGTGAGAGTACAGGGTGTTGGTGGCACCAGTATTGGCTATATAGGTTGGAGTACTGGCTCGTTGTATGGTATTGGGGCTTCCTAGATTGAACCATGGACAATGGAAGAGTGATTGGCTAAGTTGAGACCCTAAGCTAAAGAACATATTTGTTGAACAAAAAGGAAATATGAACAGTAAAGAATTCCTAAAATATAGCCCTGGAGAGGCTAGGACTTGGCTCGGGGGTGACTATGGAGAAACTAAGACTAGATTTTCCTACAGATCTATAGTTGGGTGGATCGGGGAAATCCCCACAACAGTTGTAGATAGATTAGCAGTACCTAGAACAAATGAGTTCCTGGCTCTAGCTCTTTGCAGTTTTGAATTTTGAATCTATGTCTATGTTAATGATATGATGATGTTATGCATGCATCTATGTTTAGATATGATGGACTATTAAATATGGACATGCATGATCTATTTACTTGAATGTTATGTGATGTAATCTGGTTAGTGATTGTAATGATAATATATACCTATGTGTTCCTGTGTAAATTGTAACAGAAACAATGTTATGATTTGGTTATTAATGTAAATCTATTATGTTGAAGTATGTTTTTATGTTGAATGGCTAACCTAACTGCTGCATGGGGTAGCGGAATCTAGTACATTTGTATTAGATTATATGGTTACCCTAAATGTTGCATTGAGTAATAGAATCTAGTACATCTATATTAGATTGTGCGATTAACCCTAACTACTACATTGGGCACTCAATTGTATTACAACATAATCAGATTGTTGAGATTATCAAATTGTTGAGATTGTAATCCTAACTGTGGCATTGGGATATAGATTCTATAGTAAACAAATTATAAATAGAACTGAACATAATTGAAATAGAATGGAAACAAGACTGAAGGATAGTAGTAATGATATGTATATACAAATGTATGATCATATTTACTAAAGATTTTAAACTACTAATTGGGAAAGTAAACAATTAACTAGTACTTCTATGATAAAGACAGTAGAATGATAAATAATACTATAAAGTGCATGCAGTCTATCTACCATAGACTACATGCCTATTGTTCCAAACCCACTCCACTGCCTCAAGGTGGGTAAATTGTTGGACCTCCTCAACTCATGTTAGACTGGATTATATAGGCCTAGATTTTGTCCCCCCCGGAAACTCAAGAATCACAAGAAGATTGGGACCCAATACAGACCCCAGTAGGTGTTATAAAAAAATGAGAAAATCCTCTCATGTGATATCTAACCCGAGGCTTTAATGTAATGATATGCATAAGTATTAATCTATTGAAGTACTCGAGACCACCCCAGTAGGAAACATGAACTGTCACAAATAATAACTTAACAATCCTTAACAGACCTTGAAGATCCTCATAATATACTTGTCGTAGAATGATAATGATATATAACTTAACTCTATGACTGAAGGAATCTAAGTGGATTTAATAACCCAGTCCTTGAATTACATAAGAAAAACCAATAGTGGTTTGGGAGCTAGATCTGGCAAGAACATCCCGGTGAAGAAACCATGAATAGCACAGATAAATCCTATCAGTTTGGGACATAATCATTTAAGCTAATAAATAATTCATTAAGGGTAGATGAGACACATCATTTACCTAGGATCCATGGGCTACCCTCTTGATCATAGTTGCACATAACATGTAGAGTGGAGTCAGTAATCAATGATAAGACTAATTAACAATAACTGTAATAGAAGATAAATTAGTCACTATGTATTATATGAGAATCAATGCATGCATAAATAAATATATGATAAGTTCCAAGACTTATCTATAATCATTATGATTCTTAATGAAAGGGATTCAAGCTATGTATGAAGGATGTTGGTGTAAGTATTCCCTCATTAAGTGTTTAATACACATATTTATTCTAAACAAATCCTAATGGGAAGATATAATACATATCTGCATAGCAAATCGATGGGAATCCTCTTAGGCTATCCCCAATGTATCTTAACAAGTTTCTAATACATTTACAAAGTGATTGCATGCATGGAGAGGGGGGATGCATTCTACTTGTAGGTAAGGAATTGAACCCAACCAATAGGTAATCATATCATAACACTTAAATCGTGGGCCCATGCCAAGACCTAAAGGAGGCTGAGCATGGCTTGAGGTGAACCCAAGTTCATTGGATGAGGAGCCTGCACCTTGGATCGATCCAAGACAAAGGTGTCCCGTACATGTTGGAATATTCACCAATATTGAGAGGAGGGTGAATCAGTATTGAGAACTTTTTACCATTTCAAACTTTAAATAGAACAAGTAAATATCAACCATTAACAATGAAATTTATCATCACATAATCCATACACAATACATAAGATATTTTATGTGGAAAACCAAATGTGAGAAGATCGTGGAATGCTTTTCTAATAGAATACAAAGATTACATTCAATTTATTTACCAACACCCACTAGAAGGAAGCACCCACCCCCTAATTTTTCTAGCACCAACTAGAAGGAGGCACCAACCCCCTTGTGAGAACTAACTCACTAATTTATCTAGCACCAACTAGAAGGAAGCACCGACCCCCTTATGAGAACCAAATCACACTTATCAGGAACCAACCTGGAGGAGACTACAATCTCATGTCCTTGCCCTATCCTGCCACCCTGATATGAGTAAGAGTATCAACTTGTCACTATCACTATCTTCACAATGTAACTGTCTTCAAACTATCACTGTCAGTATCACTATCACTGTCACAATCACTATCACTCTCACCGTCATTGTCATAATCATTGTCACTGTCACTGTGTCAACCTGTACACGCCTCGAATCTATTCTCTGAATCTGCAATAAAACCTTCAAGAAGATGACCAAAACATATCTTTTAAATATTCAATATAACCTTCATGAAACAATCATCCATAGACTTCATTTGTTTTCTTCTTCAAACCCTTACCATCATCATCATCTTCAAACCCTAGGTCATTCCAAGAGAGGAACCCTAGATCATGACAATAACATCACCATAGTCCATACCCAATAACATCACAATAATATTTGGCAATAACATCACCATAATATATGCCATACCATAATCTAGGCCAATATCACCATGATTTATGTCAAGATCATCACCATAACCTATGCCAATATCACCATAATCTATGCAAATATCACCATGATCTATGCAAATATCACCATGATCTATGCCAAGATCATCACCATAATCTATGCCAATATCACCATAATCTATGAAAATATCACCATGATCTATGCCAATATCACCATAATCAATGCAAATATCACCATGATCTATGCCAATATCATCACCATAATCTATGCCAATATCACCATAATCTATGTCAATAACATCATCATAATCTATGCAATATCTTCACCATGATTCACCAAGAGATAAACCCTAATACATATGCAAGATACATACTTTTTCCAAGATCACAAGATGAAGAAACGAGAAACCCTCATCATGCACCATGTCCTTTAGCAAAAGAAACCCTAGATCATGTCATCACATATCCCTTACAACAAGATTTCCAACAAGCTAAGAATTTTTTGATTTTGATACCGTATGAGAAAGTTATGCAAGTTTCTATCAAGATAAAGAATGAAGAGAAAAACCCTAGATCATCATTCAAACTCTTCATAAGATCCTCATGTAAATTTCACTTTACTCCTTCTTGGAATTACGCATAAGAGAAGAAGAACTTGGATAATAAAAATGAAATGACATATCTTGTATTTATACCTTTCCAAGTTACTTTTTAAATCACTTTAGGGTACAGGTCCACCCTAACTTATTATTATTTTTGTCTTCCACATTTTAAGGGCTTCTTCAATGGGTCAATGACCACTTCATGGCTTCATCAAGGGGCTTCTTGACCACTTCATGGATTCATCAAGGGGATTCTTGACCATGTCATGGCTTCATCAAGGGGCTTCTTGACCACTTCATGATTATATGGACATATCATCATTACTTTAGGGGCTTCTTTACACTTAAAACATGGTAATATGGGCACATCATCATCACTTAAGAGGCTGGTTCATAGTTCTCATTATCATGGTCTTGTGGACACATCACCATTTCCTTGGTGACATCTTCAATGGATTTAGCGGCTTGCTCCATTTGTGTACCACTCAAAGTGGACATGTGGAAGCATTCACATGTTATCTCATCCTGTGAGGGCAATGCTTAACAACTATGTTGTAAGGGGACAACTTTGGAGTTACATACACTAATGCTAAGGCTCCTTCAAATCTTTTAGGACAGTTTCATGTGGACAAATCCTTATCACTTTTAGGGGATGCCTTGTTGCTTTGAGGGGATTCTTAATTTGAATTCATGGCTTCTCAACATCTAGCATTCTTCTTGCATGGATTTTGATGTAAATTACAACTTTAAAAAAAAAAAAGACATGGTGTGGAAGCTTTAATGTGCAGATCATCCTTATCTCGACCGAGATAGAGGACTTACACTTGCTACATGCATATAACAGAGAGTTAAACAATAATATGACAATTTATTGTGATAACGTGGATATCAAACCACTAATTACTAATGAAGTGTAAACAACCGCAACTCTCAGCATGAATACACAGGTAGAGAGGGTGACTCTCTTGATGTAATATTAACTCCTTGCAAGCTCGAACCTTTCCCTCTTCTATGATCAACAATGAAGCTAACTAGGAAAGGCGTGGCCATCGATCTACCCCCTCTTGGTAGTGAGCTAGCATTATTACCTCTATGAATTCGAGAGAGGATCAGGCATGCAACCACCTCTATATATGAATTGGAAGTGGAAGCTGTTGCTATTTTTAACCAGGGAATCATGGGAGAAATGCCACAAAGACAGGCCTTGATGGCGGCCTTGGCAGGAGCCCTCCCATGCTTAAAAAAAGATAGTAATTTCCTTGACATCCACCCAAGACACCACCTTGAATAGAGGGTGTGGGTTGGATGTTTCGTTAACTAAATTCAACCAAGAATATAAGTCGCCTCCATGGGGTTGACGTGGAGGATAGAGTGGGGAAATTCGGTTGGCCTTTGGGATGATTGTATTTGCAAGGTATGCCATGCTCATGGAGCATTGGGTGGTAAGATAAGCTAGGTTAATTAATAATTAGGTCATTCAATCATGACTATAAGCTAACATGGCTAGCATAATAATTATTAATAAGTGGCCTTAAGTAAATAAACACCTATGCTAAGTAACTAAATGAATGGGGTGTAAATATAGTGTAAGTGTTGACACATTACTAGTAATGAAGGAAATTGGTAAAAGTAAGTATGTACATACATACATACATACATATATATATACATAATACATACATACATATAATATTAAGTAAAATGGATACATAACATATTATATAATATTATTATTGTGATATTTTAAATTCAAAGTAAATAATTTATTATTATTATTATTATTATTATTATTAAATATGTGTAAACATTTAAACTAATATATTTAAATTATTATGTACGATTATTATGATGAGGGCACATATGGAAGGATCAATATTTACTATTATAATTAGGACGAGGAGGATCATAGGAAGGTTTTAAAAAATAGTATGATCATTAGTTCATTTTTTATTTTTTTATGTTTACATTTTATATATTTGAAGATGATGTTATCAATATTTTTTATTGAGATTATTATTATTAAAAAAGGTTAATTATTTTGTTTGTTATGTTTTTTTTAAGATAAAATAACTTATAAATAATATTATGGAATTTACTTTATTATAATTAAGATGAGGAGGATGAAAAGGATTATAGGAAGGTTTTAAAAATAGTATGATTATTAGTTTTTTTTAATTTTTTTTATGTTTACATTTTATATAACTTTATATATTTGATGATGATGTTATCAATATGCTTTTATTGAGATTATTATTATAAAAAATTTAATTATTTTGTTTGTTAGGTTGTTTTTAAGGTAAAATAACTTATAAATAAAATTATGGAATTCATTTTAGTTTTGATAGATTAATACATTATAAAAATTATTATATAACAAATATTATGAATAAATGTAATCATTGTGTAGGATGTGCACTCTAAGAGAAAATAATATTATGTCATCATAATTTTTTGGTATTATATTGTAAATATATATTTTGATATTTTGATTGTGATTGTGATTGTGATGAGATTTATATAATGTAGTGTTTTTTTTATTAAACTATGTTATAGTTTAGTATTTTTGGCATTTTGAATTAGATACTTTATAGCTCATACAAAATAGTATAAATGACGTGAAATAAATAGGAGTTTAGGTAAGTGATTATTAAAGATTAGTTAGGTGTAATGAATTAAAATAAATAAAATAAGAAAAATTAGATATGAAATAATAAAGAAATGAAAACATGAATAAATTAATAATGAAACTAAGAATACATAAAATTAAAATTAAGAAGGGTATTGGTGAGAATGAAGAGAAGAGATTCAAGAATAAAATGATAAGTGAGTTAAATAAAATAGAGCTAGACAAATTTGGGTAATAAAGACAAGAATAAGAATGATGCAATAATTAAAAGGAAGAGGATAAGGAAGCTATTGCTCAAGATAAGGGTATGAGAAAAAGAAAACAAATTGGGTGGGTGGTTTAGGCATTAGAATCCAAATTTATGATAATGAGGGAAGGTGGGGGAAGGGCATTGACACAAAATAAGAAGTTGAGAAAATGGAGAATTTAAGGCATGGACAATTCATTAAAGAAAATATGATGGATGATGGGATTCAAATTGTATCCATCATCATGACTAAAATTGTTGGTATTCTTTTCGATTTCAAGGGCTTCTTTAATGATGTGAGATGAGTAAGGCAGGGTTTATGTTAAGATTTTGGCTTGATCAAAACATATGAGGTGTTTAGTGTTGTGGGAATGCTTAGCATTTATGAAAGGTATCAACCATGTGTTACTTTAGCTAGGTTTGGATTGATCTCCCTACCTCTCTGACAAATATAGGACTTGTTATAGGAAAAAGGAATTTGGTAAATACATTGAAAGAGAATAGGGTCAAAGTTATCCTTCACCATAATTGTTTGAGATTTTTGTTATATTTATATGATTATTATTATGATATTTTTAACTATGAAGAAATTATCTTAGTTAATTCATGGTCATAAATATACTAAATTAAATAATTATGTAAATTAAAGTGATATAAAATAAAATAAAAATATATGGAAGACTAGAATTATTTGAATTTGATATAATTTTTTAGTCTAATTATTTTTGACAATCTCATCTCTATAATTATCGCCGATAAATGAGTTGGACAAATTAATTCTAGTGGTAGAATGTTTTGAATTGCAAATAAAAGATTACATAACCAAATCCTTCTTCTTAATAGGTTTCCATGTTTTATTATTTGTAATAGGAGTTGTCTAAAATTCGACGATCGGATGATCATTTTTAGCCGAAATCCGACATCTTTTATTTTACAAAATCAAAATTTAGTTGTGTTTTATCGGGATTTTTTATGGTAGAAATGGATTGAGCACCTTCAAAAACCTCTAGGGCACCCAAAATTCTAGAATTTAAGAGTTGTAACATGGATTTTGAAAAATTACGACGAGATATTTTCAAAACAGTGCTCGGAAAATTCATCTATTCCTACTCAAATCATAGATTTTTTAGACTATTACTTTTTAATATTTTTATAAATTCTCTTAAATGTACAATAATTTGTTAAAGATTACATAGAATTATTTTTATGTCATTTTATGGAATTACATCTTGATCTTATTTATTTTATTTCCTTATGATCGGCATACCAGTGTAATTCCATAATCATAATCCGTGTAGAAACATCCTCTATTTCTTTTGTGGGAGTAATGTCGACTTTGAAATATCCTCTGCAAAATAATTGCCACCCTTCATCCCTGGATAGCCATTATACTATTTGTACGGAGAAGTCTTCTGACTGCTCCAATTACCCAATATTTTAACAAGATTAATTGAATAAATCAAATCATCAATTGGTGAAGTGGAGATCTAATGCATAAGAATGAATCTCATATAATTTCTATTAGGCTCGGACAATAATGAATCATTTCTCCAAGGAGATGACTATATGATGAACGTGACCTTCGTTGTATCAAAGGTTAAAAATAAAATACATATGAAAAGCAAAGGAGGGGCACATAAGTTTGGAGGGCACAAGTATGAGAACAACTCATTTATTTATCTTTACATTATTAAATAAATTTATTTTTACTCCATTATTCAACATTTATCATATTTAACTTTCTATAATATTATGATAAGTCTTAAATGTTTTTTCTATAATATTATGATAAGTCTTAAATGCTTAAAAACATGTGTTATTTTTGTTAAATAAAATATTTTCTTACCTTCTTAGGATAATCATGAAGGAAGGTTACATTGTAACTTTCACTTTTAACCATGAATCTTGTATCTACTCAACTATTCAATTCATTTGTTGCGTACTCTGTTAAGTTCTAATAGTTTTCAATGCGAGAACAATATCAATCACCTCGTGTTGCATTTATTGAAGCATTTCAAGCTTATACTAATTTCCTATTCTAATTTCTTAAGATATAACATATTATTGATCATCATACATGGAGCATCCTTTGGAGTCCAAAATGGTTATTTTACAAAATAATTTACAATATAAAAATATATATTATTTCAATAGTATTTATATTAATAATTTGTTAGCCAATAAATTATTACAATAGTATTTATGTTAATAACCAATAAATGAAGTTAAATATTTGTTCTATGATTTCCTTTTTTATGTGAACAAATGAATTTTGTTTTCTTTCAGCTTTAAAAACAAATGAGCCACCTATTTTTTCATCAACATTGTTTTTCTCTACTTTTTTCTTTCAAGAAAATGTTCACAACATTATATCATTGTAATGCACCTTGATGGTTGATATAAATAACATTTTTAAGAAAAAAATAGTCTAATATTTAGAGTGTTATATTTCTCATTTCTAAACCCAACATCTACAAGTAACCTCAATCATCTTATTCATATGTACACCAAAATGCTCTTTTCCTCTTGCATTTTAGTTGAAAAATATTGCCTTTCTCTTTGTTGTGCTCAAACTTGTATCTCCATAAACTAAAAGCACCATCTCCAAAATCCTCTATGAGAGGCATTTGAATTAGACATAATTCCATGCATATATGCTTAGTGGTGTATACATAAAAAAATGTTGACTTGGTTTTGAATTAGACATGCTTAGTGATGTACATCTAAAAAGCAATGTTGTTACCACTATCTTGTGAAAACATGCTTAATTGGTGCATAGAGAAACTCAACTCTACACACACACGTGCACAATAGAACTATCCACACACAAGATTAAAATTAAAACAAAAATGCATATAGATAGAACTGACACATATTCATAGAGATAACCACAATTCTAAAATATTTGTTTACTAGAGATGCAATGCTCCCATTACATTCAATAGAGCCACTCTCTTGAACTCCACGCTTTTCTCAACATCTACAACTTCAACTTGATAACTCACAACCTCCTCTCCTCTGTATCAAAGAACTTACATATGTAGAACTATTGGGGGAATACCGAACAGTTCAACTACCAACTATTCGGTTTCAGATTTAGGGAAAGGAATCGCTTCACATTCCTAGCTCTCTCATGGGATTTATTATTTAGAGTGTACATTAGATATAATTAAACAATATTTCTTTTAATGATTTGTTTGCACATTAATGTATGCATTATAATATCTCTTCATCGATAACCTTGTTCTCTTCAATTTGATAGCAATTTTCTGTAGCAAAATTGTAGATTTGTAGCATCACACATTCTGCAACAAATTTTGTAGACCAGTAGCATCATGCATTCTATAACATCAATCTATAAAAAAAACATTATGGAGCATACTTAAACTACTGAAGAAATCTATGTGCCTGATAGCCTTCTGAAGCAAGGATGCTCTTGCATCAAATTTCCCTAGCTGGAAATTTGAGCATCTTGCTCAAAATATAGGTGAAACACATGTGTAGATTAGACATCCTCATGTGCCCAACTCTCATTCTAATATCCACAACATATCCTTCAATATTATAACCCATCATTGTAATGCATGTACCCCACTATTTAATGTTTCTTCATTTTCTTGTGAATCCATTCCACAAGTTGTGCCACCTCAATTTCTTTTAACCAAAGGATTCGTACTGCCTTATTGTCCTTCCTTTTAGGAATCATTTTCATTTCCTATTGTACTAATTGCACAAGTACCCTCCTCTTGGCCACATTTTGCACAAACATACAACCACTCAAAATATTACTGTGAAAGTCCTCCTATTGTATAACTCATGTTTTGATCTTTATTCTCTTCATCCCACTGTTGCACATGTTCTTGCTACTCCACTCCCTTCACATATGCCAATATTGTCCCCTTTCTAACCTTATACACTTTGTCATTAAGAGAATGTAATTTTGAATGTATTCCCATCTTTCTCAATTGATAGGTGTCCATCTCCCATCACGCATCACCCTTCTGTCAAATTTCCATGTCCTCCCCAACAAAATGTGACATGCATCCATGGGTAAAAATCAAATAGAATGCTATCAGTCTAATCCCCAATATTAAAAATAACCAAGAATTGCTTGTTTGTAACACTTTTGTAGTGACCCTATGCCCATTTTGTAGTCATGCAACCCTATATGCCTCTCGATGAGGTGTACTCTTCAATTTTAATTTGTGAACAACTTCAATAAACACCAAATTCTCAGAACTTCCTTCATCAATAACCAAATCACAACACTTACCTTTGGTTTTGCATTTTGTTCTGAAAAGTGTCCTCATCATAAGTCTTCCTTGCTCTAACCTCAATTCAATCACCTCACTTATTGCTATTGTTGGTTCTACTTAAACCATATATGCATCCTTCCTTATTTCCTTCTTCCATCCTTAACAATTTGTGGACATTCAAATGCACTATGGCCTTGCATTCCACATCTAAAGCAAAAGGCTTCAAATTTTCCTCTACCTATGCCTCTTTCCAATTGACCTCATCCTCTATCAACATCATATCCTTGTCCAACACGCTGGTCCACAACACTAGAATTGTGTTCACCCTCTTCAACTTGCTTTTCTTTCTGCTTCCCTCTTCCATATCCTAGAGATTTCTTCACATTATGTTGTTTCCTCGACAATTTCTCCTCAATTCTCAAGGTTTTTTGATAATCCAGACCTTATAGAAATCCTATAAAGTTCCTCTGTGTACTACTTTACTAACATCTTCAACTAAAAACGTTGCAATTTTCTCAATAGATTCAAAGCATAATCCAGAGGTGAAAATTTACATTTCAATTATGACACCATCCTATTTGAGGTTTTGAACTTATCCCACCAGAAAGAAGCATGACTTTTCAATTTTGTACTAGCAAACCTAACCCTCATAGGATATCTAATCTTCTCAAACTCAAATAAATTTTCCATTTTCCCTATCCACTCTATCAATTCCTCGAGATTTAAATTTTGATAATAGACAAGGATATCAAGTTTAGGTTTACCTCTAATGTCGTTGATGGATTTGATCATTTTGTCTTCCACTGTCATGTTCTCCTATGTTTTTTTTCTTGTAGTCTTTGATTTTGCTTCCCCATCACTGTTGTCTTGCGCCACATGTGCAACACCTCTCCTCTTGGATGCCTCTATGGCATCCATTCTGTCCATCATTTTCCTCACCATTGCTTCTACAACCTCTTATCTTCTAGGTCTTCCACCACCCCTTCCTCTATTTTCCATCACTCTCGTTCTTATGTGGGATCTCTTTTTCCATGCTCCCCACTTCAAAACCATCCACATATTATTTAATTTACAACCACAATTTCTTTGATCCTCCCCATCACAAGTTCAACCAGCCGTGGTACCACTTGATGCAGAGAGTAACTCAACTCTGCATAATAGAATTATCCATACACAAGATTAAAATTAAAACAAAAATGCATATAGATAGAACCCACACATATTCAGAGAGAAAACCATAATTCTAAAGTATTTGTTTATTAAAGATGGACTGCTCCCATATTTCATTCAATAGAGCCACTCTCTTGAACTCTAGGTTTCACTAAATCTCTATAGCTTCAACTTGAAAACTAATAGCCTCATCTCCTCTATCCCTCACCACATCAAAGAACTACGTAACATTTCAACTACCATCTATTTGGTTTCATATTTAGGGCAAGGAATCCGTTCACATTCCTAATTGTCTCATGGGATTTATTATTTAGAGTGTACATTAAATATAATTATTTGTTTGCACATTAATATATGCATTATAATATTTCTTCATCAAATATTTAGATGTGTACATTAGAACCATGTAAAAATGAATGCGTTCTGCCAACAATGTAGTTATGTAGCATCATACATTCTATAGCAGCTTTTGTATAACACCATGCATTCAATCTATTAAAAAACAGTATGAAAGCTTTTGTATAGCATCATGCATTCAATTTATAAAAAAACATTATGAATCATAGAAAAATTACTTATGTGCATGAGAAAGCAAATTAAATAAGTGATTATTGTTTATTTTATTTTCAGATTTTTTCTAATAAAAACTAGGTATTTTAAAAAATCACTCTTCTCTACTTACTTCCCCTATTTATATGGTATATAAAAATAAAAATACAAAGTTTATATATATTACAAATTATTGTTATATATTTATCATTATATATAATAATAAAGTATACTTATTTTGAATAACAGCGATAAACATTATAAATTCGATAATAATTTAATAAATATTATATAGGTTAAGATATACATAATTAAATTTAAATATTTCAAATCTAAATATACATATCTCAATTTATACAACATTTTTTTTTATATAAAATAAGTATTACTTACCCATCAACATTATAAACTGGATAATAACCTAACAAATGTTATATAAGTTAAAATATACATTATTAAATCCAAAATATTTCAAATTTAAATATACATATCTCAATTTATACAACATTTTTTTTATAAAATAAACTTATTACTTACCAATAACATATGAGATAATATCTTTTGAATAATAAAATTGTTATTTAAGATAATATACTTGAATAATAAAATTGTTTAACTTGATATAGTAGAATAAAATGACAACGAATGATAAAAAAGTTAAAAACCTATATCACAAATGCTCCAGAAAGAGCTTGTTCCTTTTGTCGAAAGGTCTTATGTACAATGTTTGTGGAATTTGCACTTTCAGAGAAAAAGACGTTATATGTTGTAAGAAAACTTCCAGATAGCTTTGGATCCATCACAGCTGGCAACTATAGAATAAGCCAAACCTAGAAAACAAGCTAGATACCTACCCGAGAGCTAGGCTTACTCTTGTTGCCAAAGAATCTACTATCTTTGGATACAGGTCAAAAGTGAATTGGATCTGGCATAGTCTATGTTTCTGTGTGTTTGGTAAAATCTATGTTTCTGTGTGTTTTGTACATTGCAGAAGAAATGATAAGGACGAGAGTAGATTTCTTTTCGCATCTATTAGCTGGGCGAGGGATAACAAAAAAGCTTTGGAGAAATTAAAAAATCGAGGTGCAAGCTTGCAAATTTCAATAATATGTACTTACCATATTAGGAAATCTAGCTTCCTTGACTAAATGTATAGTGGGACAAATTCCTCGTCATAAGGTTTTGTGCAGGCAGCAATCTAGGTCATAACTGCAGTGAAGAAATTCTATATTTTGAGTATTGTGTGTTCTTATTGTGGAGCAATTCCTACCCTAATTAGCCTGCCAAATCTCAAAACACAAACACGAACAGATGCAAACTACTGAGAGCAAAGGCGTGTAGATCCAACTCATAGCCCATAGTTGGTTTCGTCTATTTACAAATCTGAAATCATGTTCTTTATGCGACTGATACCTCGTTTATTTAACGTTTGCGTACAGATCGATGTGCTAATTTGGCTATAACGTTGGAAATCATATGGAGAAAATACAGCTGAATTGCTATATGAAATGTAAAAATGTAAAATGCATTAATTGCCAGAGCCTACTGAACAATCCATGGTAGAACAGATCTTTATATTCAAATTGTAATCCGACAAGTTTATAACGAAACAATATTACAGTGCTAAACCATGAAGAAGAAAGATGACAAGAAAAGATCTTTATATTCAAAGTATAATCAGTCTATGGTAGAACAGATCTTTATATTCAAAGTATAACGAAACAATATTACAGTGCTAAACCATGAAGAAGAAAGATGACAAGAACAGATCTTTATATTCAAAGTATAACCAGTCTATGGTAGAACAGATCTTTATATTCAAAGTATAATCATATAAGATTATAACGAAACAATATTACAGAGCTAAACCCAGAATAAGAAAGATGAGAAACCATGAATAAGAAAGATGAGAAGAGCCCTACATGAAACCATTTTTAAGCTTTCCAAGAATAATTACATACCGTTCTTTCTGAAGAAGCCCAAGAGCCCAAGAGGATCATATATCTTGGACGATTGACTAATTCAATATCCCTTTAGAAGACAATTGCTACACCCAAACGAACAGTGACAACATTAAATTCCAAGCAAAAATAGATATTTATGTTTACATATAAGTCTGATAACCATCGGTAGATAAAATGTTTTATTTTCCGCAGTGTTATGTATAGAATGCACCGCAGATATTACTTACAATATTGAATATACACACACTTCAAAACTGAAAATTTATGTAAGCATAATGTATATACTACTGCCTGCTATAGCTCAAAGATAGCTCCCTCCTGAAAGAAGATCTCTTGTTGCAAAGAGTGTTGAGATGGTAGAAGATCTGGATAATTAATACTAGGGCAGCTGCTGGTAGATGACTTTAGATCGGCATGTTGGGTCCAAGCAGAAGTATCCAGGGTGTTGATTGAACCACACGCATAATTGCAGGCTTCTCTCTGCTGCACTAGGGAGTCGTTATTGTATAACAATAGATCATTCAATTCTGTTGGGAATCCGTAGCCTCCCAAGCTATTATTTTCGGCATTGAAGGTATTCATCCAGGCTGATTCATAGTTTGCTTCCTCAGGTGAGCTAGATGCAGAAAAGACCAGTGAGTTATCATTTTGGATTAATGCGGAAGATGGGTTTTCTAGTTTTATTTGATTCTCCATGTGCCTTGCATACATGAGGGGAGAGGCTGATCTCTCATAGGAAATCTGGCTTGCAGCATCCGAATTATATTGAATATGAGCGGTGGAATGCTGTAATTGTGAGGCGTCAATGCAGTTGGATGCCTGTATTGGCGAGTTGGTACTGATCATAGTCATGCAGTTGTTTGAACGATGATCAATCATAGTTCCTTCAAGCCTCTGGAGCAGCTTCCTGAGGCAGGAATTACGGTCGGACACTTCCTGATCAAAGACTTGTTGAGGATTCAGCTGGAATGTGGCTGGCTCAGAACTTGAACTGGATTCCGTTATTGTTGACCCACAATTTTGCTCAAACAGATGAGAGATCATTCTAGGGCCGATATTAGAGTAAGGCCCATTCATATTGATACTCATATGGTGATCTAGCCCTCCAGGTTGTTGCTGTAGCCCATATATGTGTGCGCTTGTATTTGCCTCTGGTGTAGCGTAGCTTTGCAAGTCCTTTCTTTCTTGTTTTGCTGCAGCAAGACGACGGGTTTGATTATCCTTGCGTTTCCCGAGCAGTTTCTTTTTCAGTCTTGTGTTCCAGTAGTTTTTTATATCATTGTCTGTTCTGCCTGGTAACTGGGCTGCAATGATAGACCACCTGTACAATGTGATAAATCTCATGTTAGGTCTTACGTTCTAATCAGTAACCATAAAAACATTTTGCAGATGACTTAATGGCTATTTATGTTTTATATGTGAATCTCTTAGGCTGGCTGATTGTAGATTACCTGCTACCAATACTGATATAGAGGCTACAAATGATGTTATCTTCTTCTTCTGAGAACCCTCCGTGCTTTATATTCGGTCTCAAGTAGTTTAACCATCTAAGTCTGCAGCTCTTTCCACACCTTTTCAAACCTGTATACAGAGAGAACAAGGATCAGTGAACTAGCGCTGCAAGACACTCATATTTTAAGGGTGAGATGATAGAAATACATAAAAAGATATCAATTCTCAATTGACTGGCCTGACCTCGGACTCTACCACTAGTGCCATGTATACTGATAACCTAAGGCTATATTGTATCTACCAGAATAGGAGATTATAAACACAATACCTAGGCCTAAGAACTGGTTAAGACGATTTAATTACAGAAATGGAATCTCTTATGAAAAGGGATCGATCCAGTATTATCCCATTTCCAAACATTAATAACTCAACGCCAAACACAATATCTAAAAACTCTAAAAACCTAAACCCTAATCGTAGTCTTCTTCTAGATATCGCATGAATTCTAATGGCATCATTACAAAACCTAGAATCCTAAGCACAGCCACAAGAGTCCACAGATGTAGAATACCGATGTTAAAAACCTTGACTATATCTCTAAAAAGAACTTGTACTATCGTCGCAACAAGACATGTATAATAATCGGATAGATATGCAAAACTTCCGGGACTTTTATCAGACGATGGTGGCCAAAGAAGAATGCTTCTATGGCCTTGGAATAGTAAACCCTACTGTTAGAAAACTGAAATCTGAAATGAAGTAAAATTCAAAGCCGATCTATTAGATTTCTGGATGAATAATTGATATATGAAAGATGCCATACCAACTTTCTGGGGTAGAGCGATCCAGTTGCCTCCAGTGCCATACTTGTCTATATATTCCTTCAGTTTAGAATCCTCTTCTGGAGACCATGGTCCTTTCTTCACATTAGCTTTGTCACAGCAAGGGGCTCTCCCCATCTCTTCAGATTATTCCAACTAATCGGCCTTGAAAGGGCTTATGGGTCGGCGGTATACGTTTAGAGAACTGAAGAAAAGGATTTTTAATGGCAGATCCAGCTACAGATTCAACGTATTGAAGCTCTGAGATCTCGTAGGTTTCAACTGCACGGACCTAGGCCTTTCTGAGTACAAGATCGTTGAGAGGATCCTGGCTTTGATAACTGTCCTCTCAGCGGAACTTTTCGTTTATATTAATTAGGCGACTGTGCACAATACGATCTGGACCCAAATGGCCTGAATCTCAAACGAAATAGGATCTGCACGGCCTATATTCCTTCACCAAAGCATGACTTGGGCATGAGAAATAGTATAGGTAGCACGAGATCGTCTCTTTCTTCCTCTTTTTCTGATGAAACATATGGGAAGAGAGCAGAGATGAATATGAAGGAATGAAAGGTCCATAAAAACATATATAGAGTGACGAAGGAAGTGATGGTGGAAAATGGGCCCTGTGAGTTCAGCTTCCCCTCAACGCCGAGATAGCAATGCACGGGAGAAATTTTGTGTGCTTTGTGGTTGTCCTTTTCATTCTGGAATCAATGCCCTTATCATCTACAGACACCTACAACACCTCTTTCCCAATTGCATGGCAGGGACCCTTGCAGGATTTGAATAATATTATATGAATTGTGATAAGAATAGAATAGGGTTTGAAGTAAGTGGAGTGTCTGTGTAAGGCCGTCTGGGTAACAATGGTCGTCAGTCGTATTGACTTGACATCTCCAACGCGTACTCAATTTTATTTTAAGGAATAGGAATGTACTCTTTCTTATTCTTTACGTAGTATTAATTTTTCAAACATTCACTGTCACATCGCTTCTCACGCAGCCGCCATTAGCCCACCTATAATAAAAAAACTCAGAACGAAACGCTACCTAATAGCAATGAGGTCAACGCCCTACGAACAAGAGAACCCTAATGCCGAACTTTTCTCTGTTTTCCACACAAACAGGCTGCGGGAAGAAATGGCCAGAGGCCCCATTATCCAATATTTTGCATTAAAAGAAACGAATTGTCTAATCCGGATGACTCACACTTGCGTTTTTAAGATTTCGATTTTTGTGCCTAAGGCGGATCGGGAGTGTTTTTTAACAGTTGAAACTTGAAAGTTTGAAATCCGGATTTTACTGTATCTACCACCAGTGAATGGAAGTCTTTAAACGCAGCCCTGTGCTCATGAGCCATTCAAGATACCGAGGACTTAGTTATGGCGTTTATTGGTTAAATTTTTTTAGTCTTTTCTGGTAACAGTTTTATTTGTAGTTTGTCAGATGGTTTCTCTTATTCAACATTAAAGTTGTTGGGTGTTTAAGTGCTTTTCATCTCAATAGTGATCCAGTCAGCTCCGATGTTAAACAGAGAAATTATTTTCATTAAATTTTTTTTTTTATAATCTTTTTGAGGGTCCAGGGATCCAATCTCGTAGGCTACCTCTATATCCTTAGTTGTACCTACACAGCTCGCAAGCATGGGGCACAAGCATGGGGCACGGGTGGGGTGATTTGAATTGGTGACCTCCATTTACAACATTTCCTTCATATCAAGCCAATGATGGGTTGAGCTACACCCCTCTCGACTTCATCAACCTTTTTTAACTAGAGTAAAATTTTTATTTTCAAACATGGTTGAAAGGATGAGAGTGATCATAATATTCAGTTTATTTTAAATTGAACTTTAAGAAACCTTAACAAAAAAGACAAGATAAAGATTATTTGTTTTATTTTAAAATATTATTTTTATGCTTAAAAAGATTAAAGAGAAGTGTTCTTAGCTTGTCATAGTTTTGAAGAGTTAAAAATTTAGAGAGATAGGTATTGAAGCAAAGATTAAGTTATTACTATATAAAAAAATAAATTTCACCATCCCAATTAAATAATAATAATAATAAAATATATCAAAAAATTAAAAAATTATAATTCTCTAAAATTAAAATGTAAAGCACATAGGTTGGACATTAATCCACTTATATGTGCATTAGTAATTTAATATAATTTCTCTTATACAACTATACATTCAACCACTATATTAATATAACTCTATAATTATAGAAACAACACTCATAATAATCAAATTACTCAAAAATATAAATATAAATATATCATAATGTAGTTTTTAAATCTTTAAATTTTAATGCTCCACTTTATATTTATTAAATATTTAAAATAATTTGAATTAATTAATATAAAATATTAATCTTATTTTAATGAAATTTGATATAGTCAATATAAAATATTAGTCTTATTGCTCCCAAGGGATGTTCCCAAGGTACAAGTGAATTGCCAAGAAGCATGCCTTGGCCTTTAAAAAGGGAGTGTCTTTACTCATGGTTTATAATTTTATTTATCTTAGGTAAGATAATTTTAATGTTATGATTTATTATTTAATAGATCTAGAAATAGTAAGCATGCATGGTAAGCAAATAACAAGTAAATTAAGTAAATATTTTACCTAAATAATAAGTACAAGTTATATACTTCAACCATACACAATGCTTTAAAATTATGAAATAATTAAACACATAAAAAGCTTGTTAATATAATGTAATATGTTGCTGCTATAAACAGACCAGCAAATTATGTGAAGGAATGACTTTTATTATTGATATACATAACACTTATAATTGTTTTTGAATTAGTAAATATAAAATATTAGTGTTATTTAAATTGGGACTTGTAATTATTTTTGAATTATAGAATTTAATTGTCAAATAAGTATCTTATGAGTAAGAGGAGAATCTAGCATGTAGTAGGTTTAATTTATTTAAAAAGTTTCATTATTCAAATGTAATATTTATAATTTTTTTTAAGTTAAAAAGTTGGGTTGTCAAATAAGTATCTTAAGGATAAGATGAAATTTTAGGAATTAGTATATTTAATTCACTTAAATTTTTAAATGTGTTTTTCAGTGATTTATATTCATGAATTAGAATTATGTTTTAAATATTTAATTTTGAAATATTTTAATATGCAATTTTGAAACAATAAAATAAAAAAAAAAATTATAATTTTATTTATTTTTAATAAATTTAAATTTGAATAGATTTTATTTTTAAATGAAACAACCTACATTATATAAATAAGTGTTTATTTTTAATAAATTTGAAATCAAATAAATTTATATTAATTTAAATAAAAGTTAATAAAATACTTTATTTTTAATATATTTTAAGTTAGAATATATTTAAATTTATATAAAATTTAGAATAATTATAGATTGAATTTAATATTTTTAAAGTTTTTAAACTAATAATTTTTTTAATTATAATTTAATTATAATAATTGACACTTATCAAATATTTTTTACATTTAAATTTAAATATATATCTAAATTAAATTTATAATATAAAAACTTAAATAAAATTCCATATTTATTAAACAACTAACAACTACAATTACAATTTGGTATTAAAATATATATACAAAATCTTTACACTCAAAGTGACCAAGTCACTTTTTAGATCAATACTTTTTTATACCATTTGAGAGATAAATTTTCAATCAATCTGATACTCTTTCACACATATAGTCATACAAAACAAACATTAAAAACATTAAAAAAATAAATTAAAAATACATAATTTAACTTCTTTTCCTTATCCTTTCCTCATAAAAACTTACTTTTTAATATAACATAGTATAACTATTTCAACAAAATATATTATATCTTTCTGTATAGAAGGATGTACAACATTCCTCCTTTACCACCAATAACACCACATCATCATACTAGAATAATTATATCATCAAATATAAAGTATGAATGGATAAACTTGTGTATGAATGGGAAGCACATATGGTGGTAGCCACATGAAACCTATGAAAATTGGGGGATCAAAGTCAAAGAGTTTACCTTGTCTAAATTTACAAAATGTAAGAATCAGATCTCCAAGTATGACAAATACATGCATGTGATCTCTCGTTCACTTATAGGCTAAGAAGGTGTGCTTTCTGGATTCTATTATTCTAATAGAATAAAAAGTAGACTTGGTCTCTTTGGTTTAAGGTAAAAGATTTTCAACATAATCTATATTGGATTCGCATGGACCAATGCTTAAAGTTAAATATTATAAAACAATTGTTTTAACATCAATAGCATGGTAGACATTATCTGTAAGATATTATTATAAGAGAATGTGAAGATCAAAACTAATCAAAGAAGTAATAATGTTTAAAACATAGTTTATGATAATTCATCTTAAATCTAATTGGACATATTATAATGTGTTTAGTGACAATGGTCAACGACATTCTAAAAGTTATATATGTGTGTTCATACATGTGTTTAGTGACAAGGGTCAACGACATTGTAAAGTTATATATGTATAGTGGGGTGTGAATTGTATATTTTTAATTTTGTATTTATTTCAATTATTTGTTATTTTGTAGTTATTAATCAATGATAATATCAACTCGACTTATAATATTTATATATTTTTTAATTTATTTTACAAGATGCCTTATAAAATATGATTCGAGATATGGAGGTCAAGTTATGTTGATCAACATGAGTCATGAACTTTAGCTCACATGGAAGCTCATAATTATGAATATTAATAAGAAGGAAATAAAAGTAGCTAAATGAATTGTTTTTAATATAACTTTGTACATATACACAATTTAACCATATATGTTAAATTAAATATTATTATCAACATTATTGGAACATTAAATAGCTTTTAAATTAGATTTCTTAAGATTCTTTCCAAAATGGATAAAAATAAGTCTCCAAAAGAATTATAATATTAAGATAACATTTTTTTAAATATACTTTATTTTCCCTTTGTTATGAAGTTACAATTATTAGATTTTAAGCAAATAGATTTTTAAATATTTTCAAATATGTAGGTTTATTATTTACTAAATTTATAAAAAAAAAATTAACATATAATTTTACCATTTGTCTAAAATAACATAAATTCGTAAAATGTTTTTTCTTAAACATCCAGTTTAACCATTTATTACTTACACATATAAGTGGCTAAGAAATAAAAATAAATACTTGAATTAAGGACTCTAACCTAACCACCACCTATGGTTTGATAGTTTTATATTGCTTTCATCTCACTTCTTTACTTATATTTAATTATTAGATTAAGTGTGGACCATGCTAACATGAATATTCCAATTGACCTCATCTATTTTGGGATATTTTTCAAAGCAAATTCATCTCTATTATGGTCCAAAGTTGCATTTTGAGTTCCACTTCTTAATGGGGTAGCCTCTCCTCTATCTTTTGGATAGGGAGTCAATTCTTCAGGTATCTTGGAAAAATATTTCAAGAAGGATTTGGATCTCTCAAGTATTGTACAATTCATTTGTATACTAGATTTCTTTATCATAGATAATAATGTTTTATTTAAGACCATGTCTCTAGGTTATGAAGCTCTAGATCAAGAAATATTCTAAGAATATATTAAATTCTTACTAACAAATTTTCATAAGTGGATCTCTTAGATTTAGAAAACCCTCCTCCATGTGTGTGTTCTTCATATTTGAACTGGACTTTGAGGAAAAATAGGGTATTATTCATTCTAGGACTTGGTTTATGGGATGTACATGGTAGTTGGTCTTTAAATGGGTAGCATCCTGTAAAATAACCAAACTAATCCATTGATCAAGTGATTGAAGTTAAAGGATAAATTCGCGAATATGAGTATATATTCAGTTCAAATAAGTCTATGTATCTATCATTATATGTTTGAGGACTTTATAAGATAAAATGAATTAACTATATGTTGACTCTTAATATGGATCTCACATAATTAGAAATTGAGATGACGTAAAAAATTTCACAAGAAATAACATAAATAAACATAATTTGTTTTAACAATGCAATAGAAAGAACTTAATCAACCAACCAATATACCATATTTCAAAACCAATACTACAAGCACTAGATTAACAAACTAACCATTAGTTCATATCTCCGTTACATCCATGATATATTCTAATATGTTATTAATTAATAATAAAATCTAGAAAACAAACCACATATAGCACTATAAAATAAAATATTTAAGTGGGTAAACTTGAGTATCTGGATGAAACCAACCTTAACTTGAGTATTGGGAGGAAACCAACCTTAACTTGAGTATTGGAATGCTCAATAAGCTCTTGGTTATGCTCAATTGAATCAATGGATGTGCCACGCAAATGATTTTCCTAGTTTATCAGTGTTGGTTTTTATTTGTGCTCTTGGTTCTTCCTTAGTTTTTATTTATGAGGGTATGGAGATTTTTGTCCACCATGGATTTATATCTTGGAGTTGTAATAGTTTTTTCTTAAATTTCCTTTATCTTCTTATTTAATATCGTTTGGTTTAATTTTCTTCCATGAAGATGTTGTACTTTCAAATATGAATTCATCCATGTTATATTGGAGTACTTGAGAGAAATTTTATTGACCGTTCTTCATAAAAGCAATTGTTTTGACCTATTGACATATATATTCATTATTTCATCCTTATTTTGATAGGGAGCTATGCTACATTTCCTTCTTGAAGTGTTGTACCAATACATCATATGATTTCAAAAATTATGCCTTAACTTCAAAGGTGATTCTCGCGATCAAAATATTCAAATTATTGTTGATGTATATGTAACTTCGGAATGTATTTCACCTATGTATATTGTACTCCTATAGAGATGTTATTATTCCTCTATATGGAAGTGTCGTCATTTGTATTGACAAGTGTCACAAGTGTCGTAACTTGATGTGATGGGTTATTAGACCACCAAGTGTGGGGTCGGCTCGAATTAATGTAACCATGGGCTATTAGACTCTTCTAGAGAAGTCAGCCCTGCTAGTGTATTAGGAAAGTCGGAACAAGTATAAATAGAGAGAGGGAGATCTCTATTTGTTTATCTCATTATTCATCTCTACATCACTTGGAAAGTGGCGGACTAGTTGAGGAGGAGGAGTAGCTGCTAGTAGAAGACTATCTCTCTTGTACTTGGGTTGTATCATTGCTTTTTCTATCTCTGAGGAAGTTGTGGGGTTTTTGACCTTTATGGTTTTCCCCACTGAAACTCTGTGTATCTATTGTCTCATGTGATTGCTTGGTGTGATTGATATGCATTGTTATACTTGATATGTTGTACATGTTATTCTCTCAGTAAAGATCCTAGAGTATGTTGAATTAATGCTCAAAAATTAACATGGTATCAGAGCTAACCTAAGAAGAAGACATTGTGCAGTGGTGGAAACTAGGGTTTCTTGTTTATTGGGTTTCTCTCCACAGATTTTGGAAAGGCAGCAAGGTAGATTGACTATACTCATCAAGGAGAATCTTTCTGTCCAATCAGAATTCAATTCTGAGCACTTTCATTTTTGGCCCTAAAAAATTAGGGTTTCCACAAAAATAGAAATTTCTGAAATCTGAGGACATAGCTAGAAAATCCTTGGAAAAATTGAAGTTTAGAGCTTTGGATCGAGATTTTTGGTTGGGTGAAGCTCCGGAAAACTAAAACCCTAATTTAGGGTCCTCCCCACTGAATCCAGGAAGACTAAAAGGCATTTCTGAAGGGTGAAACCTTGCAAATTTCAAATTTTGAATATATCGGGCTGATCAACTCATCACGGTGCATCTTTCTTTCCTTTCAGAAAGTTGAAATTCACATTTTGAATTTTTACGATTTCTCTATCAAACCCTAATTGAGCTCCAGATCAAGAATTCTGCAAATTAAGTGGTAAGATCTAAATCTTTTCTATTTCCATTTGAAGTACTCTTTAAAGATGTCTCACCACACCAAGCTTGAAGATAAGCTTGAATGGGTTGATAGCTTCCGAGCATGGAAGTATAGGATTGGGTTAATCCTAGAAGAAAATGAATTGGATACTTTAATCCTAGAAGAAAATGAATTGGATACTTACATAAGTTCTGAAGTCCCTGTACCAGAAGAAGAAGACACTAAGGCCTTACATAAGAAGAACTTGGTCAAGGAAAAGAGAATCATTGTTGATTCTATCAAAGACCATCTCATACCACATGTGTCATCTCTAAAGACACCCACGGAGATGTTTGACTCTTTGACCAAGTTGTTTGAAGGGAAGAACATAAATCGAAAGATGACTATGCGGAACCAATTGAAAGGGGTAAAGCTTCAGAATGGAGAGACCATTCAATCCTATTTCTCTAAGGTCTCTCAGATCAAGGAACAACTTGAAGTTGTGGATGAAGTGGTGGAGAATGGTGAAATTGTTATGACCACTTTGAATGGCCTACCTAGGTCATGGGATTCCTTTATCCAAAGAATTTGTGCAAGAAGAAAACTGATCTCCTTCAGTAGACTGTGGGAGGAATGCTCACAAGAAGAAGCAAGGCTGGTGGCCTGAGAAGAAAAGATGGGGAATGAATATCAAGCTCTCTCAGCACACACCAAGAAATGAAATCCCAAGAGAGAGCCATCCCATTTCAAGAAATCTTCTCACCACCATCAGCATAAAGAGAAGAGAATATGTTTTACATGTAATGAGAAGGGACATATTGCTATAAATTGTCCCAAGAACAAAAAGGACAACAACAATTTCAAGAAGAAGAAGAAGGGCACCAAAAGGAGGTACCATGCTCATGCTGTCGAGGATGATGAACCCTCCAAGAAGAAGGCTAGGGAAGAAAGTGATGCTTCATCAAGTGAAGATGAATATGTTCTGATTTCTGCTCTCACGGGTACTATCTCTCATGGATGTAATGATTGGCTTATTGATAGTGGGGCTTCCAAACACATGACTGGGTTTAAAGAATCTTTTGTAAATATATCTGAACATGAGTCAACCCATAAAGTAAAACTTGGGGATGACTATCAATATCCCATCAAGCAAAGTGGTGAAGCCTCCTACAACCTAGACTCTGGGAAGTCTTTGAAGATGAAAGTTGTACTATATGTACCTGGGCTTAAGAAGAAACTACTCTCCATATCTGCATTGGATGCAAAAGGCATGAGGGTTGGATTTGTAGATGGCCAAGTCCTAATGTGGCCAAAGGGTAAACCTATAGATGATGCAGTGGTGATTGGAGAGCAAGAGGGAGGATTTTACAAATTGAAGGGACAACCTAAACAAGCCATGATACATGAATCCATGGAGCCAAGTGAATTTTGGAATAGAAGGCTTGCACATGTGCACTACAGAGCACTACCAGTTGCAAGTAAAGCAGTAGAGGGTCTTCCCAGAATCAAGACAAAACATGAAGGTGTTTGCAAAGGATGTGCAAAAGGAAAGAACATTAAGAAGGCATTTCCAAGCAGTGAAAGTAAATCAAAAGAAATCTTGGAAATTATCCACTCCGATGTATGCGGTCCGATGTCATCAAGTTCTCTGAGTGGGTATGTATACTATGTCTCTTTCATTGATGATTTCTCTAGGAAGACTTGGGTTTACTTATTAAAGAACAAAAATGAAGTATTTGATAAATTCAAGGAATTCAAGCATTGATGGAAAATCAAACTGATAAGAAGATCAAGACCTTCAGATCCAATAAAGGCGAAGAATTCACTTCAGGTGATTTCAAGAAGCTATGCAATGATTCAGGTATTAAGAGGGAGTTGACTACTCCTTACAATCCACAACAAAATGGAGTTGCGGAATGGAAGAATAGAACTATCATGGAAGAAGCATGGGCAATGCTTCATGACCAAGATCTTCCTATGCATCTATGGGCAGAAGTAGTTGGGACAGCTATATATGTGCAGAATAGAACACCTCACAAGATATTGGACAACAAGACACCAGAAGAGGTCTTTTCTGGTAAGAAGCCTGAAGTCAGCCATCTCAGAATATTTGGTTGTCCAGTATATACTCATGTTCCGAAGGAAAAGAGAACTAAGCTAGATCCTTCAGGAAAGAAGGGCATCTTTGTGGGGTATAGTGAAAGCTCTAAAGCTTACAAAATATACTTTCCAGGGTTCAAGAAGATTGATGTCAGCAGCGATGTAACATTTGATGAGAACTCAGCTTATATCAAATCAAGGAAGACACCTGTTGAAGATCATGAAGAACCAAAGGAAATAAGATTTCAAGATATCACTATGAAAGAAGCAACTCGTGAGACTGAAGATCCACAAGAACCTATAGATTCACCCCGTGAGAAGAACTCTCACAAGAGAAAACCTGCATGGGCTAGAGAGCTCATCCAAGATGCAGAAAGATATGGTATTCCAGAAGAGGAACATAGAGAAAGGAAGAGGAAAAGGTCACACACTAGCTATGTTGCCCTGCTCTGTGACATTATGAACAAAGAACCTTCCAGTTATGAAGAGGCAGCGGAAAAGAAATAATGGAAGGATGCCATCATTGAGGAATACCAATCGATCATGAAGATTGATGTTTGGGATGTGGTCCCAAGACCAGAAGGGAAGTCTGTTGTGACTTCCAAGTGGATCTATAAGATCAAGCATGATGCAGATGGTAGCATAGAGAAATACAAGGCAAGATTTGTAGCTCGTGGCTTCTCTCAGAAAGAGGGAATAGACTATGAAGAGACCTTTGCTCCTGTAGCCAGATACACTTCCATCAGAATAGTACTTGCTATGGCTGCAGTGATGAAATGGAAGATACAACAAATGGATGTCAAGACAGCTTTCTTGAATGGTGTAGTCGAAGAGGAAGTGTAAGTGGAGCGGCCACTTAATTTTGAAACACATGACAGAAAATCATATGTGTGCGGGTTGAAGAAAGCCTTGTATGGCTTGAAGCAAGCTCCTAGGACGTGGTATGGTAGGATGGACAGTTTTCTATCTATTTTGGGCTTTACCAAGAGTAAAGCAGATTCTAACCTTTACTACAAGGTTGAGGAAGGAAATCCTGTGATTCTACTCTTGTATGTGGATGACCTGTTTGTTACGGGTGAGGATAGACTGATTGCCGACACGAAGAGGAAGCTTGTTGCCAAGTTTGAGATCAAGGGATTGGGGATGATGCACTACTTTCTAGGTATGGAGGTGTGGCAGAGTACAAATGGAATCTTCCTTGGACAAGGGAAGTATGTAGTAGAAATCTTGAAGAGGTTTGGGATGATGGAATGAAAGGCCATGGCCACACCTATGGCATCAAACCTAAAGCGTCTATGTGATGCTTCATTTGATCTGGTTGATATCATTGTGTATCGTCAGATGATTGGGTCCTTGATGTACCTAATGAACACGAGACTAGAATATTTGCTTTGCGATGAACACATTGAGCCAGTTCCTGACGGATCCCAGAGGTGTTCACCTGGTTGCTGTAAACCGTATTCTGAGGTACCTGAAGGGTACAATTGATTATGGGATCAAGTATGATGCGAATCAAAAGTTTAACCTACAGGGTTATGTTTATTCAGATTGGGTAGGAAGTGCTGTAGATAGGAAGAGCACTTCTGGGTGCTACTTTAGTATGGGATCAGATGTGATCTCTTGGTTTAGCAGGAAGCAGTCCTCTGTAGCACTGAGTACAATTGAAGCAGAGTATGTTGCAGCTTGTTCGGCTAGTTGTGAGGCAGTTTGGCTGAGGAAGCAACTATCTAAGTTATTTGATATTCCGTTGGATGCTACTGGTATCTATTATGACAACCATAGTTGTGTGAAGTTGTTTGAGAACCCGGTGTTCCATGACAGGTCGAAGCACATTGAGATCAAATCTCACTATATCGGGTATATGGTGCAGAGAGGAGCAGTGAAGCTCCTGTATGTTGCGACAGATGAGCAGGTTGCAGACGTGTTGACGAAACCACTAGCCAGAGTGAAGTTTGAGTACTTCAGAGAGAGGCTTGGTGTTCTTCAGATTGATGACACTTCGAGGAAGAAGTGATGGACACATTTGCAAGAGCCATTCCATGTATGGTGAGAGGAGGATCCTTCCCATGGTTATGGATGTAAGCGCTGGATGATGAGCATTAGGATGATGCTGTAGTTACTACTCTGTATGCATCATGTTGGATGCTTGTTGTGATCAAGTGGATCATGTTTTTGTATATGTATCAGGTGGATACATTGTATGATTAGGATGATCATGGATGACGAGCTTCAGGACGTTGCTCCAGATGATATGCATCAGGATGATGCTATGATGATGACCAGGATGATCATGTGATGATCTACATTAGGATGATGTAGGATGAGTATCAGGTTGATGCTCTGTGGCCATGGACAGGTTGTACAGATGAGCATGTAAGTTGACCTGGGAGATCCAACAGGTTGGGATATGTGCCTGTAATCAGTCATGGGATTCTCTTTCGAGGCATTGCTCTGGGAGGACATGTAATATTGCCCTAGGAGATCCGACAGGTTGGGTTGTGTGCCTGTAATAAGTCTTGGGATTCTCTTTCGAGGTTTTGTCCTATGGCATGTAATGTAGTCTTGGGAGATCTGATAGGTTGGGCTGTGTGCCCGTAATAAGTCCTGGGATGCTCTTTCGAGGTTTTGGCCATGACCACATGTAATGTAGTCCTAGGAGATCCGATAGGTTGGGCTGTGTGCCCGTAATAAGTCCTGGGATGCTCTTTCGAGGTTGTGTGTTGGAAAATCCTAGATTTGTTCTAGGTCCCATCCAGTATGAAAAAGGACTAGCTTTGTGGCGGAAATCCTAGATGAGTTCTAGGTCCTACCCAATATGAAAAAGGACTAGCTCTATGGCAGAAATCCTAGATGAGTTCTAGGTCCCATCCAGTATGAAAAAGGACTGGCTCTGTGGCGAAAATCCTATATGAGTTCTAGGTCCCATCCAGTATGAAAAAGGACTGGCTCTGTGGCAGAAATCCTAGATGCGTTCTAGGTGCCATCCAGTATGAAAAAGGACTGGCTCTGTGGCAAAAATCTTAGATGTGTTCTAGGTCCCATCCAGTATGAAAAAGGACTGGCTCTGTGGTGGAAATCCTATATGTGTTCTAGGTCACATCCAGCATGAAAAAGGGTTGGCTCTGTGATACATCCAACATGAAAAAGGGCTGGCTCTATAGATGATGAATACCTGCAGGTGGCAGGCCTACATCTAGTATGAAAAAGGACTGGCTCTGTAGAACTTCCTATGACGAGTAGATTGGAGATTGATTGAGATAGCAGCAGTAGTGACGATGATGTTGATTCGATGACGATGATTCAATGACGATGATCCAATGACGATGATCCATAGAAGAAGACTTGTGCTAGCAGATCTGTGTCGAGAAATACCTTCCTAGTTAAGAGGGAGTGTTGATGTATATGTAACTTCAGAATGTATTTCACCTATGTATATTGTACTCCTATAGAGATGTTATTATTCCTCTATACGAAAGTGTCGTCATTTGTATTGACAAGTGTCGCAAGTGTCGTAACTTGCTGTGATGGGTTATTAGACCACCAAGTGTGGGGTCGGCCCGGATTAATGTAACCATGGGTTATTAGACTCTTCTAGAGAAGTCGACCCTGCTAGTGTAATAGGAAATTTGGAACAAGCATAAATAGAGAGTGGGAGATCTCTATTTGTTTATCTCATTATTCATCTCTACATCACTTGGAAAGTGGCACACTAGTTGAGGAGGAGGAGCAGTTTCTATTAGAAGACTATCTCTCTTGTACTTAGGTTGTATCATTGCTCTTTCTATCTCTGAGGAAGTTGTGGGGTTTTTCACCTTTATGGTTTTCCCCAGTGAACCTCTGTGTGTCTATTGTCTCATGTCATTGCTTGGTGTGATTGATATGCATTGTTATACTTGATATGTTGTACATGTTATTCTCTCAGTAAAGATCCTAGAGTATGTTGAATTAATGCTCAAAAATTAACAATTATTAGTAATGCCCATTGAGTGCTACATATCATACACATCTTGTACTCCACACATTGTTCAAATTCTATTATAATACAATTATTTCTCTAGCATGCCTATGGATTTCATTGACCCTTTCTTATAGTTATTATCTATCAAGTTTGAAATCCTTCACTGCATGTCTATTAGGTTTGAGTTTATGAAACTTATTATGGATTTTGGTCAACATATAGATGTTGTCAAATTGAGTCTCTATTGGGAGGTTGTGAACTATTCTCTTATTCACATTCAAATTTGGCTTCTTGATAAAGTGATCTTGCCTAATTTTGTCATATCTCATGTAGTCTCTTTTGTGATCTCTTTGATTTGATTTGTCATTGATTTTGAGCCATCTAGCTTAACTACAACTACCTTAATTATTTGGTTCATCTCTTCCTCCCAGAATATACCTTTTTGGGTTTCTATTTTAAAAAATGTACAGCTCACGTGAACCCCAAAAAGTTGTCCAACTAGGCCCAATTCCTTAATATAGTTCTCCTTATGCTTGAATAAACTTGCAATTACCAATAATGTTTTTCAAGTACTTAGTGCAATGGATTGAAATACATCCTCACTTTGTCCCTTGAACATTTCATCTTTGCGGTAGTAATAACATAATTGGATGTACCTATCTAGAGCCCCAGTTTGTCTATGAATTTGAGGATTTCTATTGTGGTCTCCAACATACCAACACCCCCATCGAAGTTGGTATTTATGTGACTCTTATCCCCTATCTTCTTCTTCTTTATTTTCCATTTTTTTGCCATAATTTATTTTATGTTGGTTTGTTCATTAAGGTCTCCTCATAAATTGACCGTTCTAGACAAGTTTGATGATGTTTAGAGATTTTTTTCAAACATGTGGAATATGGGTGAATTACTTTAGAAAAATAGAAATTGGTGAATCTTGTTTTTGAAAAAAAATGGAAAATTATCCCATGGGATAATTTTTGCCCCTAAAATTTTCATGGACCATAGTTATACTTTCCAATAAGGGTTTGAGACTGAACACCCTCTCAATGTCTATCTCCTTATCAAGTGTATTTTCATCAACTTCTTCCCGTGTCTTTTTTCTTTCCTCTTGTTCCAATCAATATTCCATTTCTTTTATGTCCCTTTCTTTAGCTTCCTTGTTTTGTATTTTTGAGACCATGTTGTCCTTGGAGTATATTCCCTTGTGTAGAATTGTCAAATCATACTTGTGTACTAGATCTTGTTGATCATCTATCTCCAGTTGCTCCTTGATTTTCTTCATTTTCATCTTAGTATTGATTTAGACCCACAAATCAACCAAATTTTTAATTGCGCCATCTAAAATAACTATTGTAGTGCTAACTATTTAGTTTTTATCATGTCTTTTTTCAACTTGACTTTTTGAGCCACTTCAACCTTGGTATGTTGATTATTAAAGTTGTTTATTTTTAATAGTTCCCAATGTTTATTATTAGGGATTCCATTAATGGTTCCTTTAACATTCTTCTAAGTATGTTATTCATTAGCTATTATATTCTACCTAGTCTTTGCCATTGCCTTGTTGTTTGAATTGGTGTCCTAGGATGGTCCTGCTTTGATTCCTTAGCCTAATTTTTGGCATTCCTTTTAGTGACCTCCCTAGAATTGATGTTAACTATGTATTTTTTCACTTTCCTGGCTTGCTCTTTAGGTAGAAGGGTGGGATTAATTATTGTTGCCACCCTCCTAATTGACTTTTTTTTCTCATCTAGTTATTCTTTCCATGCTTCAACCCTATCCTATTGTTATAACCAATTTTTTTCCACTTGAGAAATTCACATAATTTTAACTAAAGACATCATAAACCAATATTAATCACACTAATACATATGGTGCATTATTTATAGCCCATTTTCAAATTTTAAATTAAATTCAATATTTAGGTTGAACATCTTAGGGTTCCAAGAAATTCTCTTTTAGTTGTAGTGCCATCTCAGGGATCATGTGGCCTTATATTTTAATGGTTGCATGATCATGTCGAGTTTCCCTCAATATTCATGCAATAATTCTAGTTACATGATTTGGAATTGTTGTGGTGTATCATTGTATTAATCCTCAAAGTCACCTAAATCATCTAGAAGATGGAGTTAGGCCTACTCCTAGTGCTCCTTCTCCTCGATAGAATGATACTTATCTCTCATTTTTGTAAATTCATGCACATGGGGAACACCATACAAAAATATTGAGCATTCATTCTTTAATAAATTTATCTTCTAGCCCAACTTCAACCTATGAATACAAGGTCCTCTCCCATGCATTTGATATAGCTTCTTGGTGTTAAGGTTATGAGGGTGAATTATTCCAAAATGTGAAAAGACCATTGCTTTCAATCACCTTTTTTTATTTTTCCTTACACTTATGATGGCCATATTTCCCTCCAAAGTGCCATTTTATAAGGGGAATTTTTGTGATATTCTTGCAACATTGTAGAGAGCCTTTGGAAGGATCAAAGGTCCCTCTCAAAGAGAAGGATTGGAGTACAAAACTACAAGCTTATCCTTAGGTGATACATTTCATGTTTGATTTCCTTACCATTGGATAATAAATTGTTTCTCTTCTTTCCCCCAAAATATTGTTTGAACCATTTGAATGGGTTTTTAGTTAGTACACATGCATAAGGGTAGATTTGATTGCATTGTTGTTTTTTTTACTAACATTTTCCTAATCTCAACTCAAAATCCAATTGGGATAGGTTTTTTATATGCATGTGCACAAAAAGCCCATTTGTAGAATGGAGACTCCATTAGGGAGATGACATTAGAGAAGTTTTGAGGTAAAAAAATGGGCCTCAAAACAAAAACAAAAATGTACTTTCAAAATAAATTTTAAAAGAACTAATAGGATTCAAGATGATGATGCCAACCATAAGGGTAAAAATATTTCGAAGGAAACAAAAGCTATTTTTTTTCTTGTATTTTCAACATATCTCCTTGTACGCTTACTAAAATTTTAAGTGTAGGCAGACAATGGATGCATAATTAAACTTTACATCAAATGTATACCCACACTACATAATTTTAATAGATCCACTATGAGATAAGCTCAAAATATAATAAAAAAGTGTTTAAACATGTATTTTATTGTATTTTTAGCATATCTCACTATGGGTCTATTTGAATTATGTTGTGTGGGTATTCGTTGGATGTCAACGAGTGCCTATACTTAACATTTGAATAAGCCTACAAGGAAATAAGTTGAAAATACAAAAAAAAAAAATCTTTTCTTTCTCTTGAAAATTCATAACTCTGATTTTATTATTTTCCTAAGGAGGCCCATTTTAGACCTCAAAATTTATCTAGCAGACCATTTATTGTAAGGTTCCTACCCTAATATCCCTACTTTGGGTTACTTAGGAGCTATTCATATAATGTATCTGGCCATGCTCCTTGGATAAAGGCCCATTAGATAGTTGTGGATAATCATTCAATTTAAAAGGGTTATCTTTACTAAATAAGTCCCACTAGGTAGTTGGTACTCATTAATGATGGGATCACAAGTACTTAGAGATGTGATACCGAGATTCTATTTAAATATATAGGAGGCTAAGGAATGTTTTTTTAAGACTGTTACATTGTGAGCTCAGATCAAATGAAAGTTCGCCCCACTTGAAGAGACAAGTGGACATTGTTGTTTATCTTTTAATTATCATAATACAAGTGTATATTTTCCATTGTTTCATTTCAATTATATGGTGTATCTAATTTTTTTCATTATTATCTTTGTATACCTGGTTGTGTTCTGATTTAAGGGTTGAAGAACACCAAAAGTGGTATCAAATCTCTTTCTTGAGCTTGCACACCTCCATTTTTTTGCATACTATTTTTAGTATAGAAACATGTTCTATCATCTTTAAATAGTGCATAGATCTATCATTCGATAGGTAAAATTATATTAAGAAAATAATAGCCACATAAAATACAAGTCATGTCACATGGGTGGACACCCTTGTAACCTCTGTCGATATCCCTTCAACTAGTGTTGCATCAGAAAACACCTATATACATAATTGTCTTCCATATACCCTCGAGTATATCAGAATATCTTTTAAGAACACTTAAATCTAGCCTTACATGAATCGATGTTTGTCTTATTTCTATGGTACATTGAGAATAGCATTCGAGGATATCACTCTTGGGTACAAGGTATTGGGTATCATGACTAAGGGTACGGTATATCCCCTTTAGTTAGTGTTGTGAAAGATTCGGCTAAGTACTATTGTTGGAAACCCTTGGATATATTATATAGATATAACACTTGAAATTCCTTGATCTAGAGGACACTTCCAACCCTAGCATCCATAGCCAACCAAAGAAATTCCTATATATTTTCATCTAGAAGGAATTTGTAAATTCAATTAGCATATAAATATTAAGTAGGGAGTAATACTCCCACGTGAGTAAAAAACAAATATAGGTGTCAACAACACTATTGTAGGAGACCTATATTCTCAAAAGAATCCTTGCATCACACTAATCACATTGGTATATCTACAACAACCCATTTTTGTGTATACAACTCAAAAGACTCATCTTGAACCAATGGTTGTATTGAGATAAGTCAATATTGACACTTTGTATGGGCTTAAATGGTCCCATAGTCCATAATCATAGTATGGAACCCCTAGATAACCAAAATTAGGAGTTACCAAATAAGTGTGACAACTAGTTTCTCAACTTGACATTGTAGTTAAAGAACTCACTATAGTGGTGAATGAACAAGGCAAGGTATTGCAAGTGATATATCAATGCATGGGTATCAACATCCATACAGCCAAAGATGAGTTTTTAGAAAATGAAGAGAAACACACTCACACTCCCTTTCCAAATATTCAACATACATCCTTTAAGGATCACAATCCATGGCACCACTTTCCACTACAAGGAAAGCATCTTTTAACTGAGGTTTTTTTAGAGGATTCTAGTGTTACATTCAGTCAATTTATATGTTTTATTAATAAACTCAGTTACATTTACTTTTATCAATATGTTGGAATAAGCTTGTGAAATTTTAACACTATATGTGCAAGGTGACTGATTGGTTCCTAGTTCTTTGAATTCAGAGATGAAAATGAATATTCAACCAGAACTCTAAGTGAAAATTGTTCATGCTACAATATGAAAAGGAAACCACCTATGTACCTAAGAATACTAAATAGACTCTGACTTTAATTCCTTGCTCCATATTTGAGCGATGATGAACTAGTCTTGTTGGAAATCTCTTATATCTAGATATAGTAGACTATGTTCATTATGAAAATATACTTATGTTCACACCACTCAATCAGAAAATGAATCTATTTCATTCACAAGTAGTTACAGGAAAACAAAGCATTCAAATACAACTGACATAATGATATTCAATCATTCAACCATCTATTGAAATCACATATTTTTAGGGTGCTCATTCCAATATTTCACTCCGCTTCTCTAATCCGAAATGTTCTTGCAACCAATATGTTGTTATCTATTAACAAAGAGTAAATTTGAATAATCTTGTAGTGGTCGTCACTATACTCACAAACATTTAACTGAATATAGTTTTGAAATCTCAATCCTTTATAACTTGAAATAGAATGAAAGTAAAAGTATTCCTATAACTAGTTTAACAATCTAGATAAATTGATAAATATATATATATATATATATATATATTTATACGACCTAAAATTATACACAGAGAGTAAATTTACAAACATGCAAAATATAGTATGATAACACATATGCATGAAACGATAGAACATAGTACTCACATATAAGATAGAAACACACATGCACAAGATAATGACAACCTACCTTACAAACTGAAGTAACACTCACTAGCTTTGAGGGGCCCTTATCATTCTGGATGGCACTGCTAATAAATCTTACATAACACAAATAAAATATGCACTCCTTCTAAACAACAACACATTAGTATTATGTAAAAGAAGTCTGAAGTTAGAACCTCAATCCCAACATACAACTATAAATCATATCAACTATACATTGGTTTGATTATATATATATATATATATATATATAACAAAGGATAACATCAACACCCGTAACCAGCATCCCTCTCTCCAAATCAACAAACTTCAAAAATAGAAAATGGTTATAATGACTCAGTTGATCTTTAATTGCAAACAAGTTCAAAATCATATTGTAGACTATTCTCATGACACGAAGTGCATGAGAATAGTATTCTTGTGATCATGATTCACGTTTCCTACTGGAGGATTTTACATGGAGTATGGTAACTTGATCATGCGTTCACGCTTACTCCATTGGTTCTGGAATCAATCTAATGAACATGAGACCATACTAGGGGTGCTAGAGACAAAACCCATGTTTTGGAATTCCTCCTGAGTAACTACAACCACCTAAATCATCAATTCAAGTTACAGGAACAACTTCTGGTAACCACACATTCAGTTCAATTCTAGTAACCAATTATAGGAACTGATCCCATAATCAATTTTGCAAGACTTAGCAACTCATCATTAAATTCCAATTAGCCACATTTAATTCATCAAAAACTAAGAAATCAAGGATGGGTAACCCATTTACCTTATGTATTCTCTTTAGACTATTGATATTTATGGATTTGAAAAAAAATGGAATATTTAGGGAAATGAAAACATCAAAATTGAATCCCAACATCTTCCCCACACTGAGCATATTGCATGTCCTCATGCAAATTTTCCTGTACCGTATAGTCTACCTCCAAAATTTTATCAATATTGCCCCAAAATTGTCATTTCACGAACATTGTGTTGCCTCTATTAAGAGGTTCAAATTTGTTGTAGATGTAGAGGTAGCTTGGGTTCTTACTCTTTGTCTTATCACCTCAATCCTTAACCTTATGTTCTATCTCTTCAGTTTTTGGTTATGTTGATGCCATTTCCTAGCATGCTTCGCCAATAATCTATGCTTATGCTCTAACTGTTCATGTTCTTTTTGGATCTTAATACTTTGTTTATTAATAATTTCATTTTTTTTCTTGATGCTCCTATCCAATACTTATAATTCTTTGATTTCCATCTTTAATTTAACAATCCTCCCCTTCTTTCTTTTTGGATGAGCAGTTAGAGAAATAATGCCCAATTCTAGAGGGTTTACCTGGATATTAGATTGTAATTTTGAAAATTCTTGTTGGTCACTGACCTGTTTCTGTCAGGTATAGGATATATAGATTTGCTTATGGTTCATGGATTCCTAGTTGGAGAAGTAAAATTTGAAGCTTGTTCTACATGTTCTTTTCAGCTAGAATCCAGGTTGGCATGTTCCTCATTAAGTTTCCTCCTCATATCTCTGGTCATTTTAGATTGCGCTAATGGAATTTTCTCATACGTTTCCCCCTTTTGTCCTTTAGGTGGTCTCTAATACAATATTTCAATAGGTTAGCTTGACCCATCCTTATCTTGGGGCCTTTCCTCGGATAAACCCTGTAATTTTCCAATAGTTGGCTTATCAAGCACTTTCATGTTGGGATTTTATCCTTCTTGAAATTCCTTCTTGAAATTCATTTTTCCTTAGGAAATCTTCCTAAGTCTCCTCTCTTCTTTCCAATTCATCGAGCACTATTAATTTGATCAATGCATGATGGTACATGATCCTCTTTGTTCACAAGGGATTCTTTTGTATGTCAACAACGATCTTTGTGAGGATTTTGAGTAGATATATAAGGGCATATTAATTGGTTTGTCACCCTTTATGTGCATAAGTAGACGAATGTTGATATTGAAAAACCACATTGTATCATACCTCACATCTTAATAATTTATGGAGGAAGAATATCGGGTCTCTCCATGGATCAAAAAACCATGGTCAAGATGCTCCTTTATTCCAATTGGGCTCCCCTTTTGTCTTGTCCATAAAGGGATTTCATTCGCATCTCTTTATATTTTGATTTTTATACCAAATTTCACCCTCCAATGGAAACCTTGTAATCATGGCTAAATACTCCTCGTAAATGAAGACTGTCATATCCCCAATTTTGGCATTATCCCTGTCAAACATTTCAGTGAATGATTTAGTGACCCTGGTGTTAAACCCCTGCAATATTTCAAAATAATATAGCCATCCTTCTCGATGAATAAGAATTGTGTGGTCTAAGATTCCAATATTTTCTTGATCATGGTCGAATACTCCTTCGTGACCCATCGTGATGTTCTTATCTATGTGAGGAATGATGTTTGGGAATGCAACTTGAATTGGGAAGGAGGCATAGGAGTATTAATGTTTAAACATGCTTCATAGACCATGACTGTCATCCAGGACAATAATAATGGTTTCTCCCCATGTTTAGTCTTATGATTTTTTGAGAAAATCATGGTCTAGGGTGTCAGGAGTTCGATTTGGTATGGATTTAGCTGACATGAGATTGATTGGATGTGCGCATAGGGAAAAAAAAACATGTTTGAATATGGTTGGTGCATTACAAGGTTGAATGGGTAAAATTATTCATAATAAATATATCAATAATTCTGTTATTTTGAAAGCGTATATAAGGGAAGGATTTTGGATTAGGAAGAGTTAATATGAGTTAGCACCTATCATTCAAAGCTTTTGATAAACGAAATGTGGTAATAGATCAAATACCTAATATATACTAAACCTGGGATTGCCATATTTGGAAAGTGATTTCTCGAACTGGAGCATGATGGAGCTTCTTCATGGCTTGGATCACTACAACAAATCTTGATTCATTTGCCAAAATAGACAGATTCCAATTAAAGGAACGAGTCTAGAGTTACTAGAATAGATCTGTGGTTACCAGAACAACTGTATGAATATTCTGTAAGGATAATCCTAATTTTTTTAACGTTGATAAGAAAGATTGATGCCTGAAAGTCCTGTTGGTGCTAATTGATTTAAGGGAAATGATGCTTTTGCTTAAAAATAAAGCCGGGAAACTAAATAATAGAACTTCCTGTAACTTCCCAAAAGAAATGTTGCAAAATATAAAGTTTCTCAAGATGTTGATCATGGAATGATAGTGGAACTAGATGCTGAAAAAAAACACTATGAACATTGTAAGTTATTGATTCTAAAATTTTGACCATACTGACATACTATAAAACTTAGATGATAGACAAAGTTAACTGCAACGAGAACAATAGCTCTGTAATGAATAAGTGACCTGACCAACTTGCAACAAATCCTAGTGACATGTTATATGAACCAAAGGTACCTCGTTCCTAAAAAAAAATATTCCCTATTTATCATTCCCTTTTTATTTGCACAATATGAGAACTGCAAACTCCTATCACTACCATAGAACCATACAATCTTCAACCATAATCCAATCCTATGTACAAGTTAGTGAACATGAATAGATTTTCTGCAGTCAAACATGGAAAAAATTCATTGGATTATTGACCATTATTGCGTGTCGTTAACGAATGTGAGACAACTCACCAATGATGAAAATGAGTGTCAAGGTACCGTAGCGTATCCTAACAGATACGAATAAAGGTGTTGGAGTTGAGTCACCTACAGAATTTGATAGTCAAGAGACATTAATGTATTCCCACTACTGTCAACGAGGAAACGTGTCATTGATGTATGCAAGCCCCAAGTCACTATAAGAGAATCTCTAATCTTGATCCCGGATAAGGTGTTGACATCGATGGACAAGAATTGTTATAAGGAGGGCCTTAAGGAATCCCCCATCATCTAACTCGAGCATAAAAAAAGATGATTTGAAGAACCAACAACATAATACAAAAAAATTATTGTGAATTCTTTTTGCCACAGTCTGGTTTTCAAACATAACTCATGTCTAGCTACACCAAAAATCTAGTTTCCAACTGAAATTATTTTTATCTTTAATTTTCTTCTTTATATATATATAATTCTACTATTTACATATATCTTGGAAAAGAATATTTTCAAATAGAGGTAGAAGAGGAGGATTCCCATACTTACAATCTCCATCTCTGACTGCTGCAAAAGATCAAGAACAAATTCTTCTTTGGACATAGTCTTATGATATAGTCTCAACCAGTGACCATTAACCATGAAAGGAACTTGCTCTTTATCAATAGTCTAAATCCTATCTAAACTATTATCAAAGAGATTTTCGACCTCATATGGGCCTAACCAACGTGTAGTAAGCTTTCCTTTGAAATTCTTTAATTTAGAGTCAAAGAGAAGAGCCAAGTCACCCAATTTGAATTGCTTCCCTCTGATAAGTTTTTCATATGATTTTTATCTCTATTCCTGAATGAGGGTGGTATGTTGGATGGCATCCTATCTGACTTCATCCAATTCATTAAGTTGTGCCACTCTTTGTTTCTAAGCTTCCAAAAGATTCATTCCCAATTGAACTATAGTTCTAAGGGTCTTCACTTGAAATTCAATGGGAAGTAGAACTTGTTTCCCATACACAAAATCATAAGATGTGTGCTCAGTGGTATTCCTCCATGTGGTCATGTATGCCTAGAGTGCATATATTCCCAATCCTTATGATGTCACTAAACTATCTTGGTCAAAATGGCTTATAGAACTTTGTTGGTGGACTCCATGTATCTATTTCCTAAGGGTGGTATGGAGAGGACTATTAGTTCCTAACTTGGTATTGCAGTGTGATGGATTGAACAAGCTTTGACATGAATTGTACTTGTTTATCTGTTACAATTTCTCTTGGAAAAACAAAACTAGTGAAGATATACTCAAGTAGAAAATCCACTACATTTTTTTCATTAGCTCGTAAAATAGATTTAGCTTCTACCCATTTAGTAACATAGTTAGTGCAAACCAAAATATACCTTTTCTTTAATGACATGGGAGAGATCATACCTACAAATACTAGAGATCATCTTTCAAAAGGCTCAATAAGTACCTTTGGTTGTAAGGGCATCTCATCAGCTTGTATCGGTCATCTCATCCACTAGTATCTATCGCAACTCCTAACATACTTTTTAGCTTCTCTAAAGAGACTGGTTCAATAGTACCCTAGGTGAAGGACTTAGTAAGCATTGCCCTTGTCATTAATGTGGCCTCCACATAGTTCATCATGGAATGATTTCATTATATCGAACATTTCATCTTCTCGTACACAACTCTGAATGATCAGATCTGGTATGGTACAGAAGAGATCTCCTCCAATCCATGAGTAGGTGGCACTGAGCCTAACAATTTTATGCTTTTCTCTAAGTGAGAGGCATTGTGGTAACTTCCCCGTGGAGATTTTTTCTATATATGCAAACCAAGGAGAGTTAGAAGACACAACAAATAAATGTTCATAAGAAAAATGATTGTCTACAGAACTTATTTCACCCTCATTATGTATCCTAGAAAGGAAATTTGCCACTATATTTTCTTTTCCAGGTATATCAAACACAATGATATTAAATTCATGTAGTAACAACAACCATCTTGTTATTCTTTCATTAGTAATTTGTATGTTCATTAAGTACCTAATGGTAGAATTGTCAATGTAAATTAAGACTGCATAACCATTTATATAATGTCTAAATTTGTTGTGGCAGGCACAACTGCTAAAAACCATTTTTCAATAACTATGTAATTGAATTCAACTAGTGTCATATTTTTACTGATAAAGTAAATGGAATATGAGAGTTGGTTTTCCTTTCTTACTAGAACTGCTCCAAGGGTTCTGTCAAAGGATTCTATGAAGATCTAAAAAGGGAGAGACCAATTTGGTCCCTTTAATACTGGTGCTGTACAAAGTTTTTCTTTTAAAGTTTCAAAAGCAGTTAGACAATATGAATGACAAGAAAAATAAGCATCTTTAGTGAGCAATTGGAACATAGGTGCAACTATCTTGGTAAAATTTTCTATGAATCTTTTATAATTTCCAACATGACCTAGGAAACCTCTTACATCTTTGTGATATTTCGACATTGGAATATTTTTTATGACTTCAACCTTTGTTGGGTCCACCCTAATACCTATACAAGAAACACGGTGACCAAGAACATTTCCCTCTATTAATAACATTTGACATTTTTAATTAATCAAATCAAGGTTAGTTTCCTAACATCAAATCAAAATGTTTTCAATATTTTCAATTGATTTTGTGAGAGTCACCATAAACGGTAAAATCATCCATATAAATATCTACATAGTCGTGAATCAAATTAGAAAGGATACCCAATAACTCTCTTAGAATGTGGTGGTAGCATTGCATAAATGGAAAGTTAAAACACTATAAGAAAAATGTCCCCCATGGGCATGTGAGTGTGGTCTTGTCTTGGCCTTCTAATGCAGTTCGTGTCTAGTTTTTTTTTAACAGTAACAGAGTAAAGGATTATATTTATAAAAGTTGTGCACAGCTATTCATTACAAACTTTCAAAAGGAGTTTTAACAGTGCAGAAATGTCTGGGCATACTAACACTATAAATTCTATCTGCATTGCATTACATGCTCTGAGCTTTGTTTTCCTGAAACTATCCAGCATAGAGCTGGAATAAACCTTGACAAACTGTCTACAAAGGATTATACAAAAATGCATTGACCAAAATGGACAAAAATTTTTAAACCTGGGCTGTGCTGTGTCCTAGCCATACTTCTTTGGCCGAGCAGAAGAAGCATCCACCATAACCTGATTAATTTCCTGGTTAACCGTAGGGTTTTCATGCACCCAACTCCCCTGAGTTGCTCTAGTAAAAACGGCCATATCTTCCTGCAACCTGTCAAATTTCCCCATTAATTCAAATAAATTTCTTTCCAGGTCGTCAATCCTGGAGTCCTGGCAGGAGAGCTGTGAGCACACATGCGTAATATCTGACGCCATTTCTGTGTTTTGATTAACATTGGAGCAAACCGCATCATAGGTATTACGAACTGCAAACTTTATGTCCACCAACGTTCTGCTCAGAGCAGCTATGGCTGCCATCACGGACTGCATTATTTCCAAATTACACGCCTGAGCCAGCAAGAGATGGGGGGGAGGGGTGTCAAGCTCGCCGAGGGAGAGGCGACTCAGAGCTTCGGGCAAGTGGGGAGGGCGAGCCATCGCAGAGGGAGGAATAGAGAGGGCGGGTGGGGGAGTTAATAGAGCCCCGTGGGAGCTGACAACGGGGGGGGAGGACAAAGTGACAGGTGGAGGAGCGATCGGGGAGGCATGTGGGTGAAGATTCGGAGGGGGGAGTGGAAAAAAAACCTTTGGTTATGAAAAGGGAGGGGTGGTCCCTCATGACCATGGCCCTAACCATGAAGCCAACTATGAAAATGATGATCCTAGGCATAAAGCTTTAAGGGATGAAATGATACCCCAAAATTCCTTTGTGATCCTTGACGCGCCCGATTTCGAGCATTATTCCTTGGTTAGCTGCTTTATCAGCCATCCTATTGTTCTCTCGACGGATGTGAAAAAAGGATGCCTTTGAGAGGAGGGGATTGGTTTTAATTCTTTGCATGTATCTGTCGGATTTGGAGCCTGGCGAGGCATACCCTCTTCGCATGATTTGAATGACGTGCCTGGAGTCTCCATAGATTATGAGATTGTCTATGCTGTAGTTGGAGGCCATATCTAATGAGAGAATGAGAGCTAACCATTCTGACTCGTTATTAGTTTTGCTACCTAATCCCCACGAGAAGGCTGCAATTTTATTTCCTCCGGGATCAAAAAGTATCCCACCCGCACCTGCCACCCCACAATTCGTGTCTAGTTATAACCACTAAAACCATCCAAAAAACAGAAGTACTTATTACCTAATAAAGTGTCCAAAACCTGATCAATAAATGGAAGGGGAAAGTAATCCTTTAGAGTAGCCTTGTTAAGTTCTACAAAGTCTATGTAAACTCCATTTATCATTCTTATTGGGTACAATTACAAGATGTGAGACCCACCGGCTATCAGAAATTGAATAAATAAAATAGGCATTAAGCAGTTTTTGTAACTCCTCTTTCATAATGTCTTTAAGGGAAGGGTTCATGTTCCTCTGAGGTTTCCTAATAGGCCTAGCATTTTGTTGAATATAAATATGATTTATATAGGTATCAAGATAAATTCCTCTCATTTCTTTGTAGCCCCATGCAAATGAACTAGATTTTTCTTGTAATACTTTGATTAATTTCTCTTGTTGATTTTGGTCAAGTTGAGAATTGATGTTAAAAAATTTACCTTGAATAACTTCAATGGGAGTGATATAATATTTTGAAATAAAATTAATGGCCATTGCTTATTCTAAATATGATGGAAATCTAGTTAAATCAAAATTTTCTTGAAAATCAACACTTGAGATGTGATCATATTGAGAAGGTGATTCGAAGGATTGAGTACAATCTGTGTTACAAATGAAATGACTAAGAAAATATTCTTTAGTTTGATCTTTGAATTCTCTAGATTGTTCAATAGTCAAAATGGCTTGCACTATTTCTCCATCTTCATAAGAATCTTCTATCTAAAAGGTGTCTTCTATTAAAGGTAATTTTGGTGGATATAAGGTAATTTTCTTTATGGATATTCCATTGGATATGGTCATTTCTCCATATCTACAAACAATGGAAACATCAACTGTATCCAACCAAGGCATTTTTAGAATTAAGGGATGACCACCCATGCTAGACTTAGGTTGTATAACCACAAAATCCACAAGGTAATCCCAGCAATCTAAGGTTATAGCGATATTGTTTAACACACATGCGGGCTTGACTTGGGATCTATCTGCTAGTTCTATTATTGTGGGTATGGGTCGAATATTATTCAATTGCAATTTTTCGATGGTCATATTAGTCATGATGTTGATGGAAGTTGTTACAGCATAATTTTCCACCTTGTGAGCATCAACACTCTTTGGCCTGCAAGATCCATTTCACTGACTCAGATCCACTTTATATCCTTCAGACACTATTTTTCCCTATTTTTTTCCCTTGTATGCTAGCTACATCACTACAGTGGGCGTACCCACGAGTTGCATCACTATAGCCCGCGGGTAGCATGTAAAATGGTAAAAATCACTAGTTTATTACTTTTTACCCCCAAAAAGAGGTCATAGGGTGACCTTTGGCCCTCCATTTGCCCCGAAACATCTCGATGTGTCATTTCACTTACCTTTGGGAGGACTATATATTGAGCACATATGGCTTATGGATGCGAGGAGAAAGAAGAGCAAGAGAACTCTAGTGTATTTTTTCCCTATCTTGAGTCTACACTCATTGATCCTTGTAGTTGTGTACCCCTTATGCTCACCTTCCAAACTCCTATCATAGTTTGATTTTTCCATTCCATGGAGGATTGTAACATCCCATAATTTCATAAAAATTTAAAATTTTTGATAACAGCATTAATTATGATATTTATAATTGCGGAAGTAATAATTGTTGATTATGACAGCAGTAAATGAAAATTTGTTAGCACTAAACACACTTTAATTTATGTTTAGTAGCAATATGACAGTGACAGATTTAATAAAATAATTAATGAACATGATTATGATGACAAATGGATTAATAGATCGGAAATATGATGTGACACCTTTCTTTTGCAATGATACTGATAGTTTGACTTTGCTGCATAAGGGTGTCCTACAAGGTACCCTGGAGCTTACTTAGCTGCAATGCTAAAGTATATTGAATGTCCTATGTGCAGATGACAGGTAAGAAGTTTCATGGCTACGTAGAAACAAGTACATGTAAAGTTCAATTTCAACGTCGTAATTTAAATAAATTGTTAGAATCATGTTGCGATCCACCATAAGTATGCAAGTATGGATTTCATAGCTATAATTATTGTTTTCAGATGTTGTCTTACAACTCCACAATGTTTAAAACAGAGTCGTCTATGTATGTCATCATACTGATCGTTTTGTCTTTGTAAATCCGTCATTGTCGTAGCTGGCTTTGTTGTCGTCTTTAAGATAATTGATTATCTTCCCATTACTGATGTAATAATTGTATCGCAAAATCATTTAAATGTTTGCAGTGAGAGAATACACCTAACATTTAGTTAGCTATTATGATAATCATTTATCAATAGATTTATTGAAACGTCTACCATACAGTCTATCTATAGTTGCGATAATAGAATTTATATGAATGCAACCAATGTCACCAAGATAGTGTGTAATTTTCTCATGTATGGACTACTCTAATCATAATTCTGCAATGTCGAACTAGATGTGATAACTTATAAGCCTTTAAGGCTTATGTACAGTATCATTCATTGTATGAATCTCATGTGAATGAGAACTATGTCAACCTAGTGACTATAGTTATCATTGCAACTAATACAAAAACTATATAATTAATTTTTAAGAGTACTAGTCTTACCTTTTGATATATATATACACTTAAAAAATGGTTCTATATAATATCACCAATCTAGAATGCGGCCTAGGCTTGGGACTATATGAATAAATGTATCGACGTTGGTCAAAATAACACTATAATGTGTGTTTTGGAACATAACTTGGAACCCATACGATCTTTGGAATCAACTAAACATAACATATAATGTTATAATTTTATGTATCAAGATTTGAAATCATAACGTTGGAATAAGAGAGCGCTGACATGCAATAAATTGTGATGGACAGGTTGAAGGTTACAAGTGATACGAATCGGCATTGGTTATTGTGTTTCAGTCCTGCAATAATGGCCATCCAAAAATACTTTTTGACGAGGACTTACAAGCTCCACATGATTGTAACGAGTGCATAAGGTGAACGTGAATACTGCCATGTAACTCATCTCGTTGATAGTCCTTCGAGCTGGCTATATGGTTATCCACCGTGTACACAAGTTGGTAAGGTCGTGCTACGATATTTGAATGAGCAATAAATGGGATTGTTGCTCATTCCAATGCGAAGAGTGTTGGCATGTTTACAGTCGTCGATCATCTTTGATCCTGATCGTCAGATCTAACCCTGGCGTTGCATCTAGTGTTGGGTTGATAGAAGTTATTGTGTTCTATGTTATTGCTATTATTTCGGTCTGTTAGGGCCGACAGGCTGCCGAAATTTTGGTTTAGAAAGTTGTATGAGGTTTTGACCTCGAAACTTGCTGGTTTGGAAAGGTTGCAGGTTCCTTCCTTCTGTAATGGCCTCGTTTTAACAGATTGGGTATCTGGTTTGGAGTGTCAATGGTTGATAGTTTTTGGAACTTTTCGTTTTAGTTTGAGTGAAATATACACCCTGGTGTAAATGGACAGAGGATTTCCTGTCTCGTCTACAGTGTGGAAATCATCGTTTAACTGGTGAAGGTGGAAAGCTCGGTCGCTTACGGCAAAGGTAAACATTCTTATAAAGGATATCGATTTTCTATGTTGCATTTTGTTTTTTCAGTTTGAAAAGTTTCAGTTGTCTAAATCCAAACGATTGTCTTGTCAGTTGCAGATTGTGAAGAACAATTTGAGCAAGGGTATGGAAAGAAAGATGTGCTTCCATTTGGGTAAGCTCCGGGTCTTCCAAAAACCCTCGTAGGTGCTCTCCGTCTGTGGTTGATGGGGTTTCAAAGGATGAGTAACAGGTCCTTGCCATGACTCGTCGTATTTGTTGATGTATATGTAACTTCGGAATGTATTTCACATATATGTATATTGTATTCCTATAGAGATGGTATTATTCCTCTATAAGGAAGTGTCGTCATTTATATTGTAAGTGTTGTAACTTATACTTGATGGGTTATTAGACCACCTTGTTTGGGGTCGGCCCTGTATAAGTCATGTGGGTCAAAGGGTTATTAGACCACCCTATTGGGGGTCGGCCATGTGGGTCAAAGGGTTATTAGACCACCCTATTGGGGGTCGGCCCACTCAGCATTATGTTATGTGGTTAAGTTAGAGCCGACATGAGTTAGGTAAAAAGGCAAGTCAATTCAAGTATAAATAGAGTGCGGGAGGCACTCTATTTACTCACTCACTTCACACACATGCTCTCAAGGAGGAGAGGCGCACTTATGGAGGAGGAGGATTGCTGCTAGGTTATGGATATCTCTCTTGGTTGGTTGTATCATTTCTCTATCTATCTCTGAGGAAGTTATTGGGGTTTTTCACCTTTATGGTTTTCCCCAAGTAAATCTTTGTGTCTCTTGTGTGCTTGCATTATTGTCTCCATGATTGATATGCTGTAGATATGCTGTACATGTTGTTCTCTCAGTTAATATCCTAGATCATATTGAAGTAAATTCAGAAAATCTAACATGGTATCAGAGCTAGCCTGAAAGAAGGCATGATATGGCATGTATGACACTTGTTGCACTTACGATGCTAGGGCTTGATATAGCAAAAACCAGTCATCGTAGCACTTTCGCTATAAATCCGTTTTGGCGAAGTTTTTGGATCTGAAATTTTTACAGGCCGAAGATAAGATCTCCAGGTATCTTGTGTCCAAAGGAAAACCTCTAATTCGTTGTACTTTGTGATTTATGATCTGTACAATATAGGGTTTCTGCCTCTTCCAGATCTGAGTCAAAATCAGGTGACCTTGGGAAAAAGGTCATATCTTGGGCTAGGAAGCTCCAAATGAAATTTCGTAAAAAGTGACAGGTAGTACACAGTCTGTACTATTTCAGAAAACGTTTTCAGAGGTCGAAGTTGAATCAGTGACACGTGGCACGCGACATTTGGCATAACTCTCTCTCAGAGAGTCCAATTGAGGTCAGACCTGTCAGGATGGAAAGTTAACAGGCCGAGCTATCTCAGAAAACTTTTTCAGAGACCGAAGTTAAAACAGTGACACGTGGCACTCCGTACAAGTTCGCTCTCCTTTTTTATCCCAAAACAGGTCACGTTGCGACATTTGGCATAACTCTCTCTCAGAGAGTCCAATTGAGGTCAGACCTATCAGGATGGAAAGGTAACAGGCCGAGCTATCTCAGAAAACGTTTTCAGAGACCGAAGTTAAAACAGTGACACGTGGCACTCCGTACAAGTTCGCTCTCCTGTTTTATCCCAAAACAGGTCACGTTGCGACATTTGGCATAACTCTCTCTCAGAGAATCCAATTGAGGTCAGACCTGTCAGGATGGAAAGATAACAGGTCAGACTATCTCAGGAAACTTTTTCAGACCCTGTGGATCAAAAATTTCGGAGTTACACCAGAAACAATCAGGTACATATTTCTGTCAAAACAGAATTATTTTTTGGGTACCTTCATTCATGGCTTCCGGAATTTAGGGCTTTGGAGAAAGTTGGAATTTTTGTAATCGGAGACCACGGCTGGATGCTACTCATCAAAATAGAAATTTAGAGACCAAGATCAGAATTTTTGGTTGGGCAGAAGGCCGGGCTTGATTAGACCCTAGTTCGGGACTTTGATCAGAAAAAATGGAAAATTAGGGCTTCTGTAAAAATGGGAATTTTTGAAATCTGTGACCACGGCTGGAAGCTCCTCAGAAAAATAGAAGCTTAGAGCTTTGGATCAAACATTTTGATGGGGCAAAAGAGTGGGCTTCATCAAACCCCAGTTCAGGGTCACGTCCAGTGAATCCGGAAGTTTCAAAGGAAAAATTGAGGAGTGAAACTTTGCAGTTTTCAAATTCTGAATATACCAGTTTGATCAGTTCATCAAGGCGCATATTCCTATCCTTTCGGAAGTTTGAAATTCAAAGTTTGAATTTTTGGGGTCTCTCTGACAAACCCATATCCAGCTCCAGGTCCAGTTCTTGCAAATCAAGTGGATTGGGTTGATCCTATAAGAAGATGGATTGGTCACTTGCATAAGTGAAGAAGTTCCTGTTTCAGAGGGAGATGAGGCTAAGGCCTTACATAAGAAGATTACAAGTGATCTCGACAGGTATGACTCATCGAGGTATGTTTTGAGATTTGTTCATAATTAAGTTTATGGTATGTTTGTCTTCATGTTATCACGGTTAGTACAATCTTGATTTTAGACTTATCATATCACCTTAATAAAATTATGAATGCATGATAGAAGTCATTCATTTATTAGGAGTATGAAACTTATGTTTGTACTAACACATTGTGATGTTGTATGAGTTTTATGTTGTCTACTAACATGAAAGGTACACCAAGAAGACAAATCATGTTCTGGTTCAAGAATATATGATCATGATGACATGAGGACAAAGATTCATCCATTGCCATGGATCTCATAAGAGATCCATTCTCGAGGTATGTATAACTTGGTTTTATAATGGTTAACTTATGAGACATGCAGGTTACTAGCACAAGTCACTAAAGAGAACCAGAAGACATTATGCGGGTATGTTAGACATAAATAGCTAGCATGCTAATCCAGGTATGTTTTTCCTATATCAAGATAGAATCCTACCTTGGGATAGAATCTTATACTACTGTTGATAATGATTATTCATGAAGTCATAGGTTTGAATAATCATGGTGGTATGCATATTATGTTTCGTACCATAATTGATGATATGACTAACCAGAAGAATCATGAAGGTATAGGTTCGAAGAATCACAGGTTTCATGGATATTATATCTCTTATCTTGAGTGATGATTCAACTAAACAGTCATAGGTTTGAGTAATTATAAGTTTAGACATGTTATGCTTTGACTAACCATAAGAATCCTACATAAACCTTGAATGATAATGCTTATTATTTCTGTTTGAAATGATCATGATTATACATGCTTGAGATTATTGTGTTTTTAATAGTATACTAATGAATGTATGATTTTATATGAGATCACAAGGTTAACACAATCATGATACTAATAAGCATGCATAGGAACCAAAGATGAATGTAAGTTCAAGGACAGGTAATCCAGGAAGCAAAGATCAAGAGGGAGCACACTCCAGTTGTTCCTGCAAGAAAGCAAAGGAGCACACTTCAGTAGTTTATGCAAGGATGCAGATATTCAGAGGGAGTTGACCATCTCTCCACATCCCACAACAGAAAGGTGTAGAAGAAGCTACTTCAGATTAGGACTCCAGCAGCTCCTACAAGGAAGCGAAGACTCAGAGGGAGTCCAACCAACGAACAAACAAAGATAAGTATTTTGAATTGTCATTTCTTAAATAATACTGTTCAATAATGTATATACTGATGTTCCTAGAATTAGGTTGTGTATTATGCATATTAGAATAATTGCATTGATGAACAGTATACTCCTAATTTGCATGGGTAAGTGGCCTATGGCACTGTACAACATTCCATTGCTACTTATCTAGAATGAAACCTCTTTGCTGACATGTTGGGAGTTGTGCACACTCTTAACAATGTTCTGGTAGAGATTGGAAGGCATCTAGAAAGTTACGGAATATGGATAAATGTTGTATTGAAGCATTGGCTAAAATAATTGCATGACTGTATGACATATTTCTTTATGTGTAAGAATTTGTTCTGAAAATTATGAGATATTTCTAATCATGCAATTTAACCTGTTTTGTAGGAAAGACCGTATATCTTCACCTACAGAAGAACTACAACATTTGTTCCAGCAACAAAGATATCTATTGAAGATATTGAAGTTCCCAGGATCTGGGATGAAGAAATGAAATGCCATGATCCGTCGATCATGAAGAATGATGTTTGGGATGTAATCCCAAGACATGAAGGGAAGTTTGCTATGACTTCCAAATGGAACTATCAGATCAAGCATGTTGCAGATGGCAGCATTGAGAAATATAAAAGTGATGAAATAGAAGATACACCAGATGGATTTCAAGACGGCATGGTGTAGTCAGATATGTGTGCAGAACTTGGTATGGTAGGATAGACAGCTTTCTATCCAGGCTTTACCAAGAGTAAAGCGGATTCCAACCATTACTACAAGGTTGAGGAAGGAAATCTAGTGATACTAATTTTGTATGCAGATAACCTGTTTGCTACAGTTGAAAATAGATTGATTGCCGACACGCAGCGGAAGCTTACTACCGAGTTCGATATGAAGAACTTGGGAATGATGCACTATTTGTTTTGGCATGGAGGTATGGCAGAGTGATGGAATCTTCCTTGGACAAGGGAAGTATGCAGTAGAGATCCTGAAGAGGTTCGGGATGATGGACTGCAAGGCTATGGCCACACCTATGGCATCGAATCTGAAGCTTCTATGTGATGCTTCATCTGAGCTGGTTGATGTCTCCATGTATCATCAGATGATTGGGTCCTTGATGTACCTGATGAACATGAGACCAGATATTTGCTTTGCTATGAACACATTGAGCCAGTTCCTGACGGATCCGAGGAGTGTTCACCTGGTTGCTGTAAAGCATGTTCTGAGGTACCTGAAGGGTACAGTGGATTATGGGCTCAGATATGAGGCAAATCAAAAGTTTAACCTACAGGGTTATGTTGATTCAGATTGGGCTGGCAGTGCTGCAGATAGGAAGAGCACATATGGGTGTTGCTTCAGTATGGGATCTCTTGGTTTAACAGGAAGCAGTCCTGCGTAGCACTGAGTACAGCTGAGGCAGAGTATGTTGCAGCCTGTTCAGCTAGTTGTGAGGCAGTATGGCTACGGAAGCTACTGTCTGAGTTATTTGATCTCCCGTTGGAGGCTACTGGTATCTTCTGTGATAACCAGAGTTGTGTGAAGCTGTCCGAGAACCCAGTGTTTCATGACAGGTCGAAACACATAGAGATCAAATATCACTATATCAGGGATATGGTGCAGAGAGGAGCTGTGAAGCTCCTGTATATTGCGACGGACGAGCAGATTGCAGATGTGCTGACGAAGCCACTAGCCAGGGTGAAGTTCGAGTACTTCAGAGAGAGGCTTGGCGTTATTCAGATCGAGGACACTTCGAGGAAGAAGTGACGGACACATTTGCTGAAGCCATTCCAAGCATGTTGGAAGGAGGATCCTTCACATGGCTGTGGATGTAAGCGCTGGATTATGAGCATCAGGATGATGTTCTAGTTTCTGCTGGATATGATCAGTTGGATCATTTTATGAATGTATGTACGCATCATGTTGGATGCAGGATATGATCAGTTGGATCATTTTATGTATGTATGTACGCATCATGTTGGATGCTGGATATGATCAGTTAGATCATGTGTATGTATTGCTTATGCATCATGTTGGATGCTTGGACCATGTATCTGTATATGTATCAGGTGGATACATTGTATGATCAGGTGGATCATGTATGGTGATATGTATCATGTATTTGTATTTGTATCAGATGGATACATTGATGATCAGGAGGATCATGTATGATGATATGTATCAGGTAGATACTTGGTATGCATCAGGTAGATGCATTGATGATCAGGAGGATCATGTATGATGATATGTATCATATATTTGTATCAGGTGGATACATTGATGATCAGGAGGATCATGTATGGTACTTGGTATGCATCAGGAAGATGCATTGATGATCAGGTAGATCATGCAGCAGGATGTTGCAGTGATGATCAGGATGATCATAGATGACGAGCTTCAGGATGTTGCTCCAGATGACATGCAGCAGGACGTTGCAGTGATGATGATCAGGACGATCATGAGTACATCAGGATGATGTATGTTGAGTATCAGGTTGATACTCTGTGGCCGTGGATCAGGTTGTGCAGATGAGCATGTCTGGGAGATCCTATAGGTCGGAGTTGTGTACCCGTAACAGCCTGGGATGCTCTTTCGAGACATTGCTCTAGGAGGACATGTAATTTGTGCCCTGGGAGATCTCAGGTCGGAGTTGTGTACCCGTAACATCCTGAGATGCTCTTGCAAGGTTTTGTCCTATGGCATGTAATTTGGGCCCTGGGAGATTTCAGGTCGGAGTTGTGTACCCGTAACATCCTGAGATGCTCTTGCGAGGTTTTGCCATGACCACATGTAATTTGTGCCCTAGGAGATCTCAGGTCGGAGTTGTGTACCCGTAACATCCTGAGATGCTCTTGCTAGGTTTTGTGGTGGACCACATGTAATTTGTGCCCTAGGAGATCTCAGGTCGGAGTTGTGTACCCGTAACATCCTGAGATGCTCTTGCTAGGTTTTGTGGTGGACCACATGTAATTTGTGCCCTGGGAGATCTTAGGTCGGAGTTGTGTACCCGTAACATCCTAAGATGCTCTTTCGAGGTTTTGTGGTGGGGTCACATGTAATAGCGCCCTGGGAGATCCTACAGGTTGGAGTTGTGTACCCGTAATATCCTGGGATGCTCTTTCGAGGTTTTGTGACGCACGTAATAAGTCCTGAGGATTCCACAGTATGGCCAGTGATGACGAAGACCTGCAGGTGGTGGGCCTACATCCAGTATGAAAAAGGACTGGCTCTGTAGAACTTCCTATGACGAGTAGATTCAGAGATTGATTGAGATAGCAGCAGCAGTGACGATGATGATGACTCGATGACGATTATCTAGTGACGATGATCCAGAGAAGATGACTTGTGCTAGAAGAACTGTGCTGAGAAATACCTTCCTAGTTAAGAGGGAGTGTTGATGTATATGTAACTTCGGAATGTATTTCACATATATGTATATTGTATTCCTATAGAGATGGTATTATTCCTCTATAAGGAAGTGTCGTCATTTATATTGTAAGTGTTGTAACTTATACTTGATGGGTTATTAGACCACCTTGTTTGGGGTCGGCCCTGTATAAGTCATGTGGGTCAAAGGGTTATTAGACCACCCTATTGGGGGTCGGCCATGTGGGTCAAAGGGTTATTAGACCACCCTATTGGGGGTCGGCCCACTCAACATTATGTTATGTGGTTAAGTTAGAGCCGACATGAGTTAGGTAAAAAGGCAAGTCAATTCAAGTATAAATAGAGTGCGGGAGGCACTCTATTTACTCACTCACTTCACACACATGCTCTCAAGGAGGAGAGGCGCACTTATGGAGGAGGAGGATTGCTGCTAGGTTATGGATATCTCTCTTGGTTGGTTGTATCATTTCTCTATCTATCTCTGAGGAAGTTATTGGGGTTTTTCACCTTTATGGTTTTCCCCAAGTAAATCTTTGTGTCTCTTGTGTGCTTGCATTATTGTCTCCATGATTGATATGTTGTAGATATGCTGTACATGTTGTTCTCTCAGTTAATATCCTAGATCATATTGAAGTAAATTCAGAAAATCTAACAGTATTTGTTATTTGAAGAACTTTGAAGCACATTTTATTATTCAAATGTTGTCTGTTCAGTGCTGTGACTCTCGTTTGTTTATGTGATACTTGGTTTTATACCTTGATACTTATCTTCGTTGAACTGGGAAATGTAAAACTCGCCAATGCCGAGGGTTTAAGGACTCGTTTCAAATGTTGAACTTGGGAATAAACCATGTATGATTTTATTTTGGAAATCAGGTTGTAATTTTGTTTTTTGAGAACATCGAGTTCATTTTCTTGAGATTGGAACTTGTACTGGTTAAAACCATTGAGCCACGACCTGTTTTGTTTAAGTTATAAGAAACAATAAAAGGAGTTGAAGCTTGTTTACAGTGGATACGATGCTCTCTTCTCGACAATGAAAATGTATGCTATTTATTTATGTTGTAAAATCGCCTGTGTTATATAACTTAATGCTGTAGGTTGACATCGTGATTTTCGATCTATACTAGGGTTTGTGAAACTTGTCTTAGATGATAGCTCTGTAATCTATGATGTTTGGAATGGTGTTCAAATCGTTGTAATGGAAACGAACGGGCCATCCCTAGTTCGTGTTCTATTTGAATAGAAATTAAATGTTTGAAAATGAATTTTCAAAAGAACTTTGGTTCGATCCAAAGCCTGTGTAGATTGAGTTTGCAAAACAATAATAATGGGAATCGAAATCTAACTAGGTTTTGATATGAGTCTCAGTTTGGAAATCGACACTTTCAGTTTAGAATATCTATTAAATAAAATGACTGATGGCAATAAAATGTTTATAATATTTTCATTATCTGTTTGAACTATAAAATTATAGGCAATGGTTATAGTAAGAATGAAAATAGTGTGTGTATGTGCAATGTGAAAGACTATGTGATGACTGTTATGTACATCCTTGATATAATGCACACATATTTATTTATTTACAGCTATGATATTATATTGCAAACATAATATGATAGATAGAAATATGAATTCTATCTATTTCCTATATACATAGTAATGATAAGAATAATGCAATGTAACTGTACAGGAATTAAACAATGGTTGTTTAAAACTGAAATTAATGAAATATTCTATAATATTTAGGTTTGTACAGAACCTTCTACTATTATTGAATATAGGACAGAAACTGATAAACATATAATTACTATCTTTATCTATCGAATCTCCATGGCAATTTGCCTATCTTTCATCTATACTTAAATTGCGTATCTATACTGGAGTACGATGCATAAAACAACATGTGGAAAAATATAGATACTAGTTTATCAATTCGAAATCATCATTAAACTTTAACATTCAGACTTTAAACAAATTTAGAAATAGATTCTTCTTCCAAACAAAAAACAAAGATTACTAAGTTACTGAACAGAACTACTAGTTGAGATAAAGTAGAAAATTTGTAAAACCTGGATAAATCTGTAGGGCAACAAACAACCCAAGAAGACTGTTCCACCCAACCAATTCCTGAAAGCAGTCAAGTGCTTGCCTTAGGACCCCTGAGCTTGTTCACTGAACCACCAGGAGGAAGAAACTTAGGAATTTTAGGATCTCCACTTGCAGTAGTACTAACTATTGAATCTTCAAGAACTAGCAGTCTAAAAGACCTACCCCAACACCTCTGTTTCTCCTTAACAAATAATTTGCGGACTTATGCTTTGCAATCACCACTAGCCTCCCTATTCGAATCTCTCAATGATCACCTAATGCGCATGAGGAAACTATTCTGCAGAAATATTGTGTAAGGGTTGCCTGCCCAATTCGAATTTGCCTTAAGTAGGCTGCCTAGGCCTTTTCAGATGTTACTGGGTCATTAAATGAGCTGTCTGCTCACTCCCTCCACCTGGGGAATAATGCCACTTTTTTAGGGGTAGTTGTCCCATAACCAACAGCTAGTGGTGTGATGCAATTGCTGCCATCTGTCCCATACCTTCCAACGGCTTCCATTCCTCCTAGTGGGTCAGTGAACACTCATTTAACAGTCTCCTTGGGTGTTTGTCTCCTAATTAATTTATTTAAATAATAATATTCAGTAATTACATTCATCCTTGATCAAAACTGATCATAATTACAAAACTTTGTAATTAAATTTAACATAAAGTATTTTGCAAATAAAATAATAATTTTCAGACCCAGATCTTGGTTCAAATTGGTTGCCGGCAAGAGGTCGTATCACATTGTACTTCTTGTTGTTTATTAATAGAAATACTCATATTCTCGTCCATTTGTTGTGAATGTTGTTTATACTACATTGGGTTGCATTTACTTATAATATCATGGACCATTGCTATTGATGATGTTAATGTCATTTATATATTATATGCGATTGTTGTATATTGGCTGTCAAGACTAATTTGCAGATTCAAGTGCACGGATTGAAAGCTCCAACGGGGATCTACATCAAACGTTTGGATCGAGGTTGGTTATATTCTTCATTATCTTCGAATTGTCATTTATATAGCATAGTACTGAGAATTGAGTTAATTTCTGGTAGTCAGCTGTCTGTTGTGGTCTACCCCAAGCCATAGTGAGTTTTCTCCAAAACAGAAGTCCCTGCATCAATTAAGGTGTTCTCAATTGGAATATTATTGATATAAATAGTAACCATAGGATTTCTCGGATCAACATATTTTTCCATAAAGACTTTACCAGACATAAGCTTAGCTAATTTACAAACAAATTGAACTGTAGGGGGGTATTTTCTCTTTCTTCTAAGTTATTTAATACATAATTCCCTAATTTTTTTAAAATAAATTGGTATATCTTTGATAGCTTGTAGAGAGGGAATTTTTACACAAACATTCTTCAATTTGGTTTCTAGATCAAATTCAGAGTGAATGGGAGACTTCTCTAAGGTTAATTTTTCTGGGTAAGGAGGAGCCTTGTATGATTGGAGTTACTTTGAATGTAGCTCGAGGAAGATGTTTGTTTTATTGGGACAGTCCTATCATTGTGGAGATCATCATTGTATGGTTTATTAGGAGCTTCCTCCTTGGTTTCTTCTTCAATGATGATAAAAGAGTATTTATTCTAAAGGAATTTGCCTGGTCTCAAATGAATATCTTGTACCAGTACCGAATAAAACAAGTAATTTGGAAATGTCTACAATTCATTGTTAGGAACATGTTGAGTTACTTTGTTATTGGGGTTAGAGATTGACTAGGAAGGTAACTGAGTAGGTCGAGGAGGGATCTGATTTGTAGGAAATTGTAATTAGGGTTGAGATTATAGGATGGAGGGATTGTGCAATGTAAGGATATGGTGAACCCATTTGTTCTTGCAGTGGAGGATATGCTTGCTGCATTGGGAGATAATACTGTGAATAAGGTACTGAAAATTGTTGTGGTGAAGGGTAATGCAAGTTCCCATAAGAATTCCATTGCCAACCCTGTTTCCAGGGTTGGTTTCGAGTTTGATGAGGATCCCATGTCTTCCAGGGCATAGGGGCACTCCATTGTTGAGGATATGAGTTATTTGAATATGGTGGAAAAAATTGTGATGGGGGATCTTGCAACATACCTACTGGTCTTGGTTACCATGTCCTTTTTTATGTGATGAAGAAAAGTGATTTAGTTGCCTCGTTTTCTCCTTTCTAAATAGACTTAAGTCCAGGCAGCGAGCGGTACTTCCTTGTAGGATGTTTATTTGCACACAAAGCATAAATATGAACATTATTCAATGGACAATATTTTACAGGGTGCTTTGTATACACTTAGAACAAAAAATAGATAAGGCTACATTTTCTTCCCCTTGTCTCATCCTGATTTTTAATGTGTCCAAGTGAGTGCTTAAAGTGCTCATGATATCGGTTTTGAAATTCTCAAGGATATTGCCAAATTATTCCTTCATTACTCCTCTTGTGGCTGATTTTGTTATCTTTCACAGGCGGGCTTGAGGGCCCTTACCAAATTTTTCTCAACTGCTCAAATATTTTTTGCATTAATCACAAATCTCGGCAAAAGGTAAGTCAAAAATATTACCAAATCCCATCAGATTAAGCACATCTATAAATTCCTCCTAAAATCTCTTCAAAACAATAGCATTGTTTGTATCATTATTCAAACTATTATATTTGAACTTTTGGAGGATATAAGAGAATATTTCAACATAGTCTTATAGATTGTCATCCTCTTCTTGGACCGTCTTAAAAATGTCTTCCCTTGAGTTTCTAGTTTTGTAGTATTCTTAGTACTTTTGAGGAAATTATTTTTCACATCATACCGGGATTTAATACTACCCTCTTTTAAGCCCATAAACCATCTGAACCCTGCATCTTTTAGATTTGTAGGAAATAATTTCAATTTTTGTGCATCATTAACATAATTGTAGCTATGACACAAAATATCATAGTAAAAGAGAAATGAATCGAGACCCTTGGTAACCATACCATGAAAGTGTGGAAAAACTGAAGGTGGAATGTGTTTTGTGGCCACATCTAGTGCTCGATCTAGGATTGGAAACCCAAAAGTTACCTCTTCGTTTCCTCCTACATTTAATTTTCATTCCTCTTCGTTTCCTCCTGCATTTAATGTGCATTCCTCTTTGTTGACCATATTCCCACACAGTTTGAAGTCCTCCAAGATGGATCTTGAGGATGTTGGTTTAGTTGATAGACTCCCCTTGGCCTACTCCGCTGGTATCTCAAATTATTCTTCAAATGTAAGAGAAGTGATTGGTTCTATGATTATGCCTCTACTTGGCCCTCCTCTTCCTATCACTAAAGGAGTAGGAATTCTACCTGTGTATTTTGATCATAACGCTCTTCTAGCCAATGAATTAATAAATGGAGTTTTTTGAATTTTTGAAATAAATCTATCTATGTCGTCCCTAATTCTATTCATTCAGTATAAAACATGACGAATATTTGTAGAAACTCACTAAAGTGAATGAGATAGATTTTTATACCACAATAATCCTTGTGGTGAGTTCATCTTTGCATCTTACCATTTCCACTTCTCCTCGTCAAAAATTCCTATAATGAGAAAACCAACACACAAAACAAAACAAATCTGGTTATTCTATGCAATTAAGAACTTAAGAATTGATTTGATACCCTTTAACATTTCCCTAGAAATGATGCAAAAAAATGTCATTCAATTTGTATGTTTGATTAATAAATCCGTTTACATTTACTTTTGTCAATTTGGGGGTGTAAGCTTGTGAAATATTAACACTATATGTGCAAGGTGACTGATTGGTTCCTATTTCTTTGAATTCAAAGATAAAAATGAATATTCAACCAAAACTCTAAATGACAACTATTCAAGCTGGAATATGAAAAGGAAAACACATGTGTACCTAGGAATACTTAATAGACTCTAACTCTAAGGCCTTGTTCCAAATCTAAGTGATGATGAACTAGTCTTGGTGGAAATCTCTTATATCTTGATACAGTAGACTCTGTTAATTATGCAACTCTAAAAATATACTTATGTTCACATCGCTCAATTAGAAAATGAATCTATTGCATTCACAAGTAGTTACAGGAAATGAAAGCATTTGAATACAATTGACATAATGATATTCAGTCATTCAACCATCTATTGGAATCACATATTTTTAGGGTGGCCATTCCAATCTTTCACTTTGCTTCTCTAATATAGAATGTTCTTGAACCTAATATGTTGTGATATTTCAACATAGAGTAAATATGAATAATCCTATAGTGGTCACTATAATCACAAACATGTAACTGAATCTGATTTTGAAATCTCAAGCACTTATAACAAAACAGAATGAAAGTAAAACCATTCCTGTAACTAGTTCAACACTCTAGATAAACTGATAAATATCTATACAACACCTACAAGTATACACAAAGAGTAAATTTATAAACATGCAAAACATAGTATGATAACACACATGCAAGAAATGACAGAACATAGTAAACACATATAATATCAAAACACACATGCACAACATAATTACAACCTACCCTATGGATTGAAGCAATGTTCACTAGTTTTGAGGGGCCCTTTTCAAAATGGATGGTGCTACTAATAAATCTTATAGGACAAATGAAATACGCACTCCTTCCAAACAATAGTATTATGTAAAAGAACACACACACACACACACACATAAAATAAGGGATATCATCGAGACCCGTAACAAGTGCCCCTATCTCCAAGTTGAAATACTTCAAAATGAGCAAATGGTTATAATGACTCAGTTGATATTTAATTGCAAATAGGATCTAAATCATATCACAGGTTATTCTGATGACACAAAGTGCATGAGAATAGTATTCGTGTGACTATGAATCACATTTCTTGTTGGAGACTTTTACATCTAGTCCGGTACCTTAATCACGTGTCCACGCCTGCTCCATTGGTTCTGGAATCAATCTAATAAACATGAGACCATATTGGGGGTGCTAGAGACAAAACCCATGTTTATTAATTCCTCCCAAACAATTGCAACCACCCAAATCATTGATTCGGGTTACAAGAACAAATTTTGGTAACCACACTTTCAATTCAATTATGGTAACCAGTTATAGGAATTAATCCCGTAATCAATCCTGTAAGACTTAGCAAATCATTAGTAAATTTCAATTAGCCACATTTAATTCACCAAAAACTAATAAATCAAGGATGGGTAACATGTTTACCTTATGTATGCTTTTTGGACTATTGATATTTATGGATTTGACAAAAAAATGGAATATTTAAGGGAAAGTAGGATTAGGAATTGGGTTTAAAATCATTAAAATTGAATCCCAACAGTTACAAGATTGGGCTTTTTTTTGAAAAAAAGACTTAATTAATATCTCTACCATTGGAAACAAAGGTTTTGGGGGAGCTTGTAATGGATCTTCAGTATAATTAAATTTTCCAGGCAAGTAGAATTTATAGTGGAGGATTGCAAGGCAGTGTGCATATTTGCATAACATGCAGTGATGCACCATCCTTACATTACACCGATGAAGACTATTAATACAAGGCACACTAGTTCTTGAAATATATCAATGTCCACCTTGTGCATATGTTTTTGTATTTGACACACCGATGTTGATAGTCCTCAACAACACATTGTTGTGCATATATCTATTATACGACTCGATGCATATATTTTATCAAAAACACCTAGGCTATCCATATTATATAGTACTATGCATTTGTTCTTATATCTTGTATCATTGACTATGTTGTTGACGACTGTGGTATTGTTTTTATACTTATTACCATCAACGCGTTTAATTTTCAAAAGAACTTTTATATATATATATATATATTTCAGGATTGACGATATTATTGATGTCAATGGTATTGTTATTAGATCGACATCGGTGTGCTAATTTCTATGAACAAATTGATGCTTAAAATTGTCCTAAAGCATCAATGTTCTTATATAATAATAATAAAATTTGTACATAAGCATGGCAACATTAACAATACAAGTAATTGAAAAGTATTGTTGTTAAAATAAATGGTGCTTTCATAACACGTATGTGCATCGATGTTATTAAATAAAAAAAAGGAATCGGTGCATAATAGCCATTAAAACACATTGTTCACTATTTATGAATGTCTCACATTGTTTAGTGAGTTCAAATGCAGTGATATGTCCATATATTGTTTTATTGTAATTCCAATTAATCATTAAAAATCAAATATTTGTTATAACATTATTGAGTGTTTAATTGCATTATTGAGTTTGGATATCATTATTGCATTGATTTGTTATATCATTAGATTATACATTTGTTCATTATAACAATGTAAATGTTCCATATATTTAATCAACAATGTAGCATTTTATGATATTGGACAATGCAATAAAGTATGAAAAATATTTTATTATATACGAATATGAGGTCCTTTGTCACACAAAATGTACAACATAGAGGTCCACAATAATAATAAAAATGTCAACATGTTATTGCTACTGTTGTCTCCTTCATTGTTTTATAAAGTTCCAAGTTGCGAAAGATAGACGCAGTCAATGAGGCAGAAGTCACAAAAGCAGATGTGGCACAAGGATAAGTGTATAATAAAGACTCCAGCTCAAAAATAATTGATCGGTAACCATCTTGACACGTTCAGAAGTAATTGTACTTCATCAAGTATAAAACCCCTGTGCAAGTTAGAGATAAGGTTGTTTTTAAGGTGGTTGTCATCATGATTTGCATTGTTGTTATTTCTAGGTTGTGAGCCTTAGTGAGTTAATTCTGTTGGGTTTTGTAACTAGGTTGTATGGGTTTTGTGGTTTTGCAATATGTAATTTTGAGTAGATTCGCGATGTATTGTATTCCACAAAATAGGGATTGATGTGGAATTGATATAGATCCTATCATTTTATGAATTCATTTGATATGAAATATAAATCAATATTAAACTGATCGACCCCCTCTAAAAATATTTGTGTGTGATATGAATGTTGTGCATGATTATCTGATGTTCTTGTTTCCTATTTATTCTGAATATGCTTGATGGGAAACTCTGTCCATATATGATGTCGAATAAATGGTTAAGTGTGGTAGATATATGTTGTGGGGGGTTGTTCAATTAATCTTTATGGGCAGATATCTCCTCATGAACCCTTACATCTAACCCTCCTTTAATATCATATACAGGTCTAGGAAGTGCTTCGGGTGAGACTTTATTCCCTAGGAAGGATTGAAAATGCCATAGCTCTAGACTATAATGGACCCCTTTGTTGGCACTATGCAAGAACCCTGTTATCCTAGTCTCATCTAATTTTGCACCAAAAAATGTTTTTGTTATTGGGACCTGGTTTTTAATAGGACATTGTTAACTATATAGATATGTTGATCTTGAAGAGCCAAATTCAGGATTGGTGGGAGAAAAGGTTTGAGGATTTCATAGTGCAAGAAGCTCAACCGCTGAGCGTGGAATCCATTCAAATTATGAGATTATATATTGTACGGAGTGCCTAAGTTTGATCAATACAAGGTTAACTGGTGTGAGTTTCCTATAACCTTATACAAGTGGTTGAAATGGCTTGTGGAATCCTTAGAACACCAAGGATGGAAGCAGAGAACCGTTTAATGGACCATAGGATATATAGCAGCCCTACATCATCTTAATACCTCATTGATCCAAGCCATTGATTTATGGGTAGAAAACACCCTTACAAGTATATTATGGAGTTTGTAGTAGAAAAATAACAAGTCAATCTTGAAGGCGGAAGAATATCTTAGGAAGGGAGCTTGACAAAGGTTGTTGAAGGAGATTTCATTATGGATTAAGGTATGGACGGTAGAAGATGCATTTCTGTGTACATTAAATAATAATTAAATGTGATACACACTTTTTAAAAGCATTTCAAAAGAGTGAATAAACATATTTCTACTTGAATGATAGAAAGCATGGCATTTACAAAGTTTGAATTTAAAAATAAAAAATAAAAAAATATTTCATATCCAATCATCACTCATGACTCCATTTTATCAAGCATTATAAAGTCATACAACCTCACTTGTTTAACTATCTTTCCTTGGGAAATTTGATCCTTGGAAAAAGTCGTAATTTTATTTCATAAATGAACAAAATTACATTCTGCACATGTAATAGAATCACTGAGATCCCTACATTGTCACATATTTTCTGTCCCAAATGAACATCAGGTTTAATGCCCCATACAAACAATGGAGACAGCTGTCATCAGCCCTCATATAACCGATTTCATCTACACAAATACAAAAACAGATACACTTCATCTAAAAACCTAAGTCCGAGCAGCCATGAATGGCTCTCATAATGCCGATGAAAAAGGAGTAAAAACAGACAACGATTCCAGAAAACCTTTGGAAAGAAAACGAGCCACTGGAATCTGCAGAGGTTGAAACCCCAGTCCGCCGAATGAAATCCCTATGACGGCCCATAGATGTGGCTCCCATGGACGCAGCCACCATCATGATGTGTCGTCGTTCGGGGCCAATCAGGTGTGGCTCCCCCGCATGGAAATCCTCCACCGTGAGGAAACCCCAGTCTACAGCCCCTCGACGGCCCACAGATGTGGCTCCCGCAAGGATGCAGCCGCCATCCTGAGTGCCGCCATCCACACCCACCATTTCGGCGATCCAGGGTCAAACAGGAGCGGCTCCCCCGCATGGCCGCCACCGTGAGGAGCAAGAATTCGCCCGCCATCACGACGCTCCAGGGACAAGAAATCCCCAAACCCCCAAACGCAGCATCCTCAACTGTTCCACCGTCAACACAGAAAGAAATGGAGCCCGAGCTCTACAGACTTCTGCTGCCGCCATCGTCACCTGTCCAAGAACGCCCAGCCCCGGGACAACTCCCCTCTACAAAGACCACCGTCGCCGCCATTGAGAAGCAAAAGAAACTCGCTCCCCAATGGGTCGCCACACCAAGGCGCTGCCAACCTTCCAAAGCAGGAAAAAAAACCTTCAGCCAGTCAGATCCGGGAGCAGACTCACAGAAGAAGGAGGGCAGCCATGGCAGGATCCATGGCCGCCAAAAACATCTTCAAAGCCGACTACCAAACCCTAGTTGCAGAGCCTTCCCCTGGAGGAAGCCCTTCCCTTCCGAACAACTCACTTGTTTAACTATCATAACATAATTCAATTTTAATTAATTTATTTAATACATATGCACATTCAATTTAAATCTAATAATTTATGAACGTATGACAATACAAATTCCTACTTTCTACTTTAAAATGATAAATTTTAGTAACCTACATTAAATTCTTCTTGATTATGTTAACTATGTTTTGAATTTTAATATAAATTATATATTTTAAGTAAATTAAATTCATTATGTTAACCATGTTTGACTTTAATGTAAATTATATCTTTTAAAGTTATTAAAATTTATTTAAAGTGGTGCAAGGTAACCCACATCAGTCTTTTCTTATTAAGTTTTAGGATTTGATTATTTTAACTATGTTTCATTGTAATCATGTAAATTGCATCTTCTAGATTATATGTTAACTATTTGATTATAAATTAATTAGCATCATTTTAATGTTAACTATGTATTTTAAATATTATAATATATTTAATAGTAAAAAAAACAATACTTCAGATAGTTTATAGTTTAGTTGGAAGAATATTGTATACACATTAAACTTGTTTTATAATTGAAAAATATCAAATTTAATTTATATAAAGATAAAAAAAAACTTAATAATTAGAAGATATCAAATTTAATTGATGTAAATTAGACATTAAAGTATTTAAACTTATAAAATTAAAAGAGAAAAATAATTCCAATCTAATATATAAAAACTATACATTTTTTTTATTCTTTAATCTCATTATATAAAAACTATACATTTTTTCTTTTCTATACACCCTAAGTGGGCCTAACAGTTAGGAACATGTATTTCCTCTGAGGAGGTGATAGGTTCAAATCCGAAGGGGGGTAAGGTATGTACACCTCTGTAGACTTTAGCGGTAAAATCGATGTGCAGAGGGGGGCCCTTGTCCCACAATCAAGGGGATCTCATACACCAAATTGATATCTAGCTAGGCTATGACCTTAAAAATAGATTCTTATTATTATAAAAACTAAATTTATTATGGTTTTCTTATGTTAAGAGGTCCTAAAACTCCTAGGGTATTTTAAAATGAAATGGGTTCCATTACATATATTTAACAATTTTACAATATCTAGTGTACATGGAGTATTACACATCTAAAATTCAAATGAACTTTGTGAACTTGTATTAAATAGAAAGTGAGGATATTTTCAAGGTTTACAAATGGACCCGCAAACCTAAATTTGTTAGTTGGTTTTAATTAACTAATTATTATCTAGTTGTGCAATCATTTCATTTTAAATTTATTAACTAATTTGTTATCTAAAATTTAAGTATATTCCCACAATTTGTTCCAACATCTATCACAAGGAAGTAATTTATAATACAGGTCTCATGATCTGTCATTTTATGTGTGAAATTTCATGCACTTTACCTCTTATAAGGATGAATCATGGACATAAACATAAACATTTGCAACCAATTCTTACTTATTTCTTTTTCACATACATATTTGAATTTAAGTTGTTCGAGAGTGCTCATTGCTATGAATATTTGACTATTAATTCCACTATGATATTTGAAGTCCTATTAAACTAAAACTTGATGAATAAAGTTTAACACCACATGGAAATTTTTAGAACACACAATTTTTGCTATTTAGATTGATACTAGTTACACTAGCATGGACAAATAATCTCTAATAAAACCCAATGCATGCATGGACATTTCACTATATTATTTAGTAGATAAAAATTACATGTCAATAAGAAAGTAAGTAAATTAAATTTATAATTCATGTGTATTGTGTGTGTGTGTGTGTGTGTAATATCTTGAAAATCCAATGTCTAGTAACTAATGAACATGAAAATTGTAACTAATTTCAACATGATGATTGTAACTAATTTTGAAACATGATAATTGTAAGAATGGGGTAAGAGGTAAGAATTAAGAGGTAAAATAATTAGCATTTGAGGAATGAGGTAAGAATTACCAATATCACCCCTAATTGGAGTTGGATGCACTGAAGGTTGACCTGCATCCTCTTCTTGGGGTGTTCCCATAAAAATGGATAACACTTTTTGGCAAGTGAAGGGCACGATTATGTTCAAAACTGATCTCGATCAAGCTTTTTTCAATCCCTCGATTGAGCTTTCAAAAATTGATTGATAGCCTAAATAAGCGCTCGATCGAGCTATTTTAAAATGCTCAATTGAGGGTTAATAAAACCCTTGATTGAGTTTGGCATATCGATCAAGGGTTTTGCTAACCCTTGATCGAGCATTAATACCTCGATAAAGCCATTGTATTTTAGGAGCTCGATCGAGCTTAAAAGATCGATTGAGGGTTTTATAAAGCTTGATCGAGCATCTGCAATAGTTATACATATAAAAGAGAAATAGACCATGGCTTATTTCATCGCACTTGTTGCATAGAAACTCAACGAAGGAGTAGTAGAGAGGGGTTATAGATATAATATATGAGTGATTGGTGTTTATAGATGTGACTGAAATCATGGAAAATATGGAGAAATGCCTCTTATATTCATTTTTCATGATTTCAGTCACATCTATAACTCCAATTACTTCATGATCCATATCCATGTGTATAAATTCTACAAGAAGTGGTTGTCCTAATGCTTTTACTTAGTTATTCTTCAAGGTATTTATTATTACCCACAAGAATCATTTTATTATTATTCAAGATGTGGGAAATACATTGATCAACTCAAGTTAGATTCACCTTATCACAAATATTTTCTGCCCCATCCCTACACATCCTTCCTCATGAAGCTAATCTCATGGGATATAATTGGTCTCAATGGGAGGGGCAAGCGAACACTTCTCTAAAATTGCAGAATGAGTGAATATCCATATGTTTTGTTTCTATGAGAAACTAAATGTGTGGGATCAAAAGCTAGTAGCATCCTATCGAAATGTTGGTGTCAAGGTTAGTTTTTAAATATTGACTCTAGAGGTGCAGTAGGAGGACTTGCCATACTCTAGAATCCAGCCACAATCATCTTAGATCAATTTTTTACCACTAAATGGACCATCTCATAAAGATATTAAATGATTGGATTAGATAAGGAAGGACACTTAACCAATGCTTATGGCCTTTAGATGTTGGGTGAAAAACTTCAATTCTCGTAGAACCTAGAAAGCCTAAGCGACATTGTTCAAGGTGCTCAATGGGTAATTAGGAGATATTTCAACATCATCTTGTCCTCAGAAGATAAGTGAGTGGGTATCAAGAGACGAGAAGGAGATAGTGTATCCTTCTAGGACCTCTTGGCTAGTCACCATCTAGTGGACATTGAAAGAATTAATAAGGACTTCACTTCGACCAACCACATATCTAACTCCCAACAGATCGCCTATCATCTAGACAGGTTTCTCATCTCTGATTCATTTATGCAGGAAGGCCATGCCACATATCCCAGCATCCTCTTGATTTCTAGTTCTAATCATTGGACAATTTAGCTATGGATGGACATTTCAAATTCACCCAAGAACAAGCCCTTCCATTTTGAGAAATTATAGTTAACTCATCTCGACTTTTAGGAAACTTTTCAACACTAGTGGGAGGAAGCGGCCATCACCCAGGGTACTTTAATGTACAGGTTCGAGAAGAAACTGTTTGAGGAGTTTTCAACCGATGCAGACAAATATTGAAGTCCCTAGTCTGAATGGTTCAAATCTAGAATAAAAAGAGACAACTTGTACAAACCTTCACCTAGGCCAATAAAATAGTAACAAGAGATAAGTATAGGGAGAACTTACCTCTCATACATCGGTTGTCCTTATGATCCAGGAGCAGTCAAAATCTAGCTTTGCATACAATAAGACATGTTATAGATCAATCCAAGACAACAACAAATGAAGTAGAAATAGTATAATTGACCTATGCAAGTGACCAAGGAATCTTACAATACATGATCATGAAAATCATATGTATGGGAAGGAAAATACAATTGTATTAAAAGTGGAAGAAAGAAACTATAATTGTTTAGGCCTTGGTGTTGTAGCTTCTTCCCAATGGGTTCTTCATAATCCAACAAGTCACCCTCACCTTGATTAGAAAGCACCTTGAGAATTTCAAAGTCTAAGGATATTTCTCTAGCATTTACCTACTTCCAATATTCCCCACCCCACCCCTTGGCCCAAGACATCAATTTATAGGACAATATGGATAAAGGGAGGTTGAGAAAAGTGTGGGGAGTGGATAAGATGTGATCTCCCACAATGGTGGAATTCAAGCCATATCCATAGCAATAGGAGGGAAACACAATCATTCAAGATTTCTCTCTAGAAGATTCTCGAATACCTAATTTTACCCTTGTGAAGAGATCGACGCAGTTTGTAGTGGAGCAACCTGAGCCAGAAATGGATCGACGTGATTTGCTTTGAAGGAAAGTGGCATCATTGATGCGTGTTGAAAGTGGGACACACTGCTTCAGTGGGGTTTCGACATACGTTTCTTGTATATAAAAGTGTGTCGAAGTCACAAAATAGGTTAAGTTGCAAGGTAAGGTAATTAAGGATCATCCACCAAAAAGTGACTTCAGGGATCATGGCAACACAAGTTCATAGGGTTTTGTACTACTGATGAAAATTTCGTGTAACAGAAACTGAAAAACTTTAAACAAAACCTCAAAAGATGGAACAAGCATGTCTTTGGGGATATTTTCCAAGATCAGTGAGATTTGAAACAATAAATGCAATTGATCCAATAGTAAATCCTCTCCTAAGGGTACACTTATAAGCTAAAAATAAAGGATGATTGCATCAAGCAACAACTAGAATATCGATATTAGTAGGAGGGAATATTATAGAGATAGAAGTCCAGAGTCTAATTGTTTAAATAGAGTGAGAAGAATAAAAAATTATTCCATTGCTCCATGGTCCAATGAAGGCACATCAACATAATTACTAAACTGGTAGACATTGAAGGACAACCAATCCTAGATCATCAGGACCTGGTGTAGGAACTGGTGGAAGTCTATAAAAATCTACTCACGGAGCCTTGTCCAGATCGATCTAAGGCCATAGAAAAAATCACATGACATGTTCCCTCCCTAATCATCGGAGAGAAAAATGTCTCCCTTCTATGACACATCACACAGGAGGAAGTGGACTGGGTGATTCAAGACATGCCTGCGAGAAAATATCCTAGACTTGGCGGCTTCACATCAGACTTCTTTCACCATTGTTGGCACATCGTTCATTGGGAAATATGACATTTAGTGGAAGATTCCAGAAAATATCTAAGTGTGTTGCATCTCTCAATTCTACTTTTCTCACTTTAATGCCTAAGGAGGAGAAAGCCACTCATCGAAAGAAATTTCGACCAATAGTGCTCTACAACATGATCTATAAAATCATTACAATGATAATTTCTCTAAAACTTAAACCCTTTCTCTCTCCTATTATTTCTCATGAGAAAATAGGATACATTGAGGGACGACAGATCATGGACAGTGTAATCATGTCCAATGAAGTAATTCATTCTTTTAAATCCATAGGCACTCCAGGAATGCTTGTGAAACTGGACCTCTTCAAGGCCTTTGACAAGATTAGCTGACAGTGCATGAGGTCACTCCTTCTAGACTTTGGCTTCAGTGGGGACTGGGTTAACTAGGCAATGGCATTAACCTCATAATCCTTATTTTCCATCTTGATCAATGGGACCCCCTCTTTCCCTTTCTCACCCTTAAGAGGTATTAGAAAAGGATAACCCCCTTTCTACCTTCCTCTCTGTCATAATGGCATAATGCCTCAGTCGTTATTTAAACTTTGCTATAGAAAATGGTTCCCTCTTGGGCCTTCCTTTGCATGGAATCCACCCTTTGATCTCCCATATCCACTTTTTCGATGATACCCTCCTCGTGGGGACTCCCATGGTTTAGGAAGCTCTCTTCCTCAAACGCATTCTCCAAGACTTCAATGAAGCCTCTAGCACCTTCATTAACTCTGAGAAGTCTCAACTCTTCTTCTTTAATACTCATGTATCTATTCAGAGGCATATCACTAGACTCCTAAATTTTCACAGGAGCTCCCTTCCATCCAATTACCTTGGTATCCCATTAATTGACAATGCTCTTTAGAATAGTTCTTGGGAGGATATGCTTAGTTCCTTGGAAAAGGAACTCAATTTCTAGACATTTCATTCTTTAAATATGGTAGGTCATCTGGTGCTCCTGAAATCCATCCTCCAATCCATATTGATTTATATCTTCTCTTCTCTATCCACACCCAAATTAGTCCTTAAAATCATTCATAATATTCAAAGAAATTTCCTCTAGAAAGGAACCTAGGAGGGAAGTAAATGGGCACTAGTAGAGTGGGAAAAAGTCTATAAGCCCAAAATGAATGGTGGCTTAGGCCTAAGAGGCCCATAGATATTGAACCAGGTCATGGGTGCTAATATCTGGTGGTGTTGGCTCAAGAATCCGAATGATATTTGGGATCACTTCTAGAGATGCAAATATGGGCCTAACACAACAGAATAAAACCTTGTCAAGTGGAATGATCAGCTCAATGGATCTCTAATTTGGAATGTCTCCCGACACAACAAAATGTTGGTGCAAGATCACTCCTTCTGGGAGATTCGAAGGGGGGATGAGGCCCAATTTTGGTCGGATTCTTAGCAACAGATGTCCTCGCTACAACATATGTCCTTGCTGAAATAGATGTCCTCGCTGCAACAGTTAGATCCTCTTCAACCCCTTAAAGAACACTTCAATGAAAATCCCCCCCTTCAAGTGGTTGATTTCTGAAAAAATACTTCTTCCTCAACTAATTGGCAGATTTGGAAAACAACTCATGATGAGTTGGTTTTGTTGAATGTCATTGATCTAGGCCCTTGGCAGGAAGAGGCTTCACTATGTAGGGTTAGAAGCAAGTGCAACCATGAAATCTTGCACTGGGGTTATTCAACAAAAGGAACTTTTTCCATTAAGGAGGCCTACTCAATAAAAGTGAGCTTTCACCTCATGCCCAAAAAGGAGATCTAGTAGAAAATACGGAAAGGAAAATTATGGCCTAAGATCAGTTCCTTCCTTTGGCTCATGATGCATCAAAGCATATTAACCTGGGATAATTTAAAGAAAAGAGGCTTCACAGGTCCCTCCATTTGTCTCCTCTATATGCAAGACAAGGAAACCATGAAGCATCTCTTAAATAAGTTCCCCTATATATCTCAACTTTGGGACCACACAACTAATTCAATTCGACAATCAGACCGTCAACAAGACATAATCATTAATACAAGAGCTTAATGGCACCAATATGCATATAAGAACACACTTCTTAACATAATCTAGAAATTTCTGCTAGGAACTTTGGTTTGGAAAATTTGGAAAGAGAGGAACATGAGAATTTTCAAAAGAATCAACTCCCCTAGCATACAATCTCGCTCAAAGTTCACAACAACATAAATGAAATAGTTATATCAAGAAATTGAGACATGGATGATCTAGAGTGCAACAACGAGGAATGCCCAATCTTGTTTAGCTAGGATCTGAGCTTAGTTGCAACATTGGATACAAACTCTCTTAAGAGACCCTCCTCCTCTCAAAGTTCTTTGGTTTGGTCTTACCCCTTTTTGGGATTCCTAAAGCTGAACTTTGATGGCGCTTACAAAATAAATCCAGGGCCCGCAGGCTTTGGTGTAGTTATTAGAAATGACCAAGGGAAGATCCAGCATATTCTAATAGGCAGTCAAGGATTTGATTCACAAATAATCTAATCTAAGCTTATCCTTCATCAATTGATTATGGAAGGTGATTCATAAATAATCATAAATATGCTCACCCAAATCCTGAATGGCTTGGCTCCATCCAAGAGACTTCGCAACAACCTGGAATTTCTCCATTCTATGTTAAACAGTGATTTGGTTCTAATTCCCTCACACGTCAGGAGAGATTCCAATTACATTGCAAACAAATTAGCCAATGCAAGAGTGGACATGAAAGAACAAGACTTGGAACTTTTTGTGGCTCCAGGGCTTGAGCATCCTCTTCTACAAGAATGCATTCAACTTATGATTTAAGAAATCACTTCCCCAAGTGGGGTGCTATTAGATCAGTTCATAGGCCAATAGTGTCTAGGATGTCTTTTTGTTATCAAGTAAATTCTCATATATTTTGTAAAACTCTAATTTCAACGTTAAATTTTTTTTAAAGTATGTATATAAACATGTACATTTGTTTGTGACACAAATTCCAAGTTACAATTTATTATTTTTTATAAAAAGAAAATCATAACGAGATAATGATACATAATTTGCACATTAATTTTAATAAAAGGTTAACGTTGGGATTTATTTATGTAATGATTTTATTTAGTTTAAAAAATCACATTATTTATATTTTTTAAAACAAATTATAAAAAATGAATAAGAATGAAGGATGCTCTTGTATGAACATTTACACCAACATGTCTACTAATCATGGTTATTGTACATGTAAATGTTAATAATTGATCATGGTTTTAACCCTCTTGAACATTTACACCAACAAGTTTACTAATCATGGTTAATATATATGTAAATCTTAATATTTGATCATGGTTTTAACCCTCTTGAATATGGTTTAATAGAGTGAAATTACAGTTAAATTGTGCATAGTTTAAGTACCAAGCATATTTCCAATGAGGTCTACGCATAATATTAGGTGCAACTTAGGAGTAGGTAAAATAATTAGGGTGGACACATTTTAGTGTAATTAATTTAAAAATCAAAATTTTAGGTGTTCACATATTTGGTCATTTTTTTATCTCACCTACCATTAAAACATAGTGATCTAAGTATCAATAACCATGTCATAATATTGGTAAATTTCCATTGCCATAGAATAGTTTAGATTATCTAGATTTGAATAAGAACAGTAATGGATAATATTAAACAATATAGTTATACATATTGATCTATTTCCTTCTCATATAATAATATATTGATTATTATAGAGAAATGGTAATTGTATTATGTAAATTATAATTAGTTGGCCTTAAATAATAAACATAACGATCAACCTACAGCCTAAGACCTCATCGATCGTGACTTGGGCTTGACCCTGCTAGGATCTCTAACAGGACTCCATAGCTCTGCCCAGATCGACGGGAATAAGCTCATTGATTGTAGCCTTTGGCTAGGGCTCGGTCCTCGAGCTCCATGCCCCTCACTATGGCCTCTAATGGAGACTCGGGCCCTCTTCCCCCTCCATCCGACCTCAGTGAATTCATGAAGCTCATCACAACACAAGGAAAAAAAGACATTGTCAGCCTCTCAAAAACAATTTGTTAAAAAAATTTCTGAGATTCCACGGTAGCGCTTCCAATCGAGCAACCTTGCAAAACTTCCCTTAACCTCTCAGAACGAGTCTTAATTGGTTAGTTCACAGGTCTGTGGCCTCTCCAAAAACTATTGAAACATGGGTACATAAAAAATGGAGGCCCTTAATTTCGGAGGAAGTAAACACTTATCTTCTAGGAAAGGGCTTCTTCGCATTCGTCACTTTGAAAGCAAGCAAGATCGAGAGTTAATTTTCAGGAATGGGCCATACTTTATGGGAACACAAGGGCTCTACCTGAACAAATAGAATCCAGAATTTGATCCAACCCAAGTTGTTCCCTCCACAGTTCCGGTTGGGGTGAGACTCCCACACCTTCCTCTCCATTGCGGGAACCCTGAATCATTAGAATCCATTGGTAATGCCCTCGGAAAACACATAGACAAAGCAGATAGAAAGGATCAATACTCATGTGCAAGGATATGTGTTGAAGTTGACTTCGAACATGGACTCACAAAAGCCATAAATATCACCGTGGCAGGATGGTCTCACATCCAGGAACAAATCCCATTCAAATGCAGTTACTTCCATGAATATGGGCATTTCGCTCGATACTGCAAAAAAAACCCGTAGATCTAGACTCGGGAGGGCAAAAAGACCAATGGATAGCCATTCAAAAAAATCCTAACCCCATATCTGGACCAAAAACCCTCTCAAAATAAAGTCAAGGAATGAGAAAGATAAGCCCTCAGTAACAAAAATATCTAGCCACTAATAATGGGAATAGATTCAAAACTATCGAAACTTCAGAAACCCAGGAAATCCCCGAATCCCCAGAAGAAGGAGAAATTCCCGAATATAAGGAATCCCAAGAGGTCCCCCAAATCCAAGAAGTCCCAAAGGAACCCCAATCCCAGAGAATCCCGAGCCCTAAAAATTCTATCTCAGACAAAGAAACGCTCTCTCCTTCTTACGCAGAAATCACCAAATCCAGATCAGTAGTCTCCCCTACTTCTTCGGAATACCTAGTAGACAAATCATCCAAAAAATTAGGGCAAAAATCGAGTAAAGATATAAGGGAATAAGAAGTCGAACGTGAAAATGCACAAGGATCTCAAGCAACAATAGATATAGCCTTAGCAGAAACACCAGAGCCAGGATAGCAAGAAAGAAAATGGGAGACACATCAGGGGGAGGCCCCTCCTCTACTTACAATAGTAAATAATGAAGTTGGTTTCTTGGAACTGTAGAGGACTGGGAAGCCCCAGCAAAATAGAAGCAGTCAAATATCTCCAAAGAATTGACATGCCAGACATCCTCATGCTCCAAGAGACCAAACTCGATGAAAATACTATCCTCGCAATTGGAAAGGAAAAGTGGAAAAAGAATACTGTCATGGTTGTTAGTGCTAGAGGGGCCTCCGGTGGCCTAGCAACCTTCCGGTCCTCTAAAAATTTTCAATTACGTAATTCCTTCACCACCCAACATTGGATATTTATAGAACTCTCCCATACTCAAAGCAGCATTCAGATCACACTCTTCAATATGTATGTCCCTAACCTCTACTTTGAAAAAAACGATTGTTGGAAACTTCTGGAAGATTTCCTAGATGCATATATGCCCCAAAATCTAATTCTCGCAGGTGATATGAACATAACCGTCTCTACGTCTGAAAAAAGGGAGGCCTTATAGGAAGGGATATTCTTAAATCTCAAGTAGAAACCATAATCCAGACTTGGGATCTATTAGATATCAAACCTAAGAAAGGTAAATTCACCTAGTCCAACAAGCGAGTAGGAAAAGAAAACATAATGGCCCGGCTCGATAGATTCCTAGTCCAAAGTAGCCTTTCGATCGAGGGGCAAATTATTTCTTCAAAACTCATGCCAAATTTGGCTTCAGACCACAAACCGATCCTACTTCAATTTCAGGACGAATAAAATCTCAGACCCATTCCCTTCAGGTTTAGTCCTCAATGGCTAAACCACCAAATTTTTTAGGATACCTTAGATAAATATTTTCGAATTACTATTTTGGGCTCCTTGGGATTTGTTTGGGAGAAAAAGCTCATTACCACAAAGAAAGCATTAAAAAATTGGGCCAAAGTTAACTGCACCCCACCTTCAAATTCAAGGAAGAAGGTTGTATAAGAGCTAGAATCCCTTCAAACCTCACTTGACGAAGGCCCAATTGACAACTCATTACTCTAGGAAGAATTCAATCGACAAGTCAAGGTCCACCATGCCTTTCGAAAAGAAGAGGAGTTCTGGAGATTAAAATCACGCAGCACATGGCTCAAACTCGGCGACAGGAATACATCCTTCTTCCACAAACAAACCAAAGTCAATCAATTGATCAACCATATCTCAGAAATCAAGACAAAGAATGGATTAACTGCCAAAGGACATGGAAACATCAAAGCAACAGCATATGACCACTTCTCAAACCTCTTCACGGAGGAATATTGCGATGGAGAGGAAGGACAACAAATCCTTCTAAAGCACATTCCAAAAAATATCACGATGGACAACAACATCGGACTTCTCAAACCCTTCATCGAGCAAGATGTCATCAATGTGATCTAGTCTTTTGACCCTAACAAAGCCCCAAGACCAGACAAATATTCAATCCACTTCTACAAAGCTTGTTGGCAGTACATAAGGAATACTACATGAGAATGGTTAGAAATGTTCACTCTAAGGAAAAGATCGGAGGCTGCACCAACTCCACATTCATTTCTCTTATACCAAAATAAACAAATCTAAGCTCCGTTGTCCGATTCTGACCAATCTCCCTATGAAACTCTTCCTATAAGATAATCTCCAAAATGATGGCAAATAGAATGAATCCTTTTCTCACAAAAATCATTTCAGACAATCAAGGAGTATTCTTAAAAGAGAGACAAATCCTCGACAATGTGATTGTCGTTCAAGAAGCTATCCATTCTAGCAAGAACCGCAAGGAAAAAGGTATGTTGATCAAAATTGACATGGCTAACGCCTTCGACCGTCTCAAGCACTCATTCCTCTTTAAAGTTATGGAAAATTTCAGGTTTGGGAAAACTTTCATAAAGTGGATCTCAGATTACATAAGTGGGCCCCGGATCGCCCCTTTGGTAAATGGGCACCCCACTAAATTCTTCCAAGCCACGCGTGGAATCTGACAGGGATGCCCCTTGTCTTCTTTTTTGTACATTCTTTTGGCAGATTATCTAAGTCAAAAGTTGAACTTAGAATTAAGAATAGGATCCCTTTCACCTCAATCTACCAACTCTATGCCCCTCAACCATTATCTCTTCGTCAATGACTCTCTCTTACTAGGAGGGGGCTCCTCAGTCCTCAATTATTGCTCGAAAATTCAAGCAAAATATGACCTGGTATTGCAATGCCTCAGGAGGTAATATAAACTTTCGCAAGAGTGTCATCTATGGATGGAACCTAAAAAAACATTATGCAACCAACATTGGTCATATCCTCGGAATGAAAGTTCATGAGCATTGGGAAAAATTCAAATATTTAGGCCTCCCAATAGCACAAGGCCACACAAAATCAGGTTTTTGGGATGAAACTATAAGCAGAATCAAATCCAAAATCAGAAATTGGGGAGGATATTGGCTCAACAAAGCCAGGAAATTGATTTTGGTAAAAGCAGACCTATCAACCCTCCCAATTTACCAGTCATCCCTTCTTTTGGCGCCTAAAGGGGTTTCAAATCAAATAAGTAAACTACTGAGATATTTCCTATGGACATGAGGCAAAAACAATGAGAACAAGCTGCATTTGGTGAACTGGAGCATCATAAAACAACCAAAAATCTCAGGTGGCATCCAAATTCGAGATCCTCACCAATCAAACTTGGCAATGGGAAGTAAAATCCTTTCAAAAATTATTTCCAACAGACAGCATCGGGTCATCCAATTTCTAAGGAAGAAATACTTAGAAGGCACAAAGCTAAGATGCCTCGACAACAAGCCTACTTCCAGAGCCTCCTCGATATGGTCATTATGCAGATCTGCATGGGAACCCTTCTCTTGGAAGCTTTACTAGGTTCCTGGGAATGGAAGAAATATAGAATATTCTCTCACAAAATCATGGGGCATCCCACTCTCTAGAAAAAGAAGGAACTCCATGATATATCCCAATGGCTTGCTCATAATAGAATAAGAACGTTGAATGATCTCAACTCCTGGGACTCCAATAGTGCATGGAAAGGCTGGAAAACATTAGCAATCCCATCCAAACTCAAACCCTCCAGAATTCCTCTCATGGAAAACTTGGTTGGTTGTGCTCCTTCCCATCTACAAGACAAAGACGACCATGGTTGGAGCCCAAAACGAGAGTACACAACAGCTCTAGGTTTCAGCATCCTTCAAAATCACAATGCCTCAAGGAAAATCTTATGGGAAATGGTCTAGAACCCATTTGGACTTCCCAGAGTAAATTTGTTCATCTGGACCCTCGCCCATAGGAAAGTGATTACCAGAGACAATTTAATCAAAAGAGGCATCATCGGGCCACACTGGTGCATATTATGTCGCAAAAAATCTGAATCAATAGAGCATTTATTTTTGGAATGCCAATTAGCAAAAGATGTCTAGGATCACATGCTTCAAATTCTTGATGTTACCATTCCGGTATTCAACTCCGCCACCCGCCTTCTTAAAGATTGGAATTCCACCTACCCTTCCCCTCTATCAAAAAAAAACTCTAGTCCCTAATATGGCTAACTCTTCCTAAATTCACATGCTGGAAGATATGGCTAGCCAGGAATAAAGCCATATTCCAAGACTCCTGTCCTTCCCCTTGCAAGTTGCTGATAAGGACAAAGGCCTTCTTATTGAATGTGCACAATCCTCTAACTTCAAGATGGACACAAATCTCAATACAAATGAGCTACATTGGCTTGGGAGCCTTCTTTCCAGCACAAGAAAGGATATAGGCTCACGACCATGAAACCTGCCATATTGGAAAATCAGACTCACCAATTCCAAATTCTAGGATTGGAGAAATAAGTAGATTCTGGACAGCTTACACTTCGATGGTGCGTCCAAAAGAAACCCCGGAGTGGCTGGAGCAAGCATGGTTTTATTTTCTACAGGAGGAACGATGGAAATCAGATACAGGTGGGGATTTGGATCTTGCTCCAACAATTTAGCAGAATCCTTGGCTCTCCTAAAATAATGTCAGATTGCCAAAAAACGAAGAATAGAGAATTTACAAGTAATTGGAGTTTCCCTCTTAATCATCAAAGCCTTCAACACGCATACAGACTTCAACGATTTGGAAATAAAATGGATCATCCACCACATTCAGCAAATCGTGGCTTCATTCATCCAATTTAAAGCATTCCATATCATGAGAGATTTAAACTACGAAACTGACAGAGAGGCAAAATCTGGATCTGGCCTCGAACCTAGGAAATTTGAACTCTCGGACGAGGAGACGGGCCATCACCATATCCCTTAACATATTAATCCTGATAGAACGTGAGCGGACCGAGGGAAGGCTTCCAAGCAAGGTTATATGATAATTTTAACATCGATTTCATTGTCTAGCAAAGGGAACTATTCACTAGCCAAACACCAATCCGAACGCAACATGTGGATAACTGAAACCACGACACGTCCACCACCAGACATAGCATGTGGAATGAAAAACAAAAATTCCTTAGGGTAATACAATGGAATCCTATTTAATTCTATCGCAACATGTTAAGCATGACTGCAAATTGATAATTGAATGATTCCTAGAATACTGTATTGAGTCGGTTTGGCTCAGACACGGTTCCCCCATCTATTTTTTTCCTTTTTAATACAATTATCCGTTTTAGTTTAAAAAATAATAATTAGTTGGTCGTAACATATTTCTCTATATATCCATTATGTGTAGATATTATTATCAATTAATTTGGTATCATATCAACCATAATATGTACTTGAATAACATTTACATTGTACTCGAATGATATCCACAAAATTGAGTCCACTGTTATGATCAACCTATGTAAATAAAAAAATTGATATCCATGGCATCAATCTCAATAATTCAATCTCTATGAGTAAATAAAAGTTAGAATCAATTGCTATAATTGAAATATGTTAATATAAATAATAATAATATACTTCCATATATATTCATTCCTACCTTCGATAATAATATCATCTTGAATGTCATTACTCCCATTTACTAAACATAGTATAAATGAGGAGGGATATCAGTTAATGCACACATGCCAATTGTCATGTGTAATAATGTTGATATACAAATGCAACTAATATAGGTACTAATATTTATTGATTATCATGTGCTCACATGTTAATTCATATTGTTGCTTATGATGTTCTCTCCATTTACTAAACCGAAGTATAAAAGTAGGGTAAAAGCATGTACACACATTTGTCAATAGATTTCTTTTTCTTTTTATAACTAGGAATCCTCACATCCAAAGGATGGGTCTATAACCTAGGCCAAGGCCACTCCCATTGTTGTGTAATATTGCTGATCAAAATTGTAAATGGAAATCAACATTTTATACCAATTTAGAGATTGGTGTGTAATTTAGAGAGGATAGGCAATTATTTAATAGTTTAGTTTATGTTCATAGGGGTTGTCAAACTTGTAGTCGTTTGAAGGTGTGGAAGACATGTACCAAGAGTTGATGTAAAGAGTATAAGTGAATTCAAATACAAAATAATGAGATAAATAAAATTATACTTGTCAATGTAGATAACACTCAAAAAAATTTATTTCAAAGTTCTAAAAATGTATTAACCTACCCATGAAACATTCTAACATTATTAGGTAGCAAGATAATACATTTCAAGAATAAGGGAATGGTCTTTTTGGTAAATTTTATAGATAACTATACTTTGAGACATCAAAATTTCAAGAATAAGGAAATGAATTTTTCAAGGTAAAGTTTATAGATAACTATGCTTTGATTCATCAAAATGAGATTTAATTAGAGTAGTGTTATCTTATTATGATACAAAAAAATGGGATTAATGGTGAAGACACCACAACTTATTTATATAAGATAGGGAAATAGATAAGCTTATGCACTCTCCACAAGGAGATAGAATATTATTTTTTTTCACAATAACAATGTTAAAATGGATCAACCCCAGCCACCACCCAATTTTCAAGGGATGAGGAAATATGAGTACAATGTTAAAATGGATCAACCCCACCCACCACCCAATTTTCAGGAGGTGAGGAAATATGAGTACAATGTTAAAATGGATCAACTGCACCACCTACAATTCAAGGGGTGAGGAAATATGTGTGTAGGTGGTGGAAAACATAATTTTTTTTATATGAACACGTCAACTTAGAAGTTAAAAATAAAAAATAAAATGGTATTTTTGTATGAAAATAAAATTGTGGCATTTCCATCTAATAAGTTAATACAAAAAGAGAAGCATGATATTGTGATCAGGGATAATTTTAAGGACCCATACTTATTTAAAAGTGTATAAACATTGGCAAATCTTACCAATTCTTAAAATGTCAACTATAAAATATTTGGCGATATTTTTCTATAATTATTTCAATTTCTAAGGATTTTATATAGTTTATATAATAATTTGGTGATTTTTAGAGTGAAAAAAGTTTACCCCATCAAAATTGGGCGAAATGGGGCCTCAAAAAATTCAAATTGGCGAATCTTTTTTTGGAAAAAAACATGGAAAAATAGCCCATGGGCTAAATTTCGCCCCTAAAATTATCCTTGATTGTGATGCTTGTCTAAAACAATTCAAAAGAGTTTTCTTCTCTACTTCCTAGCTTAGTTATATTAATACTATTGATAATGTTGCTTCCTAGTTGGTAGGTATATTGCTTTATAAACTGTCTTAATAGAAACAAATATTTACAATTCATAATTTAATTTTAAAAACAATTATCTAATATAAGTACCCTCCATAGTAACAAGTTGTGGTACCTCCAACCTTAGAGAATTGAGCTTCATTTGGTTGGTACTTGATTGTTTGAATTGTAGTTTCTTCTTTCAACTTTGGCCCCTCTATCCCGATTGATCAGTAGAGTGCAACATGGTAGAATTGGAGTAAGATACCTCTTCATATAGCTTCCTTTCAAGTTCCAATTGCCCCACCTCCTTCATCAAGTCCTTCATTTTCCTTCCAGTTCATCCATTCTTAGACTGATATTACCCTTTGTAATTTCCCTTTTCTGCTAGAAGAACTTCATTGTTTCAATATGTGCTTCTATTTCACCCAATTGACGATTCTAGTGATGACACTCTTCCTCATTGCCCATTTGTCAGTTTTGCCTCCATTTGTCAAGTTTACGGACTAGTAATCCTTGCCACTCCTTAAGCTCCTCAATGTATCTTGCACAATGCTTTATACCCCTTCTCTTGATCTCAAAACTTTGCATATAGCACAACTGCTTGGATGTTGGTGCTCTTCCATAATCGCTCCTCTCTTAACTAGCATTGAAACGACACGTAGACAGAAAAATATGAAAGGATACATGGTATACTTTCTCACATTAGATAGAAGTTGATTAGCCATCAATTTTGAATTGGATTTTGAGTCAAGCTCTCCCACATGAGAAAGACCATCTCATGCCTACAATTTTATTTATGTAAGCCTAAATGTTCATGACATGAAGAAGTATCGTGTGTATGATTGTGGCATTGTGTCTTGGTTTCACTATTAAGGATCCTTTAGTGTAGTTGTCGTCCATTTTAGACTTTGAACATTAAACTCAAATACTATATCATGTGAGGTGGCTTAGAATAGCCTCCCCCCCTCCACCCATTTTTCTATAGTTGTCCTTTTTCTAATCTTGATGCCAAGTTTGCATAATGATTGACAATGGAATTTTTCTTTTCGAAGGACCTGAAAGAAAATATATTGATTCAAATTTTTTTGTGAGAAGATTATCTCTTTGTATTTTCCTAGCCAACTAATTATTCTTTGGGGTGGAATGAAAAAACATATGATTTATAATGATCGTCAAATATCCAATCACTAAATCTTCTTATTTCTCATTTCTTTGTTGAGTCTTAGTCCTTGATATAGAGCTAGAATCTCAATTATGGGCTCCCTTGCACCTACCAACCTTAGGTTTCCTTTTGAAGCAGCATCGAAACATACCACATAAGAATTTCTTTGTTACTTCTAGTCTTGAAATTCTTTATCTATCAATCATCCTTAAATGCTATAGGCACACTTTCTTTGGTCTTCCTATTTGAATTCCGCACCTTTCTTCTCCCTTTATTATCACATCTTTTAACTAGTTTCCCTCCTCCACTTCCTATTGTGTTGTATATTACTTTGTTATATCCTCTATCATAATTGTTTTTGTTAGGAGTCCTTTAGCTTGCATAACAACTTTCCACAACAAACCTTAAAATTATGTTAAAATTATATCATGATTTCATTTCACAATTTTACAAACACAAATAAAGAACTATTATTGAAATGTTGTATATCAAGATATTAAAATGAAGTTCTTAAAAACTTGTCCTCAAGTTTAATTTATAATAAAAATCATGCATAAGTCAACATTCTTTCATTTAAACCATTTATTCTCTCATTTAAATCAGAAATAAACAAACATAACTTCACATGCATAGCTTCAAGTGTTTCCACTATTATTTCACATGCAGAGATTCTCTCATCCCACATTTGATACTAAAAGTGTTTAATAAAAGATATACCAAGAGGGTATTTAAAAGGATTTGGGAAGTGCATCATGAGGTCTAACGTTTAGTTAGTTAGAATGGAATCCATTTTGTTGTAGAGGCTATTACGATGATTTTGTCAACACCTGAATTTGTCTTGTGCATACCATTGTTCATAGCTTTTTGCAACAATACAAAAACATTGACCACACTACCAAAAAGATTTTATCAAAAATGGGATTTAGTATTAATAATGTCTACATCAAGGAAGGAGTTGAATACAAAAGTCCACGGGTGAAACTCTGGCATTGTTTCCCACTAAGATTTTTTTGGTCATTTTATATACAAAGTGAGCCCCACCAAGAAAAAGGCATGTTGTATAATATATATGGGTTTATAAGGGACGTTGAGATATTAGGAGGGGAAAAAGACAAATTGAGATATTAGGAGGGGAAAAAGACAAACCTACACATAAAGTAAAAGAGTGACGTAATCATAGGTTAATTGAGAGATATTTTCAAGTATGGTTTCCATCGCTGGAAATTTTATCATCTTGAAAAGTGGGTGCCAGAGTTGGAAAATGTATCATCTTGGAAAACTCAAATAATGAAAATGAAACAATGTCATAACCAATCAACAAAGGAATTAGGAGTGGGTGTATCATCTCCCTACCATCTTCATTGCACCTAACCATTTAACATTATGAATGAAATCACTACCACCTCGGTACATTTTAATTTGGTCGATTTAACTGTGGTTTAACAGTAAATACATTTGATGTGATTCTCAATCTGTTTTTTATATTATACTTATTCATAGGGTTGATTTAGTTGTGGTTTAACTGAAGATTTATTATAATTTGATTATAATTTGATGTGATTTTCAATTTATTTTATATGGTTGTATAACGAGATATTAAGAAATTTAAGTTTATTTGAATAAAAATAATATTTATCATTGTAAAGCGCATCTTAATAGAGCAAATCTAAAAACATTTTATAATGTATAATCTCAAAATTAAAGACAATACATGATATCCTATAAAAGTGAGTCTTTTCATTGCGAGCATGGCTATGACTAGGTACAATGATAATACATGCTATCGTATCTTCATAAAAGTGAGTCTCTCTTTCATTGGGAGCATGGCTATGACTAGGTACCTCTTGTACAAGAACAAGATAAATAACATGGGAGACAAGAGGCTCCCTGAGATTGCTTCATACTCTAGTCAAAGTCAATTACAATTAAGATGCCAAGTTTTGGCTAAATCAATGGGGACTCCAGAAAGAAGTCCATAGAATAGTGATAATATTAAAAGTATTATTAAATATAAATTTAAGGATAAGTTGTTGTTGATAAAAAAATTAGAGGAGAAGAGAAAAGTAAGATACTATAAGGAGGTGATCAACCATAATCTAAAAGATCAAGTACCTCTTTGAATCAACATTGCTAAAATAAGAACAAACTCTCGAACGTATTCTCCCAAAAGATTTACCTATGAGAGAATTTACCAACATTTAAGTGACAAATAAAATATTCTCCGAGATATAATGTTTGCAAAAACATGTTCTATTAGGGCTCCTCACATATAGATATTTAAATGACTTTATTGTTTCTCCTCTAGATAAGTTGAATTAAATTTATAAGTCAGAGATGTGTATAATTGTAACATAAATAACTTACATGAAATACATGTCTCCTTTGATTATACAATAATTAAGAGCAATGCAAATATAGATTAGGGGATGTGAGCTACAATCATTTTTCTATATGAATATGAATAAGAATCATGTATTCGTTATGTTCAATCTCAATTTGAGTGTGAACGAACAACTTACCTCTTCAATATTCAAATGTTAATTTACTCATGGCCATTAGAAGTTCGCTTTAAGATTATTGGGTAAGTTTATTTCCTCAGACAAGAGAGTTTGTTTAATGTTTGGTCTTTTTTCCTTATGCTTTATCTTGAAAACACCATTTTTGTGGTAGGTGTAAGGATGGCATCTCGTAGATATTCCATGTTACTCGTATAAGGAAGTGGGAGACCCCAAATTTGTTTGGTTTCCTCACTTCTTCCTTATGTGTAGGTGAGCTCCATGCCAAGTCATCTCAAAAAAATTAATCAGTGACCAAGACCTCTCCTTAATTTATTTTTTTTGTTGTCTTTTACCAAGTGTCTCATTGTGGTTTCATTGCCTCTTCTTGCTATTCATCTTTGTTATAGCATTATTCAATCCTCCTGACCAATAACAAGCTTTAGACCAAGGCATTAATAGTTACAGTGTCTTGAACTTCCAAAAAATTATTAAAAAATAATGTTTTCCATGTATACATGCCCCCTCAAATCAAATGAGCATACATACATGCCTCACAAAATGGAAACTCATGTACATGTGGACCTTTCCCTCTAGCAAGGAGTGTATTCAATGGAAAATGGGAAAAAAATAATAAGAAAAGTGTTTTTTACGCATGCCCCTAAGTGGAGATAGTAGTTTTCCTAATCCCTAACTCATATTTCCCTTAACTAATTTATGGGACTCTAAAGAGAAATATAAATGTTAGAGAATGGTAGGAGATAATTGTGCATATAGATTTCTAGATTTTTATGATTCTTCTATTCTACATGAATCCTTGTTCATATACATGAGTGGCTTGCAAAGTGAAAGGATCTAAATTGTCAAAGACTTTTCGTTCTAAATAGAAAATATTTTTTAAGCATAAGTCAATGTGATAAGTTTCCATGGAGGGTAGCTCAAGTGGTTCAGTTGTTAAGTTGAAATTGGTTGTAAATTGTAGGTCACATGTTCGATTCCCCCCAACTTGCATTATGTGCCATGAGTCGGGCCTTGTGGTTGCACCTAGGGGTATAGTGGTAGCGAGATTGGACCCCTAGACCCCGTGTCACGTGAGTACCATCCCAATCTCTGTTGTTGATTCCCCTAGACAAAAACAAAATCAATGTGATAAGTGGTTTAGGTCGCAGGAATTCAAGCCTTGGCGATGAAGTTGTAAGTAATAGACTTATTACTTATAACTAATTTTATTGATTTCTATTAATATAAAGATCTCTCCCCCACAAAAAAAAAAAGTTTTTGAATGTTTATTTATTTTGGATTTGGATTCATCCTTGATGGTCGAACTAGTTTCTTATTACATTAGTTGAGATTGGCATATGACTAATTTCATTATTGTATGATTATTATTGTTGCAACCAAAAGGAATTGAGAAAGTTTTCCTTATCTTTCTGTGTGTAGGATTTTGAGTGATTACTTGAAGTGGTGAAGGATTTTCGGAAATTTGGGTGCAAGAAGCTATCAGATTCAACCTCCTGATAACATGTATTTGTGTTTCCTCTATTCGCTAGGTAATTATTTGCGAAAATAACTTGTTGATATTAGGTAATTAGATTGATATCATGGATATTCTCTTTTAGTGGTATACACTAATCCATTGGATATTGTTCCTGCTAACGGAACTGGCAACCATAATGGAGATAAACTATTTAATATTTTCTCAGTTAAGTTTTATTCCTCTATGTGTCTATACTTGAATTTTTAATTATGTCTATACTTAAGTTTTAATTATATGATATGCTTGTGTGACTTTTTGACTTGTTTATTGTTAGATTACTATTTACTCTCTTCAATCTTCCTATTTTGTCAAATTTGGCACTTTTTAGGGAAGTATATGTGACTATGTGTCTGCATAATAGTGTATATATGCGCCTTGCATCAAGGAAAAACATGTATATATGTGAAAGAAGCGTATTCCTCCTAAAATATGAGAATTTAGCTTTCTATTTAGATTTATAATCTTTTAGGGTGATCCAATGGGTTGATTAGGGATTTGTATCTCTCAGTGTCAAATATTTAACTTTGTTTTAGCTTTTAGATTTTGATTTCCAAGTCTCTAAAGAAAAAGCAACAAAGTTTTCATTTTCATGTTATAGGTGCATATTAGCAATGTTTTGAAGTTTTATTTTCCTAAGTTTGTTTTGGTTTGTTAACATTAACTTGGAAAAAAGAAAATAGCTACCTCTGTAGGTTGTTCACACGTTGTTCGATATACTTTGTTTTAGCTTTTAGATTTTGATTTCCAAGTCTCTAAAGAAAAAGCAACAAAGTTTTCATTTTCATGTTATAGGTGCATATTAGCAATGTTTTGAAGTTTTATTTTCCTAAGTTTGTTTTGGTTTGTTAACATCAACTTGGAAAAAAGAAAATAGCTAGCTCTGTAGGTTGTTCGATATATATTGATTTCTTTATTTTTCTTGATTCACAAATTTATAAATGAATATGTGGTTTCTAGAAAGATGGGAATTAGTTCTTTGTTGAATTTGTAAGTGTCTCTATCATTTTAGTGTTCCTAAAAGCCTTCAAAAATCACCATAAGTTTCACTTCCACATCTTCTTGAGTAATGAATAGAGGTAAAATGAATTGTAATTAAAAGGAATTGGATTTTTTCTTTATAGAAAGTAAAAAATAGTCTAAGCATAGAGCCTCAGTGTAGGATTGGAGAGGAAACTATCTAGGCTATTAAATTGAAACTAGAATTGTAAGGAGCGTAAAATCCATTAGTAATAGAAGAGATCTGTTGAGGAATATTACCTCACATGCATGTCAAACACTATGTCAAACTAGGCAAGTACATATATTATTCCCTCTTTTCTTCTTAAGTGGGCTATTGCATGTATGACAACTTTAGACAAAGTGGTAAGTCCTAGAGGTGACACATTTTCTCTCTAAATTTTTGAGTTTGGGACTTGGTCTTGCATTCCCTACTCATATACAGAAACCTGACCCATAATTGTTCTGCATGAATTCCATTTTTTGAAGTGGTAGTCTTAGTTTCTTTTCTTTAGGCTCTTACTTGGTTGACTACAAGTGGGAAATATTTGTGGTACCTGAGACAGACGCATAACATATACCTCAGGTCCCTAGGAGGGTTCTCATCTTCACATTGGTACTTGCACCTTGGTTTATTTTTACCAGAGAGTTACTATAAATGTCTCATCTCCCTTCGTTAGTTATACTTGAGCGTTCATCATCCTAGGTTGGATTTCAGAATATTTCTTTATAGAATCTTCACTGAATTAGTTTCAAGTATTAACCAACCTGAACCAATCCTTGGGAGTGTGATGTTGTTTGTTGTTAAACCCATAGGAAATTTTTAGCAGCAATGTTTGAGTGTTTTGTAATTATTTGTCCTAGCTTGCATCTATTTGATTCAGTTAATTCAAAGTGTGTTATCAACCACTTCATTACTCTTAGAGTACCATAGGTATTTCACCTGAAAGTATGAAGATACCTGCAACCAGACAGAGACTTGAACGCTAGAAGGAGAATAAAAACAAGTTATTGTGAACAATCCCAAAAGGGTGGTACAACTAGGAAAAGAACAAAAACCTGAAGAACAAGGCAATTTAAGGGATTCATAAGAACATGTTCCTATAAGGGATCCTACCCCTCCTCCCCATGATGATTTCATACACCTAATATGGAGGATATTCCTAATATGACATCAATGAATTTTAGTTTTCCCTTATTGACCCTCAGAGTCCAATTCTCTTGCATGCCTCTAAGTTCTCTCATGGGGATCTTGTTGTACATATTAACCTTTTTCATGAGTGGAACATCATGATAGTACTTCCAATACCTTAGGTGTTGGGGGCACCATCACACCCTCATCTAACATTTCTACAGGGTACACTAATCCCCCTAACTCAGACATTTCCATTGGGGTAACTAACCGTCATATGATTTGGAATCCCATAGGAGATACACATGTGGTGACCCCTATCAGTGGGATTGGTGTCTTGAACTCTACTTCTCAGAGTAGTTGATCATTTTATTTCATATTTTCTTATTTTTGGATGTCAGAGTTCAATATTAGTGCCCTCCCTCCCTTTTTTCCCAACCCAAATGTAACAATAGGTATTTCAACTATCTCATTCACATTTGGAGGTGGACACATTCATGTTTCCATGCCATCTTTAGTAAGTGGTTATCTTTCATCTTCTAGTATACCAACCAAAAGCGCAACCTTTTACGGAATGTGGGACATGTTGAGTGGTGATTTTCCACAGAACCCTAGGTTGCATATGTAACAATCCTATGCCTGTAGTGGTGAAAATCTATTAGGGTGAAACTCCTTTAGTGACAATACAATGTACAACAAAATTATGGGACAATCCTAGAACACTTGGATTTCATTTGCCTAGAGAAAATTAGTGTTCAAGGCAAGCTTAAATTTATTGGATTTGATGAAGTTAACAAATAAATCGGTACTACATAGCCCAAATTGTTTTTCTATACCCACCAAGATACCTCCAAGAAAACCCAAATTTGAAGGAAAGGACGGAGAAGATCATGTGAACCATGTAATGACCTTCCATATCTAGTGTTCTTCCAACTCATTGGTGGATGATAATATTATGCTTAGTATTTTTCATTGTACCTTGATAGGGATAGCCACAAAAAGGTGTATCAATATGACATGCTCAACTTATATTGATTTTGTATCCTTAGTAATGAAATTCCTAATGCATTTCTAATTACCATTATGATATGAGAAGAGGATTCAATTGTTGACATTGTTTCAATAGGACACCTCCACCCACATTTTTTACCATATTCATGAATGGAGGAGGATACGTCATATGATCAAGGCCCAAATCCAAAAGGAAATCTTAGTTGATTGGTTTGTGAAGTCTAATTCCTTACATTTCCAAGGATGTTACCCTATTTGGGGTCACCATTGAAGAGCATTCCATCACTAGAGCCTAATAGCTTAATAGCTTGATTTGGTCTACTCCCAAATCAAGGGTTCTATACGATATTCTACCTAGTGAACCTTGGGTTCCAAATGGATCCAACCAAGCCAAAACTTGGAACACATACCAATGGTGTGATTGGCTCCTTTAAGAATTTTTCAACTAGTTAGGTATCAAATTAAATGGTACATTCATCTTTATATTAGAATGCATGACCTACTACTTTTGAAAAAAATTCTAGCACCTCATTTCCTATACAAACCTTTGGCATCCTTTGAGGGTGCATACTTCTGATTAGAAAGGGAACCAACAAAATAAAGGGAAGAAGAAAGGAAATATGAAGAGTTCCATGCAAGATTCTGAAAATAATAATTATTATTTTTATAATAATTATAATAAAAACAATGTTGGTGGGGGTAAAAAAAAAGAGAAAAAGAAAGTTAAAATCCCTTGTAATTTATATCAAGATGGCCACTCACTTATCGATGCCCCAAAATGGAGGAATATCAACACTTGTAAGAAAAATGAGAAGCATTACAACAACCCACTACCCTCACTAATTTGTTCCTGCCTCAAGGGTAATAATTGATTGTTGGTGTCTCAAATAACCCTATACCTCTACAATGAGGAAACCAGGGTACCCCTCCTTAAGGGGGAAATCCATTAAAAATCAACATGTATGTGTGTGATAAGGAAATTAATGCTCAAACTAAAACACATAATTATGATGCTCCTAATTCTAGATGAAAGTAAAAAGAAGCATCCACATTGCAACCACCACCCCCTCTTCAGATAGAAAAACCAATAGTTTACATGATGCCTCACCCTCCCAAGGACATGTTGAGAAGGGTTGCACATAACCATAATTCCCAAGATAATGATAAATACAATATTTTTGAAGATTTATCCGAGGCCCCATGTGACATGTCATCCATAAAGGTTTTCCAAAGTTGACCCATGTAATAAAAGGAATTTTTTCTGCCATTGGTGGTTTCAAGTAGTTTGATTCTCATTTAATAACCTTCGACGTGGACAATTTTAAGATGCACTCCCTTATCATGCCATGTTTCATATTCAAGACTCATCACACATAGCTAACATCTTTAGGAATATTGTTGATGAAGGAGAATCTACATGTGTTATGTCTCTATCCTATTGGAGAGCCTTAGGTTCTCTATAGATTGCCCCTTCGCTCACCATGTTAACAAATTTTGAGGGTTTTTCTTTTAGACCTCATAGAATTATATTCTCATTTTCGTTCAAGTGGGGGTAAAATGGTCTTAGTGGAGATAGAGGTTGTTGATGCTTCGTTAAATTAAAACCTCCTCCTAGGACATAGTTGGATGTATGCTATGATTTTTATAGTATCATCAGTCCTTTGACTGATTTGATTCCCTCATTAGGGATATATCACCACCATTAACTAGTTGTCATATTGTAGGTATAATCTAGCTATTGCCATGGAATCCTATGCACCAATGGTTGATAATTCGATGAGGATGAGTGAGAATATGGTTTCTATATTGTATTCCACCTTCATGGGAACTTTCAATATTCCTACACCCATTTCCTATGTCAACTCTCATCCAACATATGAAATCTCATAAGTTTCCATAGATTCCAGGGATACGTTGTCAAGTAGGTATATCAAGACATAGTTCTCAACCTCATTTGAAACATTATATTTGGAAAATGATCCTTGGATTCTACCCAATTCGTTTAACTTGGTATATGAAAATGGATGTATTAGATCGACTATGCCATGTTTTGTAGCTAAGATTTCTTATTAGTCTATTGATTTGACCACTATAGATGTTGATCAAGTTACTCCACCTCAAGAGGAACATGATCAATTCAAGTCACATATTTGGGCCTTCAATTATTCTTCTTCACAAAATTTCTTAGACATGGTATTACCTTATGACAAAGATATCATCAAAGCGATGAATTGTTGTGAGAGACCTTGGTAAAATATGCATTATCAATTGTACTTTCTTCTGAAGTTAATCAAGTTGAAAATTGAAGACACAAGTTTGCCCACTTCCAAAGATTTCAATTCATATAAGAGTTTCTTCCTATCAAATGAGGTATATGTGTAGGGGAATATGGAAAACATTTTTAAGACCATGTCAATTGATATCTCTAAGAAATCTGGTGTTGTGGAAAACATTTTCGTTAGAGTATATTGTTCTCCCAAATAACTTAAAATTTATACTGTCATGTTCAAATAATTCCTTATAGGATATATTTGAAGAGGTATTACTCCTAGTAAAAAATGACTAAGAAATATCTGTATGCATGATGTGTATATGTGGAATTATTGCTTTCATTTTTTTATTTTCTTTTCAGTTTTTCAGTATTTTTCTTATCACGATTCATTCTTGATTGGAAGATGTCATCAAACACACATGTATATGTGGGATTCACAAATGGTGTCAGTCGTCACACTCGAAAGATCACTTATGCAATTTGGGTGATTTATGATCCCACAAGTCAACATGGGATCTCAAGTGGGATTTGCATTCAATATATTGCAGTTATTATGCCATTGTCGAAATCCATTTAACTTGGAATTCAACACGTGTTGGTTCACCTATAATCACAGCTTGTGATGCCATAGTTGAATAATGTTAAGCGCATACACCACCCCATGCTTCTTGGAAGTACTCATGGGTGAGGCTTCTCTAATGAATTTTTGAGTTTATTGTTGTTTCGAGAAGACCTGATGATTTAACCAATGCATTAGCTAACTATGTGTTGGATTGGAATTTGTCTCATTAAAATACAAAAACTAAGCATGCATGCATTATACCATGGGAATAAATCACACATTATTTATTTCACATAAGTAGAGTCGAAAAACCATATGTATATAATAATAAGAAGTTTGTCATCATGTCCAAAATGTGTAAAGTGAGTATACAAAATTGGACCTACTAGTCCTCAGTGATGTAGTCTACACTTATAAATACAATAAGGGTATCTAGAATATCTAATATTCATCCTCAATACCCATCTCCTGAGCATCATGGATGCATACCAAGGAAGTGACCAATGGATGGAATATTTTAACCCATGCCTGTGGTACTCCAACCAACCATTGTTGGATCCACACTGGGAGATCCTCCGCTTAGGACATAGGAATTCCGGTGGTCAAACCCTCCAAGTTCCATTGAACATTCCAAAGGACTCTCTCAGCCTTAGCTTCTCCTCCTGGATGATCATCCTGACCTTTGCGTTGATGCCTTAGATACCTCGTTGGTTGTATTGGGCCTACACCTACATCATTGATATAGTTTGGTATGGAAAAAAATGTATACCTCTGAATAAAAAATAATAACATAAAAAAATACAACAACATTATATGATAAGAAAATTGAAAAGATTGTTCTTACGAATCTCTCCCTACTGAGCATCTAGAGGTAATTCTAGCTCAAGGTCCTGGAAAAATTCTATGCCATCATATGGATAATCATCAATAGAAATCAATAGATGGGCCCAATAATCAAAGAAGCCATCATTGAAATCAATGAATAATTACCCACCTTCGTGTTGATCCATCGTGTTCACCCACCACACTATATGGGTCTCTCTATGAGCCATTGGTGGAAGTGCAATGTGAGGGGGCATAGAAGGGATCCTTTTCAAAAATAAAGAGAATAATATGCCTCCATAACCAAAATACTTTTTCCTCCCTAATTTGCTATCAATCAATTGTGATTTCATGCAAATGAGAAGTTCACTAGTCCAATAAAAAACTATTGGCCTCAAGCACTCAACATTATAAGATAAGAAAATTGAAAATATTTTTCCTACCAATCTCGCCCCACTAAGTATCTAGAGGTAATTCTATCTCAAGGTACTAGCAAAATTTTACCCCCAACATATGGGTAATCATCAATAGTGATCAACTGATGATCCCGCCAATAAAATAACTCATCATTGAAAGCATTGAATACTCTCTTGATTCTAATACAATACATCATGCTCACCCCTTGCACCATATGGGGATATTTATGACCCCCTATTAGAAATACGATGCGAGGGTGCATAACAAGGGTCCTCTCCAAAATGAAAGAGCATAACATTCTCCCATATACAAAATACTTGCTCTTCCCTAATTTTCAATAAGTCAATAGTGATTTCATGTAAGTGAGAAGTCCATTGGCCAAATAAAAAACTATTGGCTCCAAGCAATCGACCCCATAATACATATAAGCTTGAGATGCCTGATGTGGAGCTACAGATCCCAATATCTGTGTGATGGTCAAGAGGATGATTTTGAGACTCAAGTTGACAAAACGACCGATAGGAACCCGAGTACTAATATTTTATGTATCAAGAAAACAATACCCATCTATATATTGTTATATTTTGTATGTATCACTCCCTTCTCCATTGTCTTTTAGTGATACATGTTCTCCTCAATGGGATAACCCTATAACAAAGTATATGTATTCAACATCAATATTCAATACTTCATCATCCATGATGAATCCATCTTGATCAACCTCCCAGTAGCCCGAATCCATGTTGATCGGCCTCCCAGTAGCCTACTAGAGTTTGGACTAATTGCTTTTGTGCATGCATATTGAATTTTTGTTTTATTTTATGGACTACTAGTTGATTCTCTTCTGTCCATTTCCTTCGCCCTTTATTAAGTAGTTTTTGTAATTGACCTCTTTGGGTACAAACATATTTTAAGAGTAGAGAATATAATTCATGCAACCTAGAAATGATTGGTTTCATTTTACTATATCCATTTCATCTAGATAATTAAGGATATGATCTACAATATAAGGTTCTAGCTAAACCTTTTCATCTTTAATATACAACCCCAAATCCATCTTAGACATTTTCAACTCAATTTTTGTTTAAAGGAGAACAATTTTGTTTTCTTCTACTAGTTGTTTAATTTTTTTTAGATGAGGGTCAGGTTTTTCAAATTATCTTGAAAAGACTAAAATATCATTGATATCCACAACTCTAATGAAAGAACAGTAAAGACTAACAATAGAATTTGTCCATTGTTGGAAATATTTTGATGAATTACTAAGAACGAATGGCATGATTAACCATTCATATTGTGCTTGTGTTGAACTAAAATCTAAAATCTAAATATATATAGGCTTAGTCCGTATCTAATAAAAAACACATCTGCAATCAAATTTACTATAAACTCAAATGCTTATAAGATGACACAATAGAGTATCTTTATGAGCCACATGATATTTAAATTTTATGTTGATGGCATTTGTTGACTCCATGATAGACCCAGGGTAAAGAAAAGAAGTGCAAGAGTGGCTTGATATGATCTAGTGCGCCAACATATTCAACCTTCATGGTGTTAAGATTCAATATGCTAAGATGTAAAATATCAGCATTACATTCCATTTTACAACAATAGCATATACAGGATCACTGAAAGAACAACAAGCACAACATAAACACAAGAGACACAGATTTATCCTGGGAAACCCTCATGGGGTAGAAAACCCAGCAAAGCTTCCTCAATATAGATGACCAGCAAATACAAAGATGTAAACCCTAGACATGAGCTCCTTCTCCTCCATAGCAGATCTCTCCCTCACCTATGTGCCAATCACAAGTGAGTGTAATGTGTGTTAAATGAGGAACACACCTCCTGTATTTATACACAACTCCAACTTGAATTTTACACTTACTAGGTCGGCCCCAACTTAACTAAATAACATAATGTGACAGGTCCGACCCCACTAGGGTGGTCTAATAACCCTTTAACCCACATGACTCATACAGGGCTGACTCCCACTAGGGAAGTCTAATAACCCAAGTTACCACATACCTCACGGAGGAATAAAACATCTTCAGATATACAATAAGGTCTTCACGGAGGAATGAAACATCTGCAGAATAATAAAGTACAAATATAATATTCTTAGAAGTTATAATATTTCAACACTCCCCCTTAACGAGAAAAATATTATAACAACATCTGCAGGAGCAAGGAGTCATCAACATCATACATGATACATCTATAAATCATTGGAAGATTTTTTCATACATCATCAGTAACTCAACTAGTTACTGGAACATCTTTAAATCTTCAATACTGGAACATCTTCAGTATTGAGTCTTCATCTTTTGCAGCATCCGAATAGATATAGCAATCTAGACCATCTCAATCAACAACATCATCTGGATCATCTCGATCAACAGTATCATCATCTCGATCATCTCGATCATTATCATCTAGATCATCTCGATCGACAGCATCATCTGGATCATCTCGATCAACAGTATCATCATCTCGATCAACAGTATCATCATCTCGATCATCATCATCTAGATCATCTCGATCAACAGCATCATCAGGATCATCTTGATCTACAACATCTGGATCATCTCAATCTACAGCATCTAGATCATCTCGATCTACAGCATCTCGATCTATAGCATCTGGATCATCTCGATCTACAACATCATCTGGATAATCTCGATCTACAGCATCTGGATCATCTCGATCTACAGCATCTAGATCATCTCGATCTACAACATAATCTGCAATACACATGATCTAGTTACAGGATGATCAATCCTTATCAATTTTAGACAAGTCTCATGTCTATGGACGATGCAATCCAGATCTACTTCTAGGATGATCAATCCTTATCAATTTTAGACAAGTCTCATGTCTATGGACGATGCAATCCATATCTACTTCCAGGATGATCAATCCTTATCAATTTTAGACAAGTCTCATGTCTATGGATGATGCAATCCAGATCTACTTCCAGGATGATCAATCCTTATCAATTTTAGACAAGTCTCATGTCTATGGACAATGCAATCCAGATCTACTTCCAAGATGATCAATCCTTATCAATTTTAGACAAGTCTCATGTCTATGGACGATGCAATCCAGATCTACTTCCAGGATGATCAATCCTTATCAATTTTAGACAAGTCTCATGTCTATGGATGATGCAATCCAGTCACGTACATTTTGAACCAAATGTTCAGGGACAATGCAATCCTATCACGTACTTTTTTGAACCAAATGTTCAGGGATGATGCAGTCCTATCACGTACCTTTTGAACCAAATGTTCAGGGATGATGCAGTCCTATCACGTACCTTTTGAACCAAATGTTCAGGGACGATGCAGTCCTATCACGTACCTTTTGAACCAAATGTTATGGAACGATGCAGCCTTATCATGTACCTTTTGAACCAAATGTTCAGGGACGATGCAGTCCTATCACGTACCTTTTGAACCAAATGTTCAGGGATGATGCAGTCCTATGACGTACCTTTTGAAGCAAATGTTCAGGGATGATGCAGTCCTATCACGTACATTTTGAACTAAACGTTCAGGGACGATGCAGTCCTATCATGTACATTTTGAACTAAACATTCAGGGACAATGCAGTCCTATCATGTACATTTTGAACTAAATGTTTAGGGACGATGCAGTCCTATCACGTACATTTTGAACTAAACATTCAGGGACGATGCAGTCCTATCACGTACATTTTGAACTAAACGTTCAGGGACGATGCAGTCCTATCACATCCACAAGGGACCACTTTCTCAGAGACATATGTCTATGGATCTCTTTTAGGACATGTGTCCAAGGATGATACAATCCACTTGTCAACTTAGACCAAGTCTAAGGACCACTTCATCGACCTCATCGTCAGTATCACCAATACAGGTATCCATATCATCGACCTCATTGTTGGTATCATCAATACAGGTATCCACATCATCGACCTTATTGTTGATGCAGGAAATCTCATCATCAGCGACCACATCACTCCCCCTTTCGAGGAGGGTCCTTCTGAACTACACCAAGCTTGTCTCGGAAATACTCAAACTTTACTTGAGATAGAGGTTTGGTTAATACATCAACAACTTGTTCGTTAGTGCTTACATACTCAAGCTTGATAGCTCCTTTCTGCACCATATCCCGTATATAGAAATATCGGATCTCTATGTGCTTTGACTTATCATGGAACACTGGATTCTCTGTCATCTTGATACAACTCTGGTTTTCACACATGATCACAGTGGGGTTCATCTCTAAGTCAAATAGTCCTGATAATAGTTTCCAAAGCCATACTGCTTCACAACTAGCAGAGCAAGCAGCTATATATTCTGCTTCGGCTGTGCTGAGAGCCATACTAGACTGCTTCCTGCTAAACCACAAGATCATGACAGATCCCAGACAATAACATCCTCTCGATGTGTTCTTTCTGTCTGATACACTTACTGCCCAATCAGCATCTGTGTAGCCATACAATTTGAATTCATGATCTCCAAGATAACATAGACCAAAATCTATCGTACCCTTCAGGTACCGCATCACATGCTTTGCAGCTATTAAGTGAACACATATAGGTTCCAATAGATATTGACTCAAGGTGTTCAAAGCATATATCTGGTCTAGTGTTCATTAGATACATTAGTGACCCAATAATCTGCCTGTATAGAGTTACATCCACTAACTCTGATGAGTCATCTGTTAATAACTTCAAGTTGGAATCTATGGGAGTGGCCATGGCTTTACATTCCAACATATCAAATCTCTTCAAGATTTCCACAGCATACTTTCCCTGGTTGAGAAATATTCCTTCTAAGCCTTGCCACACTTCCAGACCTAGGAAGTAGTGCATCAATCCGAGATCTTTCATCTCAAATTCTGAAGAGAGCTTCTTCTTGTACTCGATAATATGTTTCTCATTTCCAGTCAGAAATAGATCATCCACATACAATAATAGTATCATCCATAACCTTAAGGTAGAGGTTAGGATCTGCTTTACTTCTGGTAAAGCCCAAGCTTGTCAAGAAACTATCAATTATCCCTCTGTGACTGAACATCATTCACACTCTGCATTGAGTGATCTTTTGCATATCTATCTGTGCCATCTCCCATCAAATGGGTCTACTGATATGAGCCTCAAGATCATTCAAACTTTGTGGTGATTTTCTTCTTGCATTCATCTAAGAGAAGAATGTCATCTGTATATAGGAACCATATTCAACCTTGTAGCAAAGGTTGAAATCCGCATCACCCATGGTGATCATTAAGCTCATAAAATGACTATCAATCCTGGGTACCTGTTGAACCCATTCAGAGCTTTCTTCAATTGAATCCTGGGAGTTTTCTCTATTTGCACTTCTTCTTCAATTACACCATTAAGAGAATGGTCTAGCCACTTGGAGCAAACATCTCATCATGATCCTCTTCTTCTTTCTTAGAGAATCTTCTAGCCACGAGCCTTCTATAGTATGTTTGATTTGTAAGTATTCTTGTTGAACATCCATCACTTGTTCGATGTCCATCATCCTTCTTTTGTCGATCATATCACATGATCTTTCCTATCAGGATTGCTTTTAACCCAATCCACTTTGATTTGCTGAAACTGGATTAGGGTTTGTCAGAGAAACCCTAAAAATTCAAACTTTTGAATGGATGGAAATATGCGCCTTGCTGAGCGGATCAATCTAGCATATTTCAACTTTGAAATATTCAAAATTTGACCCTTCAAAATTGCCTTTGAAACTTATGGATCTTCTAGACAGGATCCCGAACTAGGGTTTGCTGAAGCCCACCCTTCTACCCAATCAAAAGGTTTGATCCAAAGCTCTAAAATTTGATTTTTCTGAGGAGCTTCCAGCCGTGGTCACAGACTTCAAAAATTCCAACTTTTGCAGAAGCCCTAAATTCCCGCAGCAGTGATAAGCCAAGAATGAAGGTGCTTAGAAAGAAAATATGTTTTGACAGAAATATGCACCTGATTGTTTCTGGTGCATCTGTGAAATTACGAATCCACAGGGTCTGAAATTTTGGCCTGTGGTATCCTGACCTGTCTTATTTCCAACCCCACAGGTCTGACCTCAATTGGATTTTTTGAGAGAGACTTATGCCAAGTGTCGCAATGTGTCCTGTTAATGGGATAAAATAGGAGATCGAACTTGTACAAAATTCCACGTGTCACTGGTTCAACTTCAGCCTCTGAAAAACTTACCTGAGAAACTACAGTCCGTGCAATACCTGTCACATTTTACGAAATTTCATTTGGAGCTTCCTAGCCCAAGATATGACCTTTTTTCCTAGGTCACCTGTTTATGACTGAGATCTGGAAGAGGCAGAAACCCTAACTTTTACTGATCATATCTCACAAAGTACAACGAATCTGAGGTTGTCCTTTGGACACAACGTACAGGGGGATGTTATCTACGACATGTAAAGGTTTAAGATCCTGAACCTTCGCCAAAATGGATTTATAGCGAAAGTTCCACGATGACTGGTTTTTTCTATATAAAACCCTAACCTTCAAATTGTCGTAAGTGAAGCAAGTGTCGTAAGTGCCATACATTGCCTTCCTTCAGGTTAGCTCTAATACCATGTTAAGATTCAATATGCTAAGATAGAAAATATCAGCATTACATTCCATTTTACAACAATATCATATACAGGATCACTGAAAGAACAACAAGCACAGCATAAACACAAGAGACACATATTTATCCTGGGAAACCCTCATGGGGTAGAAAACCTAGCAAAGCTTCCTCAATATAGATGACCAGCAAATACAAAGATGTAAACCCTAGACATGAGATCCTTCTCCTCCATAGCAGATCTCTCCCTCACCTATGCACTAATCATAAGTGAGTGTAATGTGTGTTAAATGAGGAACACACCTCCTCTATTTATACACAACTACGACTTGACTTTTACACTTACTAGGTCATCCCCAACTTAACTAAATAACATAATGTGACAGGGCCGACCCTACTAGGGTGGTCTAATAACCCTTTAACCCACATGACTCATACAGGGTCGACCCCCACTAGGGAATTCTAATAACCCAAGTTACCACATACCTCACGGAGGAATAAAACATCTCTGGATATACAATAAGGTCTTCACGGAGGAATGAAACATCTCCGGAATAATAAAGTACAAATATAATATTCTTAGAAGTTACAATATTTCAACACATGGAGGAAGGAGGTCTCACCCGAGGCATGTATGATAATTTCCATGTGAATAAAGTGCAAAGTGTTAGATATTTAGTGGGGGTTGTATTCCTTACTAGTTTGTTATCCACATTCATTTAATCTATAAAATTATATCAATTACAAGATCATACAAATCATGTAGATACAATAGGAACACAAACATATAAGAATAATGATTCTCCACTACATTAGTAGAAAAAAACGAGATTACATAACCTTGACATAAGAAATCAAGTCAGAGCACATAGCTCTCAACTACTAACTCCTAACTACTTCGAAACAAATCTCATAAATCTAACCAATAAGAACTACCCTTTAATTACATTATAGATCTCATATATATAGGTGACTAGAGTGGTTACATAAGATTCTAGAACATACTATGAAATCTCCAGTTATAACCCACTCATACAAAAGAGTAAAAAGTAATCTACGCCTTTCAAGGCATGCATAGAGGATCAAGGAAACTAGGCATAGAGGATATATAAGATGACTCAACCTCTGTATATAGGGGTTCTACAAAACCACATACTTAGGATTCTATGTTCTTACTTCTTTTGCAAATTCTTCATCTACTGAAATCTACTTTGTGTCAACACTTAGTCAAAACTAAGCTATAATAATTGCTCGACCACACCTTCCAACTTGTCCCTAATTTAGTTTTTTCACTCGACCTCTCAAGCATGAAACTCTAACTTGGGAGATTCCCCAACTACTATATATATAATCATGTCACTAACCATTTTCTTTCTTACCAATATCCTACCTACACAACAAGTATCCCACCTACACAACAAGTATCCCACCTACACCCACTAAGTGCAACATCTTAGCCTATAGTAGCTATCATCGTGTATATTATTGACCAACACAAGTAGAACTTGATGACTTGATGCCTACAACTTTAGATATGGAAGAAAATTTGTAAGGTATAAATAACATAGCTAGGCATAACTTAGAGGCTCTCTCAATCCAATTTCGAGTGCTTAAAGATATATTACTAGATCCCCCCATTATCATTTTTTTTTTTAATGTAATGACTTCTTCCTCCATTTGTATTCTTTCTCCCTAGTCATCATTAAGGGGGAGTGTTGGAGTATGTAATAATGACTCGTGAGGTGTTGTTGGTAGTGTAATGATCATATCTATCAAATAAAGCATAAATAACTCTAATGGTATAAATAAATTTATCCCACGTGCATCATGTAATAATTTCTCTTATTACCATTCTTTATATAAGAGAAGTGCTAAAGCATTTATTTTGCATGTATTATCGGATGTAAACCTTCCATACCTCTAGCTAACTAATAGAGGTGGAGGAGATGCTTTTGGTATGTTGGTGAAACATCATTGTGGCATGATGTGAAGATGGAGAGTGATGTGATGCTTATGTGAAGATGCCATGTATTGTAAGAGTGGATATTTATGAATAATAAGAAGACAATACCTTCATGTGGATGTTTCCCCATTTGGGTTTTACCACATATATATGGTGTACTATTTCTTTTTCTCTTGTCTCTTACTTACTATTTGGTTATATGGTTTTTGTATAGATAGAAAGCTAGACCAGTAGATTCTTGCTATTGATTTGCATGTTACCAAACATATTGTTGTATGTTTATGCATATTCTTAATATTCTAACATGGTATCAGAGCTGGTTACTATGCTATACCTTCTTCGGTAATTTTCTTGAATTTTTTTTACAAGCAATAGTTCTTCAATTTTTTTTATTCTCCATGTCTAGTAGATTTTCCATCATATATATCAAACCCTTGTGGTTATTCCTTGGATTTGGGCATTTTCTACATGTTTGAGAAAAAATTTCAAACTGTAACCCTCACTATTTAATTTTCAGATTTTTAAAGAAAATTTTCAAGTTTCCCTTGTATTTTTCCCTAGATCTGAATTGAAATCCACTGTATACTAATCTAGAATCAAGGATCTATCTCTCTAGTCATATATGTGGTTGTTTTCTTTTTTTGGGTTCGTGGTTTTGTAGGTTTCTATCCAGGCAGCTTCGACTTCGGCTAATCTACAATTTCAAGGTCTTAACAGATAGGTACACAGGTAGCGTACCTGAAGAGTGCATATGTATGCGACCTTCCTTCATAGAAGGTGTGTACCCCCATGACATGCCTTCAAAAAAAGTGTGTACACATAGTTTTATGCGAAATTTTCAATGTAAAGCGATTTTTTGTTGTTGTTTTGTCCAGGGGGTTTATGGATCTATCAATTAGGTACTATTGGGTTTCGTCACTGGTGAGAAATTTCAGTTTTATTAATGGTTTCATTTATTCATCTATGAATATTGTCATTAGCTTCTTGTCTTGTTTTCATTAGGTTTTAGTTTCTTAGTGTATTCATTATGTTTCTAGAGGTTATATCTTGTTCCTATTTTGCTTGTCTCTAACCTTCTTATGTGGAAGATATTTTTACATGTTCAACGACATATATCTCTAGCATTTGATCATGGTAACCACAAGAAACCAACCAATTCCTAAGATTTTGTCACTTGATGGCTATATTTTTTCATATATATAAGTGATATCATGTTTATTTTGATCTTTTTTGCTCAATATTCTATCATGGTATCACTCTTCTAATGATGATGATGCTTCTAATGTGCTTCTAACCTGGTATCATATTTTGCTCAACATTTATATGTTGTTGCTAACCCTTGTTGGCATGTAAAAGCAACTTCATATTCTCTATCTTTCATATATGTTGTCATATTTCTTGTCATTATGGACTTATCATGTTAATTACATGCTTTACTCTTAGAAAATCTTTTGTGTATATTAGCTCTCTGTTGACTTCACTTTCTCCATAGGTGTATCTGTGAAGAGTTGTGGGACAACTTGGTTCCGTCGTTCCTTCCTATCTTAAGCATATTGATTTTTTTTATATTTGATCATTCAACATTGTTCCTCTCTACAACTTATCCTTGATGGCAGCAAAGTTGAAACCCTTTGCCTCTTTATCTAAGATGTTTGAAGTTGTAATTAAGAAGGAATGTAATATAATAAAATACCATACCATATCACCCATTTCTAGTTATGATATAATGAAAGGAATGACCATCTTCTTCTGTCAGTCATGATGATTATCTCTAGGGAACATTTTCGATGGATAGAACATCTGAGGGTCTTGTATTCATGATGCAATCTTCAGTAGAGTTCTTTGATTATAAAGACTTTTTTTTGGAAACATTTATGATGTTTAGGCCATATAGGGTTCTTGTATTCGATATGAGGTCTACTGCAGAGTTCTTGTATTTGTTATCTCAATTGTGATGACTATCTACTGGCCATCTAATATTTTTGTACACTATTGTGGTTTTCTACAAGAGTTCACCGTACAACTTGGTTTAGGTGCATTTTCAAGATCAGTGAGAAGTAGTTGTTATCTTCATGAAATCCATTAGGCGAAGTGTGTTCCTATGTGCATCTTATGGGGAATTCTGGAAGTTCTCATCAAGGGGGATGTTAATGTAATGCCATATTCCTCCATTTGTATTCTTTCTCCCTAGTCATCATTAAGGGGGAGTGTTAGAGTATGTAACGATGACTTATGAGGCGTTGTTGGTAGTGGAATGATCTATCTATCAAATAATGCATAAATAACTCTAATATTATAAAATAGAGTTATCCCACATGTGTCATGTGATAATTTCTTATATTACCAATATTTATATAAGATAAGTGTTAAATCATGTATCCCACATTTATTATGGTATGTAAATATTCCATACCTCTAGTTATATAGTAGAGATGGAGGATACCCTTTTGGGTATGTTGGTCAAACATCATTGTGACATGATGTGAGGATTCCATGTATTGTAAGAGTGGAGATTTGTTAAGAATAAGAAGACCATATCTTCTTGGGGATTTACCACGTATATCTAGTGTACTATTTCTTTTTAATCTTGTTTCTTACTTACCATTTGATTATATAGTGTTTGTATAGATAGAAGGCTAGACTAGTAGATTCTTGTTATTTATTTACTTGTTAGTAGATGTATTGTTGTATGTTTACTACATATTTCTCAATATTCCAACATGATATCTCCTCTCTATAAAATCTATTAATTCATAGGATCCATTGAATCCTATATTTGTTTCACTTTGGCCCTCTCGATTATAAAGGTATAGCTACGTCAAGAGGGGTGACACAAAAATGGGACCAAAATTGTAACCAAAATTGGCAGCCCAAACTTTCGCTTTCTCTATTTGTGTTGCATATACCTAGCCAATGGGAGCATGGAAACATATGCCTTTCCAATAGAAACTCTGATACTTTGTTAATGGGATGGACTAGTACCTCCTTGGTCGGCATCTTTGCACTGGACAAAGGAATATAGTAATGTTCTCACTATCACAATCCACTTGTTTATCCTGCTCCATAATGTCTTTACCAAGATGATCACCCATTCAATGGCTAGGCACCACCATGATGAAAGGCTTTGTGTAAATCTAGTTTCAAAGGGTTGGTTTACTTGATTTCAGTGCCAATTAAATACAAATCTTAGTTTGTACAAATTCAATACCAACACTCTAAATATTTCTCTATAATTATTGTATGCCCACATAAATACCCACTTTGTATATTTCCAAGTTTCAACTAAGCACTCCATCAATCATGTATTTTCCCATTCAAGATTATAACCAAGTAACAAATATGATGCAAACACTTCCTTCTTGACATTAGTATCACCATATCCATGGGAATTAAAATATTGGTGGCACTTGGAGGTAGATTCATAGTAGACCAAGACGCTTTGAAATATTATTTCCACATGAGTAGATCAGGCTGATCATCTTAGGAAGAGAATAATATTGCAAATCCCCAAGTGGCTTTATGAATTGAGGAGGGTTGAAAAAAATTGCTAAAGAATCCTTACAAAGCATATTTTCATTACAAGGACAAAGTGACAACCATTAGAGGATGTTATGTCATTTTTGTCGGTTGTGGTGAAGAGCCCATCTTAATCTAAACCACAAATTCTTTGGGAATCCTTAGCTATGTATACATGAGGTCAAATTTATCCCATCATTCTAGGCTCAACATTTTGGATGACTGCTTCCCTTGAATTGACCATTTGGTATGGTTTTGAGATGTCATTGATGGTCTAAGAGCTAGGTATTGATCTAGAGTTTGCAACTAATTTTTGTGGAGATCCTAACAAGTTGCAACCACACTACTTAGAGGTATTCTTTGTGGTGCTCTTTTTGGCACCTACCAACATCATAATTTCTTTAATGATGTAGATCTAGATACACCGAAAACAAAAATAAGGCAACTCAACAATTGTGCTCTAGTATAGATAGCTCTTTTATGGATGTAGTATCATCAATATCTCCCTCAGCAAACTAAGGTTTCCTCGAGTAGCTAACTAGCATGCAATAATCATGGACTAGGCATGCAACACACAAAATCTAGATCAGATGTCTTGAGAGGCTATGATCCAACACAATCATATTATCCATATTCACAATATCCTTTACCTCTAGAGATGAGAAACATTGTAATAGAAACCCTAAACAAAATAACGAGGAGAGATTTGGTAAGCATGAAACTAGATGGACCATTAGACGGAGCCTAGGGATAGAAAATTGTCACACCTAGAAGAAAAAATTGAAGAGAGGGACACTTAATTTGCACAAAGAATATCAACACATGCAAAGGTCCAAAAACATTTTGTCTTGCCAATATCCATATGTAGAGAGACGTGGAAGGATTCCACGTGGAGGAGAAATTTCTATATAGCCAAATGGAGAGTGGGACTATGAAAACCCTAAAAAAATTGGGCTTTGGATGGAATGGTCACCACTTCCATAAACGACCCTCTTTTTCATTGCAATACCAAATAATGTTGATTTAATGAGGTATATACTACATTATTAGTGAAATTTCTTCCCTATAAGGAGGATATTTGGGAGGGATACTTACCAACAACTACATTCTCAAAGCATATCCATATTCAAACTTACGCCTCGGTCTACAAATGTTGGGAGGAAAATGGAAGGTGATCCATTAGTGTTGGGTATGTGTTATATTCTTTGCATGTGTGTGGAGGGGTTGTCTTCTATATGACTGTGTTTGATGATAGCACCATCTAGTGCTGAAGGCGAGTCACGAGTGAAGCGAGTTCGGAATTTTTGGGGCTATTTTTGTGTTTTTTTCTAAAAGTATGTAATTTAATCCCGGTTAAAGGATTGGGGTCTATTTCTAATCTAGGTTAACGAATTAAGGTTTTAGATGTTGCGGAATACCTACATATTGTATTGTGAGTGGTTAATAATCATAATGAGAAAGTGAGAGTTGTGGCTCTAAGTTTTGTTGGTTTTCTTGGTTAAGGGTTTCCAGGGTAAATCTCTATGTATTATGTGTGAATGTTGTGGTGTAATCTCTATTTTTCTTAAAAGAATTTGTATGCTTTGCTTCTCTACACATGTTTAAAACTTACAATTAATTTGTTAGGTTGGAATAGGTTTTCTAGTTTTTAGGAGTTCTTACAGTGATGGAGGAAATGGAAAGGGTTTCTGAAACCCTAGTGGTGGATGAAGAAGATATTCAACTCGTTGATTATAGAGAATACCCCATAGAAGGCCTAATTTTTTTACCATGATCCTTCATCTTTTTCGAAGGAAGGGGTCCCTCACACTCTTAGGGTTTGTGACTTGGAGCACCTTAGGGTCCTTTTTCTTCAATCCCAAAACTTTGGCTTCTATCTCTAAAAATGGTTGTTCTCATGTCCACTGGAAATCAAGGAAGGGACTAAATGTTACTAGGATATCACAAAACTCCTCATGGAACTCTCTTTAGCACTAAGACATTTAAGACCAACATCAAACCCCACAATTGTTGAGTTGATGCTTTGAACCATGGACACCCTGGATTCCCAGGAAACATGGGAGGATTTACAACTTGAAGTGCAAGTCCGAAAGGTGACAACTAACAAATGACACTTTCAATCTATGTTGGTAAAAGATGCCAATCTAGGTGGATGTTAACGCCTAAATCTCGCACACATGCGACATTTTGGAAATTCTTGCAGTAAGGCATCATCAACATATAGTATGCAACTCACCAAAGGCATCCTCAACAAATCCAAAAGGAAACATGATTCCAAAAGTGCCCAAGAATAGTCAAATGGATATGTTGTGCGGTTGAACCCTTATTAACCTACACTATAGCACGTTTTACCAGTCCAGAGCCCACACAACCCTCGCACGGAAATTCCTTCGATATTTGCGCAACTGTCAAATCTCACCCATCAGTGACGCAATTGAAGGCTCGTCAATTTCCTATCACCTCCACAATTCAAATTTGGGATCCTTGCACTCCTTGTGGCATTAAATAACCCCCCTTATGTACTTGGAACCACTTCATTAGGTGATGGCATTCACATTTGGAGCTAGTTTTCTCTTGGCCACATTTTGGCCTATAAAAGGAAGTCGTGGGCATGCATCTTGTAGAGAGGAAAAAAAGAAAATTTATGTCGTTGGATTTGTGTTAGAGCTCCTTCATAGCTCACCTTTGTCTACCTTTGAAAGCATTCCAAAGCTCCCTTGCCTCCTTCTTCCAAGGAGCAAGAGTTTCTCTCCATTGTTCTCTCAACCCACTTAGCATTTAGTTTGGACAAGAAGGACCTCCCTAAGGGAGATTGTTGGATTCCCTTGAAGCCTACACCTCCTAGTTGTTGTACATGCTTGACCATTGGGCAATACAAAGTGGTTTTACATACATTTGGTTGTTTGAGTTTGCATTCTTCTTCCCCCATTGTCTTTGCTATATTTTATTTAGTTTTATTTATTTTATTCAAGTTTCACTAACAACCACTTGCAGTATCATTTGGAGAACTCAGCTCACCCAAGGGGCTCCAAGGACTAAGGCCTTGCTGCAACCTACAAGGCTTATCCCCTTACCAAGTGGAAGGAAGCACCCTTGTGCACTTTTTTCCACAACAATGGACAAGGTACAAGGGGAGTTGGAGGATGAATAAAATAAATGTCCAAATCTACATGTCATCACTCATAGGTGTGACCTTAGGCAACACCATATAATTAGATGGTAGGAATGTATAAGCTAGTTTCATATTTACATCGAGAAGACACATTTCTACAGCCCAGGTGGGGGGACATGTCCGTCTCTCCCATAAAATATAATAAAAATAAGAGTGCATGCATCGGTGTGTTGTAGCATAGTGGTGAGAGGGATGTGTGTCGTATGCAGTTTAGTGGTGCTCGGGTGGGGGGGGGGAGTGTTTGTCTGTTCCATAAAAAAATTAAAAAAATTAAAATTAAAAAAAAATAATAATAATGCATGAATTAGTGTGTTGTAGCATAGTGGTGAGAGGGATGTGTGCTATATGTAGTTTAGTGGTTCTCGGGTGGAGGGGAAGTGACTGTCTATCCCTTTAAAAAAATAAAAAATGCATGCATCAGTGTGTTGTAGCATAGTGGTAAGAGGGATGTGTGTGTTGAGATATTGTAACTTCTAAGAATATTATATTTGTACTTTATTATTCCGGAGATGTTTCATTCCTCCGTGAAGATCTTATTGTATATCCAGAGATGTTTATTCCTCCGTCGGAATGTGGTAACTTGGGTTATTAGACTCCTAGTGGGGGTCGGCCCTGTATGTGTTATGTGGGTCAAAGGGTTGTTAGACCACCCTAGTAGGGTCGGACCAGTCAATTGTAGTGGGGTGTTTAACCTAGTGGTAAAGTTGGGGCCGGCCTAGTTAATATAAAGTACAAGTCGGAGATGTGTATAAATAGAGGAGGTATGTTCCTCATTATACACACACTTCCCTCACTCGGAATGTAGCTCACTTGTGGAGGAGAGGTATTCTATGGTGGAGGAGGAGATCATGTCTTTGGTTTGCATATTTGTATATTCCTGGTCATCTATATCGAGGAAGCTTTGCTGGGTTTTCTACCCCATGAGGGTTTCCCAGGATAAATCCGTGTCTCTTGTGTTTATGATGTGCTTGTTGTTTCTTCAGTGATCCTGTATATGCTATTATTGTGAAATGGAATGTAATGCTGCTATTTTCTATCTTAGCATATTAAATCTTAACAGTGTGTTTTAGTTTTGTGGTGAAAGGTTTGCAGATTTGATCCCTCTCTGCGCTTTGTAGAACCATAGTTAGATGGGTCTATACTGGTTTTAAAAAAATTTGCGTAAATCATCCTTCCAAAATAAATCGATACCTCATTCTAGAACCTCCCATACGCTTTAAGAATTGAACATAAGGATAATGAGCAATGTGAAGGTGTTAATATATTGGACTTTGCATATCTTACATTTTAGCCCTTCTTTCAAACTAAACATGCCCAATGCATTTTCGTTAGTGGCTTTCTTTTCTATGCCACCCATTATCTAGCTCCTAAAATTTCTTCATTTATTTGTGGACTGCATAAAAAACGCATCAAAACAATGTCCAATTGATTTGTAAACATCAAACAATGTACTAAGAGAATGCAAAACAATTTTCAAACCATGTAGACTCTCAAGAGAGGGGTCCAATTTTTCAAGGTGACACTATAATTTTTTTTTATTTTTATGATGGATCATGCAATACTTATGCATCAAGTTATAATGTAGAATCAAGGTATGTCCGGATTACATAATCCACTCAATCATTACATAGGGGCTCAACAAGAGCATCATGTCACTTACAAGAATAAAACCTAGGTGAGAAGGGTAACAATTTACATAATCCACTCAATCATTACATAAGAGCTAAATAAGAGCATCATGTCACTTACCAGAATAAACCTACATCCCCTTCTTATGGGGGACACTCAAGGATCTTTCAGACATGATCAACGAGCATGTTGAGAATAAAATTAAGAAGTGGTTAACTAAGCCTATGGCTTTGGCTACCAAGTTTCATATATGCACTAAGGTCTTGATGATGACCCATGTTTAACATTCTTCATCTTAGGTTACATCTATGATGACTTAAGAAGTCCCTTTATAGCTTTTTAACAAACTTGGGGGAGGGGGTGGGTGAATATACAAGAGCACAAATTATACAAATCATATTCTAAAATTAAATTAAAATAAAAAAATGCAAGTTTTTATCTCTCACACAAATCTATATTCCAAGCTTGGTTGTGTGACGTGTCTATATACAAGGCGCTAAATTATCCGCTATTAAAATGGAGTTGACTCTTAAATACTTTTTTCAACCGAAAAAAAACGTACTATTGCTATTCCTTGAAATCAAATAGTACAAAGATTTTCCACCTTTTTTGAAAAAAGGTATATCCAAATAGATCAAGACAGTTTGTCCCAAAGACCTCAAACTATCATCATCAAAAAGATTGTCCATGCTAGATTATACAACTGAAAGGTCAAAGACATTACAAAAAGGAATCTATTCCACATAAAACCTTGACTTAAACATTCTAAAAGAAAAAGACTTCACCACATTCCAGCAAGCTTGAATCCATCCATTCTTCCCAAACCAGTAAACCCTCTGTGCCCAGTAAAGCATGTTTTGATAAGCCATCAGCCTGACCGTTGTGTTCACAGAAGATGTGAGAAAAGGAGATGTGTTCCTGCAAATCAATCTCTGCTCTAGCACGCCTACACCAGTGAGAGAGAGCAATAACATTTAGATCAAATTCTTTAGTTGCCCATTTGATAGTAACTCGCGAATCTCCATAGACCTTAATATTTACCAGCCCAAAGATGTTGGCACATTTCAGAATACACCACAGAGCTAAAAGCTCTTCTTTCATATTACTACCATTACCACAATTGAGTCGTAGTGTATAATAATGACCCTCATTCAGATAAATAACACCTCCAGCAGCACAAAAACCATTCTGCGCAACCCCATCAAAAAAAAGTATAGGCTGGTTCACAATAAATGTAAATTGACCAAGCCTTCTCTCCTCCACCAAATTGGTAATAACAGTATAATGTTGTGTTAAATTTAAGACAATAAGTCCACAAGCCACAACATCAGGCACTTTGTCTTGAAAGGTAATCATATTCCGGTAGTACCATAGTGCCCAAGTTATAAGAATAGGAACCTGTAATGTCTCTCTTGAAGAACGAAACCAACTCAGCAGAGACTCACCAAATCCAATATTTTCCCATACCTTTGTGATTGCCAACTTCGAACAACAGAAATCCCAGACTTTTTCCCAAAGGAGCAAAACACAAACAGATGATTGTTAGATTCAGAATCCTTCTTGCATAAGATACACCAATTTGGACCACACCAGCCACGCTTTATAAGATTGTCCCAAGTTTTCAAAGATCCCTGTAAGGCATGCCATAAAAAACACTTGTGCTTTAAAGCAATATTCCACTTCCAAATCTGTTTGTACCACCAGTGCCGAGGAAAAATATACTTCTCCTGCATAATTCTGTCATAGGCTGTTTTAGCAGTAACAATACCATATTTCTCATTACCAATCCACACCATCTTATCACTCTGATCTGACAAAGAAACACCGGACGAACCAAGAGCACATACATAGGAATCCCAAGAGAATGCATCCTCACCAACCAACCCCAAATCATAGGATTTTAACCAATACGACTGACCTAAAACACCCTTGATACTATTTAAAGTAGTAAGACCATATATTTTTAAATAATCTAGAATCTTGTTTGAAAGATGAACAGAACCATCGATGCCCAAAATATTATCTTTTCTAACTCTGATATCTTTACCATTTCCCACCTGCCACCTCAGGTCACCAATGATCCATCCAAAAACTTTAAGAAGTCCGCACCATAACGGAGAGCAACCAGAACACGAAGGCATATGCATTCTGATCCATTCAACCAGATTCATTTTAATATATTTCACAAAGGAAATCTTGGACCAAGGATTAATATTAAAGAGACACCTCCATAGGCTTTTAGCTCTGAGAGCCATACGGAAAGATTTTAAAACCTTTATTCCCCAGCCTCCGTATCTTTCAGGCCTGGAAACTGATTCCCACCCAGTCATAACCAAAGTGGCCCTATCTAAACCATCAGAACACAAAAAAATGAAAAACAATTTTCTAATAACATTCAAAATGTAGATAGGTATCTCGAGGAGAGACATCCAATAAACAGGAATCCCCAACAAAACCGCTTTGATCAGAGTAAGCTTACCTCCCACGGAGAGCAATCTATATGCCCAGTGAGAGATCCGAGCTTCAAATTTCCGCACTAGCCACCACCAATCCTTTATCTGATAGTTGTTGGGTCTCAAGAAAAAACCCAAGTATTTGAGCCCTTCATCTAAAGGGTGACAGATATAAGGCATAATAGTATAAATTTCCTGTCTATCATCAGAAACCACATTATGATAATAAAAGCTTGATTTTGTAGGACTTACCTTCATCCTAGAAACACGACAAAAACAATTCAGTATGTTCCTGAAGACCCCCTATTCTGCAACAGTCGCCAAACCGGCCAGTAACACATCATCAACAAAAATCAGATGAGATATAACACAGTCCATCCCCAATTCAATGCCCTTGATTAAACCATCATGCTTGGCCAAGTTTAGCATTCTGCTAAGAGCATCAATAATCAAAAGAAACATTAAAGGGGATAAAGGACACCCTTGCCGGATTCCCCTCAAACACTGAAAAAAAGACGAAGGCGAACCATTAATCAAGATAGCAATGCTAGCCGTGGTGACCCAAGACATGATCCAATTAAGGACCAGAGGAGGAACCCCAATTTGGATCAGAATAAGCCTTATGAAAGTCCAATTCACCCGATCATATGCCTTTTCCAAGTCTAATTTAAGAAGCATTGCACTGAATTTACGACTTTTAATGGAGTGAAGAAGTTCCTGTGATGCCCCAATGGCATCATGAATCTGTCGGTTATGCAGAAATCCAAACTGTACTTCAGTGATATGTTTAGAGAGAGCCGATTTAATTCTTTGTGCAATGATTTTAGATACCAACTTATAAGCCAAATTACAAAGGGCTATAGGCCTATAATCTCCAAAATTTTCAGGTTTGCCCTTCTTAGGTATCAACGTAACAAAGGTAGAATTTAAAGCACCCGAAGTGAAACCCTGCAGCCTGGTATATTCCACCATACGCAAAATCTCAGGCCCCATAACCTCAAAGAAATGAGTATAAATCTCCACAGGCCACCCGTCAGGGCCTAGGCTTTTCTCACAAGCAAAAAGTTGCAAAGTAGTCTCCACCTCCTCAAGAGTAACCTCCCTTCCAAGAGCAGATGCCTCCTCATCATTAAAGAACCGAGGGAAAAGTTCTGCAATTCTAATCTGCTCCATCAAATCACAATTACCCTCATCTTTATAAATATTCCCAAATTGTTTAACAGCTTCTAATTTCAGCGCCTCACCTCCCGAGCAAATGTTACCATCAGCAACATTCAACTTAAATACTTGCCCTCCTTAGCTTAATTTAGATTTTAAACCCTTAGATAAATCAACTTTCTATAATTTAAACCAATCACGAAGAATGGTTCACATTCACGCCTTCAATAATTTCCCCTATTCTCCTCTATTATTGCAACAACCAGATTCAACGGTCACGCTCATCCGAGATATTTGTCGTCGTACAAATATTCTATCTGCTTGCGGAATATTCTGTCAACCCCATGACGTGAGCTCTGATCTCACGTCTACCTTACAAAAATTTATTCCGTCGTTCCAGACGCCGTTATCGTGATAACATTTCTATTAATTTGTTTGATTGTGACAGTTACAGATTCTGCCGATCCCATGCACACCGCGATCGAATCCCGTGATATTAAATGTTATTATTATTGTTATATGCACTGAAAGGGATAGTCACTCCCGTGACATTAAATGTCAATATCATTATTATAATATGTAGTGAGATGGATAGTCATATATTATTATAAAGGTGAGGAAACGAGCGTAAACCGCCGATAACGGCGCTGCCGACGCCGGTGGGGCCCATTTTCATCATTTTATTATTTTATTTTATTTCGCTTTAAATAGATTTTAATAATAGTTTAATATTCCAAGACAAATAAATGCTGCTAATCGGGAAATAAGGGAGTAGGATTTGGGGAAGTGGGAATTGGAAGTTCTTGTGAGTTAGTATGGAATTTAATTAATTGTGGAGAATATTATGATGATTTTGTCAACAGGTTCGTTGGTATGGTGCATGCCACTATAAGGTCTCTTGTACATTTTATGAAATTGGTTGTCCACCAACATGACTTGGGGAGGCCTCAATGTCAACACTAGGATTTAAGTATTAACAATGTCTGTGTCAAGGAAGAAGTCCAATACAAAATTCCAAATCACAAAGTGCTACGTGGCATTGTTCCAGTTGATTTTGACAAGTAGCTTTGTTTTTACATGGACACTGAGCAGCAAAAAGAAGACATGTTCTATAATACACATGGGTTGATAAGGTCCGTTGAGATATAACCACAAGGAAAAGACAAAGCCCTCCAGCTACGAAAACACTAACCTAACCAACCTAACCATAGGTTAAGTGGGATCTCTAAAAGGGTTTGGTTTGGTACTACCATCTTGAAATCTAAAACAAGGAAAATGGAAACAATAGCCTCACCAATTAACAAAGGCATTTAGAGTGGGTGTATCAACTCCTACCATCTCCATTTCCATTAAACCAAACGATTCAAGCATTTTAGCAATGTGATTGAAATCACTTTGAGCCCAATGCACTTTATATAGTTGTACTGAAGCCTAAAGAAAGCTAAGTTTCTTACCTAACCCAATTAGTCATTGTGCATATAATGAAAAACAAGTAATTATTTTATTAGTTAAGCATTTTAATAATATGATTGCAATCAGAGTGAGCCCAATACACTTTATATAGTTGTACTTAGCCTAAGAGAAAGCTAAGTTTCTAAGTTTCAAGTTTCCTAACATAATTGGTCATTATGCACATGTGAAAACAAGTTATTATTTTATTATTTAAAAACTATTTATGGAAAATAATGAGTATTAATACAATTAAATTTAGTTTACAGAAATTATTAATATTTTATAATTAAATATAAATAAACTAAATTATTAATATTTTATAATTAAATATAAATGAGATGTGAACTGTAAGCTAAAGTAAAAAAAAAATATTTTAAATTATTATAATTTAAAGATGATAAAAAAAATATAATAATTAAATAAAATAAACTAACTTAAAAGTGAAAACATTAAAACATTAAGATGGGTAGAATATGACATTGTAAATTCCATTTTTTCGTTGATTAAAATGTTAACAAATTATGTTGGTTGAGAGTTTTAGAATATGTGGCTCAAGAGTATGCTTGCTTGAGTTTACCTAGGATTGAACACTTCTTGATTGGTCACACTTAAAATTTTCTTGAATAAGTTCAATTTTCTTAGTAAGAATTTAAAATTCAATCATGATTTCAAAACTCTTAGAAGAGATTCTTAACTGAGAGTTTTGATTATTTTCCTAGATTCTCAATAGAGAATACTAAGAATATTCTAAACTCTCAATTGAAAACCTATTAAAGTCTCAACTAGAGTTTCTATCTTATAAAAAACATTGAAACCTTCGAAATGACTCATTTTCCTTTTAAAAAACATGCTTTTGAATAAGGTTGAGAAGAATGAGGTATAGAAATGGATTTCATCGTGCCATGTTGGTTTATATTTTATTTTTTGTGTTGTTTCTTTTTGGCAAATATTTTCTAATTGAGAGGATTCAACTTAAAAAAACTAACTTAAACTTATACCTAGTACCTTATGAACCTAAACCTTAATTTAATAAATTGAAGCCTAGTCTAATAAACTAAAAATGGCAATAAAAAAGTAAAAAAGAAAAAGAAAAACTAAACCCTATAAAATGCCCAAAGCTATCAATTTGTTAAATCTAGATTATCAAATTTTCATTTTATTTTCGTTTAAAGTATTAGAATTCTAAGGAAATATTGTCATCACCTAATCCATACACATTAATCCATGAGATGCCAAAATTGATGGGATAAAGAGCCAATAAAAAAATGATTTTTCATTTCATTTAGACTAGTCTTTAGAAGGAAAAGATACAAACCATTTCATTGCCCTACGCACATCGAACCAATCAAATTACAGTCCAACGTTCCAAGCTTGCACTGAACCAATGGCGTCACATGTCCTTAGGGATATGGAAGCTTCCAACCAGTGCTATGTATGTCCTACGTATAGTCTCAAGTTTCTCCCAAAGATAGTGTACAACTTCCTCATACCTCCAACCAAGTTCCGAACTACAATTTTTTGCAAAGAAAAGTGCATACAATCCTCTAGTTCTAGAAATTGGCCTCTAGTTCTAGAAATTGGCCGAGTGTGGTTGTCCAACAATAAATGGACTTCTTCAAGAAATTAATTGTCATACTAATGGTCTCATTAATTCATTTTTTTTGTGTTGTTCCTTGTGTCAGGATATTTAGACACTTAGGAGTTAGTTAAGACTTGGTCTAAAGTGTTTTAGGTAAAGTGTGTTTCTTTAGTATGCATTACCATGCATTTGTACTTATGTAATCCCACGGTCATGACATGCTCTAGACATAGAGTGATCCGACAATTCATGTTTGTCTCGATATTAAGTCCTATTGATACATGTCTTAACACCCGATTGGTCCGTGATCTCTATTTAAATAACATGGAGGGCCATTTGCTTAATGATTGATTGTGAGAAACTCATGCGTAAATAAATTTTCCTTTTGCATTAATATAATGGATTAAGTGGCTATTTGGTTGAGGTCATGGATTGTTTCCCTCTTTGAGGGTTTTAACCATGTAAACCATCAATGTGTTGATATGTGATCTATTTGTGTGAGCAGTTGCTTAAGGTGTTCGACCTTGTGGAAATAACTTGTTCTAGTTGAACATGGTATCAGAGCGCTTATGAAGACCCACTTTCATTTTTTACCAAGATCTTGAATTGATGTAGCAGTGTGCATAAAAGGATTTATGGATTCCGCTATTTTTGTATATTTTTGGGTTGATATAGGTGTTCCATTACGTCCAAATCATTGCTTTTAGTTGTAAATAGTTTTTGTTTCACTCGAAAAGAATTTTGTTTCCCAAGATATGGCCACTTACCAGATTTGGAGGTAATGATTGTTCGGAATTTATAGATTTAAAAAAAACTTCCGCATATTCTTTCATATTTTAGCCTAGTTTTCTATTTTTTTCTTCGTTTGTTACCTCTTTGGTTTGCATATTCTCTTTGTTGTGCACTCTTAACAAATCAGAAATAGAGGGGAAAGGATTTTCTTGACTACTTACTCTTTTTCCTTGCACCATGTGGGAACTCGGTAAACTAGAAACAATGAGAAAACTTACAATTTTTGGATAAGATAAATATTAAATCAAGAGAATATGCTATAACAAAACCAAAAACCTAACTAGTCTAAACTCCTATGGAAAACATCAAATAGAACAATAAATAAAAAAGCAAGAAATAAGAGAGACAAGAGGAGACTACGGTTTACATGGTAAAACCCAAAAATGGGGAAACATCCATGAAAGTTGGTCTTCTATTCTTCAAGTAAAATTTCCAATCTTATAATTCTTGAGCTCCCCACAAATGCACATTTCACATTTCTTATACAATTGAGCCTCCTTCACCTCTATTGTATACAATAGAGGGATAGAAGGAAATTTCCCATGATGAATGTGGGATAACTCACTTTAGAAGTTAGTTAGTTGTTGAATAATAACATGGCTAATAGTCTAAGTATGCCAAATCATTGTGTTTATAAAATACCTTAGGTTGCACAACTATAAATGATACCACCAGACAATCATTAATCACATTCGTACATTCCCATTAATGATGACTAGAAGGCTATAACATAGTTGGAGGAAGATGTCATTATTCTAACATTCCCCTTTGATGACAACTTCTTTCATCCCCAACAAATTGCAAAGATGGAGAAACTTCACCTCTGTCATGGATTTGGTGAATACACCAACAACGTATTCTTAAGTGGGATAATACTCCAAACAAGTAACACCATTATCAACCAATCCCAAATGTAATGAGTATCAAGGTCAATGCATTTGGTTTTGGAGTGGTATCAATGCATTTGGTTTTGGAATGGTATATTGGATTGTAAGCATGTTGAATAACACTATGATTGTCACATTTTAGCTTAGTAGGAGCATTCTGAACTAGTCCATCTCAATAAGGACATGTCGGAGCCACACTTCTTCTTTAGTTTCCATTTACTATGCTTCACACAAAGAAAGAGAAAGTGTTCTCAACTTCTTGTTGGACCATGAAATTGGACTTGAACCAAGATGAAAGATATATCCTACAATAGACCTATTGTCAGTAATATATCCTACCCAATCATAATCAGTGTAACCAAGAAGTGAAATAGAAGCCTTACTATAATAGAAAACACCAAAATGTAGAGTTCTTTGAAGATATCTGAGAATCCTTTTAGTTTCTTTCCAATTGATTTCATGATTATTTTACATAAACCTAGAGACCATGGTAACAAAAAAAGAGATATATGGCCTCCTATGTGTTAGATAGATCAAACTCCCAATAAGTTGATGATAGAGTGTGGCATCAACAAGGGGAGTGTACCAATCAAGAGTTAATTTGACTCTGGATTGAAATGGTGGTGGTAAAGACTTACAATCATTCATATGAGACTGAGGTAGCAAATACAAATCATACTTAGTGTAGCTAGGGTTTTCACCCTAGCTTGTGCAAATGAGCACCTGCTAAGGATAATGGAATCCTTAGCAGTAGTACGAAAGAACAGTAGAAAACTAATGTAAATGACAACAAATAGTAAAACCAAACATGTGCATGGTACATACAAAAAACTAAATCTAACATGAACGTAAATAAACGAGAAACATCCATATAAGAACACAGTAAAAAATGGTTTTCACTCTTCTTTATAGCAGTAAACATGGGTTTACATGGACTTGTTACCTCAAAGGTGAGGCTGGTGGAGTGATTGCAGCCGTATGAGGGAGGTGCTCCAATGCTCCAAAGTTTCCTCTTCTCCAAATGCTATAATGGTGGCCAAATGATTCACTAGGAATGGTAAGCTCAAGCAAGGGAGGTGAGATAGGATTCTTGGGTGAAATCTGACAGCATAAGGATAGGATGAATAATGGATGAGAAATGGGGGCCTCCATCACCTATTTAAATATATTTTGGGTGATGGAGTGCTTAACCCATGGTTTTAGGTCAATGGTTTAGGGTTTTCCCCTTCTTTTTCCCTCCTTTTCTCCTTTTTTGAATTTATTTCCAATTTTATTCCCTTTTATTTATGTTTTGGGAATATTTGACCCCTTTTGAGGGTTTTTGGTATGTTTTGATGGATTTGGATTAATTTGAGGGGGATATCATTGACTTTTTCCTTCTAGGTAATTATTCGGGGATTTTCAAAGGTTTTGGAGGCCAGGATGGTAGGAAAAATGGGCAACAGAGTCGTGTGACTAGGGGGATGAGATAGTGAGGATTTTTTGGTTATTAACAGATTGCCCCCTGATGTGTGAGGGAAGGAGCTCATCGTATGGCCCATAGAAATCATAGGTTCTGTCATTTTCCAGGGGTCTGAGCATTGTGATGGAGAGATCGGGAACTGATTGGAGACTTGGAACATGGGCCCCGTATGAACTGCAAAAACTAAAAAATACATGGCCTCAATAATGAATGAGGAACAATCTCGATATATGGACGAGGCAGGCATACCCATGCTCGTATCAAGATATACAAATAATAATGAGGCCCACAGGGGGACCTGAACAATGCATGGAGAACTGCTGTGTACATCGTAATGGTCCAGAGGGGACGCAAATCTGGGACATACTCATGGTCTAACCATGACTGATCTGAAGAACTGATACATGGAAACAATGGCATTCATACTGAATGTAGTGCCATGACAACTGAAGCTTTGCTGGATCTAGAGGTGTCCAAAAACTGTATGGACTCAATGATTGAGAGTTAGAATCTCAATGGTACACTGAAACTGCATTTGTACTGGGTACTCAAGGAAGCGTATAACTAGGGTGCTTCCGAATACTGTCTCCAAGCGCATCCCAGATATCCATGGGAACATACAACTAGGGGTTTCCAAATAGACTCACCAATGTGCTAGAGTCAGGGGACATCTGGGGTCTTCGATCAACAACTGAAGGGATCAATGCCCTGCACGAATCTCAACAGTGCGATCAAGGTGTTGTAGTCAAGCATGTGAGAAACAACCGTTCAGAGAGGCACTAAGGACTCCTCTAAAAAATGATCCATAGGAACTCACCACTGATGGTGATGAGTCCAAGGAACATGGACCTCTGGGTCTATCCTCTGGAATAGATGGGTTGGTGTTGATAGAGGGAGACCTGGAACTACCAAGGAAATGATGTTTCCTTGATAGGAGCATGAGGTGTACGACCAAGAGGTGATAGTACGTGATGTGAAATTGACACTGTGGGGGATATCATTAAGGGTTGCAGAGTGAGGGTAGGAATCAGGCTTCCTTTGTCCAGAGTATGATGGCAAGGTTGACCTGGGAGCATATGAAACTGACTTCAGGGAAGGGGATCATAGGGTAAGGGACCAGAGGGTATGACTGCAATGGGGGAGACTCAAGGGGGATCTAATGGGTGATATCAGGGGACTTGAAGGGTGACACATCGCAGAATACTATGAACAAAGGCCACCATACTGGGGTTGATTCCATAATGTGGGGACTAGATATGATTTGTCGTGGCACTGAGAGGAACTGTTGGGGGTTTCTTCATGGTTTAAGGAGTTTGAAGAAGGGATAGAAGTGTGCTCAAAGTGGTACTGTCATGTGGATTTGTACGAGCCCAGGATAGTGCATGCTCAGGTGTGCTTTCAATTTTAAGGAGTCTGAAAGCGATAAGAAGACTCTGAAATGGTTGAAAGATACCGTCATGTGGATTTTTACGAGCCCAGGATGGTGAGTGCTTGAGGTTGCTTTCAATTTTAGAGAGTCATAAAGCAAATAAGAAGACTCCAAGAGGTTATTTTTCGTATGTTAGTCTCCAAGTCCGAAAAAACATAAAAGTATGCAATGGAGAACTCTTCTAGTCGTTGTGACTAGAGTGTGCCTTTTTCGTAATTAGTCTACCGGGTCCGGAAAAGGGATAAACTTATACCAGATAGCTGCCCTTTCATATACTTTTAGCGAGCATGAAAGGAAGCAAGATTGCTCAACGATCTTTTCATTCTTTTAGGAGTTAGAAAAGAGCTTAACAGAAACTCCCAAAGTGCCTTTTTTGTAAAGGAACTGCTCGGCCTGAAAAAGGATAAAATTATACCGAACAAGATGATGGTTAGGTTGCAGTTGGAGTGGCACACAAATCGAGGTGGAAAGGGGTATGGGAAAAAATACTCGAGAGAGGTTTTCATGAGAGCGAGAAATGATCTCAAGCAACATCACGGGCACGAAGATATGAAGCCAATGGCGCGAATGGTGAGAAAAACGGTGTTGGCACGCAAATCGAGGCACCATGGGGCTTAGAAAAAGTGCCTGAAAAAGGTTTTTGTGAGTGCAAGAAATGATCTCAAGCATCATCACGGGCGCAGAGATATGAAATCAGCAATGCGAATGGTGTGAAAAATAGAGTTGGCATGCAAATCGAGGCGACATGGGGCCTGGAAAAAGTGTCCACAAAAGTTTTCGTGAGAGAGAGAAATGATCTCAAGCATCATCACGGGCACAGAGATAAGAACCCGACGGTGCAAAAAATGGAGTTCGTATGGCTCTTGAATGGTCAAAACAAAGTTTTGGGGGAAAATGGTTATAAATTGGAAGGGGACCCTTGTGACATGTGTCATTGTCACTGTTCAACTTGGCAAAGAGAGTGGAGGGCCCCAGAGATGAAAACTCATATTTCTCGCATTCCGACCGGTGGAATTGGATTACACGACTTGTAGGTGAGTGGTATAGTGTTTTGCAGTGTTTTTTATGCGTTCTTGGGGGGAATTGGTGCTGTGTGGAGGCATACCAAGCAAAAATTGGTTTCCAATGCATCGTAGCACGGGTTTCGAGAGAAATCCCGTGCTCTTGAGCGTAGCGCTGGGTGTGGAGGACTCGCTTCTGAAGCGCAGCTAGGATCTCCACAGCTGCACTTCGAAGCACAACTATGGGCTGCACAATTGCGCTTCTAAGCACAGTTGTGGGGCTCACAGCCGCACTTCAAAGCGCAGTTATGAGCCTCACAATCACGCTTTAGGAGCGCAGCTATGAGGGTCGAAATGTGCGCTTTGGAGCGCACATTTCAGCCTGTGTTTGGGTCTTTTTTTTATATATGGGCTTATGGGTTTTGTTTTTTTTGGTTGGTAGGATGCCGGTAGCATGGAGGGAGCACAAGCTGGGGGACCCGCTACTAGAGGCGATCGCGAGGGATGAGGATGTGCAGTACAACCTGGCTTAGTGCGGACTGTTGAAGTTCGCACAGGTGCCCCTGATGCGCTTGACTAGCTTGTTGTTGAACAAGTTAGTCAATTTTTGGGATGCAGATGCCGATGCATTCATGATCCAGGGTGAGCGGTTGGATATCACGCTCATTAATGCATATTTTTTGATGGGGCTTCCATGGTTTTGTAGGGTTGCGAATACCCAGCCAAGGCGACTCAGTGATATTTCTATGGAGGACCTGCTAGAGAGGCACTGCTATCCGACAACTTTTGTGCATGACAATGCACTATTGATCTGTGACATTCTGAGCGTGGAGACTCGAGCGATTGCATCGTTGGTGGTGCACGTACTGGGGTCGCATGTGACACATAGGATCTCTGGGGGGTAGATGATGCTTATGGAGCGGGTCTTGGTAGGGACCTACTATGGGTGGGGCCAGATGTATCTGACCGTGGTTCATCGACAACTGAGTGAGGTGAGTCATCGAGGAGGAGGGTTCTGTTTTCCCTCATTTCTTTGCTCCTTCTTCTTTGAGCGAGTCCTGACACTACGACCGCACTTAGCGGTGCGTGTTGGGGGGCCGATGGAGCCGCAGATGTGTTGGTAGGGTGAGATGATGACTCGTGCAGGTGGCGGGCTGGTGGGGTGATTCTTTACTGAGGAGCTGTTCGCCCAGTGGATGTAGTTACCTATTGTGATTGAGGACTTTCCGTACATTGGGATGGATTCAGAGGGGATCTGGCGCTACCACGACCTCCTGGACAGGCATGGGGACCCAATGGTACATTTTTATGTATGTTTCAGCATCATTTTTTTATAGATATCATAACATAGATGGTAGCTAGATGATTTGTATGACACTGATACTTATGGGGTCTGTTTCATGTGCAGATGTTGGACCATTTCCTCTGAGAGGGTATCATGCATGGAGGGGTCGTGTGGAGGGTGTGGACTCTCCTGGGGGAGGAAGAGGAGGATGACAAGGAGGACGAGGAGGAGGATGACGACGGTGACAATGGGGAGGACTCCGATTGATCTGGAAGTTGATGGAACTGCCCCCATGCAATGAGCATGCGTATTTTATATTCGGATGTATTATATGTCGAGGACGCTGTTAGGGATCCTTGATGTATGTATGTATAGGGGTGTTGTGGGCATGATTACATTTCTTTTTTATGATGTATATATATATATATATATATATATATATATGTGGATGCATTTTATGATGATGGCGATGTGTATGCAAGTGGATGCAACCTATGATGATGTTTATGTTTATGTGCATGCACGTGGATGCAATATATGATGATGGTTTATTTTTGTTTTTTATGATGTTTATGTATGCCTATATGATGGATAGATGCATGGTTGTGATTTGCTTCCTACATGCTATGATTTATGTGCCAGTCTAGAATATTGTTAGCCATATGGTCTGCAACACTATTTTGACTTCGTGGGACATGAGTGAATGAAATGGATTCAAACTGTCTAATCATTTGTTTAGTGCGTAGGAACTTTATAAAGAGGCAAGGATCCTTTACCTGGTAAAAGTTGTTAAGTTGGGCGACAAGCAGCTGGGAGTTGAGGAACACACGAAGGTGACTTATACCTATATGGAGTGCAGCAATCAGGAGACTAGTCACAACATCGTACTCATCTTGGTTGTTGGTGGCATACCCTATACACATGCCATTGAGATAGATCAACTCATGTGAGCGGGAAGACAACACCCAAGCTGTGGAGGCGAGGTTTGGAGCCCAGTGACTTGCACCATCGACGAAACCGACATAGTATGGTGGGCCAGGATCCATCTGTTGGTCATGCAGGGAAGCAAAGTGTAAGGGTCTAAATGCAAAAAGTAAAAAACAAAAAGAAATGTAACTATACAACATGGACTAGTGGGTCCAAAAAGTGTTTAAGGGTAGAAGCGTTTGAGGTACAACCTGTTACGGGGGTTGCGCAGATAGTTTCCCTCAAAGTCGGTGAGGATGTATGCCCCATGTCCCAGGCATGTGTGGACAACGTAGGGGCCTTACCACATAGACTCAAACTTTCCTTTTCCAGTCTTAATGTGTGCTTGGTCGTAGGCTAGGACAAGGTCCCCTTCTCGAAAATTGTGGGGGTGGATGTGCTTATCGTAACCGGATTTTGAATTGTTCTTTGTAGCCTCAATGGTTTGAAGGGATGTTCGGTGATCCTCATTGGCCTATTCCAAGAGGATTAGGTGTTTCTCAAGTGGTGAGGTGTCCGGGAGGATTTCAACAACGACATGAAGGGCAGGAATCTGACATTCAATGGGAAGAACAAACTTGACACCATGGAACAAGTGAAAAGGGGTGAAACCCGTAGTGGTCTTGGTAGACGTGTGGTAATCCCAAAGTGCGGGAAATAGCAAATGATGCAAGTTGGACTTGTGGCGGTCTACAGTGTGTTGAAGGATTTTTTTTAGGATTTTGTTAATAGCCTCTACTTGGCCGTTCCATTAAGGGTAATAGGCGGAGCCGTATTGATGTTTGAACTTAAGAAAGGTCGATAACTCCTTCCAGACAGAGTCTTCAAAGTGTTTTCCGTGGTCGGAGACAAGTTGTTTTGGGACCCCGAACCGAGTGATGACGTGATTGAAAAAGAAACAAGTTGTGGTGTCAGCTTTGCAGTTGAATGTGGGCATGGCCTCAGCCCATTTATTGAAATAGTCCACGACTTGTTGCTGCTGCAACCTGATCCCCATATTTTTTCAAAAATTATAGGGACCCTCCTTTTATTTTTAGAATTTGTAGTCCCTCGAAAGTCTGGTTTCTGACCCATAATTTTTTCTTAGAAAATATTCAAGAAAAAGTTGTCTTTTTGGTTAAGGCAAATTTCAAGTCTGTTCGCCGAACCGGTCGCAGAGTTTTATTTAATTTTTTCCGAAACAATCGCATTTGTTTGTAAAGTGGTTGCAGCCTTTTCCATTATTTTTCGCCGACTGGTTGCTGTTCCTTTTGTCCATTTTTGCCAACATTTGCGCTGATTTTTAGCTTACCTATCGCCGACCATTGCGCTATCTTTAGGCTTTTTTGTTCCAACCGTTGCGTTGTTTTTGGGATTATTTTTCACCGACTGGTCACAGTGCCTTTGTTTATTTGTCACTGACTATTGCACAGTCTTTCGATTCGTCAGTGCCAATCGGTTGTGCGTCTTCGAGTATTTTTTAGATCGGGCTGGAGCTTTTCAAACCTTTGTCGTCGGCTTTTCAGCGCCATCCGGTTGTTGTTGTTAAGCTTGTTTTTCCCGACTGGTCGCAGCTAAGAATCATTGTTTCACCCAAGCTCGGCTAGAACTCGCCGAACGCCGCATTTTGAAAAGGACTTTCCGCCAAGACGTTCCACGCGTGCTTTTCGACAAGAGTAAGTGTTACGTCGCTACGATTTTGAATAAATGTCGCCGAAGCCATCGCAGGAGTTGTTTTTAAAATAGTCGAAGTAGTTGGCGTTCGTCATCTCTAATGTTTGCGACAGAGGAATCCAGATCTCGCACTTAATTTTCATCTACCAACCCCATGTGAATTTAGTGCTCACCTACACAAATGAGTCTGCATTTAGTGATCACCTTCCCCACCTCGTTTCGCATTTATGACTAGGGACTTTATATAGTGGGGTTTGTTGTTGTTGTTTTTACCATTTTCACAAAGCTTGAAACGCCATTTGGAGCACAGAAGAAGTCTGCCACCAATCTGAAAGAACCAGGTGTGACACCAACCACCACGTCGTTTCCCCAAAGAACCTTTCCATTGTTGACAGGTAAGGGTTTCTTAATACCTTCCCATTTCTTTTAGCTACTGGAAGTAGTTTTTAAGCACTTGTTAGCCGCTAATTGGTCTCGAAGGTTTAGGAGTGATTTTTCCTCTTTTGCGGGCTTAGTTCCTTTGTTTTATCATTACTTGACACCGCTGAATTGCAAGCATAATCCCCTGGTCACCCATAGCCCTTTTCCTCATGCCGACTGTCACGGTTTTAGCCTTTTCCCCGGAGGATAAACTTTGTACATTTTAGTTGTTTGTAGGAGTTTTGAGAGTGTAAGTATCCTTGCGTTCTCCAACTTCCAGTCAGCAAAAACCCTTGCATTTGCCTTTCTAGTTTGACCTATGGCTCATGCTCGTTTTGGAACTAAACCCGTGCCGAAAGCTTTACTTAACAGTTTTCACGCAACATCTCGCCTGATGGTGGTCTTAACTCGTTGTATCGATCGACCACTTTTTAAGTCATGAAGAAGTTTTCTTTTGAACAAAGCTTCCACACAAGAGTCACCCCAGTTGAAGGTTGTGCTACTTGCACTTTGTTTTTCACTTTTATGCACATACACAAGATTGATTATTTGTGAATAAGCTCTCTTTGTCAAACATGGAAATCTCAGTTTTGCATGGATTTTTCTATTTTGTATAGTTGGGATTTTGCTTCCCATAACTGTTCATACATTAAAGCAAAGAGATTTTGAAGCCAATGAGCACTCACAACATTGAACTATTGTATTTTTCATGCTCAATAATTAAATCATGGTTGATCAATTATGAGTAAATGTTTTTCTCATTATCTCTTCCTGAAATTCAATTTTGAAAGAAGAAATTAACACTCATATCAACTCAAGTTTTGTTCTGTTTTTACTGCATCATGGAGACTGTATTGTTCATAAACATTGCGATCCCTCATTTGTTCATTCGGTGTCGTCACAGACTTGATATGCACAGGCGTTCGCTAGAAGTAAATCCAAGCTGGTCGAATCGGAATCAGACGTAGAAATCCTATTAGACACCTCACTCGAAACAATGTTCGGAGATACCAAAGCTGTGACAGGAGCCTCCCCATAGTTTCAATGGGGCGAATTATACAGGGCCATAAGAGACACAAACTTCCTTGAAGCATCCCTTGAAGAACTAATGGTTTACCAGAATATCAAGAAGTCTTCTCTTCATAAGGTAGCCACACGCCCAGAGCTGTTTCCATGTTCGGAAGTTATTGGTTGGATCCCGCCCCAAGTAAATACCGAAACCAGGATCATCTTAGATATCAGTGGGTCGGGGCTCTCATCTTTCCAACCAGACCATATCACTACAGCATACAAGTTTCCCTTTCCTAAAGTCCTAATGAATAATGAGTGGGTATCAAAACTCAAAATGGATCCTTTAGACTGCGCCAAAAATATGATGATCACTAAAAGACAAATGAGACAGAGGACCAGTGGAGAGTACGAGATTCGAAACCTAAGGACTCCGTACAGGATCATTGCCCTGATGCTGAGCCGAGTTTTTGGCTTAGCAAATGGAAACATGTATAAACTCGGCTAGGTGTCGATGATGTACCACATTGCCACACACGATACAGTTTTCAACTGGGCGGACATCATCTCTGATAGCATGTGCTCACATATAGCTACAACACAAGGGGGGTTAACACAAAAGAAAATTGATTTCTTTATGTCCTCTTATCCAGTGGAATGTTTATTCAACAAGCACCCTTTCTTCGATTTGGGATGAATCTGGAACCGTAAGGAGTCTCCCCTATACGTAGAATACCAAATAACCTAGGCCCACAAGTACGCAAGCCATTACACCCAGATTTGTGGAAGGTTCATTATGCCATTATATCAACTAATTTTCCAAGAAAAACCAAACTGTCTATCAGAGAATGCTATGCTAGTCATAAAGGAATTCAAAGATTACTACTTCTCCTCCAAAGGGACAGATATCAGAATGAGTGGAGGAACTCGACCCCATTCTCTGTTGCCTTGGTATGCCACTGACTACGTCGTGCATAAAGAAGCCGTGAAGCAACTTTTCATCGATGGAGTCAGTAGGGTTCTCCATGATAAGAAGAAGGTTTCCTATCCGTCGATGCCATTTACTATTGGAGCATACCAGCTTCACAAGGAAAAGGATGGTGTAGAATTTGCTCAAGATTTAGAAGTTTTCCATTTCGGAACAAAGAGTTTCAGAAGGCATGATCCTGAAGGTAAAGTTGCTTCCCACTGTCTTTCCTGCCGGATCACTTTTGATTACGCTCATCTTTTCAACAAAGATGAAGCATTCTTTCGAAGCGCGAAGAACATGACCGAATTAGGCAAATGCTATCACCCCAAAAGCGGAGCTAGTTCCAGTTCCAAGGCTAACACTAATAAGGCTAAACAAAAAAGGAAAAGAGAAGAAGCATAAAAACAACTTCAGGATGCAGAGACTGTCAGAATTCAGAAGGAGCAAGCTGAGAAGATACAGAAGGAAGAAGAAGATAGGCTTCAGTAGGAACAAGCTGAGAAAATTCAGAAAGAGGAAGCAGAAATACTTCGGAAAGAGGAAGCTGATAGATTGCAGAAAGAAGAAGCCGAAAGAATTCAGAAAGAAGAAGTCGAAAAAATAAGAAGAGAAGAGGCTGAAAGGTTGTAGGAAATGAAAGAGAGAGCAGAAAAGGAAGCGGGGAAACAACAAAGGAAAAAGGAAGAAGAAGAAAAGTCCAAGGAAGCTGTGGAACAAGGAATCCTGAGCACACAGGAGATGGACATAGACATACCCAAGACAACCACCAGAGAACACTCCCCAATTCCAGATATCGCATTCACCCTGTTTAACCCTTCAAAGTGGCACACGGTGGCGAGTTTGGATACAATCTTTTTGGACTCTAAAAGAAAAACTATCATGAGGAGATAGGAAAAGAGAATGAAATGTTCAACCTACCAAGATGTTGTCACAGTAACAGAAATCACAATCTTTGAGGGTACTCAAAAGGATCTTGAGCTTGTGGCATCAGTTATTATAGCTACGACACAAGCAAGTGTAGACAATGTAAAAAAGTTGGTGAACGACGTGGCAAAGAAGAAAGAAAAGATTTTCAAAGTGAAAGATAATTTGATGAAAGAAGTACAACATGGATTGGAGCTGAAGAGGAAGCATAACGTCCTTCTATCTGAAAAGGAAAGGATAACAAAAGAGAGGCAAAAGTTTGAAGTTGAAAGAGATGCATTGAATGTGCAGTTAGTAATTACAAAAGGTGAGAAAAGAGACTTAGAAGCTCGCATCAAAGAGTTGGAGGAGAACGAGGCTGAAAATAGACGACAAGTTGGGGATTATAAGTTCCAGTGCGAAAGGTTGATAGAGGAAAAGGAGTTTCTGGTAGGGCAACTGAAAGTTGTAGATGCGAAAAGGAAAGACTTAACCCCTTTCCATGAGCAGGCATGTGACTTATAGAGGAAAATTCACTGGTCACAAGAAATCATCGCAGAAGAAGTCTGCAAGATGAAGGTGATGATTTCAAGGATGAAGGAAATTGATGCCGAGGCTCTGAGACTCAGAAGGAAGTGCGTGCGCATCATGGAATATATCAGGAAACAAATTGAATGGAGAGAAGGGAAATCAGGTTTTCTCTGGGAACCTACCTCTCAAGACCATGGTGGATTCACATCTGGATTCGGGTCTCATTGAATTCTATAGAGGCTGTGGTGTAAAACTAAATGTTGGAATCCAGAAAACCATTGGGCGGTGTACCGACTTTTACCTGAAAATCTGTGAAACCCACGAGAAGTGCTAGATGGTTATACCTCAGACCATAGAAGATTTTATTGTGAGAGACCAGCGCCTGTCAGAGCTGCAGAGCGAGTTGAGCATAGATATAGATTACATAAGGAAGATAGACATCCTAACAGCAAAAGATCTCCATCGGTTCATTGGGCAAGCTTCCATTCATGACTACTTTATAGAGGACATCTCCCAGACAACAACAACAGGAGTAAAAGTTATTGAAGCAGAGTTGCCTAAGCATGAGATCTATCTATATATGATGACCTTTGTGTGAAGCAACATTATTGCAAGAGAAACTGGCATGTGGACTAGTTACATCGCTGAGGTGGAAAAAACAATTGAGGCAGAAAAGACAGGTGGAAGCTGATTTTTGTCTTTTTCATTGTATAAACATTAAAAAATAGCTGGAAACTATTTTTGTATTATATGAGCACTAGAAGACGAAATTTTTGAGATTCCCTAGGGTTAGGGTATGAGAAAAGACACGAGAAACAATTTTGTAAAGTTATAAATAGGAGAAGAGAATAGAATGAAAGGACTTTTGGCAGGTGAAAGAACTGGACTGTTTTGTATGAGAACTACTTTTCTGCATTAATAAAGAAAGGTCGATTTGCCGAGGAAAAGCTAGAACAATGATTTTGCTTGGGATATGTGGAATGCCTTGTGGAATTATTTCTTCACCATTCATATGCATACTGTGAGATTGTTCCTAACCATCTTGAATTAATTCATGGTTGTGAATGCTCTTATTTCCTGTGTAAACATTTATGTGCTAAATGAGTAATAGAATGTTTTAATTACAATCAGAGTTAGCTTTGATATCTTTTATATTCTGCTGCAAATGTGTTTATTTTATTGAAACAAATATATGTGAGATTCTTAAGTGCATTTCCATTTTATTACTCATATTTCAGATTTGCTCCCTGCAGGGATATATTAGATAGTTAGATAGATCAGTTTAGATTAGAATAGATTACATGCATTTAAATAGGGAAATTGCATCTCATATTTAAATATAAGTTACATAAATGGTGGACCAGGCCACAACTGTTAAAACCAAACTTTAAATCACATATGGTAGTTGGGCCGTTAACCGAACAAATTCCCTACACCAAATTGTGAGCGATCTAATTGGGCTTGCTTACCGGGGAGAATCCCTAACTGCTGGTGTTGCAAATTTTGGGGCATCAATAGTTTTTGGCTCTAGAAGGAGGGCCGCCAGTGCATGGATGGCAGAGGAAACCCATTTGTTAGAAGAAATTCCTCTGAAGACCCACTTGAAACAACTATCCTAGAAGATTTCTTTTTGGAATCTCAATATCAAGAAAATCCCAATTCTGGACGTGAACATCAAGAACTATTATACACTGTCCCCTTTGAAGAAGCAGATCACTTCAGAAGACACACATGTTCTTATGTGAGGATGCTTGGGGGGTTAAACGTGGCTCCTTTGTTAACCAGAAGGAGAATACCTAGGAGAGAACCACAGTACACAAGAGATTCAGTATTCGTGGAAAGCTTGGAAGAATTATTGGATCTTTCTTTGCAAGAAATCACAGATCCCCTTGATCAATTAAGACCCGATACTCCTCCGACTCAAGAAGATCCTCATCCTCCACCACAACCACCACCTCAACCACCACCACAAGTTATGGCTGTGCCTGCGTGGAAAGCTGTAGGAGCACTTAATTTAGCCACACCTTTACATGATCTGCCTAAACACCCAGAAAAGGTGTTTCCTAAATATGATCCTGGAAAAGGAATTTTTGCTGAAGATCACCTTAAGAGTTTTTATTTGGCTCTAAATCTCGTAAATGTAGAACATGAAGATGTATTTTGCAGACTTTTTCCCTACGCGTTCGAACCTAAGGTATCATCCTGGTACTTTAGTTTGCAGGCTAATTCAATAGCAGATTGGGACGGTTTCGATAAATGTTTTTAAAGTAAATTTGGAAATCAAAATACCGTGGCCACGCTTATGAAAGAACTGTTATCTATGAGGATAGAAAAGAAAGAAAAAGTATAGGAATTTAATCAGAGATTTACTACCCTGTTGAATAATTTTAGTGCTGCAACAAGACCCGCCGAGGAGTCATTGGTAGAATATTATACTACAACACTCGATCCACCCATAGCTATGTTTGTTAAAAGAGCGGTTAAGGTTACATTGGTAGAAAACTTTGAAGAATCCAAGTAGGTAGAAGCTGAAGCAGATAGTATTGCTAAAAACTCACTTGATCTGGAAACTAAACCAAAAACCAACAAGAAACCTCTGTTGTTATCTAAACCTAAGGAAGAATCATCAACTGAGTTAGAAAATATGGTCAAGATGATGCATAAAATGTCCAATAAAATTGTAGATCTGGAAAAGGATAAGGCATCCAGTACGTCAAGAAATCCCTTCAAACCTTTCTACGAGAAAAGAGAGGAGAATGGACAACCTCTTCCTCCTGTAAAAATTTCTGCTATTCTAAATTTAAACGAAGTAGGCATGGATCATTTTTGCACCTTTCATCAAGAACAACATTCTAAAAATAGTTGTCCATAGTGGATAAACTCGACGAGCTTGGTCATGATTCAATTGCTATATGCTCAAATAAAAGACCAATAAGACCCACAAGAAGAGTAGATTTTCGAACAATAAGAACCCACTCCTGACACCACGATGGTCTTATGGGATTGGGCACCCACACCAGAATTAACAAACAAAGCTAATACTGATCAAATTAAAGTCTCATCAGTAAATATCACCACTCGAAGTAAGGGTCCGGTTGTTGATCAAAGCCCAACTGTCCCTAAGCCCAAGGTTGCAAGAGAAATGCCAAAACGAAACATAAGTGTCACTCAGTCACAACCTAAGGTAAATCCAGCAATGACAAAATAAACGAGCCCAGTAATTAATGGAAAGGAAAAGGTCATGGTGAACAAAACAGGGAATGGTGGGAAAAGCCCGGAAGAATACAACATGGGGTATGACATCGTTGAAGATATTAATAAGACTAAAGAAAACATTTCTTTGTTTGAATTATGTAATCTTCCCCAATAAAGAAATAAATTGTTAGAATCTTTTGATCCACAATCTAGTAGTACCATAGAAAACACTGAAGTAGATACTGAGATAAACGAAGCTAGTATCGGTGGAAAATCAAAATCTCAGACCCTACCATTTTTGTTGACCTTTGAAATTTTTAATCATAACGTACACAATTGCTTGGTAGATTCCGGGGCTTCCTCAAATTTTATGCCACTATCAATCTGCAAGAAAATTAATGGACAACCAATACCATCTCCCTCTCAGATCATACAGTTAGATAGGACTGCTGTTAAAGTCATTGGAGAAATGAAATATGTGCTTATTAGATTCTCTACAGATACTAGAGTATGTCAATTCATAGATGTTATGGTGGTAGATATACTCGAAGCTTATGGTTTGATATTGAGTAGGGACTGGTCTACAAAACTGAACGGTTATTTTGCAACAGATTGGTCCCACTTGTGGTTTCCATATCAAAACAGACAAAATCAAATCAAAATACTGAGAGAGCCTCATATGAAACACAATGTGACTCAATTGGAAGAAAAGAATGAAGCTGTAAATTTTTCGTCTTCAGTATTGGGAAATTATTTTTTAGAGATTGAACCAGGGAATTGTTGACACAAACCCAGTCGACAGGGGTTCCTCACACTGTCAACACCCAAACCACCACGATCTCCCTAATCACCGGCCTAGACAAGTTTTACCCTGTCCAGCAACACCTGCGGAGCAGATGAAGTCTCACCCGAGATGTTCAAGGGAGAGCGGACAGAACCACGTTTCCGCCGAATGAAGGAGGACTTTGTGCATTTACTCATCAACTTATCGCAGCATTTCATAACAGATCTAACCATTCAACTCAAGCATTAAACATAATTATAGAATTATTCAATAGATCTCATCATTGACAGAACCACCAATGCGCAATAGATACCATCATAGATCCAAATCCTAGGCTCTATTAAGCGCCGAGAGGGATCAAATCTCCCAAGGTGCAAAGCTCTCCTTGAATAGCTCCTTGAGTGCAATACCTGAGCTGCATAATCCTAAGCTCTAAAGTCTCTAGTTTAAGTCTCATATTTACTTTTTACTTTGTATTATTATTATTTTTGTTTATGGACGACATAATATTTATTACTTTTTACTTTGTTTTATTCTTTTTTGTTTACTTTGTATTATTTTGTTACTCGACAAACTCAACAAACACTCTAAAATCTCATATTTATTTTTTACTTTGTATTAAAAGTAAAAAGTAAAGTCTCTAGTTTAAGTCTCATATTTACTTTTTACTTTGTATTATTCTTTTTTTTTTATGACCGACATAATATTTATCACCTAATCCTAAGCTCTAAAGTCTCTAGTTTAAGTCTCATATTTACTTTTTACTTTGTATTATTCTTTTTTGTTTATGGCCGACATAATATTTATTACTTTTTACTTTGTATTATTCTCTTTTGTTTACTTTGTATTATTTTGTTACTCACAAACACTCGACAAACTTGACAAACACACACATGTTACAAGATCTCCCTCATACTGGGCTGTAGAGCACCTCTCGGCGCAATAACAATAAAACATTAATTGCACCAAGACAACATCGCATCATTCACAGATTCATATCGCATAATGCATTTATCACAAGGAAATAGGAAAGACACAATGATTTGGCTCAAATCACATCATATTAACCTCGCAAAAACCCATAGATACAACAATATAGCTCTTTTGTCGCATACCCAGATTAACAGACAATAACAAGCAAAATCCCTTTGAGCTCAACTATCTCTTCCATTGTTCAATTCTCATCTCCGATCGGTATATGAACACTTACAATGCTATGTGTATTTATAGGCTAGCGCCTTTACATTTGCGGTCCACTTAGGCAACCGTCTAACTACTTCTTAACAAACTTTACAAAAAAGATGACCCAAAAACCCACATAATGCGGTCTAAATGACCCAAAACCCACATAATATGGTCCAAATGACCCAAAACTACTTAAACTTATCGACTTGAGCATTGTTTTCTGTCTTGCGTTGCATCTTCGGCCCTTCGCAACATCCATGATGCTGCACAGCTGACTCATCCAAACCACCTACCAATAGGCCCCCAACATAATCTTGTGGCTCTCCCTCGAGCCACGTCAGCTGGACATGGTGTACTCATTTTCATCTGTCACTTGAATATTCATATGCAACTGTTCTTGCTGTCTAGAGCTCACTGTTGTGTACTGCTCAAACTACTACGGTAATCTCCATCTCGCTGTCGTGTACTTCTCAAACTGATACGGTGATCTTCTGGCTTGCTGTCATGTACTTCTCAAACTCATCCTCTAGTCTCTGGAAACCTGGTGGAGACTAAGGAAAAGTTGATGAACAACGCCAAGGTGCGAAACAGGCCAACTACTCTGGCACAATTGTTTCGCATCGGGGATCACCTACTATTGTGACCAGGGGTTACCGCCCCTGTCATTTTGGTGGTCGCAGGGACCACAAAGCTTTGAACTACCACCACATACCTAGACATCTCAGATGAGACTTCGTCTCTATTACAACCGAGTGTTCGCGCCACTTCCTTCTCTAGGTGCTCATGCACATTCGTCGTTCGGGCCCTCAGCACACCTAGTGTGCTGCCGCACAAAATGAAATGGATCATTTCCACAGCTTCCTTGGAATTCCTAACTTATCTAGCTTTCTGACCCACTCGCAGCATGAATTCCTCTCATTGGATAGATACCTCGTTTCTTAGTTAGCCTCTGGTGCCTGTATTTATGCATTTTCATCATCCTGGATGCCTACCACGGAAATCATTTGCAAATCCATTCATAGAAGGCTCCAATCTTGTCATCATACCATTCCACCGTCTCCTGGTGAGGTGGATCCGCAGCACACGTGTTTAGACTAGACTTCGTACGTGCAGAGTAGCGACCATGATTCCACCGGATGTCATTCGTGCCAAAATGTGTGAAGCATCAACCCTAGTGCCATCGACCATGCTGCCACCTTGTGTTACACGTGCCACATGTGCTGGACTCCATCGTCAATCCTGTCAACCTAACATTCGGATCTGTCGTAACTGCAGGTCACTTCACCGAGCGCCGTTAATCAACTGCATTTAACTGTCTGGATTTGTTGCTGATTTGACTCTGTCGCGACCCTACAGTTATCGCAGCATAGCTCCCAAATTGCGATACCATCGCTCTTACTTGCACATCCTATCCCTGTTGGTGTGCCATCCAGCCACCTAACATCCTGCATTTTTTTTTCAATGCTTTATGCAGCTTGCGGTTCCTAGCCTGTCGTGTAGGGCTTCAGCTTGCTACCATTCACCAACTTTGGTAGCATCACTCCGTCTAACTGTTGCAGTTGTACTATGCCTCCTGAAGTTATGCAACTGATGCGATATGTACTGAGCTAATGCATCTGTAACTTCCATGGATGCTTCATGAACTTGCTATCATAAAACAACACCAAGTCGCCTTGCTAAAACTATTTGTTTTTGATATGGCGATCATGCCAAGCTTTTTTTCAATCCTTCTCCACGCACTGGTGAAAACATGCTATAAAGCGGTCTTCCTCAAGTTGTACCAGCTGCTCCAGTCATTCGAAAAAAGATGCTTCATCATTCATGCCTGTTACTGCCGCTATGTGCAGACTCAAAACGATGTACTCCATAGGCATAACTGCCTCTTTCCCATACACCAATTTGAACGGTGTCTGTCCCGTCAATCGTTTACAAGTGGTGCGATATGCCCACAAGACTGCTGGAATCTTCAAATCCCAATCATCGCGGTTCGCATTGCAAACCTTGGTAACCGCATGCTCCAACACATTGTTGAAAGCCTCCACCATGCCATTTTCCTGCGGATGATACAACATTCTCTTATTATGCTGTATTTGAAGCTTTGCTATCAATGCGCTGACTGTGTGATTAATGAAGTGACTCCCCTGATCACTCATCAATATCTTCAGGCGTCCAAACTGGGTGATAATATTGTCGAACAAAAATTGCACTGCTGTTGCAGCGGTGCAATCTACAACTGGGGCGGCCTCCGCCCATCTTGTCAAATAATCTATCATTGTGATGATGTATCGGGCACCAGTGCGCTTCCCAGGTGGGTTGATAGGTCCCAAGAAATCCATAGCCCATTTATCAAATGGATGCAATGTCACTTGAGGTATCAACTACATCTCGTCCCTCTTGGAAGGTTTTCTAGTTCTTTGACAGACATCACAAGTCCGCGCATAATCCGTTGCATCATTATGAAGAGTGGGCCACCAAAGCCCTACACGAAGCACCTTCTGGGAAGTAGCGCGACCACCATAGTGTCCACTGGCCACTCCTGCATGTGCTTCTGACAATATCTGCCCTTGCTCATGAGGCAGGACACAAAGCCTCAAAATATCATCTGGGCCAAGCTTATACAACTGTCTGACAATCAACTGGAAATCGACAGCCTTAACCACCACTTGCTTCTTCTGATTGGTGCTAAAATCCTCTGGTGTGGTTCCTATTGCCAGAAACTGAATTATTTCTTCGTAGTAGTCATCAACTACTTCAACCCTGAATAGTTTTGCATCTGGCAACCCATCTTCAATGTTGGTTGGTTCCTCCCCTGTCTCAATTTGCGACAAGTGATCTGGTCCGACGTTCAAGCGACCAGGCTTCACAATTACCTCAAAATCAAACTACTGAAAGAGAAGTAACCAACGACATATCTTCCCCCCCAACACAGGCTTATTGACCAAATATTTCAAAGCAGAGTGGTTTGTGAACATCTTAAAGTGACCTCCCAACAAGTAGTTCCTAAACTTCTACAACGCATATACCATTGCGAAGCGTTCCCTCTTTGTAGTGGTATAATTTTTCTCCGCAGACGACAACTTCCAACTCGCAAAAGCAATTGGGTGATCCAGATCTCCTTCCCTTGGTTGCATGAGCACTACTCCCAGCGCAATTGATGACACATCCACATGGACATGAAATTCCTTGCTTCAATCCATAAATACCAATATTGGTGCAGAAGCTATCTTAGCCTTCAGCGTCTCAAAACTGACTTGACATTCGGGAGTCCATAAGAATACCGCATCCTTCTTTAACAACTTTTCCATAGGGGCCGTGATTGCTGCATAACAACAGATAAAATTGCGATAATACCCTATGTGCCCTAGCGTCTCCCTCAACTGCTTGACATTAGTAGGCGGTGTTAGGCTCAGAATGAGTGTAATCTTTGCTGGGTCAACCAACAATCCCTGCTTGCAAACAATGTGACCCAACAATATCCCAAATGGTGCATAGAAAATGCACTTCAATTTCAGCGATATCTGATACTGTCGACATCGCTCCAACATCAGTCGGAGGTTTGCGAGATGATCGCTGGCCAATCCATAAACTGTCCAGTCATCCATATAAACTTGTAGAAACTTCTGAATAAAATCTCTGAAGGCAACAACAACAACCCAAGAGAATATAGCATGTGCGTTGTTTAGCCCAAATGGCATCACAGTGTACTAGAAACAACCCCATTCAGTTACAAATGTTGTATTGTGGCGATCCTCTTTCACAATCATAATTTGGTGATAGCTCGAGAAACCATCCGTGAAAGAATACATTTCTTTACCACCCACACCTTCTAGTACTTCATCAGTGAATGGTGTCAGAAATTGATCATGCATACATGCGTGATTCAACTTCCTCAGGTCGACACAAATCCGTACCTCACCTGTCTTTTTGTCTTGCACCACCATGGGACTAAACCATTCTGATTCTTCGACTGGTTCAATTATTCCAGCATCCAACATGTGGTCAAGTTCAATTTTGACCCTTTCCTTATGCCGCGGATTCAGTTGATATGGTCGCTTCCTAATTGGTTTTGCATCTAGTTTCAATGGAATCTTCATCTCCCCTAGATCCCCCAAGATTCCCTTTATCTCAAAATTTTTTGTAGGGAACAAATCTTGGAACTCATGCAACAGATTGGTGACCTTCGCTATCATGTCTTCATCCCAGTAGTCACCAACATTCGCAAACTTTGGGTTCTCCTCCATCCCAATGTTGACCTTCCTGAGCTTTAGTGGTTGAATGATCGGATCTGTTGGTGCGTCAGGTGCTACAACATTGCGACTTCCTTCTGATTCAGGAATGTTGACATTCTGCGGGTCATCACCATCCTCTGGTCCTCCTGTGATGTTATAATAATCCATCATCGACTGCATCTGACAATGCGTATGTGGATCTACGGTATATGCCACTGGAACGACATTCAGAACAACATCGCAGATGAGCTATAAAGCATTATGAACATATGGGTTAGCATCCGCGAAAATGAAGGTATGAGTAAAGAAAACTGTCAACTATAACCAAGTGGTAATATCCCCTCACAACTCAGCTGAAGCATACCATGATCGTGGCATTTCATCCAAAGTATGGATAAAAGTGTGGACCCATTCATCCCTTGGTCACGAGGCCCATAGAGTCTGACATTCCATCAGATGACTACCAGGGTCATTCCGCCCTGTTGAGGCCTCGGGTGTGCAGTGCTGGAATGGGTTCCTAATCTCTCAACAGAGGGGGAAAACCCAGACTGAAATGCTTCAAAAGGCCCTATGCAAGGACAGTTCTATCCCCAGCCTATTTGGTGTAGTAATCTCCCATGGATATTCGGCCTCCGCTGGCACTCTAAGAGTTGGTAGGTTTTGATCCAAAGGATCTGTTTTCTAGTGAGGAAAACTAAGTGCAAAAAAAGTCTATAAACACAAATCTACTAAAAAGAATCTAAACTAGGTTAGATCTATGGCTAAGAAGGTGTTTCAAAATAGGTGCAAATCAGCTTGATATATGAATGAATAAGATCATTTATCAATTAAACAGAAATGTGGAAAAGATCAATGACTTATCCTGCTCAAATTGTAATTAATTAATGAAAATCAACCAATAGCAAATTGAGGTTTGTTATGCATTCAGGACTTAATCTGTAACTGATATGTTAATTAAAAAATTAACACCATTTGTAACTTACTGAAAGAATCATTTGCAAAAATCGATAAAAGATTTTAATAGAATAAACTCATTAAAACCTTCATGAACACATAAATCATAAGTAATGATAAACCAGAACTGTAGATCAATATGTTTAATGAATTGCAAAGATTAAAATAGTGTTAGATAAGCAACTTGGAGGGAAATCACATCCATCAAATAAACTTGACAAATAGACAAAAGTGGATATGAAAAATAACTTTACTATATTTAATGACAGTTTGCAAGAAATTACAAGCTTGTATCAAAACAAAGCATTCCCAGCCTCTCCTGTAGATTTCGTCCTCCAAATTCCATCATCCCTCCTCTACGAGGAATCATCTCTTTAAATAAGAGTTACAAAATAATAATACAAACAGTAAATTCCCACAAACTAGGATTACAAAATCAAGCATAACCTAATGGCCTAGAAAAACTTGCCACTTGTCCCAAATATCTAACAACTGCCACAATCGGATAATTAGTTGACTCAAGCCCCAACTGGGAATTGCACTCGAATGTTTCCATTTCATTCTTTGCCAGCTTATGCCAAATGTGGATAAAGACTTGGATCTTACGTTCCAAGGAGACTGGTCTCCTGATCAATCACTCCACATCATCGATTTTGACCTCTTCGAGGAGCTGAATTTGCTGTTGGGCTTCTTCACATTTGCGCTCGATTTCCTCGATCTTCAACTTTGGTGGGCAAGCATCTTCAATGAGTTCCATGGAAGGCAACTGAAGACTATCCATAACATTATCTGCTGCATACCATCTCCTGCTATAGATAGCTTGTGCTCTCTTGAGAATATCCTCAACTGACTCATTAAGTTCAATCCAAGTGTTCAATGCACCTCTGATTTTCTTAAATTGAAAGCTGTTAAGCATAGGGAAACCTTCTGGAGTATCCTTGATATATCTCTGCCACTCACTAACGTTTTCATTTGCCTTAGAAGCTTCCAACCTTCTGGTTTTCTGCTCTTCAAGGGCACTGTACATCTTACCAAAAGTGATATGAGTCTCCCTGGTCTCATCCAGGGTGCAAAATAGCTTCTCTAGAAACTTATAATACTCTTCATTGACTTGAAGGGCCAAGTCCTTGAATTTATGAGATGACACCTTACATAAAGTAGAAGAGGCTACACTTACAGTTGCATCCTCACATTGCTTTTGCAGTAAGGCTATCTTTTGAGTATTAATAGAATTCTCAGCTTGTACATCACGAAGCTCAGCTTGCAGAGAGGTATTGCTTCACTCCAAAACTTCTAATCTGTCTTCCCATATTCTCCTGAGATCATCAACATAAATCTCATGCTCTTCCTTGGTCTTCAATAGTTCTTCTGTCAACCTTTCCAATTCTTCCTTTTTTCTGGTCAATCTCCCTATTAAGTATCTGGACTGAATCAAGGTTTGCACCAACAAATGCTCCTAAGGCTGTGCCTATTTCAATTGCTCCTGTTTGGGGGTCATTTTCCCATTGAGTCCATACTATTTGGTTAGGGACAGATACTTCCAATTCACCTTGATCCCTGCTCCTCTTCTTACCTCTCTTTATCACTGCTTTATTTTTCTTGTTGTAGAAATAATGTCCAAGAGGGACTACCACATCATCTTCATATTCAGTTATTATCTCAGAAGTAATTGAGATTACATTTTCTGTTGAAACCAGTGAAGGAGTTTGAGTGGCCATTGGATTGGGCATGGGCATGGTAACTTGAGGAATAGCCACAGGGGTAGAGACAGCCTGAGGAACTGATGGGACAGGAGTTGGGGAAGAGATTGAAGTGAACGCTTCAGAAAGTGGAACTTAATCATCATTAACATATGGTGATAATGGAGAAGGAGTTGAGGGTGGATCATTCTCAATAGGTAACGATGAAGTGGATATGGGTAATTGCAGGGGGACAGTGGAATACTGGACTTCTGCAAAAATAGATGAAGAGATGGAACAAGAAACCGAGTTACCAGGAAAAGGGGTGGCTCTATAAGTCAAAGTATGAAACAATTAGGAAATGGAGAATGGTGGCATCACCCCTATAGGCAAAGTAGAAATATCCTCAATGGAATAAAGTAACAGAGATGAATTTGGAGCATTAGGTGTGGTGGTGAGTTACACCACTTGTTGATCAAGATTAGAATGATTCATTTCAATAGTGTCCAACAGGTCTGTGACTGCTTGTGAGTTGTCAATCACTTCTTCAGTGATTTCTTCAATAAGTTTGTCAGTCACCTTCTCAGTAACTTCTTCAGTCACTTGAACTACAGTATGTGGCTCATCTTCAACATCACTGTCTATGAGATCAACAGTAGCGAATTTTGATGTGGAAACCTGAAATTTATGTCTCTTGGTAGGGTTAGCCTCAACCATTGTCAAATCATCAACTAACTGCAAAGCTGCAACAGTCACTTGAACATCCATGGTGAGCCGAGGTAGTTCAACTATCCGAGTGTCTAATACTAAAGTCAATTTTGCTAACTGTTGCTGGAAATTATGAGAGGTCTGCAATAAAGCCTTAACCTGCTCAGTTGTTTTCATCTGAGGAGGATTCTCCATGGGAGCTTTACCTTTATCTCCATCTGTATAGGAAAGCATCAAAGGGGCATTAGCCTGTTGGATTAGCTTTTGTTCTTTATCCCTTCTAACTTGCTCAATGAGATTCAACTCCATTGTTCTTTTCCTGTAGACTTGAGTTTTTATTTCTTTCTGATATGCCATAATTTGTTGTTGTTCATCTAAGCTATTGGCCTTTGCCAATGCTTTAGAAAAAGTATTCACTCCTTGATAGATGGAGTCATCTGGGAGTTCTTCATGGACATAGTCCATTTTCATATGACATTGCTTGAAATGTGCATCCAGGAATTTCTTGGGATCATGATTTCTTTTGGGGGCTTTACCAAAATTCAAAGGATCCAGCTGATCACCAAGCACTGTAGCCCAGGTTGAGGTAGGGAAAACTAATGGCCCAATCTTTAAAGAGAATTTAGGCCAACCCCTCTTTTTGGGACCAGTGAGCTTCTTGTAGACACCATCAGTGACAGTCTGATAGGAAACCTCTTGAATGACCAACCTGTATGGCACTATTCTGGGTAGAAGTTGAACAATGTCACTTCCCCCAGAATCTGATGTATGAGAAGGACTCATAAACATACCAATCACCAATCGTGTTGATGAAAGTCCTGGCATCAGCTGAAAAGGAGGGAGCTTCCTGTTTGAATATTTTGAAGTAAATAGTGCCCATGAAAGGGTCACATATGTCATAGAGCAGGGGCACAATTCCACCCCAAGTTAGGATATTGAAATTCAGAGCAAAAAACATCTAGAATGAAGGCTGATAGGTAAAAATGTGGCTTTCTTAAGGTAGGCGCCTTCTGATAATATTGAATTGCTTTTTTAAGCTCTAAAGACATAATAGATGCCCAAGGGAAAGATTCTCCTATTGTCAAGACATGGTGAGCTATGGGAGTCCATTCGGCTTTAAAAACTGAGCAATTGGGGAGGCCAAAAATCCTGCAGAGCATGGATTCCAATAAGGAGTAAGGTTCTTTGAACCAAGCGATCGGATAAAGGTTATCATCCTCCGGCACAAAACTGCTAGGTTTAACCATCCAGGATTTCATCATTTCATCAAAATTGTATCTGGTCTTGGAGGATTGAATGAAATCAGGGCTAAGGATTTGTATATCTGGCTTGAGAGCAAAAGCCCTAATAAAAAATTCAGGATGGAAGGTTTCCAATTGTGACCCTGCACTATCATTAAACGACCGGTCCTTAGGGTTAGCGTTTTCCACAATCCATTTGACAGGGTCTATATAAGGTAGGACAGCAGGGCGAGCCGCAATGGCATGGATTTGGGAAGCCCTAATTTTTTCATACGCAGGTCGGTCTTCCTTGATGTCTGAAAGGTCATCATTGTCAAAGATTGCATAGATTTTGGACCAATCCATTTGATAGGTTTCAGTGACCCTCTCACTGGTGTCTGAGAAGATTCCAAAATTGGGGTCTTTGGTCAGTGAATCTCTGTGAAGTGTCTTAGACCGAGTATCGGGACATTTTGGCAAAGCTTGAAAAATTCTGATAAATAAATAAAACAAAATCAAAACCAAACCATAGACAGAAAAACCGTAAATAGAAAATTCAACAATGACATCAAACCAACCTGTAAATGATTGAAAAATCGTGAAGGTGACCCTAGTAAGAAATCGACAGTAAAATCCATGTAGGAGCGTAAATTTCCGACAGTAAAAATGATAATGGAAAATAGAAAAAATCGTGTATTTATGGTTTTTTTCGGTCGGATCAAATATGGACCGTAGGTTTAAAAGAAACGAACGACTGAGATTAGCCCTTGTGGGATGCGAGATTGGGTTCATAAGTTTGAGAATCAAACTTTATTCAAAATTCCCGAAATCCACAATCTGAAATTCCGGGTTGCGGGTTTTGGGTTTTACAAATTTCGCAAAATGAACAAACGTGTTTCCGAAATCCACAACCCGAAATTCGGGTTTCGGGTTTCGGAAACGAAAACAAATATTAAAAATTAAATAACTTTTTCCGCAACCTGCAATCCGCAATTTGCATGTTGCGGTTTTCGGAAACACACAACGCGATTTATTGGAGTAACGAGTTTCCACAATACGAAATCCAAAATTTCGGTTTTCGGGTTACAGAATCGGAATTCCTAAAATACTTACATGGTCTTCCCGCAACCCACAATTTAGGGTTGCGGGTTTCGGGTTGATGAAATTCCAAATGAAAAACAAACGATTCTCACAATCTGCAATTGCGGGATTTCGGGATTTGCAGTAAGAAAATGATTTTTGCAAAGAATCTAAGGTTTTCTGCAAATCAAGAAAATAACCAGAAACTTTAGAAATTTTCAAAGGAGAAAATAATGATAATAAACAAACAAACAAAGGGTATGATGCCATATCAAACCAAAATTTAAAACTTACCTAACTACCTTTATATTTACAAAATGGGGCTCCCATGATTAGAATGAAGCATGGGATCTGTTGTACCTGCAACTCGCCCATCGTACCTTCCAGTGTGGTATATTTCTGTGTCACCGAAGCGAACCGTCATCAACTTTTGACACTGCGACCACTCGGTAATTGACTTCTTATGAGTCTCCCACCAACGTGATGGAGTATCCTTCAGCGCCTCCTCCAATGCCAGCAACCGCTGTGGTTCTGACACCTTGTCTTCAAATGCTACTAAAAATGTAGACAACCCAAGCAGTCCTTCATATACTGGAAATTCAACAGTTTCAGTTGCGACACAACACAGTGACTGCGTAAGCAAACCACACTTCTTGAACGATACCTCATGTAGCCGGTTCTGCCAGTTCTCTAAAGCATCATCCGAGTCGGAAGACGCAGAGCTAGAGTTGCACCAACCAAGTTCTCCACTAGCCGTTGGATGAATGTAGTCTTCTGAAATGTTATATGCATGATCCCATCCTCTTACAACTTCATCCTTGACAGGTTCAACATACCGTTGCCCTTCATTTGGATCCAACAGAGCGATGACATGGAGGTCCTGATGTTACACATAAATATTCCACCCTGTGAGCATCAGCATTCTTTGGTTTGTAGGATCCATTTTAGTGACTTAGATCCATTTTTATCCTTCAGTTATACCAGTTTTCCCTATTTTTATTACTACCCACCTGTTGCATCTTTATAGAAGGCGTACCCGCGAGTTGCATCCATATAGCTCACAGGTAGCATGTAAAATGGTAAAAACCACTATTTAATCACTTTTTACTCCCAAAAAGTGGTCATTGGGTGACCTTTGGCTCTCCATTTGCTCGAGTAACACCTCAATGTGTCCTTTCACCTACCTTTGAGAGGACTATATATTGAGCACATATGTCTTATGGACGGGAGGAAGAAGAGAATCGTAAGAGAACTCTAGTGGATTTTTTCCCTATCTTGAGTCTGCACTCATTGATCCTTGTAGTTGTGAACCAGTTATGTTCACCTTCCAAACTCCTTTCTAGTTTGAGTTTGCCATTCATGGAGGATTGAAGTGATGGAGGAACAAATGAATTGATCTAGATCTTGGTTCAGATTGGTTGTCGGCAAGCGGTCGTATCACTTTGTACTTCTTCTTGTTCCTTAATAGAAATACTCATATTCTCGTCCATTCATGGTGTGAATGTCATTTATTATACATTGGGTTACATTTGCTTATGATATTATGGACCATTGTTATTGATAATGTTAATGCCATTTATAAATTATATGTACTTGTTGGATATTGGCTGTCAAGACTAATTTGCAGATTACAAGTGCATGGATTGAAAGCTCCAACGGGGATCTACATCAAACGTTGGATCGAGGTTGGTTACATTTCTCCATTATTTTAACATTGTCATTTATAATAGCATTGCTTTGAGAATTGAGTAGATTTCTGGTAGTCATCTGTCTGTTGTGGTATTCCCAAGCCATAGTGAGTTTTCTCCAATACAGAAATGGCGACTCCGTTAGGGAAAACATCCATGTTTGGGAAATTTTTTGAGCATTAGTCCATAATTAGAGTTGCTGTTTATCGAAGCTTGGTGTCACTGATTGGCCGTTAAGATACACTATAGAAAACTTGCTTTTTCTGAGCCTCTGGACTCTTTAATTTCCCATTTTCCTTTCCTCACCCGCGGTCTAGCTTAGTTCTTCCCGCGTCTACCCGCCTCTGTTTACTCTACTGCTTGCGAGTACCCACAGGATTTCCTTCGACAATAACGTGTAACTCTGGCTTTTGGTGGTTTATGGCTATTGGTTGTTGCTGGGTGAGTTTGGTTGATTCCTGAGTCTTTGTTGGCCTCTTTCTTGATTGTTTCATGCTTTGGTTGTGACCGGATCTCTTCGTTTCTCTTGGTTGAGCCTTCTTGTTTTTTTATCAATATTTGGTTTTAACCTCTTGGTTTTTTCCTTTGAAGCTCTTTCCTTTGGTTGAGTCTTGCTATTTAGGATCTGCTGGGTTGCCTTAGTGATCTTCTCGGCACTTCAATGACTGAATAGTAGGATTTTGCTTGCATTTTTTCATTTCATTTATATTGACAAAATACAAAAATATTCATTTAGTTTTTTGCATTTTCCTTCTCGTTTATAAGTGAAAATACAAAAATATTTTACTTTCATGTACTGCATCTTGCATTGAGTGCTTGTTGTCTTCATTTTAGGTTCTGCTTGTGCATTGAAAAGATAAAGGATTGCATATTTATTTTGGAATTGTTGGTTGCTTTTGCATATTAGTGACATTGTTTTATTGGATAGACGAGTCTAGGATTGGACGATTTTGCATACTATTGAGTCTACACATCACTAGTTTCATGATAATATCCCTTGAGTAACCACAGCCACTAAAATTAACGCTTAATCATAAAATTGATTAGACTGATTTTATTTATAGGGTACACCAACTAGCATAGGTTTAGAGTCTTGGAATAGATCATTATGAGTTAACAATCCAAGACTTCTAGATGAAACATTAGGTGTCTGACCAGGGAGTGGAGGAATCCATGGTATAGATCGGTGTTCTCAGGAAGCTCTACTCAATCCAGAGTTAAGCACGAGGTCACGGGAAGTTGGTTGAGGAGATATCCCTCTGATACCGGCTGAACGTGGGAGATATATCTAGGATTTGTTTGTATCTGGGGGTACTGGAGGTTCATCCTCTTGTGCTTCGGGCTTAGCTACCCTGCCCATATGACGGGTCCCACCTGCAACTGTCCCCCTGAGCATTGGTTATATTGCGGTGAACATAGTTTCCTTACCTAGGTACCACACAGGGTACTTGCAGTGGTTATGCTGTTTGTGTCCGGATTCAGATAGGGATTGGACAACACAGTTGTGTTCGTGTAGTGGACTTGAACCTGTTGACACAGTGAAGCCTGGGTGTCTCTATAACTGATTCTGTTACCTCCGGCTATAGTTTGGGAGTCTCAAGCCTCTCCTAGGCGAGACATACCGGCTCTAGTTTCGGGAGCTCATTTAGCCACTCTGTTTGTCTGCTCTTGGCTGTAGTTTCTCTAGGTGTGTGATTTTGATTTACTGTTTTTGATCGATAGTTGGCCTTTAGGAGACGCCGTGTCTCTCTCCAGAGAGAACGTGGCACGAAGCCATGCTCTCCGTTGGTCCCGTCGATTGGCTGGTTTAAAGCCAGCTTTGGTTACACAACGTATTGCTAGAGGACGCTGGAGGGCTCCCTCTGAGTCTTTAGATTCTTACATGACTTACGTTGAAGACTACATGACTGCACATCCCGATATCGGGAAATACCCTTCTACTCCTTCGGGTAGAGTTGAACATACTTTTGATCCCCATACTCCTCGTGAGGATTGGGTAGGTGATCCAATTGAGACTCAACCTGGTTCTGTTTGGCCTAATCCACTTGACTGGGATTTGTTTGATCCTTTGAATCCTGATAATTATGTTTACAGGATGCCCAACTTACCCGAGGAAGGAGAACAAGACGAGCCTTTTGTTCCTTCATTTCCACGCGATTATAGATACGGGAGACATGAGACTCATGATGATACTGGCCCTATGATCAACCCCACCACACTCTCTTTTGGTATGCCTAGTCACACTGCTGTCGAACCTTCCAGTACGGTTGGTACTCATGCTGGCACTAGTCAAAGTGTTAGCCATACTATACCCACTGGGGGCACTACCCTCGCTGGGGGCACTACATTTTCCACCCACTCACATAGTATGGGGATTGGTCAGATTCCTAACCATGCTAATGTTGGAACACAACCACCTCCTAGGAATACCCAACCTAGCCAGAATGCTGTTCGGAATACGACTCGTCATCCAGAACCTAATACATGTATCGCTACTCGTCAACCGAGGACTACTTTTGCACATGATACCGTTCCTCCCAACCATGGGGGTGGACACATACCACATACTTTTGCATCCACTGCCGCCACTAGTAATTCTAATGTAGGGGTTGGGAATATTTCCTATCCACATGGACATCACACCACCAACCCTGCTACTAGTCACGCCCATATTGGAGCTGGGAATGCTTTCACGCTTCTGTTCCCCACATGACTGCTCAAGCTAATCATAATATTGGGGATGGGAACATACCATACCATTATGGTAAATACAACACGGTTCCCACTATGAATAGTACATACATGCCCCATACTCATGGGGGAAACCCTTACTACAATCCAGTCGGTGCTGGCCACCAGTATCACCCACCACCCCAATATGGTGCTCAAAACGCGCATATACCTGCTTACTCTCAAATGGGTCAGGCGGGAGGAGGTTATCCACCTTATGGCCATGGGCAAGCTTATGGGCCGTCAGGTCCTCAGTATCAACAGTTTAATCCTCATGGTCAAGCTTTTGGTCCATCCTATAATGCAGTTCCGTTCAACCAACCTTTTATGGGAGCTTATAATCAAGCTTTCCAGCCGCAGCTCCCGTTCCTTGCACGCTTGAATCTCCCAGATATTTCAAAGCTCATGAATGATCCGACGTGTCACGACCCTACTTGGCCCCCGGTCCCTACCAAGCTCCCTTCAAACATTCCAAAGTTTGAGGGGAAAGGTGGTGAGGACCCGAGAGATCATTTCACGACATTTCACCTTTGGTGCTCCTCCAACTCTTTGAATCATGATTCCATTCGATTATGTCTATTTCAATACACCCTCACGGGGACAGCCGTGAAGTGGTATGTGGAGTTTCCCGGGAACACCTATAGGGGATTTAACGAGATTGCTTTGGTTTTCTTAGACCATTTCCAGTTACTGGTTCGATATGATACTGGTACTGAATTGTTGTCCACCTTCCGTCAGAATAAGGCCACACATATTTATGACCACGTTCAAGAGTGGCGTCGGCGGAAGATATTAGTGAAAGCCAACATTCCTCCAGAGTTCCTGTTGGAATGGTTCCTCAAGTCTTTACTTCCATACATTGCTAAGGATGTTTCCATGTCCGACATTGTGACTGAGGAAGAAGCTATCTTGAAAGTCCAGCAGGTAGATCTACTTTACTCTCAGTCTGGCATTTTGTATGACATTATTCCTGATGCACCGAGAACAAGACATGAGCCTACGTCAGTTCCTAGACCGCATGCCGATGGCGTTGAGGGGTCCGCATGCACTCTCCCTATAGACTTGGTAGCTAATCAAATGAAAAATTTGTCACTAAACCAGTCTGCTCCCAGATAGGTTCACACCTTGTCCACTTCCACTCCATCGTCTGATGTACACAATGTGCAATCAACGAAGCCGTCGGGTAACTAGCAACCTGGTGGTGAGAAAAAGGGGAGAAATAATCGTAGGGGTGGAAACAATGGAAGTAATAATAATAGAAATCGTAACACTCCTCATAAAGAGAATGCCAACCCTCCTTGGGAAGGCAGTAATGCTGGCGAGGATTGTAAACCTAGGCGTAAGGTGAAATTCCCTTCCAAGCTTTGTGGGGAGGATCATCTTACTCACTTATGTCATTGAATTGAAGAAGCATCGAAGCATTTGGCACAGAGACTAGCTGTGTTGAAGGATCCCCTTCCTCATCATCAAAACATGGTTTCGCATGTTCCCACCACTGGTTATGGTACTAATGAAACGGCTTCATCCAATACTAGTGGTTATGGATGTGTGAATATGGTTCAGTCATAGGTTTGTGTTGCTACTCGTCAACACTATTATGGTGCACCACAACCGAATTTGGGGAATGAGCCTCCCCCTCCTCCTGACAATTCCTTGCATATCGAGAAGCCTTCCATTATGCCATGGATACCGAAAGGTGTTCTTAAACACTCCACGCATAATCCTAATGCTCAAGCTTCCCAGAACTACTTCATCGTAGAATATTTGGGCGAAACTCCGTGTGCCATGTTGGCTCTTGAGGTTTTGCAAGCCTATCCTTCTCAGAAGCATGCCCTTTTGAGTGCATTAGGAGTTGAGGATGGGGGAAGTACTAGTGTTATCAAGTTTGACAGTACTGATGTCCAGCCTCGCTTACCTTACCACGTGGCTTTTCAAATCTAGGTGGTTTGACTTAAAAGATTCGTCAAACATACTATGGTTGATGAAGGTGCTTCTGCATCAGTAATGTCGTTGACTTGTTGGAAAGCTCTTGGCTCTCCTCCTCTACTCGTGTCTAGAACTACACTCACTACATTCGACAGTAGGTGTTTTACGCTGCACAAAATTATCCCTTCCCTTGTTGTCTCCTTGGGAGGTAAGTCCGTGCCTATTGAAGTCGAAGTGGTTGATGCGCCCATCGACTACAACCTTTTACTGGGTCGGAACTAGATGTACGCTATGAAGGCTGTCGCGTCTACTGTGTTTCAAGTTATTTTCTTTCCCCATAAAGGAAATATTGTGATGATCGATCATCTGGATTATGTTCGCACTCCTTCCACAGCATCCATGGGATCTGTAGTCCCGCAAGTTTCTGATTCTCAGCCGGCAACTGGGAACATAGGTGTTGGGATGTACCCCTCATTGATGGGAACTTTTAACCATTCTGCACCTGTGAATTTTATTGGAACCATTTCCGACAGTGCGCCTCCTCCTTCGAATAGTATGCCATTCTGGACTTCATATTGTAACGATCCATGGATTTTTCCATCCACATATTCTATGTCTAGAGACATTGCGCATGTTAGGATGTCTATGCCCTTATCTGTAGCAGAGCTCACTTACGATCACATCCAACAAACCACTGCAGATCCGGATCTCTCTTCTTCCCAGATAGTTGAAGAAGATCCCATTATGCTGCTAGTTTGGGCAGCTAACTCATCTTGCTCTCACGATTGCCTTGATGATACTTTTCCATCTAATGAAGCTATCCTCAAAGCCATGTGTGGTACTGAGAGGCCTTGGGAATATATGCACCATCGCTCTTATTTCCTTCCCAACCTTGAGCTCGTTGAGCAAGAGGAGTTTAGGATGACTCTAGCTGAGATGGTTGGTCACCCTGTGGCTCTTTTGCAGTCGCACGATGTTTTCTTGGAGGGGAATATGGCCAATATTTCCCCAACCACTTTGATCAACATCTCTCGCACTCCCGGAAAGATTGAAAATGTTTACGTTAGTGCCGATTGCACTCCTAAGGTGATTGCTATTTACACTGACTTGTTTACTGAACTCCGGGAAGCTTTCTCCTGGTCATATGAGGAGATGCCGGGAATAGACCCCCGCATTGTTGAGCACAAGATTAGAACGTATCCTGATGCTAAACCGGTTCGACAACGCTTACGTGCTATGAACCCTAGGAAGGCAGCTTCTATTAAGGCAGAGGTGGAGAAACTGCTCAAAGCTGGTTTCATCTACCCCGTTCCCCTTACCGAATGGGTGTCAAACCTTGTTCTTGTGGATAAGAAGCAGGGAACGATCCGTGTATGCACTAATTTCAGAGATTTGAACCGTGCATGTCCAAAAGACAACTTCCCCACGCCATTCATTGATCAAATATTGGATGCTTGTGTGGGGAGTGAGATTTTTTCATTCATGGACGGATTCTCGGGTTATAATCAGATTCAAATCAAATCCGCAGACCAACATAAAATGGAATTTATTTGTCCATGGGGAACCTTTGCGTACCGGAAAATGCCCTTCGGCCTCAAAAACGCCAGAGCTACTTTTCAACGAGCCATGACCTATGCCTTTCACGATCTTAAGATGATTATGGAAGTTTTCTTGGATGATCTTGCTAGCCATTCTCGCAAGAGAATGGACCACCCCAAGCACCTCCGTATGATTCTCGAACGATGTATTCACTACAAATTTCGATTGAATCCAAACAAATGCATCTTCACTGTTAGGATTGGTCGCCTTCTAGGATTCATAGTTTCGAGGGAGGGTATTAGAGTTGATCCTCTCAAAGTTGAGGCAATACTTCAGTTGCCTCCTCCACATAATATGTTACAACTTCAGAGCCTCCAAGGGAGAGCTACTTTTCTACGTCCGTTTATAGCTAACTATGCAAGCATTACTAAAGATTTCGCATGCTTATTGAAGAAAGACACACCTTTTATCTGGGATGAGCGAGCCCATCAGTATTTTGATGCCCTTAAGAAAGCTTTGGTATCAGCCCCCGTGCTTAGTCCGCCAGAATTTACACGAGATTTCATTCTTTATGTGGTCGCGTCTCAAGAGACTATTGGCATGGTCTTGGTTCAGGTAGATGATGCGCTCGTCGAGCATGTTATCTATTATCTTAGTCAAAATTTAGTAGACGCTGAACTAAGGTACACCCACGTAGAAAAGCTGGCACTTGCAACTGTCCATGTAGTCCAGCGGTTACGGCATTACATTTTGCTTCGAACAACCACCATTGTAGTTCACATCAATCCATTTCAGTTCGTGCTATCACAATGCCTTATTGGGGGTAAGTATAATAAATGGATTGTGATCCTTCAAGAATTTGATCTCGATTTTTCTTCTGTAAAATCGGTGAAATCATTGGTGTTCGCTGAACTTATGTCGGACCTTCCACGGTTTGATGAGGATGTCATTCATGAAGATTCCTTTGTGGATGAATACTTATTTCTTATCTCGACCGAGGACCCTTTCTATGGGGATGCCATTGTATATCTCCAAACTTTGAAGTTTCCTCTGCATTATTCACAAGACGAGCGACGGCGTGTGAGACATCACTCTCAAGATTATACTATCGTCGGTGACACTTTGTATCGCTGAGGAAAGGATTCCATTCTCCGTCCTTGCTTGACTCACGAAGAAGAGGAATAGGTACTTAATGATTTCCATGCGGGGTTGTTTGGCGGTCACTTATTCGGGCTTGCTACAGCCATGCAAGCGGGTTATTTTTGGCCTACCACCTTTAAAGATTGTATTATCGCTATGAAGAGATGTCACCCTTTCCAGGTGTTTTCTCGGAACGTACACTCGCATCCATCACCCATCCATCCGGTCGTCACTGTTGGTCCCTTCACCAAGTGGGGGGTATATTTCATGGATTGCAAACCAGCTTCGGCTGGAGGGCATCACCATATTATTCTGGCTGTGGATTATTTTTCCAAATGGGTTGAGGCCATGCCTACAGTAAAAGGCGACGGTGCTACTGCAGCCCATTTCGTGTTCAACCATATTATCACTCGATTCGGCATCCCGAAGGAGATTGTCATTGACCATGGCAGTCACTTTCAAAATAAGATGATGGAGGATTTGTCTCTCAAGCTTGGGTTTCGTAAGGAACACTCGTGTTCCTATTATCCTCAAGCGAATGGTCAGGTTGAAGCAGTAAGTAAGTCTTTGAAGACCATTCTCCAACGTACCATCCAACAAAGCAAGACCAATTGGCATATCATGTTATATCTTGCTTTGTGGGCATATCAAACCACAGTTAAGACTGCCATCGGGTTCTCACCATTTCAATTAGTTCATGGTGTGGAGTCACTCTTACCGATTGAATGCGATATCCCTTCGCTCAAGCTAGCCATAGAGCTCCTCCCTGATACGATGGAGATTGAACAACGTTTAGTACACCTCGAACAACTTGACGAGCATCGTCGAGATTCCGCTGTGGCCATTGATGTTAACAAGCGTCGTGTCAAGGTTCAATATGATAGGACTGTCCGTCCCCGAAAATATGTTGAAGGTGACTTGGTACTCTTGTATGACCAAGTTAAAGAACCCCTGGGGGCAGGTAAGTTCAATCCCATGTGGCACGGTCCTTACATTGTGAGGTGTGTCTTGGAAAAAGGAGCTTATGAGTTAGAATATTACGAGAGAGTTTTCTTGAAGGAGCCTAGAAATGGGCTCTACCTCAAGCGGTATTATGCTTGAACCTCTGGTTCAGGCTGATACTTTTGTACACTATTGTATAGTTTTTCTGTACATAGTTTAGATTTCCTTTTGGTTGTCGGGTTTGCTGATTAGCCTCTGTTTGATTGATAGATGTCAACGGGATGTCCTACGTTCTTAGATTTCGCAGATGGTGCTAGTCGACATATGCAGTAGCTTGCTTCTGCTTCTTGGGTTATCTTTTCACCTGAACATCTAGTTGTGTCCTCAGGAGGTGCTTGTCTCGGTCCTACATCTAACAATGTGGCTGAGTATAGTGCCGTTGTTGAGCTACTTCGGGATTCCATTTCACATGACTTTAGAAGTCCGCCTGGATTCACAACTAGTTGTGTCTCAGCTTAATGGGCAGTACCGTGTATGAAACCCTACATTACTACGGATATTCCTTAAGGTATGACTCTTGGAGAGACATTTTGTTTCCATTACATACATTCATATTCCGAGAAGTCATAATTTTATATCTAATGCATACGCTAACTATGTTTTAGAATGGCATTTGTCACATTCATCATGAGTACATAAATACAAAGACATTCATACATTTGTAACATACACACATGTAGTAGAACCAAGAACCAAAGTTGTATATATATATAAATATGTCCAAAAATGGTAGTGTCATACAAAAATGGAGCCCGTAGCCCTAAAAAATATACAAATCGATACAAAAAATAATGAGACCCCGTGATATCTATTCCCTCCGAGGAGGCCTAGCTGTCGCCTCGATGGGATGTGTCTCATAGTAGTACTGTACTGCATTGGCCATCCACTGCAGTAGCCGCACCCACTCCCCAGGAACACCCACTACCTGGCACTGCATAGCCTCTGGTAGTCGGGCTACCTCTATCGGTGGAACTCGAGCAACCATCCATGATACGTTGCACCGCAACATCTGGAGAGTGCGCCCTGCTGCAGCATCTGCTACCGGCTAATCTCAACCCCGACGACCATGTCTCGGGAAGCCCTCGAGTCTCACTGAGCCTTTGTTTGTGAGAAAACAGTCACCCATTAGCACATGACATTACCACCAAAAAGATTTTTTTCATTTCAACTATAATAAAAAAATCCATAAAAATTTAATAAACACAAAACCAAAAGAGTACTCATCGATGTCTCCGAAAGCTATGCCTGGTGGGAGTGACAGGTCATGGTCTTGTCTGAAGTCTATCCTCGCATAGGGATAGTCCTCTATCGCGATCACCTTCCGGTTCCACCAGCAGAAGAACTCCTCTATCTATGGTGACGCCAGATAGCCACCACCCTGTCGTGTCAAGATCTCAGCCCACCGGGTCAGGGATGGATCATGGAGACTATGAGGAGGGACATCCACCCTCGGGCTAAGTCCCGGAACCCTCTAAAAGAAGAAACTGCAGAGGATGCTACCATACCCAAAGTTTTTGGCCTTACCCTCTTTGCATTCCGTCAGTTGTGTCTTCATAGACACCAGCAGAGTAGTACACCAGTCGAATATAGTAGGCTACAAGCATTGTGATACGTAGAACATCACTGGTCTGGATTCCTGATGTAGTGCTTTAGATCTCGTGATATGTACCAAAGTAGCCACTATGATCTTTGTGCTCAGGTCCACTATGAGGTTGACTGGCACTTGGCTTCTTACTGCTCGTGTGTTGGCGGGACAATACCGTGCTATGTAATCTTGCATAGTGATCCCACCACCCACGGTCCACTTGTGTCTCCATCACTCCACTTCTGAGTTTTATAATGTATTTCGGCCATCGTAGCACTTTCAGTCTCTGACCTCACACATTAGGGGGCATCTGTTACACATAAATATTCCACCCTGTGAGCATCAACATTCTTTGGCCTGTAGGATCCATTTTAGTGACTCAGATCCATTTTTATCCTTCAATGATACCACTTTGCCCTATTTTTATTCCTACTCGCATGTTGCATCTTTATAGAAGGCGTACCCACGATTTGCATCCATATAGCCCACGGGTAGCATGTAAAATGGTAAAAACCACTATTTAATCACTTTTTACTCCCAAAAAGCGGTCATTGGGTGACCTTTGGCTCTCCATCTTCCCGAGTATCACCTCGATGTGTCCTTTCACCTACCTTTGAGAAGACTATATATTGAGCACATATGGCTTATGGACGGGAGGAAGAAGAGAATCGTAAGAGAACTCTAGTGGATTTTTTCCCTATCTTGAGTCTGCACTCATTGATCGTTGTAGTTGTGAACCAGTTGTTAACACCTAAAAAGTGCTCACTAGCTCATTCCCTTACTCACATGACCCATTTGTCCACTTTTCCACCATCTGAGCCTCTGAAACCAACAAAAGGTCACCAAAAGACCTTAGTACACCCCTTTTTCCATTAAAAAAGATTATTTTTCCAAGAAAATCATAAAAAACCCTCAAAAAGGGTCCAAATTCCCAAAAATATTAAAAAGGGAATTAAAATATTATTTTTATTCAAAAAAGGAAAAAGGAGGGAAAAGTACCTAAACCATGTTGGTCCGGTTTAGGTACTTTTCCCTCCTTTTTCCTTTTTTGAATAAAAATAATATTTTAATTCCCTTTTTAATATTTTTGGGAATTTGGACCCTTTTTGAGGGTTTTTTATGATTTTCTTGGAAAAATAATCTTTTTTAATGGAAAAAGGGGTGTACTAAGGTCTTTTGGTGACCTTTTGTTGGTTTCAGAGGCTCAGATGGTGGAAAAGTGGACAAATGGGTCATGTGAGTAAGGGAATGAGCTAGTGAGCACTTTTTAGGTGTTAACACCAGTTATGTTCACCTTCCAAAATCCTTTCTAGTTTGAGTTTGCCATTCATGGAGGATTGAAGTGGTGGAGGCACAAGTGGATTGATCTAGATCTTGGTTCAGATTGGTTGCCGGCAAGCGGTCGTATGACTTTGTACTTCTTCTTGTTCCTTAATATAAATACTCATATTCTCGTCCATTCATGGTGTGAATGTCATTTATTATACATTGGGTTACATTTTCTTATGATATTATGGGCCATTGTTATTGATAATGTTAATGCCATTTATAAATTATATGTACTTGTTGGATATTGGCTGTCAAGACTAATTTGCAGATTACAAGTGCGTGGAATGAAAGCTCCAATGGGGATCTACATCAAACGTTGGATCGAGGTTGGTTACATTTCTCCATTATTTTAGCATTGTCATTTATAATAGCATTGCTTTGAGAATTGAGTAGATATCTGGTAGTCATTTGTCTGTTGTGCTATTCCCAAGCCATAGTGAGTTTTCTCCAATACACCTGATTTTCAAAGGTCATCACCCGCTTCTTAAAATTGATCACTTCCATACTGTCATTAGCCCATCCAATCCCCAGCAACGCGGGATAGGAACTTCCACCTTTGACAAACTCAATGACATCAAAATCCGCATAGGTTTTCATTCCCTCGATATCCACAACAAGGCATGGAACTCTCCCAATTGGTGTGACTTTGGCCTGATTATCCAATCGCAGCTGTATGGGAGACCAACTCAACGTTGGGCTCCCCATATTTTTCCATGCCTGCTTTGTCAATATGTTAACATCAGACCCGAGATCCAGAATAACTGAATCGACCTCGTAATCCCCAATATGGAAATTCTTACGCATTTCTTTGCCTATCTTCTTCCTCTGTAAGGAGTTCACCACGGACTCCCTCTGTCCCTTGGTCAGTCGATGCAACAAACTCTCAATCTCGGCAAGTGCATCAGGATCGCGTGCCAGTGATAAACAACTTTCAAAAACGTTTTGCAGAGTACCAGACTGCCGCGAAGTGCTTGCTTCTGAAGTTGAGTAAAAAATAGGGGGCATGCCATAAATAATTGACTTAACACGATCTTTTTCCATCGCATTACGCGCTTCGAAGACTACGTCATGTTCGACATCAATATCAAATTGTGCCTTCTTCTTCCCAGCCAGCCGGATCAGAGGATGCGAACCATCTTCTCCTGTCGTCGCACCTCCATAGGTGATAACTGCAACAACAACATCTTGCGTCCGTGGCTCTGTTGAGATTGTCGCGCCTGTGGGTCCTTGATTCTGGTTTGGCGGGGGGTTCAAAGGTTGATTCACATTCTGATTGGCATTCTGATTCTGACTCTGTTTCTAGTTCCGTGGCTGATTCTGATTTGGAAACTGGTTTTGATTCTGCAACTACGGTATATTTCCTTCCTGCCATCGTGCAATCAACTGCGGATAGTTTTCAACAGTGTGAATAGAAACAAAAAAATACGTACACCGTGTCTGCAACTGTGGGAAATCTCGCTGATAATGCCCCAATACCCCGCAATTGCAGCATTGGACAGGTCCGCAACCTCGTCCTCCCCGGAATCCTCCACAGAATCCCCCTTCCTGCTGATATTGTGGTTGAAGAAACTGTTCCTGCATGGGATTCAGTTGCAGCTGAACACACTGCCCTGGCTGAACACATGGTGCTGGCTGAACGTACTGTGGTTTCTAAATGTACTGTGGCTGCTATGGAGGCATTTGCATCTGAGTATATTGTGGCACAAACTGTTGTTGTGGTTGCGGCTACGGTACAAACTGCATCTGCGGTTGAGGTAGCGGTTGGGCCACCTGTGGCTGTGGTTGTGGCTGCTGTATTGCACGCTGGTCTTCCTTCACATAGAATGTGTCGTACCTTCTCTCTTTGAGTAAGCCATATGCACAAAAATCCTTATCGTCATGCCCAAACGACTTGCAGAATGTACAATACAAATTCATCGTCTTTGTGACCATCTTCTGCATGTATTGACACTCCTCATGTCGATGCCCATATACCCGACAGATGCGGCACCATGGGATGTCTCTGCCACTTAATGGGTTCGGCGCTCCTGATACCAGGTAGTTGCGGAAATCTGGGCAGTTATCCCTTGTGTGTCCTTCGGCGCGACATTGAGTACACCAAACCTCCTCGTAGTGCTCTTTTCCCTTTTTAAGATCTTGTAATTGAATTGTCCAGTTTGCCAATTATGTTTGGATCTGATACATTCCAGCTGTGTTCTCACCAATCGGTGAAGCTTCTAACCGCATCACAATCTCCAGAGCTTCACTCGGTGTTGTAATGTTCTATTGCATCAACGGGAGTCAAATATGAGGTAGCAACGCCATGATGAACCACTCCTTGTGCTGGACATCGCTCATGTTGAAGCTGACTATTGCCATCAGTGTTTTGAACCTTTGATCGAAGTCCCAAATAGTTTCATTCGGATACTGCTTAATATCTTTTAGTTTTGTAATATATTGTGCTTCATATTTTGGTTTTCTGAACTCTGCAATCAATCATTTTTTAACCTCATCCATTGTTTTCTCTGGAGTGTCTGTAGGAATTTGTACAAACTTCATAAACTAGTCCAATGCGCGACCTGGAAGAGTTGTCGCCAACTGACCTTTCTTGGCGTCATCATCTGTAATTTGCTTAATAGTCCATACTACTTCACATAAGAACCAGTATTGCTCTAGCTTGTCAGTTCCATTCCCATGGAACAGTGGTAACTTCACATCTTCGCCTACCATCCTGGGCTTCCTTCCTACAGTCGCTGAGCTGCTAGCAATCAAGTTCTGTTGACATGATGAACAAAGTGGTGTCAAAGCTTTGTTTCTTCCTGGTTGTGAGACAGTGAGCAGAGGTGTGGGTATGTTCTGCTGGGGTTTGGTCCTGCCTCTTTCCTGGGTGTAGCCTAGTTTTCCTTGTCGGCACTATGAGGTCGCTTTGTCCTGTGTGGTCTTCCTTCATGGCTTTGCGTTTCGACCGCAGCAGGACCTTCTCCTATTCTCTACCTCTTCTCTTGTTGAAACGTTGCTCCTCCCCTCGTAAGACCACTCTCTTCCTTGGCTTCCTTCACAGTCTCATCATCACTTGCACCCATCTACCCCATATTATTCCATTTACCGCCCCCCCTACTGTCGCGGAATCCACAGCCTCTGCCCACCAGGGTTCTACTGGTCGAGGTGCATCTTAAGTATGCCCTTTTTGCAGATGAGCATCTTAATGGACAACTGTAGTGACAACAGAAACCTACCTCTCGGTCTGTTGAAAAATTCCCTTTCAGCTTCGCTATAAGGATTTGTCGTATCAACCACAAACTTAGTGATATAGCCTTCCAATATACTGTCGACCCAGACCTCAACAACCTATGATGCTTTGTTATCTACCTCTTGTAGCTCCTGGATTAGTTCTGGGGTCCAAGATGTTGGCTCACCACCTTGGAAGTTTCGCTTTTGAAAGGTCAATTTCACTAACCATTCATACAAGATGATTGGGAATTCACAGAAAAAATATTCGTGTGGACTATCATGTATATACTTTTCCAACCACCAATCCGTCAAAACCTTAGGGTTCTGATTTTCTTTCTCAGTGAACTCTCGCAACTTTAGGTCGAACCAATCTTGAATTTCTGGTCTCGTCGGATGCCACATGTCCTCCTTCCACTTCGCGCTACGGTCCTGGAAACGGAACCATTTGTTGACACAAACCCAGTCGACAGGGGTTCCTCACACTGTCGACACCCAAACCGCTATGATCTCCCTGAGAACTGGCCCAGACAGGTTTTACCCTATCCAGCAACACCTGCGGAGCAGATGAAGTCTCACCCGAGATGTTCAAGGGAGAGCTGACGAAACCACGTTTCCACCGAATGAAGGAGGACTTTGTGTATTAACTCATCAACTTATCGTAGCATTGCATAACAGATCTAACCATTCAACTTAGGAATTAAACATAATTATAGAATTATTCAACAGATCTCATCATTGACAGAACCACCAATGCGCAATAGATATAACAATAAAACATTAATTGCAGTAAGAAAACATCGCATCATTCACAGATTCATATCGCATAATGCATTTATCACAAGGAAACAGGAAAGACACAATGATTCGGCTCAAAATCACATCATATTAACCTTCGCAACAACCCATAGATACATCAATATAGCTCTTCTGTCGCATACCCAAATTAATAAATAATAACAAGCAAAATCCCTTCGAGATCAACTGTCTCTTCCATTGATCAATTCTCGCCTTCGATCGGTATATCAACACTTACAATGCTATGTGTATTTATAGGCCAGTTCCTTTACATTTGCGGTCCACTTAGGCAACCATCTAACTACTTCTTAACAAACTTTACAAAAAGGATGACCCAAAAACCCACATAATGCGGTCCAAATGACCCAAAACTACCTAAACTTATCGACTTGCGCGCTGTTTTCCGTCTTGCGTGGCATCTTTGGCCCTTCGCAACATCCACGATGCTGCATAGTTGACTCATCCAAACTGCCTAACAATAGGAATTATCAATCAGAAGATGTTAGCCACGACTCAGACGAACAACCCGATCTCCTTCAATTTTCACGGACTGATGATATTGACTGTAATATAGTAGAATTAGTCACTGACTTAGGAAGTTACAATACTAACTTAGTTAAAACAAAAAACATATGTTGGGTTTTATACTTCGATGGTTCCAAAACCCAAGAAGGATCCAGAGCCGATTGTGTTTTAATTGACGCTGAAAGAAACAAACATTTTTTTTATCTTGTAGACTAGAGTTTGAATGCACAAATAACACAGCAGAATATGAAGCTCTAGTTCAAGGATTAAAGAATTCTATTAGTTTCGATGTCAAATATTAAAAAGTCTTTTGTGATTCAGAGATAATTGTCAGACAGGTAAGAGATGTTGGGTCATGGAATTTTCCCTTTTTTATCACACCTATTACCTCTTTTTGCCCTGTCTTACCTTATTTTCTTAAACCAGATCTATGTATTTTCCTCAAGATGAGCATGAATCCTGACAGGTATGATTTATTATTGGCTTACTTGATCAATGCCTAAGGTTGTTATGGTTATGAATTCTATTCTTTTATTTATGCTAACTTGTGTCGATTTTATTAAGATAAGCTCAAAGCATTGAGAGACACAGGTGTAGCAGCCCGCTAAGACCATGGAAGGAAGGTACGATTGGTGCCAGCTATTACTCCACAATTATGATTCCATACAATGAACATAAACAATGTGATCATCTCTCTATGGGGTAGCTGTAACAAGAATCGCTGCAACAGATAGAGCACTTCCCGGTCAGTAAGTCCGTTTATCCATTGACAGCCAGAGTAACAATGGCCTTCACATCCAATGGATTCATTCAAGTCCATTCACGGTTGTAGCTGTTTCTGTTGTGACTCGGCAGCCTAAAGATCAAATATCTTCATGGCTGCACGAATTTAGTGGATCGGGATTGTATTATGCATGTATAAATTTGGGAAGGCATTCAGAGCTTCGGGTTGGTTGATTGTCAATTGTACGAGCTGTAACAGAGTGATGTAACTGTGAATTACCATTTTTAATACAAGGAGCATAGTTATTCATATTTCTGTGTTTTAATTCGTGTTAGTTCACGACACCTCTGTTTGAAGCCCAGGGCCCGCCTTCTCACAAAGATTTCCAAGTTAAGTAGGTACTTTAGTTTATTTCTGTTGTGTGGTGTGGATTTAAAGTAGATATGTTTTACAGAGAAGCTACAACAGTAGTAATTGTTAAATGAATTTTCCTTTCGTAGTTAATGGTTGCATTCTGAATTGCTATAGTTGCGTGGTGTGATAGTCAACTGTGTAGGTTATTTCCTTTTATGCAAGTGTGCTAGTTAGCTGTTACAATTGAGCTCAACTCTAGTTTATTTATGTTATTCATCTTTCTTGAAGTTTATTGAATTAGTCAGATTATGATTGCGATTGGTTTTGATTTCTTACTGTCATTTATAATTTGCAGATTAGATAATTTTAGACATGTTATGGTTAATTCATTGTAGTTTGATATATTTAAGATTTAACTTCTTGCAAAAGTAAGTCTAGCTTAATTCTTCTTAGATCAATGATTGCTGGAGTGATGATTGTAGGAAGCTAAATGTACTTTGAATTCTTAGATCGATAAATTAGATTAGTTTTATCCATGAGATGAGTTTGACTGAGCAGATAGGTAGGATAATTTATCTCCATTTATTCAATCAACTACTTGAGTGTTTATGCATAGATTGTGCTATTTTCCTTTGAAATAAAAATACCTACCTAGGTTGACAATTTATATTGAGCATCCCTTGTGTTAGTTGTAATTGATTAGCGTATAGGGTGACCAACATTTTGGCGCCATTGCCATGGATGGTAATTGATAGACATAGATAGTAGTTGATTATTTGATTTCATTTTAGCTATGATTATTTGAAGCATGCATGAATATGAGAAGAAAAACTCGTGAACCCCCTCAAAATACTAGCATTGCAGGTAAAAGAGGTCGTGGCTGTAACCAAGGTTTGGGAAGACAGACATACATTAATGATATAATTTCTAGAGATGATTCCTCTACCGGACTACCGCGAGCATCTTCATGAAGGGAAAAATCCATTCTCCCTAGTCTTGAAACATCTGCATCAACCATGGAGAACGCAACGAGACCTTCAACTCCCATTCCGGAGAAGAAGCCTCCTAAAGACAAAGGAAGTGCTGTAGGTGCAGTGGGACGAGAGGAGATCTATCATATTAATGGACACATAGTCACTAAAGAAGAGTGGTGGGAACATCACCAAGAAGAAGAAGAAGAAGAAGAAAGAAGGCGAGAGGAAGAAAGAAGGAGAGAAGAAGAAGCAAGGGCAGATGAACTAAGAGAGAAATAAGCATTAAAATTTTGGAACAACATGGATAACGGAGAACGTGAAGGAAATAATGAAAACCAAAATAACCATGAAGTGGAGGTGGAAGATAATCAACATGGTGAAACTGTTGTCACACTCGAATTCCCTATCCTCCAAACACCAGGGGAGCCCCCCATGAAGAATATTTCACCCTCGGTTCTCCCTAACTTCCATGGTAAGTCCGTTGAAGATCCAGATGAATTTCTTTTTGAATTTCACATCCTCGGTTGAAGTTACGACTACACCTCCAGTGCGCATAAATTGAAATTATTCCCAGCCACCCTGAAAGGAAACGCTCTACGCTGGTTTATGAGATTGGGTCATGAGACCATTACTACTTGGGATCAAATGAAACAAACCTTCATTTCCAAATATCAAGAAGATTGTAGAACCAGAGATAGGAAGGAAGAGTTGTTTAAAATGGTTCATAAGGAAGAGGAGAGCTTGGAAGCTTTTGTTGAGAGATTGTTATATAATTTACAGAGGTCTGGTCATGCCGATATTGGGAAAGATGTACTCAAGATTATCTTACTATGTGGGATTAGAGAAGATTTCCTAGATATGTTGAATTTGTTGGGAAAGGGGGATATCTCAAAGGAACCCTTTGAGAAGATTGTCGACTTATGTTGAATATAATCGAGGGGATCCTCTAGAACCAACAATCGGGAAAAAGAACGAGATCGAGATGTCTTCACTAGGACACATGAGTCAGCTAGTGGAGGAGCCACTTGGGTAGAAGTTGCCAACCTTCTGGAGAATTTTAAAACATATATGATGAGCTCCATTTTCTCAGAGTTGGATGTCTTGAGAGAAAAAGAGAGCAAAGCAGTAGAAGACCTGGCACTTGGTGTCTTCTGTGTGAAATGAAGAAAGAAGCACCCTGTTATAGGTCAAATCTGCACTTCTCCATCCGTGATCACATTGCTCTATCGATCACACAAAAGGACACCATGGATTGGAGAGATAGGTTGAACTAGATGAGTTACTGCTGGAACTACACTCTTCAGTTGAGAATTTTACTGTTGCTACTGATTTCACAACATGTGCGCTACTCTTGCTATAGTAAAATAGTGCACACCTTAAAAGATGCGCTGCTTTTCTCAAGGACAACTAGCGCACACCTTGAAAAATGTTGCAAATGCTTGTTGCAAAGCACAAAAGTTGCTCTCTGTGCGCTACTCTTGTTGTATGAAACCCATGCACATCTTAAGATGAAATCAAAAAATATATTAAGATTACGAATTGGGATTGGTTGAAGTTGGTTCTGCAACTTCCCCAACCTCCCATAAATACAAGGAGAATCCATGAGAGAGAGACCTAGAAAGAATGCATTAAGTGTTGTTACGCTGGAGGAATTCCCAAGTCATTGTGAAGAGCAGGAGCCCAAGACTCGTTTGCAGAAGCATCTTGACCGATCAGGTATATTTGTACTAATTCATGTTTCTTTGACAATAAAAGGTGGAAATACCCTTCCTGTCCCAAATCGAATGTCTATTGGATTGTATGTTCATTTGGTTCAATGTCTGATTGTATTTGATGTTAAGTTTTTTCTTAGTTCATCATATTTATTACAGTCAAGATACGATGAGGAAGGTTTCCTTTGTGTTGTAGGTTCATCATAGCAGAAGATCAAGCGGAAGACTAAGCGAAAGTTAGGACCAGTTGTCGATAAAAGGTACATCTTTTGATATCTCGATCTCTTTCTATTTGTAGGAACTAAATGCAATGCAATGAATGTATTTACCTGTCACTCCGCCCAAGTTGGTATTGTCTTATCCTCACTATAAGGTATTAATCATGTCTTATCTTTAGTTTTGGAAAACAATGAATGAGAAAGTTTAGTGAAAGTTGTTTACTTTTAAGCACTCTTTATTTCAGTCACAACCATGCCACACACTCCACTACAACCTTTGAGTAAAGAACAACCATTTAAAAAGAACACTTAATAAAATTTATTAGGAACTTTTTCTTTAGGGTTGTCACTTCACCAACTATCTTAGGCTAGGGTTTCGGATCAGAACACACTTAAACTATCTGGAATCAATTTCATTACTCAACAATCGTAGTAAGACATTCTTTAGGTTAATCCATATGTATCAAAATTTCTTGGGAAACTCCACTGAAACCGGAGCTTAGCACAAGGTCGTGTGAGACTAGAATTGATGAGGATAACCCCTCACTTTCTTTTCGAGCATAAACCTGAGCTGTCTCGCGTACGGCGACCCTTTTGGATTTCGGGCTTTGTTACCGTGCCCATCCATTACAGCTAGACTGACGACTGTCCCACCAAGAATTTTCGTACTTATGGTAGCCTTAGTATCTTGACCATCTATGACTCTTCACAGGTAGAGTGGAAGGCTATTTCCACTTCACCTCAAACATACACGGAAGGTAACCCTTTGGCAGTAATCTTGAGAGGGAGGTTTGGTGATTCAAACGCTTCCACCCAGAGGAACTCCATTGGACTCCGTGTAACTGACCATCTATACTCTATTGGTTTGTTCTGGGCCCTCATCATCCTAGACTGAGTTCTGAGAGTATCAGCTTTGCTTGCCTGGTCTTGATCACCTTAGGACATTTTTAGTGGTGTGCTTTTTGTGCTGCATGTTTTTAGTTTGCCTTAGATATTTCTGGCCCGTTGAGTCGGAAACTATGGATAGCATCTTGGTGAGAACCAATCAAGGGACCCCTGTTCAAGGGGATCCTTGTGCTTTTCCATTCATTGGGAACATTGGTACTCCCTTAATGGCTACCTTGAATATTCCAGGATTCACTATAGGGCTACTGGTTTGGTTGTTTTCCACTCAAAATGCCTTGCATGCTCCTGATGCTTCTCAAGTAAGCACTTCACATCAAGAGCATCCGAACCTTATTCCTGCTTCGCCAGTAACATCTTCTCCTCCTCCTTCTAGCTCATGTGGTGAAAGTAGTAATACTAGTAACCAACAATCTAAAAGGAATAGACTGAGGAAGAATAGGAAGAATATGCCAAAGCAAGGGGGAAGCCACACATCCTCTAGAAGTCATGTTGGGGGCACCCACCCAGCCTATGGAAGTCACGTTGGGGGCACCCACCCAACCTTTGGAGGTCATGTTGGGGGAAAAATTTCAGTAACTGCAAATCATACTGAACCTATGCAACCAGCCTCTGGAGGTCATGCTGGGGGAACCTACACAACCTCTGGAGGTCATGTTGGGAGAATTCACTCAGTCACTGTAAATCATACTGAACCCACCCACCCAACCTATGGAAGTTATGTTGGGGGCAACCACCTAGCCTTTGGAAGTCATGCTGGGGGAACCTACTCGGCCTCTGGAGGTCATGCTAGGAGAAACATTTCTGTCACTGCAAATCATACTGAAATCATGTCTTCGACCATTGTTGCTCATGTTGAAGACACATCATTAATCACTGCTAGTCATATTAATGACAAGTCACCAGTTACTGTGAGTCATACTGGAGACACTGAATCAACCACTGCAAGTCATGCTGAGAAAGTTGACATTGTTGACAAACCTAATAAACCGAAGCTTAAGTTCCCTTGTAAGTTTTGCAAGGGAGACCACCTGACCTATTTGTGCACTGTACTTGTAGAAGTGTAAAGAGTGTCGTGCGTAGTTCAAAAGTATTCTACTTCTGAGCAACCAACCACTGCAAGTCATGCTGGGGGGAAGCTGTCAGCCAATGCTAGTCATGTTGAGAGTACTGTTGTTGTAAAGGAGTCTAAGCTTATAGGACGCAAACCAAAGTTCCCTTGTAAACTTTGTAAGGGAGATCACCTTACTCACCTGTGCCCTACCATTCCAGAGGTGTGGAGAGTGTGGTCCATGTTTGAAGGATCCTCTGCTCCTGAATTGTCTATAGATTCCCAACAGCCTGATCAACCTTTGGTTGATGAAGTGGTTGAACCAATGCAATCTTTGGTCAACCCCACTCTTCCTTCAGAGAGTGAAGTGATCGAATCGATGCAATCTTCGACCAATCCCATCAGTCCTTCAGAGACTGATGCACCTATCCCTGAAATCTTCTGCATTACCAGTTCGGATGTTTCTGAAATAGGGGGAACTTCATCTATGCCAAGTGAACCCCTACCAAGCTTTGGGATCATTTCCTTTGATTGGAAAAGTCTAATTGGGCCTCGCCTTCCTTCTGCTACACCTTTCCAGATAAATGTTGATATCGGCAACCACACGGTTCATCAATGTATTGTAGATGAAGGAACCTCTATTAGTATCTTATCCCCTTATGCTTGGAGAGATTTAGGTTTTCCTAACCTTGTTCCAGCTATTAATTGGCCGTTGAATTTCGATAAAAGACCTAGTGAACCATTGGGATTCCTCCCTCAGGTACCTGTTACTTTGGGTGGAAAAATAGTCTTAGTTGATTTTATGGTTTTAAAGGACCCTATGGACTTTGATATGATCCTAGGGCATGATTACCTATATGCTATGCAGGCTGTGGTGTTTATGCTCTTTCGCGTGATGCATTATCCTCACAACGAAATCATTGTCACTATCGATCAACTTACATTTGTTGATCCCTCTTATTACCCAACTATAGACCGAGTATATCCCTTGCTAGTAGGAACTACCATGTCACAATAAAATTATGTGGCATATTGTTCCTTGAGTCCAATTGATACCGAGACGAAGCCTCTGAATTCATGCTTACCTTCTAGGGACTGGGTCCCGACAATTAACCAGGTGATGACTCCATCTGAATGTTTAGATATATGTTCCATCTAGGATAATATACTTCCCTCTGATGAAGTTTTCCTAGAGTCTATAATGCAGTCTACCATTCATTTGGACATTGATCCACCTACGAGCATTCTTCCACCTTTTCTTTGAGCTCATTAAAAACAGTAAGGAGGCTATGAGCATTCTTTCACCTTCACTTCGAGCTCGTTAAAAACAGTAAGGAAGCTAGGAGAATTCTTCCACCTTCACTTAGAGCTCGTTAAAAACAGTAAGGAAGTTATGAGCATTCTTCTGTATCTCCTTTGATCTCGTTAAAAACAGTAAGGAGGTCATGAGTGTAGCTAGGGTTTTACCCCTAGCTTGTGCAAATGAGCACCTACTAAGGAGAATGGACTCCTTAGTAGCAGTTCAGTAAATGGAAATTATTATGCTAAAACAGAAATGTAAACTACTCTAAAACATGTGCATGAAACATAAACAACAAAATGTAAATAATGGTTTTTCTATTAATTTTTACCTCCAAAGTGAAGGTTGGTGAAGCTCTTGCAATGTCCAAGAGGGTTGCTCCAAGCTCCAATGTGCTCCTTCTCTTTCTCCAATGGTGGGAATGGGCCAAAAGGGGCTCTCAAGGTGAAAGTGGCTCAATGGTGAGCTAGGGTTTCAAGAGAGATTTTGGCAGAGTAAGGGTATACTTGATTGTGGATATGGAATAAGGGGTCTCCATCACCTATTTATAGTTTTTTGGTGGTGGAGTGCTGGCCCATGGTTTTGGGAACCATATGGTTTAGGGCAGCTGTATAGGGTTTTTTCCTCATTTTCCTCATTATTTTATATTTTTTATTCCCTTTTTAGAGGGATTTTGCTATTTTAGAGGAATTTTGGATATTTTTGGAGGAAAAAGGGGTTTTTTAGCCTTTTTGGAGGCTTTTTGATGGTTTTGTGGCCTTTTGGAGGCTTTTTAGTGGGATTTTTAGGGTTTTAAGAGAAATATGGTAGGAAAATGGACAAAATGAGCCATGTAATGAGGTAGATGAGGTAGTGAACACTTTTTGGGTGTTAACAATGAGTTTACTTTTTCGGGATCGTTAAAACTTTACAGAAAATATTTTTATGGAGTTCTCTGTAAGCTCTTGTTAGAATCTTTAAATATGACAAGATTGTTGAGTATAGTTGTCATTCCAGATTCGTTAAAGGATTTGAAGCGACATCCACTTAGGTATAAGTTTACCCCTTTTCCGGACCTTTGTGGATCATTTACGAAAAAGGTATACTCTAGTCATACGTGGCTAGAATAGTTCTTCTCTCATCATTTTACACTTTTCGGGGGAGGAGACTAACTGTACGAAAAAGGACTTTTGGAGCCTTCTTTAGGGTTTTCAGGCTCTCGAAACATGAAAACACCAAGCGAGCACTCACCTACTCGTGCTCGATGTGAAATCCATGATAGGGTATATAGAGGATTGTTTAAGTTTTTCAGACTCTATAAACAGGAAAACACCGGTTAGCATATACCAACCCAGGATCGATATTAAAATCCACGGGTAGGTGTATGGAGTTATTGTTTAAGTTTTTCAGACTCCTTAAAATTGAAAACACCGGAGAGCAAGAACAGATCTCGGCTCGATATTAAAATCTAGAGATTAGTATTATAGAGCATTCTTCTATCTCTTCTTTGAACTCTATAAACAATGAAGAAGGTCGAGAGTCTTCCTCCCATGGGCTCATTAAAATTTTACATGGTTGGATCTATTGAGTTTTCTTTCTTGGACTCATTAAAAAAACAAGAAGGACATTCTTTTACCAAAAAGAATAAGGGATAAGAAGGGTATATCACATCTTTTTCAGTTTCAAAGGCAATTAAGTCAGTCATGTCCTTGAACACAACACCTATTTGAGTCTATCATTTTAGTTGGGTTTTAGTCTTTGACGTTAGGGTGAACCTGATATCCGATTTTACTCCCCCGGTTGGTTATTCTTCCAACCACATGGAGGGTCCATTAATGTCTCCTACATTGCAGGCTTATATAATTTCCCCCTCATGTTAAAAACTACCTAAGTCACTTTGTGTCATGCTCACTGTTCAAGGATACATCCTGTGTCGGCCATTCTGTAGTTTACCTTGACTTCATGTGTCGGCCATCCTAGTGTCAGTTTGTTTCATCTTGCTTGTCCTACTCCACATCAGCTCATACCTTTTGAGTGTTCCTCGTGTTGGATGATGGAGGATGCCTTAAGGCCTCCCTTCCAACGGACTTATTCCCATCGAATTCAACTCATTATGCTCTGGGAACGAAGTTTAGAGTTCCGGTTAGTACCTTGGGGATTGTAGTCATTAGTGGCAGTTTTCCTCGCTGTTGAATAATGGGAATACATCAATGTCTCTTATTCAACAGGTTCCTCAGGTGTTCGAGTTCAAGTCCCCTTGTTCACACTTGTTGGAACGTACTAGGTACCTTGGACCCCATTATCATTATCGATGGAAGTCCTCGTGTTTGTTAATGGTATACATCAATGACGGGTAATCAAATGATACCCCCCATGTTTGACCTTAGCTCATTTATTCACATGGTTAGGGTTTGTACCTTGGGTTGTTTGGATGAAGACCTTGGGACTATGATAACGTCACCATATTTATGTTATCACCCAAGTTGCGCAAGACTGATCCTCACTTATTTTTTGGCTCTTCATGAGACATAGATCCAGTTTGTTGTTATGGCTATGATCTCTCATTTTGACATGGATCCACGCTTGTATCTCATTGGCCATGCTATATATACATCTCCTCGTTATGAATCAGAGATCATGTTGTATCATGCTACACATCTATATGATGTCAAGATTGTAATTGCTCGCTGACCTTGATCATTGTTTCAAGTACTTTTGTGACTTGGTTCTGCGGTTTCTTGCTCCTCCTCTGACTTGGAATTATAATGTATTTCAGCCATCGTTTCCCTCTGACCTCACACATTAGGGGGCATCTGTTATAGGTCAAATCTGCACTTCTCCGTCCGTGATCACATTGCTCTGTCGATCACACAAAAGGACACCATGGATTGAAGAGCTAGGTTGACCTAGATGATTTACTGCTAGAACTACACTCTTCAGCTGAGAATTTTACTGTTTCTACTGATTTCACAACATGTGCACTACTCTTGCTATAGTAAACCAATGCACACCTTAAAAGATGCATTTCGTTTCTCAAGGAAAACCAGCGCACACCTTGAAAAATGTTGCAAACGCTTGTTGCAAAGCACAAAAGTTTCTTAAGATGAAATCAAAAAAATATTAAGATTACAAATTGGGATTATTTGAAGTTGGTTCTGCAACTTCCCCAACCTCCTAGTTCAACCACCTCTCGATTCCAACTGCCTACCTTGTCCCATAAATACAAGGAGGATCCATGAGAGAGAGACCTAGAAAGAATGCATTAAGTGCTGTTACGCTGGAGGAATTCCCAATTCATTGTGAAGAGCAGGATCCCAGGACTCGATTGCCGAAGCATCTTGACCGATCAAGTATATTTGTACTGATTCATGTTTCTTTGACAATAAAAGGTGGCAATACCCTCCCTATCCCAAATCGAATGTCTATTGGATTGTATGTTCATTTGGTTCAATGTCTGATTGTATTTGATGTTAAGTTGTTTCTTAGTTCATCATATTTATTACAGTCAAGATACGATGAGGAAGGTTTCCTTTGTGTTGCAGGTTCATCATAGCGGAAGACTAAGCGAAAGCTAGGACCAGCCATCGATAAAAGGTACATCTTTCGATATCTCGATCTTTTTCCATTTGTAGGAACTAAATGCAATGCAATGAATGTATTTACCTGTCACCCTGCCCAAGTTGGTAGTGTCTTCTCCTCACTATAAGGTATTAATCCTGCACAACACACCCACTGAAAGAATGTCCACTTGACAAGGTGGAGGTTTGTCAGATATGTGAATTGGATCATGATACCAAGGAATGTACTTCATTACCCAAAGTCAAAGCAGTCCTGCAGGCATCTACTTCATATGTGGAACAAGCTTATTTCATTGCTCAGAAGAAGCCTTGGTAGCCTCGGAATCAAGGTATGAACCCAGATCTATCACCTTTTTTGGAATAATATGAATAATATGAAAACACAATTCCCTTCACATTATTATAAAAACCAATGGAATCCATCTCAAACTTCAATGCAAAATCCTAACCCTTGGACGCCATGGGAACAACAATCAAACCAACAAGCTCCCCGGACACCCATCTGGAGAAATTCCTACCCAGGAAATAATTTTCCTCATCACCAAACTCCTTATCAATAGTATCATCCTCAACAATATCCTCACCAATAGTATCAACAACCACAGATGCAACTTCAAAACAATGCCACACCTATGAACGTACCACTACGACCACAACTTACTACTTAGCCTAACCCCAACTTGAATAATAAAGCAGTTCATCAATTTGAGACTGCCAACATGCTTGCTTATTCCATTTCCCCAATTCCCTGCAATGACATACACCTACGATCAGGGAGGGTAGTGGAACCCATTATCATTGAGGATGTTCCATCCTCTGTGACTGAAGCAAGAATGGATTAGCAATTCAAGAGTTCAGTTAATACAACAATCCCCATCATTGAGGATGCTAAAACTCCTACTGAAACACCAGCTGAAACACAGGAATAAATATACATCGAAACACACACAATCGACCAAAGAACCACCATATCCTGAACGATTGGCCCTACAAAAGATAGTGGAACAACCTCAGTTCAATCTCTTAGGGGAATTGAAGAATCTATATGTCAAAATTCCATTGTTACAAGCCCTTCATGGCATTCCCATGTATTCCAAGACTGTTAGAGATTCATGTGTAAAAAAACTAGGAAGAAAGCCTAGGGATCCTCCCGTTTTCCATGTAATGAGAAAAATCTCCGAACTAATAATGGGGAAGACTCCTTTGGATAAGTATTATGACCCTGTAAACCCTACTGTTACAGTACACATAGGACACACTCAGATACCTAATGTTTTGGTTGATTTAGGCACAACTATCAATGTTATGACCATCACAACTATGAAGAAACTTGGACTCACTAATCTTCGGCCAACCCCTACCATATTAGAACTTGCTGACAGATCAACAATCAAATCTGAGGGAATCCTGGACAACCTCGTAGTCTCTGTTGATTCGCAAGAATACCCTGCGAACTTCTTGGTCTTGCAATCGAAGTCACAGCCGAGGGGACACCCGCTGATCCTGGGAATACCTTGGTTAGCCACAGCAGATGCTTGCATCAACTGCCGGTCGGGGTCCATGACTATCTCAGACGGGACTGACATTAAAAGCTTGACTTTATACCCTCCAACCCGACCAAGCTTAGAAGCTGAAACTCCACTTTGAGTGGATCTGGGGGAAGAAGAAGGTGTTCAACCATTATGAATGATAGGGGGATCCTTAACCTTTAAGGATGAAATAGAGGACGGCGCTATTAACAGTTTCATCAGTGAGCCCACATCTATCACTAAACACGCCTACCAAATTTTGAACAGTACCTTAGATGAAAAAGAACAATAAAATCTAATGGAAGAGACTCTAGTCAGCGATGCCAATATAATTCCAGTACTTAAAAATTAGAAAAGCATTCTAGGGGAAATCGAGCTGGGAAAAACATTGAACATTAATCCTAATCTTGCGCCTGATGAGCTGGAACGCCTGATCACTTTGCTGAAAAAACACAGGGGATCTTTCGCATGGGAATACATAGATATGAAGGGTATCCCCTCTAATATGTGTACCCAACACATCTACATTAAAATTGACTCCAGACCAGTGTGCCAACCAGAACGAATGATGAACCCGAATTTAAGGGACATTGTGAAAGAGGAAATCCAAAATTTTTTGGAACTAGGATTTATATACCCAATTTTAGACAGCGAGTGGGTTTCTCCACTCGTTATTGTACTGAAAAAGAATGGGAAATGGAGAGTCTGCGTAGATTACAGAGAATTGAATAAATCAACGCAGAAAGACCACTTTCCCCTACCTTTTATTGATCATGTTCTTGATACCTTGTCTGGAAAGAAGTATTTTTCCTTTCTGAATGGATTCTTTGGTTATAACCAGATCCAAATTGCTCCCGAAGACCAAGACAAAATCACCTTCACCTATCCCTGGGGCACCTTTGCATACAGGGCACTTCCTTTTGGGTTGTGTAATGCACCGGCCACATTTTAGAGAGTTATGATTGGGATATTTTATGAGGTGGTAAACGATTGCATGGAAATTTTTATGGATGACTTCACTCCATACGGTAGTAGTTTTGATGAAGCATTGAAAAATTTAGAAAGAGTTTTAGAACGCTGTGAAAAAACCCAACTATCTTTAAGCACTGAAAAGTGAAATATGATGATGAGCAAGGGCGTAGTTCTAGGACACTTTATCTCTGCTGATGGTATCCAGGTAGATCCATCCAAAATTAGGGTAATTGAAAACATACCCACTCCTAGAACACAAAAAGAGGTACGTAGCTTCCTAGGGCATGCTGGTTACTATAGAAGATTTATAGAATTTTTTTCCAAACTAGCTTCTCCTTTATTCACCTTGTTGATGAAGGATGTACAGTTTGATTGGAATAATGCATGCCAAACAATGTTTACTGAACTTAAGAAAAGGCCATCCACTGCACCTATATTACGTGGGCCCAATTGGGCTCTGCCTTTTCATATTTCCTCAGATGCTTCAGATACTGCCATTGGAGCAGTATTGGGACAACAGGAAGGTCATGCTCCATATGCAATTTATTATATCAGTAAGATCTTGGCCCCTGCTGAACTGAACTACACTGTTACAGAGAAAGAGTTCCTTGCCATTGTTTATGCCATCAATAAATTTAGACACTACATGACTGAATATTCCACTTTTGTGCACACTAATCATTCAACCATTAAGTACTTAATGAATAAACCTATCACTAATTCTAGAGTAACTAGATGGTTGTTACTATTACAAGAATTTGACATTACGATTATTGACAAACCAGGGAAGGAAAAAGTTGTTGCTGACTTTTTATCTCGACTTACTAACAATGATGATAGTTTACCAGTCGAAGATTCCTTCCCTGATGAACATTTGCTTGTAGTATCAACTCATTCCCCATGGTACGTAGATGTTGATAACTATTTGGCTGCAGGAAATCTTCCAGAACACCTATCAAAGAGAGAAAAAGAAAGATCATACAGCAGAATGCTAGATACTGGTGGATAGACGGGCATATTTTCTACACAGGTCCCGATTTGGAAATCAGAAGATGTGTAAGGGAGGATGAAATTTTCAGTATCTTAAAAGCTTGCCACTATGAGCCATATGGGAGACATTTTGCTGACAAAAGGATAGGTCATAAGGAATTAAGGATGGGGTATTTCTGGTTGACATTGTTCAAGGATGCAAAAAAATATGTTCAGGCTTGTGACAACTTCCAGAGGATGGGCTAGCCAAATAGACTAGATGAAATGCCTCTTCAACCACAACTGGTGGTTGAACCTTTTGATAGATGGGCTATGGATTTTGTAGGTCCTATCAACCCTCCCTCGAAGAAGAAAGTTTATATCCTGGTTTGCACACATTACATGATCAAATGGGTGGAGGCTATAGCTTTGGTAAAAGATAATGATCAAGCTGTAATGGATTTCTTATATGAAGAGATCTTCACCTGTTTTGGAGTACCCAAAGAGATCGTTACAAATGGAGGACCACAATTTGTGTCTCATAAATTGGAATCCTTATTGCAGAAATATCACATTCAGCATAAGATAACCTCGCCATATCATCCACAGGCCAATGGTCAAGTGGAAAGCACTAATAAGGTAATTGAGGCTATTCTGACCAAAACAGTGAAGAGTCACCGTAATGATTGAGCTGAAAGACTTCCAGATGCATTATGGGCATACCATACCACATGGCGCAACATTCAAGGTTTCTCCCCATACAAATTGGTGTACGGTAAGAACGCTGGCTTTCCCATTGAATTTGAAATTAAAACTCTAAACACGACCATAGAAGCAAACCTGGATTTGGAAAAAGCACAGAGGAATTGATTGAATCAATTAAATGAACTTGATGAGAAGCGCACAACTGCTGTGCATCAGACAAGGTTAATTCAATAGCAACGTTCTAAATGGCACGATAGGTTCATAAAGAAGAAATTCTTCTGTGAAGGAGATTGGGATTTACTGTATGATTCACGGTTTAAGAGGGATTTCAAAGGTAAATTGCGTACAAGATGGCTAGGAACCTACCAAATCGACAAGGTGTTTGACAATGGAACAGTCCGCTTGACCACAATTGATGAGAACCAGACACCATTATTCGCCAATGGTCATCGACTGCGACAGTATCATAAACTGATTTCGAAGAATGCATTCATTTCGCATGTTGCAGCTGATCAAGATTATCAGTTAACGCAAGGGAAGGAATCTTTTTCTGCCCCTATGAATTTTTAAATTTCAATTTCCACACATAAATTTGTACATAAATAAATTGTTGTTCTGTTTTCTTTTTATTTTCTTTTACTCTTTGATCAGTTTGTTTTTTTGAATAAATGTGTATAGGAATCGACTTGAGGAGCAGCAGTCGTGACTGGGCCAGAAGATTACAGGAACCTTAGCTTATTTTCCTGTTATGAATAACTCCTTGAAGAAAATGAACAATTCGACAGCATTAACCAATCAACCGAAGATTTTCCAATTTCCATTTTTTTGCAGCTGCGACTCCGCCAAATTTTTCCCATTTTCCCTATTTGCGCAGCTGCTACTCTGCCAAATTCTTCCTATTTTTCCTTTTAGCGCAGCTGAGACTCTGCCAAAGTTTTCCCATTTTCCCTATTTGCGTAGATGCTACTCCGCCAAATTTTGCCTATTTTTCCTGTTAATGCAGCTGCGACTTTGCCAAATTCTGCCTATTTTTCTATTTTTCGCAGCTGTGACTCCGCCATATTTTGCCCATTTTTCACTATTTGTGCAGTTGCGACTCCGCCAAATTTTTCCCATTTTCCCTATTTGCGCAGCTACTACTCCTCCAAATTCTGCCTATTTTTCCTATTTGTGTAGCTGCAACTCCGCCAATTTCTCTTATTCATTATCTGCAGCTCCACCAGATTTCCCATTTCTTGAATTATACCGCCGCCAACCATTTAGCTGGGCCGCAATTTAGCCACTTCATTTCACAGCTCCAACCACAGTTCCTCCAAGAATGAAAGAATTCTATTGGACTGCTGCAGATGTCTTCCAGGAGGGATGTACTTTTTTGATCAGTTGGCGGTGGCCAACTCATAACAACACATGCGCAATTATGTTTTTGGACGTGATGACGAAGTTGGATCATTGTGGAAAGTTAAAGATTAGCTCATATTGCAAAGGTACAAGTTTCGATCATGTACATGATTAGGCATAAAATTAATGTGGCAATAGTAATTATGCTTTGTCTTTAGTCCTCGTTAGCAACCCATACCCATTTAACCGCCAAGGAACGTGTCAGAATTAACACTTATATCTATTACACGACCGTCACCTTTACCCAATCTGTACCAAAACCTGCCAATTATTCCATTTTTCATAACTGTATCACCTTTCCTTGGGTTGATAACTGTTCTATCTTTCCTAAAATACCCAATTCCAACTTCGACTGTTTGATGAATGTCCGTATGCTGCAAATTCCACGTCCGAATTGGTAATCTCTGTATTTTCCATCAGAATTACAAAGGAAAGATGATATGGGTAATCCAGTTCAGCATGGATTTGAGAATAAAGAGGTCCTGCGTGCAAACGCAGAGGTCTTCGCCATCTTTGAAGCAGCTGGGTGGACTGTGTATTTTCAATGATTAAATGGTTTTCACACAGAGACAACATTACAATTTTCTCTTAACCTGACCGATACTCATTCTGAGGTCAAAGGATTGCGCATAGATGTTACAGAAGAAATTGTGGCAGAAGTTTTTGGTTTGCCTCAAGTTGGAAGGAGATGGTTTGGTCGAAAGGTACACAATGTGACTGCAGTGAGGGATTTTCTTGCAGTCAGTGAGAATGTTCACCCAAGAGGCTGTGGAATAGTGTTGGAATCATTACCTCGGCCCTGGGATCAAGTTGCAATCTTCCTAAAGAAATACATCTCCTGTGAAGGAAGGTACAAAATTGTCTATCTCTCTGAATTCCCCTTATTATCCCATTTATGCCATGGTAATCTATTGAACATGCCATTTTATCTTTTAAAATCCATACATCACATGGCTGGTTATGTGAGAACAACCCGACATCCAGTTTCTTCTATCAAAATCATGGCTTAATTAAACTATTAACCTCAAGGTCACTAGCACAACAAAACCAGACTTGGGAACAATTTCTTGCTGGGGCCGAGATAATTCGGGAACCTGCACTATGGGTAGGAGGTATTGAAGTAGAGGAAGAGGACTGGAGTTCCTCAAATTCAACTAGGGGAGGGATAGAGTATCAAAAGACCAATTGGAGGATGAAGAGGAGGTAGATACGGGGGAAGTTTTGACAACAACAAACCTTGTTGCAGAAGAAGTTATGATGGAAGCTGTCGAAATTGAGGCTATAATATTAGAAGCTGCAACAGAAGAAGACCCTATAGAAGAAGTCACATACCCTATATAAATAGCATTTAGGGTGGAATATGAAGCAGTAGAGATGGCATCATTAGTAGCTGCAGTAGAGGAAGCTGAAATTGGAGCAACTGTAGAAGTTGCGACAATGGAAGTTGTAGCTATGGAAGCTACAATGGCAGAGGAAGAAAATCAAATAGAGGCAGTGGAAGGAGGAGACATGGAGGTTGTGGATGTTGAATCCTCCCCCGAAATAAGCGGAAATATAATTCAAGAGGAGGAATTCATCCTTGTTTTAGAAAATTTGGAGACCCCTATGTCACACCGAAAGAAGAGAATATCGAAAGGGGAAGGTCAACCATTTGGGCAGGAGAAAAGAAGGAGAACTAGATCTGTTACAACAACATAAGTGACATGTGCAATAGGGGAAAGTATTGAAATTCCCATTCTTACACCCCGATCACCCGTCATTCCACAAGAACCTACTGTAGAAGAACCCCAAATCGCAGCAGAAGCGACATGTGCAACAGGGGAAAGTATTGAAATTCCCATTCTTACACCCCGATCACTTGTCGTTCCACAAGAACCTGTTGCAGAAGAACCCAAAATTGAAAATATTATTTTTTAGAAAGAGCTGTTAAAAGAGGAGGTACAAATGCTTTGGAATGAATTGCAGAAGTGGAAAGAAGCATGTAGGAAGTAGGAAGAGAGAAGTTTGAACACGTTGGTGGAGGATGCAGATCAATTGGAGAATTCACCTCTTGTTTTGAGGGGTGAAGGACATGAAGAAGTGGTATGTCCAGAATGTGGAGATATATTCAAACTGGCAGGGTGTAAAGTCACAGTGTTGGAATTAGCAACACGAAAATTTGCACAAGCAAGGCAAGAAGGGGATTAAATACATGCAGGGGCGCTAATGGAAGAAAATGAGCCAGAAGTGGATATAATTCTTGACCATGACTTAGAGGATCTTGATGTGACCCTAGAATAGTCTCAAGATAAATAATTAGTCCAAGGAGAATATAAACAACCTAAAAGCACTGAAGTCATCTCAGAATAGAGGCTGGTACACAAGAACCGGTGCTCCAAGATCTTGTTACTGAAGTAGTAGCTCAAATAGTAGGCACTCCAAGCAATTATCAGAATTTGGATGTTGTTACACAAGAGCCAACATATTCAAAATAATTTGTCGAGGCTGCAACTCAAACAGAGGAGAATGAGATTGGAACACAGGAAGAAGGTGTTGTTACATAAGAACCAGCACCCCTCAACTTGTTTATGGAAGTTGCAACACAAACTGAGGTAATTGAAACAAGGGATGTTGTTACACAAGAACCAACATGTCCAATTTGGTTTGTCGATTTAGCCACACAAGTGGAAGCTGCCGTGACTGATGAAGAAGAAGTTGCAAATCTGTTGACTCAAGACAAGCCTACTAAGACACAAAATCATATGGTCCCAAGTCAAGCTTTGACAATGGTTCCTGAAACAGAAGTGGTGGAAGCTCAAGAGATCATTGAAATTGAATTTGATGAAGAAGGTCATGCAAGTGATGAAAGAATACAGGGATTACTGAAGGAACTTTCATTGTTGAAACTTCAATTAGTTAAATGGAGAAAACATGCAAAGAAGGGATGGTCCCTCTCTATGAATACAGAAAGAGTATCATGGAAATGAGGGAGAAATGGGTTGAGGAATTGGTTTTCCAGAAGTCCCAGTGGGACAGTGTTCAAGAAGAATTGGAAGAATTGAGGAAATTCAAGTCCATGCAACAAGAAAAAGATCAGACGTATATTCTTTCTCAGGAATTGTTGAGTTGTAGGGATCCATCTCCTTCTTACCCCGTATTTATTTATGAATAGACAACTTTATTTAAGTTGAAAGCATTGAAAGAAGGAAGACCATATTAGCTGATAGCTTCCCCGTAGTTCTTGGAGACTTTCATGGAAAGTTATTTTGGGGATCAAAATTTGTTGTGTGAATTATATTTGCAAGATAAAGCATGCTATATTGACTCTCATTCTAATCCTGTTCCCTATTTGGGGGATGTTAAGCTAAGAGCATTCACTTCTTTTGTCACCAATCATGTGCAATGGTGGGATTCCTCTCAGACTATCAATAGGAACGAGGATAATTCTACTCTTTGGATCATAAATGAACCTTGACTTCCAAGAGTTCTCATTGCAAAGCATGCAAGGTCTCTCAAATATCCTATGAAGACTCAGTACTTGATGGATATGGAAAGGAAAGTAATCACTACTTGTGTCTAGACAATCTCCAAACAACAAAAGTATGCCCTGGAAGGTAGCGAGAACAGATGGCCAACTTCTTCCCCATCTTCGAGGGAAGGGGATCCATATTGTTTTGAGAATTTTAAACAAGCTCTTCTTAGAGTGCCTGGGTATGTTAAATGCATGAAATCATGTGGACCATTGTGGCTGGGACTAAGATTCAGGTTTCCTCTCATATGGCTTCCTGTGAGCCCATACAGAAAAAATTATGTTCTAACTGAGAAGGAGGAGAAGCAGTGTTGGAAGAAGTGGGTTTCCTTCTACCTTACCAATATCCACAGATACAATATGGATTCAGATTCAGAATAGTGGAAGTTGTTGCACGAGGACATGCAATCGGACAGTTGGGGGGATATGTTGGGTTCTGGAATTGTCCCTTTTTTACCACACCTATTACCTCTTTTTCCCCTGTCTTACCTTATTTTCATAAACCAGATCTATGTCTTTTCCTCAATATGAGCATGAATTGTTGCTTGGGTTTTCACCCAAGCATGTGCGAATGTGCACCTACTAACTTCGTAGTAGCAGTCTTGATTAAAGCAGTAAAAACTAATGTAAGAAACAAATATTAATCTAACATGTGCATATTAAATCTAGAGTAAGCAGTAAAAACTCGAATGATCCATGTAAAACAAATTTTATTTATGAAAAATAGCTTTACAAATGACAGATTACCTCAATGGTGAGGTTGGTTGAGCTTGAGCAACTGCAAGGGTTAGGTGCTCCAATTCTCCAATGATCTTTCTCTTCTCAAAATGCAAGTGGTGGATTGGCCAAAAGGGGAACTCCAAAGATGGATCTAAGCTCAAATGGTGGCTCAATATCTCAGGAATGAAATTGGTAGCATAAGGATAGGATGAATGTGGATGAATAGTGAGGAGCCTCTATCACCTTTTTATAGCTTTTAGGTGATGGAGAATACAACCATGGTTTAAGGAAACCAATGGTATTGGTGAAGAATGGTTTAGGTTTTATTTTCCTCTTTTTCCCTCTTTTTTCCTTTTTTGAATATCTTTTTGAATTTTATTCCCTTTTAATTGATTTTTGGGAATTTTGGACCCCTTTTGAGGGTTTTTTGTATTTTTTGAGGAAAATTAAATATTTTGAGGAGAAAAAGATGGATTTTGGTGACATTTTGAAGGTTTTAGAGGCTGAAATGGTAGGAAAAGTGGACAAATGGGTCATGTGAATAGGGACATGCATTAGTGAGCATTTTTTGGGTGTCAACAGATTGCCCCCTGATGTGTGAGGGAAAGAGCTCATCATATGGCTGATAGACATCATAGTTCTTTTGTCTTTTTATGGGGTTTGGAGGAGAGAAGAGACCGATTGGAGACTGGAACAACGGTACCATACGAACTGCAAAAACTGAAAATACATGGCCTCAATAATGAATGAGGAATAATCTTAATATCTGGACGAGGCGGGCATACCCATGCTCGTATCAAGAAATATAAGTAACAATGAGGCCAAAAAGGGGACCTGAATAATACATGGAGAACTGTTGTGTACATCATTATGGTCCAGAGGGGACATAAAGCTGGGATATACTCATGGTCATACCATGATTGATCAGAAGAACTGATACACTGGAAAAGAGCAATAACCGTTCTAAATGAGGTTTCAGAAGGGCCGATGAACTGCTGGATCTGAAGGTATCCAACAACTGGATGGATTTAGTAACTGTGAGTCAGAGTCTTAAGGGTACACTAAACTGTATCTGAATGTGCACTCGAAGAAGTATACAACTGGGGTACTTATGAAATACTATCGCCGAGCGCAGCCCGGATATCCGCAGGAACATATAACTGGTTGTTCCTATAGTAGACTTACCAGTGTGCTAGAGTCAGGTGACATCCGGGGTCTTCAACTAATAAATGAAAGGACCGATACCCTATACAAATCTCAATGATGCGATCAAGGTGTTGACGTCGAGCATGTGAGAAACAATCATTTGGAGAGGCACTAAGGACTCCTTTCAAAATGATCCGTAGGCACTCACCACCAATGGTGATGAGTCCAAGTCAAAGGGACCTGTAGGTCTATCCTCTGGAATAGATTGGTTAGTGTCGACAGAGGGATACCTACAACTATCAAGGCAATGATGGTTACTTAATAAGAGCGCGAGGTGTACAACCAAGAGGTGATAGTACTGATAGTGGTACTGACATACTATGGGGATGGGGAATAACTGGGGTGATAGAGTGGGGGGACTCAAAATTTCTTTGTTCAGAGCACGATGGCATGGATGACCTGGAAGCTAAATTTTAGGTATGGGGATCTTATCTTAATGGGTCAGGGGTATGTACTGCAATGGGAGAGGCTGAGGAGGGAAAACTGATGTATGGTATCGGGAAACTCTCAAGGTGGCATATCGCAGAATACTCTGAACAAAGGATACCAAATTGGGGAAGCTGCCATGATAGTGTGATTATATATGCTTTGTTGTGGTGCCGAGAGGCACCGTTGGGGGTTTCTTCATGGTTTAAGGAGCTCAAACGAAGGTATAGAAGTGTGCTCAATAATGGTACTATCGTGTGGATTTGTACGAGACCAGGACAGTTCATGCTCGTGGTTGCTTTAAGTTTTAGAGAGTCTGAAAGCAGTAAGTAGACTCCAAGGGGTTTCTTTTTCGTGTGTTAGTCTCCAAGGCTTGAAAAAGCATAAAAGGATGCAATGAAGAACTCTTCTAGCCGCTATGACTAGAGTATTCCTTTTTTGTAATTAGTCTACAAGGTCTGGAAAAGGGGTAAACTTATACCAGGTAGATGCCCTTTCAAATACATTTAACGAGCATGAAAGAAAGCAAGATTGCTCGACAATCTTTTCATTGTTTTAGGAGTCAGAAAAGAGCTTAACAAAAACTCCCTAAGTGCCTTTTTCGTAAAGGAATTGATCGGCCCGAAAAAGGGATAAAATCATACCGAACAAAAGTAATGGTGAGGAAAGGAGGAAATGTTCAATCAAGGGACAAGTATGGGGTTACAACACAGTGATAGGTGGGGAATACTGATGGGGCCTCCTTGCGGGTTGATGAATGATAGCAAAACAATGCCATAATTGCAGTATGGATGGAGTGAAGGGCTAATGTATAAGTTGTGATGCACAAATTTTGTAAAATCCGATAGCTGCCGATGTGGCATGCAAATCAAGGTGGCAAGGTGTGAAGAAACAATGTCAAAAAAGGTTTCTGGTGAGAGCGAGAAATGATCTCAATCATCATCACGAGCACGGAAAAATGAATTCAGTGATATAAAATTCGTTAAAAACGGACAACGACTGATGTGGCATGCAAACCGAGGCGATGACGGGCATGTGAAAAGATGCCTGAAAAATTTGGTGGTGAGTGAGAAATGATCTCAAGCATCATCACGAGCGTGAAAAATTGAATCCGGCGATATAAAATTGATAAAAAACGGACAACGAACGATGTGTCATACAAACTTAGGCGACTAGGGGCATGTGAAAAGTGCCCTAAAAATATGGCGGTGAGAGCGAGAAATGATCTCAAGCATCATCATGGGAATGAATATCTGAATCCGACGGTGCAAAGGGTGCGAAAAATGGAGGTCAAATGACTCCGGAATGGTCAAAGGAAAAAAAATGAGGTTAAAAAATGGCTATGAATAAAGATGAGCCCGCCAAGCCAAGGATGTAGTGGTGGGGAGAAATGATAACCTGCGGGGGCGAAATACTAGGCGTATCAAATCAAATCAAATATACAAGTGACACGTGACCTCAAAAATGGTTGAGATCACGAATGTGAAAAAGTGAGCAGGGTTAATGACCTGCCCCCATGCTATGTGCATGGGGTTTGTGATTGCGGATCACATATGTGTTGGTTTGAATGATGGGCTCATTGAAGTGTTGAGATAGATGTGATGGGTTAGGTTCAAAATTATTGATCATGCCCCCTATCCCAAGTTCGAGGTAATCTATTATGCCCCCGAACTCAGAGGTGTCAATGCGGTGCAGATGCTGTCTTCGAGAGGGATCAACAGGGCATTGAGAAAATACTGGAGGGGGGTTTTACCATGAGGCTGTGGGCCGTGGTGGCATACTGAAGTGATGATATGATGATGGGGGATTCCCATTGCGGGGTGGATTCCCCCAGTATCACCAAGGAGAATGAAGATGGTGATGAGTAGGAAAGGTTTCGGACCTGCCCCCATGCCGTGGACATGTGGTTTCCTCTTTGATTTGAAAATGTTGAATATGTGGGTCGGAGGGATCAATGGAAGGGGTCGACTAGACAGAGGGGTCTCCATTGGAAACCATGTAAATTGTGTTAATATCTTTCGAGGAGGAAGATTATGGGGGATGAAATTCCTCAATAAGAGGAGGGGATGTCTCTAGGTCGGCATTATTCAGTTCGTATAGACCTGCTCTGTAATCTGGGAGATCGGGGCAGTGATGTGATTAATGGCTGTAAATACCGCATATTGCACAAGGGTGATTGGCATGTAGGGATTTATCGCGAGGCTGAGGGGTGATGTTAAGTTTCACAAATGGGATGTTAGCATCGTCATCTAACATTTGCATGTGTTCCTGAAGTGCTGGTAATTGTGGACATTAATGGGTAGCATGGCCTAGGTCGTCGCACAAAGAGCATTTGAGGGGAGCACGAAATGTCGTGGGGTTTTTGGCTTGCTTTGGGGTAGGTGGAGCGGTGTTGGTTGCAGGTGAAGCAGTGTATGTTTGTGGGAATCTGCCCCATGTGTGACATAGTGGAGGGGGAGCATTACTAGATGTTGATGTGGTTCCCACCCCTGGAGGTGGTCGATTTGTCAAAGTGATAGGTTGGATGGCTTGTAAAATGACAGTTGGTGTTGGGGGAGGACTTGGGGCGGGTAAGTACCACATAGGTAGTCCTAAAGTTAACCCTGGAAGATTGAGCGTAGCCATTAATGGGGTGCTGATTACTCCTGAAGGAGGAAATAGGAACGAGATAGTGTGGATGGGTGTAGCTCCTACATGACTTGGCACTGAGGCTGGTTGCGGCAGTAAAGGGGGCTATTGGTTAGGTGCTTGTGTATTGTGCGAGAGGGTGCACAAATCATATATCTCGAGTATCTGCAAAGGTGGTGGAATGGATTGGAATGTGGAAGTCATGGTAGTATCTAAGTATATCCTGGGTTTGACTGTGGAGACGAACAATGTGGGTGCACTTTGAACGGGTTGTTCAATCATAGGTAGAACATTTTCAGGTGCGGCGGGGCATTAGGATCATAGTATGTCAGTTGATAAATTTTGACTACACGTCCCTCATGGGGGAACATCATAATGTGGAAGACGGATGAAGCGACAACTTTCATGGCATACATGTAACTTCGTCCTAGCAAGAGGTTGTAATCAAGCTGGGCATTGATGACCTCTTTATCGATAAGGATCGTTTTGCCACCTAGTTGAACGGGAACGCTAGTCAAAAGGCCTTGCGGTTGGGCTGAACGACCGTCATAAGCTCGTAATGCGGTGGTGGATGGCTGTAGTGTAGGAGATCCAAGCTTCTTCCAGACAAATGTCGACATTACGCAGGTGGAGGCACCTTCATCGATGATGCACCGATGAATGACAAGGTTTCGAATGGATACAGAAACCTAAAATGCTAATGTCGAAGGCATACGTGGTTCGGCTTGGTCCAAATCGAATGCCATCATTCGTGAGTCAGAAGGGTCTATTGCACCATTGGTGGATAACAATAATTTTCTCTGTGTAGGGAAAGTTTTTAGGACTTCCAGGGCAGACATAGTAGCGGGGGACTGGGCTAGGTCTTCCACAATGTTATAATTTGAAGTAGCACGAGTGTTAGGATTATTGTTGATCCGTCGTAGAGGGAAGCGAGGGGCTTTAGGACCCCCATCCAACGGTATAGTAGGTATACATAATGATTGATCAGTTGGAAGGGTGGTAGTAGTTGGATCAATAGGCATGGCCTCAAGGGTGGAGCCATATTGGTTTTGGCGTGTTTGTAGGTGGACATCAGCTCATGACATCATTAATAGATGGTGAGTACCTGAATCCGTGTGTTGGTAATCAGTTGCAGCATAAGTGATTTGCTACTGTGGTGCTGCGGATCCTTTTGGCGAATCCCTCAGACAGGTGTTCACTACTCCTTATGTGGGTAAAGGATTCTGCAACACCATGGGTTGCGGTTGGGGAGGTGGCGCTGGCTGTGCCGCATGTCCTTGCCATTGGGTGTCATCAGTCTAGATTTGGCGCGCTCACTCCAAATGGGGGCATGAGTGTGTGTAATGGCCATATACCCCACATATGGAACATGGCTAGTTTGTTCTTAAGTTAGGATTTTTACCCTGTTTCGGTGGATGATCAGGGTTTTGGTTGGCGGGAGCAGCGTTATTGTTGTTTGGCGGATTAGGTTGCTGACCACCATGGTTTTGATGTTGATTGTTTCTGCAGTTGCGTCCTCTTCCATGGTTTTGTTGACCCCCATGATTGCGTTGGTTGTTCTGATTTTGGGGCTGGTTCTGCGCATACACTTGCCCCTGGGAAGTGGGGAGATTTTGAGGTTGCGCGGGTGTCGGAGAAGGCTACGGTGGATAATAAGCTGGTGGGGCTGGAGGAGGTCCAGGGGTTGTCTGTGGTTGTTGGTATTTTTGAGCAGCTAGAGGTTACGCAGGTGGAGGCACCTTCATCAATGATGCACCGATGAATGACAAGGTTTCGAATGGATACAAAAACCTGAAATGATAATGTCGAAGGCATATGTGGTTAAGATTGGTCCAAATCGAATGCCATCATTCGTGAGTCAGAAGGGTCTATTGCACCAATGGCAGATAACAATAATTTTCTCCATGTAGGGAAATTTTTTAGGACTTCCAGGGAAGACATAACAGTGGGCGACTGGGCTTGGTCTTCCACAATGTTATAATTTGAAGTAGCATGAGTGTTAGGATTACTGTTGATCCATTGTAGAGGGACGTGAGGGGCTTTAGGACCCCCGTCCAACAGTATAGTAGGTATACATAATGGTTGATCAGTTGGAAGGGTGGTAGTAGCTGGATCAATGGGAATGTCCCCAGTGGATTCGCCAAAAACTATTGCTTGGGTTTTCACCCAAGCATGTGCGAATGTGCACCTACTAACTTCGTAGTAGCAGTCTCGATTAAAGCAGTAAAAGCTAATGTAAGAAACAAATATTAATCTAACATGTGCATATTAAATCTACAATAAATAGTAAAAACTCTAATGATCCATGAAGAACAAATTTATTTATGAAAAATAGCTTTACAAATGACAGATTACCTCAATGGTGAGGTTGGTTGAGCTTGAGCAGCTGCAAGGGTGAGGTGATCCAATGCTCCAATGATCTTTCTCTTCTCAAAATGCAAGTGGGGGGTTGGCCAAAAGGGGAACTCCAAAGATGGATCTAAGCTCAAATGGTGGCTCAAGATCTCAGGAATGAAATTGGCAGCATAAGGATAGGATGAATGTGGATGAATAGTGAGGAGCCTCTATCACCTTTTTATAGCTCTTGGGTGATGGAGAATACAACCATTGTTTAAGGAAACCAATGGTATTGGTGAAGAATGGTTCAAGTTTTATTTTCCTCTTTTTCCCTCTTTTTTCCCTTTTTGAATATATTTTTGAATTTTATTCCCTTTTAATTGTTTTTTTGGGAATTTTGGACCCCTTTTGAGGGTTTTTTCTATTTTTTGAGGAAAATTAAATATTTTGAGGAGAAAAAGATGGATTTTGGTGACCTTTTGAAGGTTTTAGAGGCTAAAATGGTAGGAAAAGTGGACAAATGGGTCATGTGAATAGGGAGATGAGTTAGTGAGCATTTTTTGGGTGTCAACATGAATCCTGACATGTATGATTTATTATTTCCTTACTTTATCAATTCCTAAGATTGCTATGGTTATGAATTCTATTCTTTGATTTATGCTATAACTTGTGTCGATTTTATTAAGATAAGCTCAAAGCATTGAGAGACACAGGTGTAGCAACCCGCTAAGCCCATGGAAGGAAGGTATGAATGGTTCCAGCTATTACTCCAGAATTTCGATTCCATACAATGAATAGAAACATCGTGGTCATCTCTCCACGTGGTAGCTGTAACAAGACTTCGCTACAATAGGGCATCGTTGCAATAGACATAGCACTTCCTGGCTGGTCAGTAAGTCCGTTGATCCATTGACAACCAGAGTAACAACGACCTTCACATCCAGCGGCTTCATTCAAGTCCATTCACGGCTGTAACTGTTTCTGTTTTGACTCGGTAGCCTGAAGATCAAAGATCTTCATGGCTACATGAATTTAGTGGATCGGGATTGTATTATGCATGCATAAATTTGGGAAGGCATTCAGAGCCTGGGGTTGGTTGATTGTCAATTGTATGAGCTGTATTAGAGTGCTGTAACTATGAATTACCATTTTTAATACAAGGAGCATAGTTCTTCATATTTATGTGTTTTAATTCGTGTTAGTTCACATCTTTGTTGTTAGGCTAGGGCCCACCTTCTCACAGAGATTGCCGAGTTAAGTAGGTACTTTAGTTTATTTCTGTTGTGTGGTGTGGATTTACAGTAGACACGTGTTATAGAGAAGCTGCAACAGTAGTAATTGTTAAATGCATTTTCTTTTGGTAGTTAATGGTTTCATTCTGAATTGTTGTAGCTGCGTGGTGTGATAGTCAACTATGTAGGTTAGTTCCTTTTATGCAAGTGTGTTAGTTAGATGTTATAGTCAAGCTCAAATCTAGTTTATTTCTGTTATTCATTTTCTTGAAGTTTATTGAATTAGTCAGATATGATTGCGATTGGTTTTGATTTCTTACTGCCATTTATAATTTGCAGATTAGATAATTTTAGACAAGTTATGGTTAATTCATGGTAGTCTAATATCTTTAGGATTTAACTTCTTGCAAAATTAAGTCTAGCTTAATTCTTCTTAGATCAGTGATTGCTGGAGTGGTGATTGTAGGAATCTAAATGTACTTTGAATTCTTAGATGGATAAATTAGATTAGTTTTAGCCATGAGATGAGTTTGCTTGAGCAGATAGGTAGGATAATTTATCTCCATTTATTCAATCAGCTACGTGAGTGTTTATGCATAGATTGTGCTAATTGCCTTTAAAATAAAAAGACCTACATGGGTTGACAATTTATAGTGAGAATCCTGTGTGTTAGCTGTAATTCATTAGCATATAGGGTGACCAAAAAGAGATATGATTCATTGTCTTTCACCGCACTTAAAAGGTTACCAATCTGAAGTCTGGAATGTAATTTCACATTTCGATGCTTTCAATATAAATTCCATTCCTAGATTACATAATGCTACAGCTGATTTGTTAGCTACTTTTGCTTCTAGATTAGAGCCTACAAATAACAAATGCTCTATTGAATTGATTTTCGGGCCATCTGTACCTAATAACATTACAAATCTTAGAGTATTTGATGATGATGCTCAAATTATCAGCTTCTTGACAAATAAAGATGCCTTCCAAGAATCTATAATCGATGAAGATAAACATAATTCAGATTTGCAGAACAAGGATGCAACTAAAGGGAACTTTATGCCAAAAGGAGTAAGGAATCTGGAAGGACTGTTTGATCTACAGAACAAATTCAGGAGGCCAGCCAATGTCAAAACTAATAGCTCCTCAATGCAACAAAAGTTGGTAAACTTAGGTACAGAAGCTGAACCCAAATTTGTTAATTTGGGTAAGTGTTGTTCACCAGGCGAGAGGGATAAGTTCATCAGGTTGTTTCAGCAATACAAAGATGTTTTTGCATGGAATTATGAAGATCTGAAAACATATGACACTCGCATCATACAACACATAATACCAATGAAGGCAGGTGTGAAGCCATTTCAGCAGCAATTGCGAAGAATGCATCCAACACTTAAACTGTTAATACAGAAGGAGTTGAAAAAATTCTTGGATGCTAAGATCATCTTTAAAGTCCGACACTCTGAATGGATCGCTAATTTAGTCCCCATGTGAAAGAAGTCGGGAGAAATAATACTGTGCATAGAATTTCGAAACTTGCTCAAAGCATCTGATAAAGACAACTACCCTGTGCCACCCATGGAGCAGATTTTACAGATGGTATCAGGTTCAGAACTATTTTCCCTACTAGATGGGTTTTCCGGTTACAATCAAATATTAGTAGCGGAAGAAGACCGACTCAAGACCACTTTTCGTACGAAGTGGGGAAAGTTTGCATATCGAAGAATTCCATTCGGCCTAATTAATGCTGGAGCTACTTTTCAGAGGGCCATGGACATTGCGTTCTGAGGTTTGGTTGGCCACTGCCTGGTCATTTACTTATATGATGTGACAGTTTTTTCTAAGAAAAGGGAAGACCATGTTTTCCACGTAAAACATATTTTTGATCGCTGTAGAAAATATGGTATATCTCTAAGTCCTAAGAATAGTGTTTTCACTGTTCTTGAGGGTAAACTTATAGGTCATATAATCTCTAAGAAGGGAATCTCAATAGCTCAAGAGAGAGTCCAAGCTATAAGCCAGATTCCCATGCCCCACAACAAAAAATCTATGCAATCGTTTATGGGCACGATCAATTTTGTTCGAAGGTTTGTGCCTAATTTCGCTCAAATTGTTAAACCTTTGCAGCAAATGGTTAAGCAAAGTGTGCAGTTTAAATGGATTGACATAGAAAAGATTGCGTTTAAAGACATTAAAGCTGCCATAGCCAATGTACCTTCTTTAAGAAGTCTAGATTTCGAAAAGGATTTCATAATGTACACTTTCACTTCAGATAACTCTCTTGCAGCTGTGCTCACCCAGAAAGGAGAATTAGGAGACGAATACCCAATATCTTTCATGAGCATTGATTTGTAGGGTGCTGAATTGAATTACCCACCCATAGATAAGAAAGCATATGTAGTATTCAAAGCGGTAAATAGTTCAGACCATATATCCTAAAAAACAAAACCAAAGTTATAGTACCTCACCTTGCTGTCAGATCATTGTTTGTACAAAAAGAGTTGGGGCAAAGGAGAGTAAACTGGGTAACCACAATTCAAGAGTATGATGTGGAATTCAAACCATCCACCATCATTAAAGGTCAAGGCTTGTGTAGATTACTTACTGAAAATCTATTCATTGAAGAACAGGATTGGGAAAACGAAGCTGAATTAAATCTAATTGAGGTATGTCCTATTTTCAGTGTCCCCGAGTCTTGTTATAGGGACCTAGTGCATTATTTGCAACAAGGATATCTACCAGAACACTGGAATCCTAAACATAGAAGGGAACTCCGATTGAAATCAGCATCCTATAAAATAATTGATGGAATACTTTTTAGAAAGAATTATGACGGGATATTTCTCAGATGTCTTGATAAAGAAGACGTTGATAAAGTGGTCAAAGATTTACATGATGGCCCTTCCAGGGGACACTATTCTTGGAGATACCACAGCTCATAAAATACTCAGAGCTGGTTACTGTTGGCCCACTCTCTTCAAATATGCTCATGCCTATGCCAGGAATTGTGATGTATGTCAAAGGAGTGCTGGAAGATTTCCGAAAGCAACAGGACCATTACAGCCAGTTATTATCTCTAAACCATTTGAGCAATGGGGCATATATGTTATTGGAGATATAAATCCAAACTCTTGGCTGCAACATCAGTATATCCTTACGGCTACGGATTATTTCACCTGGTGGACAGAAGCTATTTCGCTGCGCAAAGGGAATGAAGACGCAGTTATCAAGTTCCTATAAGAAAATATCATAACCAGGTTTGGGGTTCCAATTTCGTTAGTTTTCGATAATGCAAATTACTTTTCATCTGTGAAATTAAATGCATTTGTTTACGAAAGAGGAATTAAATTGCATTATTTAGAAAATTATTATCCCCAAGGGAATGGACTAGCAAAATCCACAAATAAAAATCTCATCTAAATCCTTAAGAAAACTGTTATTGAGAATCAAAGAAGTTGGCATGCATCCCTTCCCAACGCCTTTTGGGCAGATAGGGTTACCCCAAAGAATGCCTTACGAGTTTCCCCTTACACTCTAGTCTATGGGAAGGAAGCCATACTCCCTCCTAATATACTGCTCCCATCCTTACAACTAGCCCAAGCCTCTCGAGGCTCCAACAACGAAATCCTACAGTCACGAATTGATACCCTACTGAAGCTTGAAGAATCAAGGCAGAAAGGTAAAGATAGGTTCCACCAACACCAAGATATTGTCAAAAGGTGGTTTGATAAGCAGAAGTATGGAAAAAAGAATTTTGAAATAGGTGACTTGGTTCTGAAGTGGGACCACCCACTTGATGATAATGGAAAGCACACAAAATCTCAACAATTATGGCTTGGTCCTTACCAAATTTCCGATAAGCTTGGCCCATCGACATACAAGCTAAAATATTTAGAAGGGGAGGAAGAAAATCTCCCTGTCAACGACTATTCTCTGAAGCAGTACTTCAATTAGGTCTAGGAACACTTTTTGTACATAAATAAACGTTGTTTTGCTTTTCTAAGTTTACTTTTCTATTTGAGTTGTTCTAAGTTGTTGTTTTATTTCATTAGATTCTTTAGTCTGTTTTGTTTGATTTCTTTCATTCGATCTTTTTACCTTGATTTTTTTTGAGTTATTTATTTTTAATAAACCCCATCCCAACCTCTTGGTATATTGGAAAGATAGGGCTCTGAGCAAATCTCAAAGGTTTTGAGAGGGCAGAATCTACTTATAAAAGAAAGCTTCTCTATGTAACTTTGCTTCTACTGACTAGTTTTTAGAATAGGGAGATCTTCTTCATTTTCATTTTTGGGTCACGATAATCCTTGCTAAATAACTGAGACTTATGATTTGTGTATTACTATCTGGGGGCTCCATTCATTCTCACATTAGTGATTGTCTCAGGAAGTTCACTATGATGGACCCACGAAGAGGAAACATGTCTCACAGATGTATGGTATTTAAAATGATCCCATGCTGAAAATCAAAAGCCAAAAGAGCTTGCATCAACGAGTCTATTTTCCATAATTTCTCGCCTCTATTAAAACATGGTTGAGAAAGCAAAGAGATCCAATCAAGAAAGTTGTTCTAATGGTCAGCCCAATAAGGTTCTTCTCCACCTGTGAGCATGACAATCAAATAAATCTCTTGCTCACACGAAAGGTGTGAAGAACCTGCAACAATTAATTAATAAGAATATGCGAAATAGCAGAAATGACAGAACTCAGAATCACTTTTATTTTCATCGCAGGCCACTTCGAGGGGGCAACCTCCTTTGAGCAAGCTCAATACAAATAACTTCATGGTGACTTCAATGACCTCAACACACACTTATATACTAAGTCTATGCCCAATACTATGAGTCAAAACCATGGGACATATAATACTACAGGACGACTTACAAAGCATATGCGTCCAATACTATGGGTCAATACTATGGGCTAATATAAACTATGGATCAACAAATACTACGGGATGACTTACAAAGCATATGCGTCCAAAAACAATATACTACCATCGTAAAGAGAAGGGTTGACACGGGTTCCTAACATCCCCTCTCCCTTAGAAAAAGCTTTGTCCTCAAAGCTTTGGTTGGAGAATTTGCTGCATAATATGAAGGAGTGTTTCCCCGGTAGCATCCTCGGGTTGCATTTTGGGCCACTAACGCCTTTGGAGTGTCAGGGAGGATCGCTTGGAAGGCTGTAGATGAAGAAGAACCCTATCAGCTGTGTGGAAAATGTGCTCAAAATAGTGCTGATCAGCTTGTTGTTTCAGGCAAATTCTGGCCATGTGAAGATTGTCCTGCAGAATGAGAAGAATCTGATCGTGGTTTCGAAGAACCGAGTCAATTTCCTAAACTGGGGAGCTGCTAAGGGTGTATGGAAGAAGAACTGGTGGCTGTCCATAGACTGCTTCATATGGTGTCCTTTGAGATGTGGTATTGTACCACCAGAGCGCTACTAGGAAATCAATAGAAATAGTTGTCCAAAGTTGTGTAGGGATGGGCAAGGGTTTGAGCAATCCCGAAAGGGGTTTCGTTTCACCCTTGTTGACCTGGAAAGTATCATAGTCAGCCACCATCTATTGAATTGTCATTTTTAGTCTATACCAAAAGAAGTTACATTGTTCCCAGTCATACATTTTGAAGAACCCAGAGTGCCCTGCTGATGAAGAAGCATGGAGTTCATAGAAGAGATATCCCTGTTGAACATATTGCAACAAATTTGGAACAAGCAGAGAAAAAGCTGTAAGAGAAACTGGGTCATCAATTGTGCGAGAAGTAGCATCTGCCACCATATTGTCCTTACCCTTCTTGTAAGTGATCGCATAGGGATAACCCATGAGTTGGATTACCCATTTCAGGTGTGTTGGGGAGGAGACCCATTATTCCAAAAAATTTTCTAGACTCTGGAGATCAGTCTTGGTGCAGAAATAATTCCCTAATAGGTATGGATGCCACTTCTGTACTGCATGCAAAATAGCCATCATTTCCTGCTGAGAGGTAGATGCGACTAAATTCTTACCGAAAAGGTCTCTTGAAGGTGGCAAGCTCATTGGTTCAGCAAAGACACCGGCATATCTATCCAAGGAAGTAGTGGAGACCGTTGATGGGTGCATCTAAATGGAATGGAGCTGAGGGATGACACCATGTGAATTCTTCTTAAGGATTTTTTCTAGGCGATGTGAACTGATGATCCAGAGAGACCCTGGTTGTAAGCCCATTAATTTGTGTCATGCCCCATTGATTGAAAACTACATCCAAAGTTTAGCAAAATGCCATAAGATGGGGCTAAGTGTGCGTAACCATTGAACACCCAAAACCACATCACATCCACCTAAGGACAAGGAAAACATGTCAGAGCGCAGGTTATAATCTTCCATAGAGATACGCACATTGTGACACTTCCCTTTGCAAGGTAAGGTGCCCCCATTGGAAACCATGACTTCAAAGTTGGAGCAAGGATGGACAAAACAATCAGCTTGTTTGGAAATCCTAGGGTCAATGAAGTTATGAGTGCTACCAGAATCAATGAGTATGGTAAGAGGGAACTTTTTGAAGTATCCCCTGATCTGCATTGTTTGTGGGGTTGTGAAACTGGTAATAGCATGGAGAGAGATCGCGGGTGGGTCATCCTGAGATGGGGTGTCAACAGGCGGGTGCTGAATGTCGACCTGATCATATACTGTATCTGGAGCTTCTTCACTAAGTTCAGAGGCAGGAAAATTATCCACATCTAAGAGATAGAGCTTTTGTTGAACACATCTATGTCCTCGTGTGAAATTCTCATCACAATTATAACAAAGCCCTTTTTCTCGGCGTGCTTGCATCTTGGTTTCAGACAAATGCTTGATAGGAGTTAGTCGAGGAGCTGGTAGGATGGGAGGTCATTGAGAACCCATATTTCGGAAGGGAACAAAAGTGGGTTTGGAGCATTGTTGGGCTGCAAGCTTGTCTTCTACCAACTTAGCCAACCCTAGGACTTCCATCATTTTGTTGGGACATAACATTTTAACCTCTGACCGGATTTCATCCTTAAGACCACTGATAAAACAACTCCTGTAAAATTCATCAGACAATTCTTCTGTGTAATTGGCGAGTTTCTCAAATTCTGCCTGATACTCTCTCACTGTGCCAGTTTGGTGAAGTTTAGTGGGTGCTCTTGTGAAGTCGTTAAAAGCACTAGGACCAAATCGTGGCAAAAGGAGTTAGCAAAAATCTGTCCAGTTTGGCTCGGGATGAGCTTTGATGTACCAACGGTACCATTGAAGGGCTTCATGTTCCAAATGAAAGGATGCAAGTGGAACTTTCTGGACATCAAAAGTATTATGTAGACTGAAATATTGTTCTGCGCGGTATATCCATCCAGTCGGATTAGTACCATTGAAGCGAGGAAAATCAAGCTTTGGCCCACAAAAATTGCTGGAAGAAGAGAACTCGGTGGTTGCAAAAGATTCTGGCTATCAGTTATTATTCATGGCTGAATGCTGAAGATGGAGGCTGAGAAAGTTTTCATCCAGATCTTGGAGTTTGGTTTGGATGGCTACAAGTGCTTCCTCAATGGTTTTTGCTCCTGCGCGGGTGACAACCAAGAGGTTTTTTTGATTTTTTTGGGAAATGGATAGAAAAACACAAACAAAAGCTTATTTAGTAAAGGAAGATTTGGATTTGGGAAAAACTCGGATGGGTAATTGGGGTTTGACTAGGTTTTGGACACTTTTTGATGGACAAGGAAGCTAAAAATGGGGATTTCAGAAGTGGGATGAAAAAATGAGAAAATTTGGTAGAGAGGGACAAAGAAGCAGAATTAGGAAAGGAACATGGTGGCAAAAGTTGAAGGCGTTTGGGTGAAAATTGAAGGAGTTATGGCAAACAGTAAAAATAGACAAATGTGGGATTTCTGGTCTTGGGAAGTGGAATTTGGGATAGGGTCTTCAGGAATGAAATATGCAGAATGGGATTTTAGGGATGTCAGTAATTTTTAGAGAAAACAGAGTTGAAACAAGGGAGCCATGGCAAAAAACAGTTTTTTTTTTTTTTTTTTCCAGAAATGGATCGGCAACAGTGACGTGGAATGGATCCGCAATAGATGGATCTGCAACCGCAGGGAAGAGATCGAAAATGGTTAGATCTGGACCGGAAGTGATCGACAACAGTTCAGCTGAAAATAGAGATGGACCCCAGGTATGTGCGGCTTTCTATCGGTTCAGGGGATTCACTCGGCCACCAATGTTGTCTGACGGCTTGCATATTGGTGCAGTAACCCTCACTCCACCGCTCAGGTAAAACTGATAACCACTTTACCACAAACGACAACTCTTGGTTTACCTCACAGGTGGGAACTGGTCAATCAGGTAGGGGTCGTTTCCCTTTTCGCTGGCAGGTCCTCTTAATGGGCCAGCTACTTTGGGGTTCCTGTGGTACTCCTCACAGTGAGTCTTAGGGCTTATGCCCAAGTACTTCCCACAGTTAAGCGGATAGGGGTTATCCCCATATCCGAACTTGCAACAGCGCGAAAAAAAAATTGGCAGAAATTCCACCCAACGAGCCCAAGAAAGTACTCTGATACCATATGTGAAGAACCTGCAACAATTAATTAATAAGAATATGCGAAATAGCAGAAAGGACAGAACTTAGAATCACTTTTATATTGATCGCAGGCCACTTCGAAGGGGCAACCTCCTTTGAGCAAGCTCAATACAAATAACTTCACGGTGCCTTCAATGACCTCAACACACACTTATAGACTAAGTCTATGCCCAATACTATGAGTCAAAACCATGGGACATATAATACTACGAGACGACTTACAAAGCATATGCATCCAATACTATGGGTCAATACGATGGGATAATATAAACTATGGATCAACAAATACTACGGGACGACTTACAAAGCATATGCGTCCAACAACAATATATTAACATAGTAAAGAGAAGGGTTGACACAGGTTCCTAACAAAAGGACATCATGGATTGAAGAACCTAAGTCAAACGTTGAAGATTGAAGACAATTATCATGGAAGACTGAGACGACAAAATTCGTCAATAAAGAAAGCATCTAAAAGAAATGCTAATAACATGGGAATGAGGAATAAACGAATATGTCTGTGGGATTTTGTTACGATCCTGTGGAGTCCTATTTAGTTGGCATCCAAAAGACGGATTTTAAAATGAACTCCATATTTTGGCCCTAGGAGAATTGTAGAGAAGTCCGATTCAAAGTTTCTTTTTTCCTAAATGACCAATATGATAAAAGTGATCACTCCCTTTAAAGAATCTAGAATGTGTAAGCAAATTGTTACATATGGGGCCAATAACATGTAAGTTTTGTGAGCTTGGGAAGAGATTGTTCAGAGATCTGTGTTCACCAGTGAATCACCAATTGTTGCTGCTGCAACCTGATCCCCATATTTTTTCAAAAATTATAGGGCACCTCCTTTTATTTTTAGAATTGTAGTCCCTCAAAATTCTGGTTTCTGACACAAAAGTTTTTCTTAGAAAATATCAACAAAAAGTTGTCTTTTTGGCTAAGGCAAATTTCAAGTCTCTTCGCCGAACCGGTCATAGAGTTTTATTTATCTTTTACCGAAACAATCGCATTTGTTTGTAAAGTGGTCGCAGCATTTTTGATTATTTTTCGCCGACCGGTTGCTTTTCCTTTTGTCCATTTTTACCGACATTTGCGTTGATTTTTAGCTTACCTATGGCCGACCATTGCACCATCTTTAGGCTTTTTTGTGCCGTTCGTTGTGCTCTTTTTGGGCTTATTTTTTGTTGACCAGTCGCAGTGCCTTTGTTTATTTGTCACTGACCGTTGCACAGTATTTCGATTTGTCGGCATCGACAGGTTGCGCTTCTTTGAGTATTTTTCCGATCGGGTCGGAGCTTTTCAAACCTTTGTCACCGGATTTTTGGTGCCAGCCGGTCGCCACCATTAAGATTTCTTTTCCCGAATGGTCGTAGCTGAGAATCATTGTTTCACCAAAGCCCAGCCAGAACTCACGGGCCGTCGCGTTTCGAAAAGGAATTTCCACCAAGACATTCCACGTGTGCGTTTCGGCAGGAGTAAGTGTTCTGTCGCTATGATTTTGAATAAATGTCGTTGATGCCATTGCAAGAGTTGTTTTTAAAACCATCGAAGTAGTCGACGTTTGTCATCTTTAATGTTCACGACAGAGGAATCCATATCTCGCACTTAATGTTCATCTACCAACCCCTTGCGAATTTAGTGCTCACCTACACAAATGCATCCAGATTTATGACTAGGGACTTTATATAGCGGGGTTTCTTGTTGTTTTTACCATTTTTCGCAAAGCTTGAAACGTTGTTTGGAGCACAGAAGAAGTCTGCCACCAGTCAGAAAGCACCAGGTGTGACACCAACCCCCAGGTCATTTCCCCAAAGAAAATTTCTATCGTTGACAGATAAGGGTTTCTTAATACCGTCCCATTTCTTTTGCCTACTAGAAGTAGTTTTTAAGAACTTGTTATCCGATAATTGGTATCGAAGGTTTAGGAGTGATTTTTCCTCTTTTGCAGGCTTAGTGCCTTTGTTTTATCATTACTTGAGACCGCCGAACTGCAAGCATACTCCCTCGGTCACCCATATCCCTTTTTCTCGCTTCGGCCGTCACGGTTTTAGCATTTTCCCCTGAGGATAAAATCTGTATGTTTTAGTTGTTTGTAGGAGTTTTGAGAATCTAAGTATCCCCGCGTTCTTCAAATTTTAGTCAGCAGAAACCCTTGCATCCAGCTTTCTAGTTTTGAGCTATGGCTCACGCTCGTTTTGGAACTAAACCCGCGCCGAAAGCATTACTCAACAGTATTCACGCAACATCTCTCCCAATGCTGGTTTTAACTTGTCATATCCATCGACCACTTTTTAAGCCGTGAAAAAGTTTTCTTTTGAACAAAAATTCCACAAAGGAGTCACCCTAGTTGAAGGTTGTGCTACTTTCACTTTGTTTTTCACTTTTATACACATACACAAGATTGATTATTTGTGAATAAGCTCTCTTTGTCAAACATGGAAATATCAGTTTTCCATGGCTTTTTCTATTTTGTATAGTTGGGCTTTTGCTTCCCATAACTATTCATACATTAAAGCAAAGAGATTTTGAAGCCAATGAGCACTCACAACACTGAACTACTATATTTTTCATGCTTAATAATTATACCATGGTTGATCAATTATGAGTAAATGTTTTTCTCATTATCTCTTCCCGAACTTCAATTTTGAAAGAAGAAATTAACACTCATATCAGTTCAAGTTATGTTCTGTTTTTACTGCATCATGGAGACTGTATTGTTCATAAACATTGTGATCCCTCATTTTTTCATTCGGTGTTGTCACAAAATTGATATGCACAGGAGTTCCGCCAGAAGTAAAGCCAAGCTGGTCGAATCAGATTTAGACGTAGAAATCTTGTTTGACACCTCTGTTAACACCCAAAATGTTCTCACTAGCTCATTTCCCTATTCACATGACCCATTTGTTCACTTTTCCTACCATTTTAACCTCTAAAACCTTCAAAAGGTCACCAAAAAGACCAAAATCCATCTTTTTCTCCTCAAAATATTTAATTTTCCACAAAAAAATACAAAATATCCTCAAAAGGGGTCCAAAATTCTCAAAACAATTAAAAGGGAATAAAATTCAAAAAATGAAAAAAGAGGAAAAAAAAACCTAAACCATTTTTCACCGATACCATTGGTTTCCTTAAACCATGGTTGTATTCTCCATCACCCAAAAGCTATAAAAAGGTGATAGAGGCTCCTCACTATTCATCCACATTCATCCTATCCTCATGCTTCCAAAATTTCTCTTGAGCTTAGCCCGTCCTTTTTTAGCTTGAAAGTTCTTCATCAAGAGTGAACCTTTGGCCCACCCTTGAAGCATCTTGGAGAAGAGAGAAACTATTGGAGCATTGGAGCACTACTCCCATACTCCTGCGAGAATTCCAGCAACCTCACCATTGAGGTAAACCATTGCAAACCATTGGTTTCCCATTAATACAAAATCTCAAGTTTTTTATTGTTTCTCTCATGGATCTAGTTTTTTACTGTTCTTATTTTAGTTGTTATTTAGCTTTATTTTTGTAGATCTGGCTTACCACTAAGTCCATATCTTGCTGTCCTAGCCCTTGGCCATTTCTGTAGCCTCTACAGTCCCATTTTTTAAATTTCGTCTTTCATTTTCGGCGACCGTTTCCATCCCGTAAATCGCAGGTTTTTTAACCCACAGTCGTGATCCACATCGCGATTTTTAGCCAAAAGCTGCGATTTCAAAACTCTGAGTTTTGACCCGAAATCACGAGTTTTGCACTGCTATCCATGATCCAGATTGCAGGTTTCCAACACACAACCGCAATTCCAAATCGCGCCTTACAACCCCTAAGCCGCGACTCAGATTGCGAGATTTTCCCAGATCGTCACGATCCAGATCGCGACTTTTGCCTCAGACAACCGCGATTTCAACTTGAACCCTGCTATTTGTCATCCGAGTAGTAAATGTAAATCTAACATGTGCATATTAAATCTACAGTAAACAGTAAAAGCTCGAATGATCCATGTAAAATAAATTTTATTTATGAAAAATAGCTTTACAAATGACAGATTACCTCAATGGTGAGGTTGGTTGAGCTTGAGCAACTGCAAGGGTGAGGTGCTCCAATGCTCTAATGATCTTTCTCTTCTCCAAATGCAAGTGGGGGATTGGCCAAAAGGGGAACTCAAAAGATGGATCTAAGCTCAAATGGTGGCTCAAGATCTCAGGAATGAAATTGGCAGCATAGGGATAGAATGAATGTGGATGAATAGTGAGGAGCCTCTATCACCTTTTTATAGCTTTTGGGTGATGGAGAATACAACCATGGTTTAAGGAAACCAATGGTATTGGTGAAAAATGGTTTAGGTTTTCTTTTCCTCTTTTTCCCTCTTTTTTCCTTTTTTGAATATATTTTTGAATTTTATTCCCTTTTAATTGTTTTGGGAATTTTGGACCCCTTTTGAGGGTTTTTTGTATTTTTTGAGGAAAATTAAATATTTTGAGGAGAAAAAAGATGGATTTTGGTCTTTTTGGTGACCTTTTAAAGGTTTTAGAGGCTAAAATGGTAGGAAAAGTGGACAAATGGGCCAGGTGAATAGGGAAATGAGTTAGTGAGCACTTTTTGGATGTTAACAAATTCCCCCCTGATGTGTGAGGGCAGGAGCTCATTGTATGGCCGATAGACATCATAGTTTCTTTGTCTTTTTCCTGTGGTTTGGAGGAGAGAAGAGACCGATTTGAGACTGGAACAACGGTCCCATGCAAAATGCAAAAACTGAAAATACATGGCCTCAAAATGAATGAGGAATAATCTTTGATATATGGACGAGGCGGGCATACCCATGCTCGTATCAAGATATACAAAATAATAATAATGAGGTCCAGTGAGACTTGAACAATACATGGAGAACTGTTGTGTACATCATAATGGTCCAGAGGGTACACAATGCTGGAACATACTTATGTTTGATACCATTACTGATCTGAAGAACTGATACACTGGAAGGTCATCAATCATTCTACGTGGTGTTAGAAGGACTGATAAAATGATGGATCTTAAGGTGTCCAACAACTGTAGGGACTCAATAACTGTGAGTCAAAATCTGAAGAGTATACTGAATTGTATACTCGAGGAAGTATACAACTGTGGTACTTCTAAATACTGTTGCCAAGCACAGCCCGGATATCGGTGAGAAACTATAACTTGGGGTTTCCCAAATAGACTCGCCAATTTGCTCAAGTCAGGTGACATTCAGGGTCTTCGACTAATAACTGAAAGGACCAATACCCTGTACAAATCTCAATGATGTGATGAATGTGTTGACGTCGAGCATGTGAGAAACAATCATTTGGAGAGGCACTAAGGACTCCTTTCAAAATGATCCATAGGAACTCACCACTAATGGTGATGAGTCCAAGGCACAAGGACCTCTGGGTCTATCCTTTGGAATAGATTGGTTGGCGTCGACGGAGGGAGACCTGCAACTATCAAGGCAATGATGCTTCCTTAATACGAGCGCAAGGTGTACAACCAAGAGGTGATGGTACTGATAGTGGTACTGACATACTGTGGGATGGGGAATAACTGGGGTGGTAGAGTGGGGGGACTCAAACTTCCTTTGTTTATAGCATGATGACACGGATGACCTGGAAGATAACTTTAGGTATGTGCATCTTTAGCTTAACAGGTCAGGGGTATGTACTGTAATGGGAAAGGCTGAGGAGGGTAAACTGATGTATGGTATTTGGAAACTCTCAATGTGGCATATCACAGAATACTTTGAACAAAGGCGACCAAATTGGGGAAGCTTCCATAATAGTGTGATTATACATGCTTTGCTGTCGCGCTGAGAGGCACCATTGGGGCCTTCTTCATGGTTTAAGGAGCTTAAAGAAGGGATAGAGGTGTGCTCAGTAGTGGTATTGTCATGTGGATTTGTATGAGCCCAGGACAGTTCATGCTCGTGGTTTCTTTTAGTCTTAGTGTGTCTGAAAGCAGTAAGTAGACTCCAAGGGGTTTCTTTTTCGTGTGTTAGTCTCCACGACCCAAAAACGCATAAAAGGATGTAATGAAGAACTCTTCTAGCCGATGTGACTAGAGTATTCCTTTTTTGTAATTAGTCTATAGGGTCTGGAAAAGTTGTAAACTTATACCAGGTAGATACCCTTTCAAATACATTTAACGAGCATGAAAGGAAGCAATATTGCTCGATGATCTTTTCCTTGTTTTAGGAGTCAGAAAAGAGCTTAACAGAAACTCCCTAAGTTCCTTTTTCGTAAAGGAATTGATCGGCTCAAAAAAGGGATAAAATTATACCAAACAAAAATAATGGTGAGGCAAGGAGGAAGTGTTCAATCAAGGAACAAGTATGGGGATCTAGCACAATGATAGGTGGGGAACACTTATGGGCCCTCCTTGTGGGTTCATGAATGATAGCAAAACAACACCATAATTGCAGTATGGATGGAGTGGAGGGATCATGTATAAGTTGTGCTGCACAAATTTGTAAAATTCGACAACTGTTGATGTGGCACGTGAATCGAGGTGGCAAGGTGTGAAGACACAATGTCAAAAAAGGTTTTCGGTGAGAGCGAGAAAGGATCTAAAGCATCATCACGAGCATGGAAAACTGAATTCGGTGATATAAAATCGTCAAAAACTTACAAAGGCCGATGTGGCACGCAAACCGAGGGGACGACGGGCATGTGCAAAGATGCTTGAAAAATCATGTGGTGAGAGCGAGAAATGATCTCAAGCATCGTCATGAGCACGAAAAACTGAATCATGCAATATAAAATTCGTAAAAAATGGACGACGACTGATGTGGCATGCAAACCGAGGTGATGAGAGGCATGTGAAAATGCCTGAAAAAGGACCAATGAAATCTGGAAACTGACTAGACCACCGTGAAGTTCTCACTGCACTGAATCCAATGGTATCAATGGTTTGGAAAACAAACGTCATATGGCTCTGGAATGGTTGATTGAAAATGGGTCAAATGTCTATAAAACACAAGTGGACCCATAGTGACACGTGGCATTTGCACTATTGAGTTTGACAAGAGCTTTGAGTTGGCCAGAGCTATTTTGTCATTTGTTGGAGAACCGACCATTGGATTTTCATTCGGTGAGTTCCTGGTAAGCCTATTGGCCTTAAGCTTTAACTTTATTCAATTTTGGGAGGGTTTGGGTCCTCAGGGGTGGTGCATTGGCCACGTTGCGTGACCAATGAGGTATAACATGACTTCTGAGTCATTTTACGTGATCTGGATTGCAACTTTAGTCTTCACAGTCGCGATGTGGATCGCGACTATGGTCTCTTCAGTCGCGATGTGGATCATGACTGTGGTCTCCTCAGTTTTGATGTGGATCGTGACTGTGGTCTCCACAGTCGTGATGTGGATCTCTACTATGGTTTCCACAATCATGATGTGGATCACGGCTATGCCTTCCACAATCGCGATCTCGGATCATGACTGTGGGCTCCACAGCCACGATTTAGATCGTTGCTGGGGGAAATTTTGTGGCTTGTTTCTAATTCAAAATTTTCTTGTGTACTTGGAAAGATGCTCAGGCTGCCGAGGGCGTCTTGGAGGGAGAGGGAGATGTCAGATGCTCTGATGCAGATCATCCATGAGAACCATCATGCGCAGGTTGCTTTGGCTTTGGGCAGACTACTAATGTTTGCCCAGATTCCCCTTATGCGTTCAAAAAATTTGTTGATGAACAAGTTGATTGGGTTTTGGGACCTGACCATTCAGGCCTCCATGGTTCAAGGTGAGAGATTGGATCTCACCTTGAAAGATGTTTATTTTCTGACTGGATTGCCCCACTTAGGTGTGATAGGGGAATCTCATCCTAGGATACCGGGGGATGTTGAGATAGAGGATCTGCAAGAGAGATTTTTGCCGGGGTCTCGTGTGCATGCGAGTGCAATTCTAGTTAGTGATTTGCGGGATCCGGCAATGCGAGTAGTTGCGGCTTGCGTACTACGGGTACTTGGAGCACATTCGCCCCACCGATTGTCGGGGGGTAGATGTTGTTGGTTCATTGGGTTATGACTGGGACATACTACGCCTGGGGGAAGATGTTCCTTGCTTATGTTCAGCGTGAGCTGAGCAAGGTGAGGCTGCAAGGGGGAGAGTTTAGCTATTCTTCATTTCTATGTTGTTTCTTTTTTGAGCGGGTGCCTATATTACGGCCCCATGTGCCAGTCTGGGATGGTTTGATGAGTGAACCACGGATGGTGCGGTGGGGATAGATGATGTGCCGCAGTGGTGGCGGGGAAGTTGGACACTTCTTTACTACAGAGATGTATGAGCAGTGGGAGAAGATGCCGGTTCTGTTCGGTGATTATCCGTACTAGACTATGGATTACCGGGGGGATATTGAGATGCCACGAGCTCCAGGATAGGCCTGGGGGACAGATGGTACGTATTTGTTTTTGTTGTCTCTTTTAGCATATCATGTTTGTATTTTTTAGCTATGATGGTAGCTAGAGGCAATTTCATGATGTTGACATCTTGGAGTGTTGGTTATTGCAGATGTGGGTCCACGGTCTCCACTAGGGCATCAGGTCCGCAGGGGTCATGTGGTGGTGGTGGCACCTCCACCACCTGCACAAGGAGTAATACACCGCCGGGGTGATGATGTGGTGGTAGAGGGCATACGAGATACCATCGATCGTCTACTCGATGGTGTGGTAGATGATGGATGGAGGGATTTGGACTAAGAGGTGTTAGACCTATGCTTTGATGCTCCACGAGAGTCGAGATTGATTTTGAGGCGGATTGCTGTGCTGGCAGCGGAGAGGAGGCAGGCTGTGACAACGAGGACTAGGTTGTTCATTACCTACCCCCAAATGCTGATGAGCATATGGGGATGTTTTTGTTGATATGTATTATGCACGGCTAATGTATTTTTTGTATATTTGGGTGTTGAGGGCACTCTTTGACATTATGACTATATGATATATATATTTATGCACATGGATGCATTTTTGGATGATACAGTCGTGTATGCATGTGGATGCACATATGTCATTGTTTTTATGTTTTGTTGCACGTGGATGCAATTGTTTATGTTTTTGTATGCCCGTGGAGGCACATTCTATGCACATGGATGCAATACTATGTTTCTGTATGCCCGTGGAGGCACATTCTATGCACGTGGATGCAATATTATGATGGATTATTTTGTCTATTTCTATGGTTTTTTGATGCCTATGTGATGTTATGTTGATGCATGTTTGATGTCCTACATGGTTTGGTTGATGTGCCAATCTAGAATGTTGTTAGCCATTTGGTCTGCTACACTGTTGAGATTTCTTGGGACATGAGTGAATGAGATGGATTCAAAATGTATAATCATTTGTTTAGTGTGCAAGAATTTTATAAAGAGACAGGGATCGCGTACATGGTAACAATTATTGAGTTGGGAAGCAAGAAGCTGGGAATCGAGGAAGACATGAAGATGACTTATGCCCATCTGGAGGGCAGCGGTCAGGAGACCAGTCACAACATCGTACTCAGCCTGGTTATTTGTAGTAGCACCTATACACACTCCGTCGAGGTGAATCAAATCATGTGAGGGGGAATAGAGTACCCAAGTTGCGGAGGCAAAATTTGGAGACCAGCGACTTGCACTGTCGGCAAAGCTGACATAGTATAGTGGAACAGGATCCATCTGTGGTCATGCAGGAAAACAAAATGTAAGGTTTTTGAAAGTTGACACTGAAAAAAGAATTAAAACTGTACAATATGGACTATGGTTTCCAAAATATGTTATGGGTAAAAGCGTTTGAGGTACAACCCATTACGAGGGTTGCGCAAGGGGTTACCTTCTGAGTCAGTCAGAATGTATGACCCATGTTTGAGGCAAGTGTGTATGACGTATGGGCCTTGCCACATGGATTCAAATTTTCCTTTTCTTGTTTTGTCATGGGCTTGATCGTAAACGAGTACTAGGTCTCCTTCATGAAAGCCTCTTGGGTGAACATGCTTATCATAGCCGGCTTTGAAGCGATTTTTCGCGGCTTCAATGGCGTGGAGGGTTACTCGACGACCTTCATCAACTTGTTCCAATAGGAGTAAGCATTGTTCGAGTGGTGATGTATCTGGGAGGAGTTCGATGGTGATATGCAATGTTGGGATCTGACACTCAATAGGGAGGACAGATTCCACGCCATGAACTAAATGGAAAGGGGTAAAACCAGTGGCAGTTTTAGTAGAGGTATAGTAATCCCACAGTGCGGGAAAAAGCATATGATGCCAATTGGACTTATGTCGGTCGATAGTGCGCTGGAGGATTGTATTCAAAATTTTGTTAATGGCTTTGACTTGGCCGTTCCCTTGGGTGTAGTAGGGGGAGGCATATTGATGTTCGAATTTGAGGAGGGTTGACAATTCTCTCCAGATAGAGTCCTCGAAATGAGAACCATGGTCTGAGACAAGTTGCTTAGGTACTCCAAAACGAGTAATAATATGGTTGAAGAAGAAGCGGGCAGCAGTGTCGGCTGTGTAGTTGGAAGTAGGCATGGCTTCTTCCCATTTAGTGAAGTAATTGATGAACACAATGATGTTTTTATGGCCGCAAGCTGATGCAGGATTACACTCCATGAAATCAATGGCCCATTTGCAAAAGGGACCAACGGTGACTACTGGATGAAGGGGGGTGGGGGGTGTACTTGCCTTGGGGGAAAAGAGCTGGTAATTTTGGCAATGTTTTACCGCTGTGATGCAATCAGTAAATAGTGAGGGCCAAAAATACCCTACGTGGATCACCTTTTGGGCAGTGGCCATTCCTGAGAAATGGCCGCCACAGGCACCGCTGTGACAGTCATTAAGAACTTGTTCTGCTTCCTCCCAAGAAAGTCAATGTCGCAAGATGGTGTCAACACTGTGTCGATAGAGGACATCGCCTAGGACGAGATAACGGGAAGCATGGTGATGGATGCAGCGGCATCCGTCACGGTCGACATCGAGTCAAAACTTTTTTGTACGTAGGTAAACCAAAATGTTACCATACCAAGGGTCATTTGACGAGATGATGAATAAATGGTCGTTGGTTAAATTGGTATTGACCGAGGGTGATGGCGATAGGGATGGTAGGTCTTTAATGAGTTGAGCAAGTGCTAGGGCTTTGGTGCTCTTGGGGGTTGTTAAATCTAGGTCATACTCTTGTAAGATAATCACCCATTTAGCGATGCGACCTTGCAGAATGCGACAGTTCAAGAGATATACCATGGGGTTGGAGTCCTCGACAACTTTAGTGTGGCTCATGAGGATGTAGTGTCGCAACTTCTGTACTGAAAATACGATGATGAGGGCCAGTTTCTCTTCGTATGGGTAAAGTAGCGGTGTGCCAGATAAGGCTTGGCTCACATAATAAATGACATGCTCTTGACGAGCAAGATCTTTTTGAATGAGAACTCCAGAAATGGCATAATTGGATGCCGAAACGTAAAGGATGAAATATTTAGAGAAATCCGGAGGGGAGATCAAAGGGGCATTGGTGAGAGATTTGTTCAGGTCATCGAAAGATACTTGCGCTTGGTCATCCCATAAGAAAGGGACGTGGGTATGGAGAAAATGAAGGAACCTATGAATCGTTGTGGTGTAATCTGGGATGAAACGATGAAGGAAATTTTCCTTCCCCTGAAGGCTCCGTAACTATCGAAACGTCCGTGGTGATGGGAGGTCTAAGATGGCTTGAACCTTTAATGGATCGATTATGGTACCTTTCTATGAGATGATGAAGCCTAACAACCGGCCTGCTGGAACGCAAAAGACACACTTGAGTGGGTTCAAGCGGATTTGAGATTTGCGACAAGCTAGGAATATTTGTCGGAGGTCATTTAGATGATCGGACCATTTTTTCGATTGGGCCGTGAAGTCGTCAAGGTAGACCAAGATAATGTTGACCAAGTCATGGAAACAATATGTCATGGTCCGCTGAAAGGTGGCTCCAGCGTTTTTAAGACCGAAAGGCATGACACGGTAATCAAGAGTGCCCCATGGCCTGGTGAAGGCTGTCTTGTACTGATATTCTTTGTGAATGTGAATTTGGTTATACCTAGAGAAACCATCCATGAAAGATAGTATCTCATGCCCCCCACATGCATCGATAAGCTGGTCGCTAAATGGTGTTGGGAAGTTGTCTTTGGGACAAGATTGGCTTAGGTCGCGGAAGTTAGTATAGACATGGATAATGCCTTTCTTCTTGTTAACTGGTACCCCGGGTTAGAAACCCAGGTGGTGTAGGCGATGGGGTAAAGGAACCCAGTTGTACGAAGCTTCCCAATTTCTGCTTTGATGGCGGGAAGCTTAGATGGATGGATGGGTCATTGTTTTTGGCGAACGGGGGGTATGTTGGGCCAAGTGTCAATGTGGTGTTCTACTATAGCGGGGTCAAGGCCTGGCATCTCGGTGTAGGACCATGCAAAGACGCCGCGAAACTCTTGGAAGAGATTCTTGTACGCTTGGACCTCATCCTCGGTGCATGATTCACCTAAAGAAATGAGTTCGGGTGCTCCGGGTGTGGTAGAGATGTCAACTTTAATGATGGGTGAAATATTGGCCATGTTGCCTTCCTCAAAGTCGTCAGGAGCTGGGATGGGATCTTTAAATCAGTCAACCTTGGCGGGAAGGAAATATTTGTATTCAATGGAAAATTGGTTTTCTGTGGTAGAGGTGGACGCCTCAGGGATAAAATATGATCGATGGTGCATATCATCCCAGGAGTAGTCTGGTGCGGTAAGTGCTTCAAGTATTTCTTCGTCACTGCAAAAGCATTGCGTTGTCAAATCGGTTGACTGTGGTGCACTAGTGGATGAGATCATATAAATGGTATTAATTTCTTCCGAGGAGTAAGATGTTGGGGGGTATATTTCCTCAATGAGAGGAGGGGATGTCTCTAGGTTGGTATTATTCAATTCGTATAGAGCTGCTCTATAATTTTAAAGATCAGGGCAGTGATGTGAGTAATGGCCGTAAATGCCGCATAATGCACAAGGGTGATTGGTACGAAGGTATTCATCACGAGGCTGAGGGGTGATGTTAAGTTTCACAACTGGGATGTTAGCATCGTCATCCAACATTTTTGTGTGTTCTTGAAGTGCTGGTAATTGTGGACATTGATGGGTAGCATGGCCCAGGTCGTCGCACAAAGAGCATTTGGGGGGAGCACAAATGTCGTGGGGTTTTTGGATTGCTTTGGGGTAGGTGGGGTGGTGTGGGTTGCAAGTGGTGCAGTATAGGTTTGTGGGCCTTTTCCCCCTATGTGACGTGGTGGAGGGGAGCATTGCTAGATGTAGTTACCACTATTGGAGGTGGTCGGTTTTGAATGTTCGCTACACCGGTGGGTGGACGATTAGAGGTATTGATGGGCTGTACCAGTTGTAAAATGTCATTTGGTGTCGGGGGAGGGGTTGGGGCAAGCAGGTACCACACAGGTAGTCCTAAAGTTAACCCTGGAATATTGAGTGTGGCCATTACTGGGGTGCTGACTATTCCTGAAGGAGGAAATAGCAACGGGATAGTGTGGATGGGTGTAGCTCCTACATGATTGGGCACTAAGGGTGGTTGTGGCAGTAAAAGGGGCTGTTGCTTAGGTGCCTGCGAGAGGGTGCATAAATCAGATATTTAGGTTATCCACAAAGGGGGTGGAATGGATTGGAACGTGGAAGTCATGGGAGTATCTAAGTATATCCCAGGTTCGACTGTGGAGACGAACGATGTGGGTGCGCTCTAAATGGGTTGTTCAATCATAGGTAGAAAATTTTCGGGTGTGGAGGGGGAATTAGGATCATAGTATGTCTGTTGATCGATTTTGACTACACGTCCCTCATGTGGGAACATAATAATGTGGAAGATAGATGAAGCGACGGATTTCATGGAATACATGTAACTTTATCCTAGAAAGAGGTTGTAATCAAGCTAGGCATTGATGACCTCTATATCGATAAGGATCGTTTTGCCACCTAGTTGAACGGGAACGTTATTCAAAAGGCCTTGCGGTTGGGCTGAATGTCCATCGTAAGCTCGTAATATGGTGGTGGATGGCTGTAGTGTAGGAGACCTGAGCTTTTGCCAGACAAATGTCGACATTACGCAGGTGGAGGCACCTTCATCAATGATGCATTGATGAATGACAAGGTTTCGAATGGATACAAAAACCTGAAATGCTAATGTTGAAGGCATATGTGGTTTGACTTAGTCCAAATCGAATGCCATCATTCGTGAATCGTTTGGGGCTATCGCACCAATGGCGGATAACAATAATTGTCTCTGTGCAGGGCAATTTTTTAGGACTTCCAAGGCGGACATAGCAGCGGGGGGACTGGGATAGGTCTTCCACAATGTTATAATTTGAGGCAACACGAGCGTTAGGATTATTGTTGATCCATCATAGAGGGAAGCGAGGGGCTTTAGGACCCCCGTCGAACGGTATAGTAGGTATACGTAATGGTTGATCGGTTGGAAGGGTGATAGTAGTTGGATCAGCGGGCATGGCCTAAGGGTGGATCCATATTGGTTTCGGCGTGTTTGTAGGTGCACATTAGCCGATGACATCATTAATAGATGGTGAGTACCTAAATCCGTGTTTTGGTAATCAGTTGCAGCATAATTGATTTGCTGCTATGGTGCCGCGGATCCTTGTGGGGGATCCATCGGATGGGTGTTCACTACTCCTTGTTTGGGTAAAGGATTTTGCAACACCATGGGTTGTGGTTGAGGAGGTGGCATTGGTTGTGCTGCGTGTCCTTGGCGTTGGGCCTCATCAGTCCAAAGTTGACGTGCTCGCTCCAAATGGGGGCATGAGTGTGTGTAATGGCCATATACCCCACATATGGATTATAGATGGTTTATTCTTAAGTTAGGATTTTTACCCTGTTTTGGTGGACGATCAGGGTTTTGGTTGGCAGGAGTAGCGTTATTTTTGTTTGGAGGACTAGGTTGCTGACCACCTTGGTTTTGATGTTGATTATTTCTGCGGTTTAGTCCTCTTCCATAGTTCTATTGACCCGCTTGATTGTGTTGGTTGTTTCTGCGCATACACTTGCCCTTGGGAAGTGGGGTTATTTTAAGGTTGCGCAGGAGTCAGAGCAGGCTGCGGTGGACAATAGGCTGGCAGGGCTGGAGGTGGTCCAGGTGCTGATTGTTGTTGTTGGTAATTTTGAGCGACTGGAGGTTGTGGTGCTGCAAGCGCTACTTGTGGAGGGTAATAAGCCGATTGGGTTTGTGAGTGAACAGGAGCATGAGTGGCCTGTTGGTGATAATACGTAGGAGGTGCATAAGCTGGGGGTGCGTGTCCATAAAACTGTGGTGGACAAGAGGGTCCATGAGTGTGGTTAGAGTGTTCCATGGGAAAATACGAAGTTGTAGCTCCGGAATGAGATGTTTCCCCGCGAAAGGTCGGGGCGAGTGTTTTTAGGAATAATTGAGAAGGGTTGGTTGTGTGACACAATGTGACCAATGATACCATCGGCAGCATGGGATGCCGCCGGTGTGTCATTCAAGGATGGATCGCCACGCAGGGCATCGAGTAAGATGGTGTATAAATAGCCAGACTGGGCGTAGATTAAATCAAACTGCTGAGCTTTGAGGATTGCTTCTTCTTTCGACTAAGGTAATTCAGACGCCACGTCTTTGGCTATGGATGGAAGGAGAGATTTTAGGAACCATTCCAGGAAAATACGGTCATCCAACTTGATCTTGCACAAACTACGACGTTTATGCAACTCATGAATGTGATCAGTGATGTGGGTAGCTGTGTTCTGTCTGCAAGACAAGAGGATTTCCACTCCCACGTCATAAGGAATAGGCAGCTGAAAGAACTACAAAAAAGTTTGAGGCAAGGGATGTGAAGGTGGGGTGGGTCCCATGAGGCTGCTCGATATACCACTTGGCTGCCGAGCCAGTGAAAGTCCTTTGCAACAAGCACGGGTGAATGTTGTCATCTACTATGGAGTTGGAGGAACACCATAGATGAAAGGACATAATGTGATTCTGGGGATCCTCACCAACCTTCCCCTCAAACTTAGGGATGTCTGATGGGAGTTTAGTAGGCATGTGAGGCCAAGTAGGATCGTGTCTAATAGGATCATTTGTTAATCTTTCCAGGTCTGGTAGGTTGAGACTAGCCATAAACGACAAACTAGCAGAGGAGTGTGACATGGTCACTGGGGCATATGTGCTAGTGGTAGAATTATTGATTAGGACATTGCCCCCAAAGAGAATATTAGCCGTGAGGGGGATGTGCCCCCCAAATATAGGTGTGTGAGAGGGGCCTGCGCCTCCAAGTGTAACGTGAGTTACAGATGGGTTTGGATTGGGTCCAGTAGCTATTGGAATCTGAGTAGTGGCGGGGATGGTAGGTGTGGGTCCCATTGAGGGCGTACCCAGGGTAGGTGTGGGTCCCATTGTGGGCATACCTGAGGTAGTTGTTGTAGTTGTGGCTACAGTGGTGGCCATTGTGGTGGTGGGGGTGGTGGTAGATGCTCCACCAATAGTCCCTACGAAGAATGGGTTGGGGTTAATTCCAGCCATGGGGCTAGTCGGTGCTGTGTATGTAGGGTTTTATGATTCTGCCTTAGAGTCAGATGTGAAATAAGAGGCGTCAGAATCAGATGACGAGGATCTATGCCGAGGACATGTTGATTCAAGTGACAAGGCTCTACGTCTGTGACGAGTGGTGTCAAGTGAACCATACTGCAGGGGTTGTTCCCGGAAGTGCCGAGAACGTCTCGGGGACTCAATGGTGACAGACGGCTAGTAAAAATAGTAGGTCTTGGTGAGTGAAAAGCTCAAAAACCCAAATGAAACTGTGTGTGTAGGAGGGGAGCGCAAAAAACTATGGCACTCAGGACAACAACCAATCTCAAAACACTTACGGTAACAATTCTGCTATGATAAGTGGAGTGATAAAAAAGCTGGTCAAAATACCAGCAAGCAAACAACTCCTATAAATAAAAATGGTGTACTCTCTAAACCAAGGGGAGGTAAGAGAGCATGCAAACACCTAACTAAAAAAGTATTATGGCTCCAACAAGATGTATCCTCTGCAAGGTGATGAAATCCAAGTCAGACAATATGAAACGTAGAACCAAAGGATAATGATATCCCCCTACCAGGAGGGACACCGGGTAGAGAATCCTAGAAGAAAGGCCACTAAGATACCCCATTTATGACACGTCCAGAAAGGTGAATCTGTAGCTCCTGTTCTATTACCGTTGTAATCCCATACGGGTAGTACATTGAGAACAATGAGTAGGGATCCTTTGGTGACTGAATGGATTGCGGTATTCCACTCAGGCCTTTGGAACCAGTCTTGCTACTTTGACCCTCCTAAGGGGGAGGCCTTTCCGACAAGTTGGTGTATAGCCGTGCCAATAAGTACTAAGGGATTTTGGTACCCTAGCCCTTGGTCATTTCTGTAGCCTCTACAATCCCATTTTTTAAATTTTGGCTTTTGTTTTCGGCGACCTTTTTCGTCCTGTAAATTGAAGGTTTTTTAACCCACAGTCGCGATCCACATCGTGGCTTTTTAGTCGAAAGCCGCAATTTCAAAACTCTGAATTTTGACCCGAAATTGCGAGTTTTTCCTTGTTATCCACGATCCAGATCACGGGTTTCCGACCCACAGCCGCAATTTGAAATCGTGCATTACATCCCCTCATTCGTGACTCAGATCGCAAGATTTGCTGAGATCACCGTGATCCAGATCGCGACTTTTGCCTCAGACAGCCCCGATTTCGACCTAAACCTTGCGATTTGTCGTCCTAGTTTTTGTCACCCATTTCAGCCCATATTTTTCAGCCATCTCCCCTGCACTTTGACAGCCTACTGTTTTACTTGCAGCCTTAGATATTCATTTACTTTTTCTGTTATTTGTTTTACTATATCATTTTGGAAAAAATTTCAGTATTTTTATTGAAAGGAAAATTGTTAAGCATTTAAAGTCAAAATTTTTCATATTTGCAAGTTGAAATCAACATTTTAATTTGATAAATATTCGCCCAAGAGAGGCATTCTATTTGGTGTATAATTACACTTACACACACTCTGTCATAATTAATCAAGTGAGCCTTAAAACCTATTTAACTCAACCAACATTCTAACCCCACTTGGGGAACATCAAAAGAACATTGTAGTTAGGTAGGATTGAGGGGATAGGCATCCAAATAACACCCCTTAGTCACTTTTTCACTCGAGACATAGTGGTTGTCTATTAGGGTACCAAAATCCCTTAGTACTTGTTGGCACGGTTATACACCAACTTGTCGGAAAGGCCTCTCCCTTAGGAGGGTCGAAGTAGCAAGACTGGTTCCGGAGGGCTTAGTGGAATACCGCAATCCATTCAGTCACCGAAGGATACCTACTCATTTTTCTCAGTGTATAGGAGTACAGCGGTGATAGAACAGGAGATGCAGATTCACCTTTCTGGACGTGTCATGAACGGGGTATCTTAGTGGCCTTTCTTCTAGGATTGTCTACCCGGGTGTCCCTCCCAGTAGAGGGATATCATTAGTCTTTGGTTCTACATTTCGTATTGTCTGACTTGGATTTCATCACATTGTAGAGGATACGTCTTGTTGGAGCCATAATAATTTTTTAGTTAGGCATTTGCATGCTGTCTTACCTCCTCTTGGTTTAGTGAGCACACCATTTTTATTTTTAGGAGCCATTTTGTTGATGCCCCAAAGATCACAGCATCAAGCAGAAAGGGATTCTCCCCGGTAGACTATCCCAATTAGATTGTCCACCGTTTGGTATGGGGAATCTGTCCGATTAACGGTTCCGGCTACAGTTAGATTTGGAAATTTGCTTCAATTACACCGGTTATGGCCCGATCCACCATTCTTTTTTATTTTTATGGCTAAAATGATATGCAAGTGCCTAAGCTAACTTAATCTAAATGCAGAACTTGAAACAAATCTGTGTCTAAAACTGAAATAAATCTAATCTATCCCCGCAAGGAGCAAAACTATAAGTATGAGTAATGTGCTGAAAGAAGCATCTGAAGATGAACAGATAACCATTAAATCATAAATTAACATCCACAGTAAGAAAGAAAGAATATAAAAGATAGCTTTTAATACATGTGAAAGCAGTCTATTACTCATATGAGAGAAACATTATTGCACAGAGCATAGTAAAATCATTCATTGCACAGAAATAATTCAAACAGCAGAGAAAGATTTCACTATAATAGGTATAAATGTCACCAGAAGAATCCAACAGACATCGTACACACATTCCCAGGCAAGATGCGTCCTCTCCAGGCTCATATTAGGCAAATTCACTTTCTAGAAGCAAGTGCAAAATAGTTCATACAAGCTTAAGAAAATTCCTTTCCCTACAAAAATTCCTTTACACTATTCCCTAAGCCTATATTTATATCTTTACAAAATGCCTCTTGGGCCACCACCTGGATTTTACACTTGTCCTTTAAAGACTTTTCCCAAAAATAAAGAATTTGTGGTCCTTTTCCCAAAATAGAAATTTTCTCAAAAATAGAAAAGGACAGCTATCCTAGTGACTCTATGCTCTAAACACAGGGAAAGGCAATCAAAATAAGAACAACGCATTATGGCTAGCGTGTTCATCCTTGGGGTGGCGCTTCTGCTGGGAATGAGGTGCTTGTGCTAGCTGCTATTGCTGCTGCTGCTTTCTTTTCCTCTTCTGCAATATAACTGAACCAGATACCAGTGTCCCTGACAACCACATTTGATGGTGAAGGGAGAAAGATCTTCTGGGAAGTCACATGCTTACCAAGCTCTGCTTCAATACCATGAATTTTTGCAATTGCTGCTTGGTGGATCTCTTTAAGCAAATGACTGTATACTGATGACAACCCAATATAGTGATGGAGATCATTAGTGGCTAGGACATCAACCTTCTTTAAATATTCTATTTGAATGCCCAGCTCTTCCTTCAAGTCTGATAAACGCTGCTGTTTGCTTGGAAACTCATCAAGGGACTGAGGAAAAATCAACTTGCATTTTTCATGGATCTTTTGATACAGGCTGTTACCTTTCTCAATTGTTCCTTGGATCTTAGCCATCATCTTGAGGCCACAATTCCTGCAAAACTCCATAAGGGCTACATCTTCCTTAAAATCATCTATAGATTTGAATGGGAGATGCTTAGGGAAATCAACCTTCCCTTCTCTCCATTCCATCTGGCTCAAGATGTTTGCTTTAACCTGAGTGTATTTTCCTTTAAGCCTAATGGCTTCTGCATTGACTTCTTTCAACCTAACTATCATGGTCTTGAGCCTACGCACCTCCTCAGTAATCAACTCCTGTGTGGCATGCATTTGTCTTAAAATGTCACAGGACTGCTCATGAAACGGAGACATATCTATCGCTTTGCTTTTTGCCTACTCTAACTGCTCAACCATTGACTGCTTATTTGCTTCTAGATGAAAAACTCTAGCTTCATAATCGTTCTTTTCCGCTTCTAGAACCATCATCTGGATTGCTAGGTGCTCCTTTTCTTCTTCTATATGGCGATACTTATCTGACAACTCCTTGTGATCAACAGACAGATGATTATATTTACTCACTATAAGATCCCTGTAAGCCTGCTCATTAGCCATAGTATGTTGCAGCATGCAAGCTCTCCTCTTTGTTGACTCAAATTCTCTGACCATATCGACCACATTATCCTTTGCTGCTTTTGCTACTGACACAACGGTGGATGCCATGGCTATGGGAGCCTTATTTGTATTTTGCATGACCGTGGTCTCCCGATGGGTGACAATATCTTCTTGGAAGAGTCTCTTTATCCTCTCTTCCGACTTTAAGACCACCTTCTTCCTCTTCTTATAATACACAAATTCATCCCATCGGGACACAGTATGATCTTCGGATGGGGTGTAAGGGATGATCTGGAGATCTCTTACATGGACTTCTATCTCCATGGACGGGGTCTGCACTACCTGAGATGAGTCTATTTCCATATCTTGGGTGCCGGAGCCACCTGCCTGGGCATCTTCATTGGTCTTAATCTCTTCTTCCGCCTTTTGTCCCTCTTCAGCTTTACGCTTTCTTTCTTCTTCTTCAGCTCATTGCTGATTTTCAATTGCCTCCCTCTGCTCTCGTCCCTCTGCTTCCTTCTGCTGTCTTGCCTCCTTAGCTTCCTTCTGTTGTCTTACCTCCTCAGCTTCTCTCTGCAATCTTGCTTCTTCAGCTTCCTGTTGCAGTCTTGCTTCTTCTTTCAATCTTTTCTCTTCATGGGCCAGGGCCTCAGCTGCCTCCCTTTCTTTCTGCCTCAGCATGTAGCCTTATAATTTGTTTATATTTATCATCAGCATGATAAAACTGTCTTGCTCTATGTTACACTCTCATAATGTGTTACAATTTTATATTCATTCACATATGGTTGCAGACAGGGATAAGCCACGATGCCAAAAGGTGGTAGAAAGAAAGCTAAAATGATGGATCCAGAGCCAGTGCAACCAAGGACTGAAACTCTTTTCCAAGACACTAAGTGTACCACCGGCGTTCCTCTCGAGGTCTGGTGGGGAGATGTTTACCGGATGATCAGGGACCAAGATATCCTTGACGTGTTATTAGAAGAAGAGAAAATCTACCTCAACATCAGAACTTCCAGCATAGCCAGGGCTTCTACTCACCTTGAATTGTTCCCGTGCTCTGAAGTGATCGGGTGGATATTGGAACATGCCAACCCACAAACAAGAGTGTTGCATGACAACAAGGGAGAGCCTTTCGCTTCATTCCATCCAGCTTGTATTGCAGTAGCCTACAAATTCTCACGTCCTAAGCAAGCTCTAAACGATGAATGGTTGGGACAGATGAATAATCTCGAGATGGCTAAGAGGCTATTGATCACAGGCAAGTAGCTGAGGAAGAGAGATAATGATGGATATGACATTCAGAGCCTAAGACCTCCTTTTAGGTTAATTGCCCTGATGTTATGCAGAATTTTCGGTATGCCCGATGGCACTGTATATAGGATACAGTGGGCTCCCATAATCCACTTCATAGCATTCAAAGGAACTGTGTTTGATTGGGCTACTATTCTCTCGGATAGTTTGGCGTCCACGGTGGCCACAGCTAGAGAAGGTTTGGCCTTAAAAAAGTCAGAATTTTACATGTCCTCATATCTTATTGATTTCATTTTGGCCAAGCTCTCTTTCCCCAGGCTAGGTGGCATGTGGGATCAGGCCAACACCCTGGTATACACTGCCTATAAAATAATGTTGGCTCAAAATTACAGAGCAAACTACAAGCTCATCTGCGAAGAGTTCATCATGCCTTTGTATGAGAAGATGTTCAATGACGAGCCCAATTGCCTGTCAGAAAATGCCATGCAAGTCCTGGAAAATTATGGCGATTTTTACTTCTCAGAACAGGGCACTTACATCAGGATGTTTGGAGGTAGCAAAGCACCATACATTTTGCCAAAAAACGCTATTGATTATGTAGTCCTGAAGGAAGCAGTTAGGCAAGTTTTCCTTGATGGAATAGGAGGAGTGCTTAATAAGCAGCATAAGGCTTCCTTCCCTCCTTTTCCTTTCTGCATAGGAGCCTATAAATTCTCAGGGGTTGCATCAGCCGAGAAGTACATTCAAGAGTTGAAAGCTTTCCACTTCGGTGAGGTAATATTCCATAAAAATGACAGGTGGAGCAAGGTTGTCGAGCATTGAAAGGAGGTATATGCTCATTTTGAGTATGCCCATTACTATGAGGTAGAGGAAGAAGTGTTCAGGGGCATCAACAACATGACTGTCGTGGAGATTGCAGACACTTTGCACGAATATCAGGAGCTATTTCCGACCAAGTTTACAGAAATGAAAGGAATATTGGGTGACTTAGGAATCATGAAAATCCCTTTGAAGCTGGGCGCTAAGCCTGTGAAGCAGCGACCGTATAGATTTACGGTACAAAGAGAGAGTCCACGCAGAGTTGGACAAAATGTTAGAGGCAGGGATCATCGAACCTGTCGAGGAATCTGAATGGATCATCCCTATTGTCGTCCAGGACAAGAAAGCAAAGGGTGAGATCAGGATATGTGTCGACCTCAAAACAATTAATGATGCCTCTATGCATGACCCATTCCCTGCTCCATTTACAGATGAGTTACTTTACAATGTTGGAGGGAATGAGGCCTATTCCTTTACTGATGGGTTCTCCAGTTATCATCAGATCAGAATTGATCCCGCGGATAGGCATAAGACGACATTTGCTACAGAATGGGGGTCGTTCCAGTATACAGTCATGCCGTTTGGTCTGAAGAACATGCCTGCCATCTTCTCTAGAGTTGTCGTCGCGGTGTTCAAAGATTTCATGCATAAGTTTCTCGAAGCATATTTTGATGACTGGACTGTCTTTGGTTTGCTGAAGAACCATTGTGCAAATCTGAGAATGATGCTTGAAAAATGTAGACAGCATTAGATCTCGCTGAATCTGAAGAAGTGCATCTTCTGTGTTCCATATGGAATCTTACTGGGACATATTGTTTGTAAGCAGGGCTTTATGGTGGACCTTGAGAAGATTGCCATTATTGTGAATTTACCTGCACCAACTTCAGTTAAGATGTTGTGCTCTACCTTAAGTCATATAGGTTATTACAGGAAGTTCATTAAAGGTTACACGCAAATCACTGCAACAATGGAGAAGCTGCTGAAGAAGGACATGCCGTTTGTTTGGAATGAGGAATGCGAACAAGGTTTTGACACCCTTAAAGAAAAGATGGTTACCACACCGATCCTAGTCTTTCCAAACTGGGAAAATCCATTTCATGTTCATGTGGACGCATCATGCATTTCCCTGGGCATTGTGTTAGCTCAGCCAGGAGAAGGGGGTATTGACCACCCCATTGTATTTTCTAGTAGGAAGCTCTCGACAGCATAGAAGAACTATACCACTACTGAGCGGGAAGGACTTGCGATGGTATATGCCCTTCAGAAGTTTAGACATTACCTACTTGGTGCGCCTTTCCTCATGTTCACTGATCATTCTGCATTGAAATATCTGGTCAATAAGCCAGTGTTAGGGGGGTGCATATGCAGATGGCTGTTGCTGTTCTTGGAGTATGACTTCGAGATCGTTGTTAAGCTCGGCAGGCTGAATTTGGGACCTGACCACCTATCCAGAATAGAGTCGGGAGAGGAGCCAATGAACATTGAAGACAGTTTGCCCGATGTGCAGCTATTTGCTATACAGGTTGTAGATGATTACTATAAGGATATCATTTATTTTCTAACAACAGGGCTGACACCACAAGAATTTTCTGTTCAGTAGAAGAAGCAGCTAGTAGTGTGCGCCACTGATTTCACTATCGTTGTAGTTCAATTATACAAACTCGGACCATATGAAATCCTGCGCAGATGTGTACTGGACCCCGAGAAACCATATATAATCATAGATGCACATTCAGGGATTGCAAGAGGTCATTACACAGGAAAGGCTACTGCGCAGAAGATATTGCACGCAGGGTTGTGGTGGCCTATCATCCACAAAGATTCTAAGGAATACTGTAGGAACTGCGATGTCTGTCAGAGGACAGGGAAGCCGTCATGGAGAGACAAAATGCCATTAAACCCGCAGTTGACCTTATAGGCGTTTGAGAAGTGGGCAATTGATTTTGTGGGACCTGTAAAACCACCGGGAAAGAGAACTGGTGCGAGGTATATTATTACTGCCACGGATTACCTCACTAGATGGGTATAAGCTAAACCAGTGAAGGACTGCAACGCAGTTCATTTTTGAGGAAAGTCTGTCACGATTCGGCTGTCTGAAAATTTTGATGAGTGATCAGGGAACTCACTTTCTGAATAAGACCATAGAGGCCCTGACAGAGTAGTTCCACATTCGGAATCACCCCAGTATGCCATATCATCTGCAGGAAAATGGAACTGTTGAAGCTTTCAACAAGATACTGGAAAATGCACAGACGAAGGTGTGCAACGTAAACATGGATGATTGGGACCTGGACATCTCATCTGTGCTTTGAGCATATAGGACAACTTGTAAGAAACTGACAAGACATACACCTTTTCGGTTGGCTTATGGGCAGGAGGCCATAATGCCAATGGAGTACATTGTCCCTAGTCTGAGGATTGTTGCATTCACTAGAATGGCAGATCGTGAAGCATTAGATGAAAGATTGCTACATTTAGTCGACTTGGAGGAGGATCGTTTCATTGCAGGCTTTCAACAGCAAGTCCAAAAGGATCGTGAAAAGGCATGGCATGATCGCCATATCAGGAACAAATGCTTTCAGGTAGGTGACTTAGTCCTCCTGTATGATAGCAAGTTCATGAAATTTCCTGGCAAGTTTAAAATACATTGGCTTGGTCCATACATTGTTATGCATGTCACTAACAGTGGTGCAGTTCAGCTAGCCAGTTTAGCTGGTGATACTCTACCCACCATGATAAATGGAAGCAGGCTTAAGTTGTATCGCGATAGTCTGCTTCACAGCATGCAGAAAGATAAACATGGGGAAAAATTTCTAAGTGTCAAGTACAGTTGAAATTGGGCACTAGAAATGTATAGAGTCTGTACATGTATCATAAAGGAAGAATATATGATCAGCGTAGCACTGCTAAAGCTGTACAGGAACGAGGAAGAGCACAATGGAAAAACAACTACGCAGTTCAAATATCTGCCACACATTTTGACGCAGCATTCAGAGGAAAATAGCTGTTGCATGGATTTTGAGAAAATAACCGTTAAGATGACCGTTGCAGCAACCGCTTTAGCATTTAAAGGGAAGATATCTATTCTGGACAGACTGACGGATGAAAATAATGAAAGATCCGAGGGATTTGGCTGCCAGAGGTCGCATTTAATTCCTATCTAGCCGTTGAAGGGCGTGGAAGGGGGTCTGCTATGCCCATAAATAACACCATTTGAAGACTCGTGGGCGTTACCGAGCACTTAGAATTTTTTCTGTGATTAACCTCTCCAAGCTAGTAGCCATCTGTATTCTCTTTGCCATAGCCGCTATCTCATTAAGTGAATGTCGGAACCCCTCTACACAGAGAAAGAGCTTACTATTGAAGAAACATTGAGAATCTTTCAGCACGGAGGGATTCAACAGTTAATGAAAACTCCAGTTAAGAAGGTTGTCGTAGAACAAGGTCAAGGATCCCGCAAATCACCAAGGATTAATCCGACAATGTAGGATAAGGGAAAGGACACATTGACTGGATCTCAATCAAAGCAGTCCAAGTCGAGTTCGGTGAGCACAAGGCAACCCATATTCACCAAGGAAATCTCACTAAAGATGACACCAGATTATATCTTGCCAAGGGAATTAGATGCCCCTGTGTATAAGCTCTTAAAGAACACCAAGTATGATATCCCTCTATCGCCAGTGTCTAAGCATGTAAAAATTATGACAAACCAGCTGGGGAAGATCCCAGACTGCAAATGGGAGGAATATGACCTCTTGGGAGTGAAGAAGGATGAGCCACATGATCCCAAGTACCCATATTTTCAACCAGATCAATATATGTGCTGGAAAAAGGATGCAAAAGGAGAGCTGAATCTGGTGGCCGAAAGCTGGTTAACACCGATGGTGTAGTCAAGCCCGTTAAACCTGCTGCGACTACCCCATTTTGAAAGGTCGACCAAACTAAACATCGTGGTTCGCACCTTGATGGCACGAATCCACCAAGGTTATCTATGGATGGAAAGGCCCATAGACATCAGTATCGACCTAATCCATGTTATTACAGGATTGAGTAAGCACGGCGAGGATCTGAAGCAGTTCTTCCAAGGGAAGGCCAAAGAAAAAGACGTTGTGGCAAAGATGAAAAAGAGCCATGCACTGGTGAAGGGAAAATGGGGTTTTCCTACCGAAGAGATTGACGATCGAGCAACAAGGTTCATTACGCAGATGCTCATAGCAAAGGTATTGAGAACACCAAGATCCACCGAGGTGCCTGCGAGCGCAGTGTTGCTTGGTGCCGCAGCAGCAGAGGGCACAAAGTTTAACTGGTGCCAATACCTACTGAATGAGTTCATGGAGGAACTCAACGATATTCAATGGAATGGGGGAAACTTCCATTTTACATGGCTGATTGTCCTCATAGCATTCATCGGATGGAAGGAGCCGAAGGAATTTTTCGGTATTAGTGTTGACAGATCCAAACCCAGAGGAATTAGGTTCATGAACCTATTGGAAAATATAAATCCGTAACGCCAGCATGCTACCCAGGAAGTCTTCTATCAATATTACACGCAGTTACACGACGTGATCACGCACACACCAAGAATAACGAAGTAGGTAACAAGAAAGTACATAGGCATTGTCAATTTTACTGCTGACATGTGTTGTGTGTTTATCTCTCCAAAGGCAAAGATGAAGAATTCGCAGTGGTTCCCTGGGAGCTATCACATGACAGAACTATATATAGATTTCATTATGAAATATAGGCCCACCGACTACTGCGTCGAAGTTTTGGACGTCCTGATAGACTCAGAAGATGATGAGTTGATTCCTCCACCATGTCTGATTACTGAAGAGAAAGAGCCAGAGAAGGGCAAGAGAAAAGAGCCCACCAGCCCATCGCAGCCGAAAGCAAGAAAGAAGCAGAAGGAAAGCAAAGGTCAATACGACCCAACCCTCAATGATGATGACTTCGATATGATAGCTGATAAAGTTAATGAGACCCTCGAAGAATTTATGTCAGATAAGGAGAAAAAAGATAAGGCCATCCAGGATGACCTTGAGAGGAACTGGGTCGCAATGTAAGGGCTCATGAAGAAAATGGAGGATTTCCAAAAGAGCCTGCCGTTGCCATGTGACATGGGGGCCGCAAGAGCTTCGCAGCAGGCACCATCCCTGCTCGCTGTCGCGCTACCAACCAGAATGAGACTTGTTCGTCTTAACCAAATGGCAATCACATGGTTCTTGACACAACCAACGTCGATGCAGTTGAGCTCGACTTAGAAAAGATTCCACTACCTGGTCTGCATTATTTGCACACGCAGGTTGGTGAGGAGATACGTGACAGAGCCGCGTAGTCCATGAGAGAAGAAGCTCAGTTACAAGCTGCAAACAGGAAGCTCGAGGAGTAGAGCGCACACACCTTGTTGATGATGGGAGATGAACAACAGTGCCGACAGAAGCTGGAGGCTACAATCAATTCTGTTGCAATAGAGATCGAAGGAGTGCAGATCCAAGATAATCCCAAGGATACAGTACACAGAATAGCGGATAGGGTGCAGACCCTAATGTCAGAAATGGAGGACAAGGTAGTCCTATATGAAGAAGATATCAATCTGCTCAAGGAAAAGCTGAAACCGTAGGATCAGTTAACTGAGAAGCAACAGAGAGAAGTTGAAGTAAGAAATGCAGCAGAAAGCATCGCAACAGAGGCTGCGAAGTGCTAGCAAATACTTGATCAGTCCTTGAAGGCATTCACGGACCTTGAGGAAAATCCATGGTTGCAGCAGACAAAGATCGCGGTGAAGGAGAAACAGACCACATTGGAAGCCATGCAAGTAGAGGTGAAGACTCTGCCACCACGAGATAGACTGCAGAAGTTCAGAGAAATATCTACCCTGAAGAAGGAAGTACAGATCTTAAGAGAAAAGGAGACTGCACTGGACAATCAGTCGCAGCCACTCCTCGAAGATACATCTGAGGTGTCACGGTGCATCAAAAATAAATTAAAAGAGCTACGAGCCAACCAAGAAATAGTGGAAGCACAAATTGGCGTGGAGACAACACCTGAAGAGCTTGAGACCATCAAACAGTTGGATTAGGAGGTCAAAGAAATAATGAAGGAGCTAATGGAAACTTACAATGAGTTCATAGGCAAGCTGAACACTCAGATCGGTAAGCAAACTCCGGTAGTAGACGTTGAAAGTGGATCGGAGATGAGCCATAGGTAAGTGTTAGGGGCATGTTGGGCCTGGCCCAACAGGGCCATTTTTGGTGACATTTTTGATGTTGAATGGACCTGAGCTGTGCGTAGTTCAGAATATCAAATTTTTCCTAAGTATCGGGAGTGCTGTGAAGATGTGCACAGTACCATGTTTTGAAGGATGCCACAAAGATCAGCGCTGCGCAGCTTCAGTGCTGTGAAGGTAGTAGGCCACGTGGAGCCAATAAAGTTGTGTACTGGACGGAGGATAGCTGGATAGAGTGGATGGACCAGCAGTGGTCTATTTTTCGTAAGATTGCTGAAAATATGTCGAGTTGCGGGCATAAGCAGATCAGGAAGGCAGCCAACTGTACGAGTCTGTTAAGCAGAGGATGGGTCGGGAAAGTGATAGTTTGGTGTGTAGCAAGGTATGTGACCGATAAGAGGAAAAACGAAAAAAGGAAAGAGACTGGGAGCAAAGTCAGTTGTACGTGGCCGTTAAGGGACAGATGGCCTGCAGAGAAAGCGGTTGGGAGCTGAGCCAGTCGCACGAGTCATTCAGTGGAAGGGCGGCTTGAAGTGGATGACCTGTTAGTGTGCACACAACAGGGAGGTTGAAAGCGATGGATCTAAGGCATGGAGGACTGCCATGACAACATGATCGCTATCAGAAGCCGACATGACGGTTCAAAGGGACCGTAATGGTTCAAAAACCCTAAAAGTTTTGGTCTTCAGTGTTGTAAAGACACGAACTTCGGGCGTGATCTATTTAAGAAGACCATTTTTGTATAGCAAGGGTTGGTTAAGGTTGGTCAAGGGTTGTTGTTGGTGATTGTTATTGTATTGTAATATCTTTTGAATCAAGAATAGATTGTAAAGGCTCTGCAGCTGAGTGCGCAGAGACCTATCTGACCAAGAAGAGAGCCGCAGCTGAGTGCGTGGCTAAGAACTGTGAACCCTTCCTTAAAAGAAATTAAAAACACAGTTCTTGTGGACGTAGCTTTCCATCTGGGGAAGTGAACCACGTTAAATTGTGTGTTGTGTGACTGAATGATTATATGTGTGTTTATATTTATCCATTTCTGTAGTTGAATGTCTAGATATTTGCTTACAGTCTGTTAGGAGAAGGATTTTATATGCATTTGCCATCAAGAGAGTATGGAATGATATGTTAAGTCTGCATGAATGGGTGTATGGTTAATATCAACTTTGCTTCTAGGGACAGTAAATCTATCATCTTCTTTGTTAACACCTAAAAAGTGCTCACTAGCTCATTCCCTTATTCACATGACCCATTTGTCCACTTTTCCACCATCTGAGCCTCTGAAACCAACAAAAGGTCACCAAAAGACCTTAGTACACCCCTTTTTCCATTAAAAAAGATTATTTTTCCAAGAAAATCATAAAAAACCCTCAAAAAGGGTCCAAATTCCCAAAAATATTAAAAAGGGAATTAAAATATTATTTTTATTCAAAAAAGGAAAAAGGAGGGAAAAGTACCTAAACCATGTTGGTCAATACCATTTGGTTTCCACAAAACCACAAATGGTATTTCCCACCACCAAAACCTATAAAAAGGTGGTAGGGGCTCCTCATTTCACATCCATCCATTATCTCATCCTTATGCTGCTGAAATCTCCCTTGAGCATTTTAGCCATTGCAAACCACATTGGAGAAGAGACCATTGGAGATTGGAGTTGCTCATCCTTGGAGCCATTCAACCTCATCATTAGAGGTATTGATTCCGCAAGCACTTGCTTGCCCCATTCTTTCAATACAAATTCATTATTTTACATTATCTTGTTCTTGATTTTAAATTATTTTTGTTATTTGCTTAATATCTTTGCATAGATCCATGGTTAGTCTTGTTTAATTAGTTTATTGTTATTTATTTCCATTGAAACTGCTGCTACTAGTTAGCAGGTGCCCATAGCACTAAGCCTGGTTGCAAAACCAGGCCAACAGTTTTTGGCGACTCCGCTTTGGTTTGAACTATAGATCTCTAGTTTTGCCTTTAATCTTAGTTTTTTATGAGTTTTTAACCTTTAGATCCATAGATCTGCCATCTTAGACAGCAGATCCATTGCTGCTCTGAGATTTGGCCCCATAAACAGCCCGAAATTTTCAATTTTAGGGTTTGTTTCTTGGTTTCCGTGCACGGCTTCCGCCTCGCGGTTTTTTGCCAGACAGTCGCGCGGTCCATCGCGACTTTTCTGCACTTTTCCGCGCGGTCCACCGCGGTTTTTTCCCAGATAGTCGCGCGGTCCATCGCGACTTTTCTGCGTTTTTCCGCGTTGCACACCGCGGCTTCGCGGCCAATTTCCGCGCTGCCCATCGCGCCTGTGCGGTTAAAACCCGCGCGGTCCATCGCGACTGTGCGCCCAAAACCCGCGTGGTCCATTGCGACTGTGCATCGAAAACCCGCGCGGCCCATCGCGGCTGTACGTCCAAAACCCGCGCGGCTGAATTTTTCATTCGGCCATCCCGATTTTGAAAATTTTTTTTTACTGTACTTTCTGCCCATAGCACATTTTTTACAGTACTAAATCCTGCATATTTTACAGCTTTGAAAAAAAAATTTACTATTTAAAAGTGCATATCTAGAAATCTTTTTAAAAATTTTCAAGAAAGTGAAAGAAAGACTCATTTTGCATTTTTATCTAGATTCAAATTTTTTCTTGTTTACTTCTTTAAAATCTTGCCCTTAGCAATTTTTCTTGAAACGAAGAAATCCATTTATTTCTTTTAAAAAGAAGTGTATTATTTGCTTTCATAAATCCAAAAAATCCATTATTTTTTGAGTTATTTTTTGAAAAGCATTTAAATTCCTTTTAGTGAAAAGTCATAAATATTTGCTTTTTTATTTTCGAAAAATCCTTTATTTTTTGAAAGTTTCCTGTAAAGCATTTAATTCTTTTCAAGTTCAGTTTACAACACCTCACGTGCACTCACACGATCACTTAATTGAACTAAGCCTTAAAACATACCTTAATTTGAACACACTTTTAACCCCACTTGGGGAACATTAAAAGAATTCTTGTAGCTAGGTAGTATTGGGGGGATAGGTGTTCCAATAACACCCCTCAGTTCTTACATCTGAGACATAGAAGTTGTCCAATTAGGGAGCTAAAATCTCTTAGTACTTTTTGGCGCGGTCACAACCGGTTTGTGGGAAGGCCTCTCCCTTAGGAGGGTTAAAGTCGCGAGGATGGTTCCGGAAGCCTGAGTGGGATACCGAAACCCATTCAGTAACCGAAGGGCTACCATTCGCAGTTCTCGGGATATCCCTGTATTGGGATATTGCGATCAAAGGACCAAACGGCAGATTTACCTTTTCTCGATGCGTCATGAACGGAGTATCCTAGTAGCCTGTCTTTAGGATTGATTACCCGGTGTCCCTCCCGGTAGGGGGATATCTAGCCGTTGTCTCAACATTCATATTGTCTGACTTGGATTTCATCACCTTGCAGAGGATATCGTCTGTTTGAGTCACAATACTTTTAGATTAGGTGTTTGCATGATTTCAACCTACCTGTGGTCTGGTTACACCTATTTTTTCTAGGAGCCGTTTGCGTGTTGGTATTCTGACCAGTTGTTGCATTCCTCCACTTATTGTAGCACAGCTGCTAGAATAAGTGCCTTTCTTGAGGATTGATTTTTTGGCCTGAGAGCCTTCTTTTTTCACTCCCCTTCTTGCACCCCCTTGGTTGCATTAGGGTTTTGAGTCCTTTATATATATATCGCCACCTGATACTTAAACAAATTTTTACATCAAAAACACATATTCTCACCATTGAGAATTTTAGACGCTCTCGTCGTCTACAGGGCGAACTCCCAGAGTTTAGTCCACTTGGCTCTCCATGTCACGGACGCAGAGCCCTATCCCTTGATTCGACACATCGTCAATCAATTAGACAGTCATCCGATTCTGACATACCCCACTTCACCTTTGATTTGGAGGTAGAATCCGAAAACCCCACAGAGTTATCACCAACCACCATTATGTCTGGAACACCATTTCATCCACTATTTACAACTACCATAGGTTAGACATCCGCAGACCCTTCTGCTGTCGTACCATCCACGACAACAACCACCCCCCTGGGTATGCCCAATATGGGTAACACTCCACATTTAGGAATGCCTAACATAGGGCCACCACCTGTCATGGGTATACCCAACATGGGGGTCATACCCCCTTTGGTTTCCACAAACCCCATCCCAGGAATCCCTAGTGCGATTCCCAACCCAAGTGCAACCCATGTTGCACTTGGAGGTGCTATCCCAGGAATCCCTAGTGCGATTCCTAACCCAAGTGTCACCCAAGCTGTACTTGGAGGCACTGGCCCACACCAGACTACACCTATTGGAGGGCACATACCCTCCATACCTAGCATACCTTTAGGCGCTACTGGACCCCTACACCATACCACAATGGCTAGGCATGTCCCAGTTCCAGTCACCACATCTGCTAGTCTACCATACATGGCAAGTCTGAACCTGCCAGATTTAGCTAGGCTCACAAATGACCCCATCAGACATGATCCTGCGTGGCCCCATATGCCCACTAAGCTTCCCTCTGACATCCCTAAGTTTGAGGGTAAGGCAGGAGAAGACCCCTAGAATCACATCATGTCCTTCCATTTATGGTGTTCCTCCAACTCCATAGTAGATGACTCAATCCGCCTACGGCTTTTACAACGCACCTTCACTGGCTCCGCAGCCAAATGGTATATCGAGCATCCCCATGGGACGCATGCCACATTTACCTCCCTTGCCTCGACTTTCCTACAATTCTTCCAGTTACCTGTCCGCTACGATGCGGGCGTCAAGATCCTACTGTCTTGCAGATAGAACACGGCCACGCATATCACTGACCATATTCATGATTGGCGTCGGCGCCGAAGCCTATGCAAAATAAAATTAGACGACCGAATCTTCCTAGATTGGTTTCTAAAATCCCTCCTTCCTCTCATTGCGAAGGATGTAGCATCTGAAAGACCCCAGTCTGAAGAAGAGGCCATCCTCAAAGCCCAACAGTTTGATCTCATCTATGCCCAGTCGGGTTACTTATACACGATCATACCGGACGCCCCACGAGGCGACTCTGCACGCGGTGACACACCGGGGGCATCACATGCCGCTGATGGCATTATCGGCCAAATTACACCGCAAGCAAAACCTTTCAGCATGGTGAGCACCATGCCCGCCCCAGACCTTTATAGGGCTACATCTAGTTCCGGAGCGACAACTTCTTATGCTCCAACAAACCAGACCCATCACGTTCATGGACCCTCTTGTCCACAACATTGTTATGGCCAAGCGCCATTGGCATATGTACCTCCTACATACTATGCTCAACCTACGGTACAGACCCCCATGCAGTTCCCACAACAGCCCATGCATTACCCACAACTGGTTGCACCAGCTAACCTCACACCTCCACCAGCTCAGGGGTACCAACAACCCCAACAGGCAACTGGACCACCTCCAGCTCCAACTGCATACTATCCACCGCAACCTGCTCCCGCACCTGCGGCTCCTCAGAATCCCCCCAATGCTCAAGGGCATGTGTACGCACAACAACATCAGCCCCAATACCAAAATAACCAACGCAACCAGGGTGGGCAACCAAATCGCGGAAGAGGACGTAACCGTGGAAACAACCAAAACCATAACCAAGCTCCACAACCTACCCATCCTCCGCAAAACAATAACGCGGCGCCTGCTCATCAAAATCCTGATCGGCCACCTAAGCAAGCCAAAAATGCTAATTTACGAACAAACCATCCTTGTTCCATTTGCGGTGTCTATGGCCACTATACCCACGCTTTCCCACATCTGGAGCGAGCTCGACAACTATGGACAGATGACGCCCATCGTCAAGGGCAGGCGGCTCCTCAGCCGCCACCCAACCCTCCACCACCTCAACAACAGACTTTGGTGCTACAAAACCCTTTTCCAAACCAAGGTGTAGTGAACACTCAGCCGTTAGCCCCCCCTCAGAGAAACGTGCCACCACAGCAGATCACTTATGCAGCCCCTGATCAACCCATGTTCGATTCAGGTACTCACCATTTGTTGATGATGTCGACTGCCAATGCTAACCTCCAAACTCGTTGGAACCAATATGGCTCCACCTCTGAAGCCCCTCCTGCCGACAAGATCACTAACGTTAATCCCACAGATCAAACGTTACGTATACCTCCAGCTCCACTTGATGGCGCTTCCAAAGCACCTCGCTTCCCACTTTGTCGTATCAACAATAATCCCAATGCTCGGGCTGCGTCGAATTACAACATCGTAGACGACTTAGCCCAGTCTCCTGCAGCCATGTCTGCTTTAGAAGTTTTGAAAAACTGTCTTTCACAGCACAAGACTTTACTCTCTGCCATTGGCGCCATTGACCCCAATGATTCACAGCTGATCGCATTTGATTCAGACCAGTCTGAACCACGACTGCCTTCCTCATTAGCATTCCAAATTTCCGTTTCTGTTCGGAATCTTGTCATCCATCGGTGCATTATCGATGAAGGGGCCTCCACATGCGTCATGTCCACATTCGTTTGGCAGAATTTGGGATCCCCTACTCTCCAGCAGTCCACCACTGCATTACGAGCCTACGACGGCCGTTCGGCTCAACCCCAAGGTCTTTTAGCCAATGTCCCTGTCCAGCTGGCGGGTAAAACCGTGCTCATTGACATTGAGGTCATCAATGCCCAACTAGACTATAACCTTTTACTTGGTCGCAACTACATGTATGCCATGCAGGCTGTTGCCTCATCCGTATTTCGCACCTTGCAGTTCCCCCATGAGGGACGCGTGGTCAAGGTCGACCAGCTCACCTATTACGATCCTAAGGCCCCCGCCACACCTGAAAATGTTCTCCCCATGGTTGAACAACCTGTTTGTGGTGCGACTACCTCATTCATTTCCTCAATAGGACCTGGAATTTACTCCGATGCGCCGATGACCTCTACTTTCCAGGCCATTCCACCACTGTCACCGGAGACCCACGTCGCGAACCTCTGTACTCTTTCACAGAATACACAACCACCCGGTAATCAACCACCTTTGTTACCCAAACCACCATTGGTCCCTAGTCACATTGGGGTTACACCCATCCACACAATCCCCTTTCTATTTCCTCCTTCGGGTGTAGTAAGCGCCTCGGTTATGGCTACCCTTAGTCTACCCGGGTTAACATTGGGATTACCCGTGTGGTATATTTCGCCTCCAGTTCCACCGCCGACACCAAATGTCATCCTGCAACCGATGCAACCCATTGTTACTTCTACCCAACCACCTCCCGGTATCACTACTCCTTCGTCATCGACGAATCCCCCTCCACTCATCAGGCCCACAACCATACACTGCGGTACCCCCACCCAAGGCAGTTAAACCTCCCCCCATATTCTGTGCTCCTCCAAAATGCTCGCTGTGTGATGAGTTAGGCCATCCAACCCATCAGTGTCCATAGTTACCTACATTGCAGGAACACATGCAAATGTTGGACGACGACCCCAACATCCCGGTGGTCAAACTAGATCCAAACCCCATGCCTCGTGATAAATCACTACGTACCAACCACCCATGTGCGATATGCGGTATTTACGGCCACTACTCCCACAACTGTCCTGACATCCTAGACTACAGAGCAGCTCTCTACGAGATGAACAATTCGGACCTAGAGACGGCACCCCCTACTATCGAGGAGATCTACCCTCCCGCATCATCCTCATCCGGAGAGATTAACACCATCTACATGATCTCTTCGACTACCACTACCTCATCACTCGATTTGACCACTCAAAGCTCCCGCAATGATGAAGAGGTTCTCGAGACTCCTACTACCTTTCGTTATCCCAGGGAAGACATGCACCATCGTCCATACTTCCTCCTGGAAGAGACTTCATCCACCACCGCTACCCAATCCGCGGTTGAGTCCAAGGATTTCCTTCCTACTAAAATCGACTGGTTAACGGATCCCATGGCCGATATTTCTCCCGTCATCCACATTGACATCTCTGACCCACTTGGTGCCCTTCATACCATCACATTAGGAACCTCCCACAGTGAGCATGAGATCGGAGAATACCAACAACTCTTCCAAGAATTCACTGATGTCTTTACTTGGTCAGATACCGAAATGCCTGGCCTTGACCCCACCATTTATACGATCTCCACTGGATACCCCTCTGTCCGGTCGGCCCCTTCCATTGATCCCTTTGACACACAGGTTCAACCCTTTCAAATTGACCAGGAAACCACATGTCCACAACATGGGGACAGGCCCAAAACCTTGCTTACTCGTCATCATCGTGATCCTCGTCGGAGATACTGGGGGCATCCACCCCACAAAGGGAATCCACGATCATCATATCATCACTTCAGTATGCCACCACGACCCACAGCCTCATGGTATAACACCCCGCCAGCAGTTGCTCAATGCCCTATTGATCTCTCTCTGAGACAACATCTGCACCACATTGACACCTCTGAGTTAGGGGGCATAATAGATTACCTCGACCCCGGGATAGGGGGCATGATCAATCATTTTGAACCTTCCCCACCATCTCTATCTCAACACCTCAATAAGCCCATCGTTCAAACCAACACATATGTGATCCACAATCACAAACCCCATGCACATAGCATGGGGGCAGGTCATTAACCCTGCTCACTTTTCATATTCGTGATCTCAACCATTTTTGAGGTCACGTGTCACTTGTATATTTGAGTTAATTTTATGAAGATAGTATTTCCCCCCGCGGGTCATCATTTCTCCCCACCACTGCATCATTGGCTTGGAGGGCTCACCTTTATTTGTAGCAATTTTTTAACCTAGTTATTTGCTTTGACCATTTCGGAGTCCTTATGACCTCCATTTTTCGCACCATTTGCACTATCGGATTCATATTTCCGCACTCGTGATGATGCTTGAGATCATTTCTCGCTCTCACCTTTAGATTTGTCGGGCATTTCTTCCATGTCCCCTCGTCACCTCGGTTTGCGTGCCACATCGGCCGTTCTCCGGAATGGGCATGCCTTATATCGCCGGATTCAGTTTTCCACGCTCGTGATGATGCTAGAGATCATTTCTCGCTCTCACCTTTAGATTTTTGGGCATTTTTCCCACACCCCCTCGTAGCCTCGGTTTGCGTGCCACATCGGTCGTTCTCCGTTTTCGACAATCCTTATGTCACCGGATCCAGTTCTCTGCACCGATGACGATGCTTGAGACCTTTTCTCGCCCTCATCAATCCATTTTTGTTCGGTATAAGTTTATCCCTTTTTCGGGCCGAGCAACACCTTTTACGAAAAAGGCACTTAGGGAGTTTCTGTTAAGCCCTTTTCTGACTCCTAAAACAATGAAAAGATTGCCGAGCAATCTTGCTTCCTTTCATGCTCGCTAAACATATCTGAAAGGGCGTCTACCTGGTATAAGTTTACCCCTTTTCCGGACCTCGTAGACTAAGTACGAAAAAGGTATACTCTAGTCACATCGGCTAGAAGAGTTCTCCATCCACATCATTTTATCCTTTTTCGGGCCTTGGAGACTAAACTTACGAAAAAGAAACACCAACAGAGTCCACTTACCATTTTCAGACTCTCTAAACATGAAAGCAACCATGAGCATGAACCGTCCTGGGCTCGCGAAATCCACAGGACCGTACCATTTTAGAGCAAACTTTTATCCCTTCTTGGAGCTCATTAAAACCACGAAGAAGGAATCAATGGTGCCTCTTGGCGCCACGACAGATCACATCTACTCATATGGCAGCTTCCCCATCTTGGTCGCCTTTGTTCAGAATATTCTGCAGTATGTCACCCGGATAATCCCTCGACAGCACCTATCAGCTCGTCCTCCCCCCCAGAGTCAATATATACCATTCAGTCAAAGCAATGATCCCCACAAGTCAGTTCCCTACGCTGCCAGGTTAACCATGTCATCATGCTCTGAACAAAGGAAGTTTGAGTCTACCCATTTTTTGACCCAGTTATTTCCCTTCCCCACAAGAATGTCAGTCCTACCATCAGTACTACATCACTTCAGTTCTACACCTCGTGCTCCTATCAAGGAAACATCATTGCCTTGTTAGTTGCTGGTCTCCCTCTGTCGACGACAACCACATTGATTCCAGAGGATAGACCTAGAGGTCCCTGTGTCTTGGACTCATTACCATTTATGATGAGTGCCTACGAATCATTTCGAGAGGAATCCTCAGTGCCTCTCCGAATGGTTGTTTCTCACATGCTCGACTTCAACACCTTGATTGCATCGTTGAGACTCGCACAGGGTATTGGTCCGTTCAGTTATTAGTCGAAGACCCCGGATACCACCTGACTCCTCCACATTTGAGAGTCTACCTATGGATACAACCAGTTACATTTTTTCTATAGATATCTGGGTTGCGTATGGCGACAATATCCCAGATGGCTCACAGTCATTGAGTACATACAGATGTTGGACACCTTCAGTTTCAGCAGTTCAACAGTTATCCCAGTGTATCAGTTATTGAGATCAGCCATGATCAAGAGTATATCCCACAATAATGTCCCCTCTGGACCATTATGATGTACCAGTATATTTCTTCATGTATTAGATCCCCCTTCTTGGGACTAATTGTTTTGTATATGTCTTGATACGAGCATGGGAATGCCCGCCTCGTCCTTTATCAGAGATTATACCTCATTCATATTGAGGCCATGTAATATTTTTTGTTTTTTGCAGCTTCCAAGGGCCGTGGTTCCAGTCTCCAACCGGTCTCTTCTCTCCCCTAAACCCCAGAAAAAAGGACAAAAGAACTATGATGTCTATCGGCCATACGATGAGCTCCTGCCCTCACACATCAGAGGGCAATCTGTTAACACCTAAAAAGTGATCACTAGCTCATTCCCTTATTCACATGACCCATTTGTCCACTTTTCCACCATCTGAGCCTCTGAAACCAACAAAAGGTCACCAAAAGACCTTAGTACACCCCTTTTTCCATTAAAAAAGATTATTTTTCCAAGAAAATCATAAAAAACCCTCAAAAAGGGTCCAAATTCCCAAAAATATTAAAAAGGGAATTAAAATATTATTTTTATTCAAAAAAGGAAAAAGGAGGGAAAAGTACCTAAACCATGTTGGTCAATACCATTTGGTTTCCACAAAACCACAAATGGTATTTCCCACCACCAAAACCTATAAAAAGGTGGTAGGGGCTCCTCATTTCACATCCATCCATTATCTCATCCTTATGCTGCTGAAATCTCCCTTGAGCATTTTAGCCATTGCAAACCACATTGGAGAAGAGACCATTGGAGATTGGAGCTGCTCATCCTTGGAGCCATTCAACCTCATCATTAGAGGTATTGATTCCGCAAGCACTTGCTTGCCCCATTCTTTCAATACAAATTCATTATTTTACATTATCTTGTTCTTGATTTTAAATTATTTTTGTTATTTGCTTAATATCTTTGCATAGATCCATGGTTAGTCTTGTTTAATTAGTTTATTGTTATTTATTTCCATTGAAACTGCTGCTACTAGTTAGCAGGTGCCCATAGCACTAAGCCTGGTTGCAAAACCAGGCCAACATGCTTGAGCATGGGAAAGTTGTTCATGTACTTAAATGGTTGCAGCCGACGAATGTGTAACCGTTAGTTCGCACCTGAGGGTTATGCTTAAAATAGTAACATTCTAAGTGTGTGAATGAGCATTAAGTAGTAAGTTAGTTAAGTGTATGACTGAGTAGATGAGTGATACTCAGCTCATTGTTTTAAGTATTTTGCAAATAGTCCAAGTGTAGGAAGTCAAGTAGTGGTGCTCGCAGTGTAGTATTAAGTCTCGCAGTAAGGCAAAAGATAGTGGTGCGGGCCGCGGTGTTGACCATTTCCACGCAGTTCGACCCTCACAGCGTACAGCCGGTGTGCTGCCGCGAACTTCGTCATAGTCATCAACTCATCACTCACTGTGTACATTTGAGTCCGCAGTGCCCCATTAGAAACACCTCGGGTGAGACCTCAGCCTGCTTGCAGGCTGTTGCCGAAAGGGCCGGTGCGAAGGGGTTTTGTTGGTTTAAGGTAACCGCGCAGAACCTGGGTCTTCATAAAACCTATGGTCAGCATTTGATAGCCAACATGCATACATGTGCATAAATATATATATCATATAGTCATAACATCAAAGAGTGCCCTCAACACCCAAATATACAAAAAATACATCAGCCGTGCATAATACATATCAACAAAAACAACCCCATATGCTCATCAGCATTTGGGGGCAGGTAATGAACAACCTAGTCCTCATCGTCATGGCCTACCTCTTCCTCGGGATCCTCCTCCTCTAGATCATACTGCTCCTTATCCCTCCTCTCCACTGCCAGCATAGAAATCCACCTCAAAATTGATCTCCACTCTCGTGGAGCATCAAAACATAGGTCTAACACCTCCTGGTCCAAATCCCTCCAGTCATCATCTGCCACACCATCCAGTAGACAATCGATGATGTCCTGTATGCCCTCTACTGCCACATAATCACCTTGGTGACGTACGACTCCTTGCATAGGTGGTGGAGGTGCCACCACCACCACATGACCCCTACGGCCCTGATTCCCCAGTGGAGGCCGTGGACCCACATCTGTAATAACCAACACTCCGAGATGTCAGCATCATCAAAACACCTCTTGCTACCATCATAGCTAAAAAATACAAACATGATATGATAAAAGAGACAATAAAAAAAAATACGTACCATCTGTCCCCCAGGCCTGTCCTAGAGCTCGCGACATCTCAATATCCCCCCGGTAATCCATAGTCCGATATGGATAATCATTGAACAGAACCGGCATCTGCTCCCACTGCTCATACATCTCTTTAGTAAAGAAGTGTCCAACTACCCTACCACCACTGCGGCACATCATCTCTCCCCACTGCACCATCCGCGGCTCACTCATCAAACCATCCCGGACCGGCACATGGGACCGTAATGTAGGCACCCACTCAAAAACGAAACAACATAGAAATGAAGCAGAGATAAACTCTCCCCCCTGCAACCTCACCTTGCTTAGCTCACACTGAACACAGGAAAGGAACATCTGCCCCCAGGCGTAGTATGTCCCATTCATAACCCGCTGAACCAACAACATCTGCCCCCCCGACAATCGATGGGGCGCCTATGCTCCAAGTACCCGTAGTACGCAAGCCGCGACTACTCGCATCGCCGGATCCCGCAAATCACTAACTAGCAATGCACTTGCATCCAAACGAGACCCCGGCTTGCAAAATCGCTCTAGCAAATCCTCTATCTCAACATCCCCCGGTATCCTAGGCCGAGTGTCCCTTATCAAACCTAAGTGGAAATCCAGTTAGAAAATAAACATCTGCCAAGGTGAGATCCAATCTCTCACCTTGAACCATGAAGGCCTAAATGGTCGGGTCCTAGAACTCGATCAACTTGTTCAACAACAAATTCGCTGAACGCATAAGGGGAATCTGGGAAAACTTTAGTAGTCTGCCCAAAGCCAAAGCAGCCTGCACATGATGGTTCTCATGGATGATCTCCCTCTCCCTCCAAGATTCCCTCGGCAGCCTGAGCATCCTACCAAGTACACAAGAAAATTTTGAATTAGAAACAAGCCACAAAATTTCCCCCAGCAACGATCCAGATCGCGGCTGTGGAAACCACAGTCGCGATCCACATTGCGACTGTGGAGACCACAGTAGTGATCCACATCGCGACTGTGGAGACCACAGTCGCAATCCACATCACAAATGTGAAGACTAAATCCATGATCGAGATCGTGCAAAAAGACTCAGAAGTCGCGATATACCTCATTGGTCACTCAACGTGGCCATTGCACCGCCCCTGAGGACCCAAACCCTCCCAAAATTAAATAAGTTAAAGCTTAATGCCAATAAGCTTACCTGGAACTCACAGAATGAAAATCCAACGGTCGATTCTCCCGCAAATGATGAAATAGCTCTGGACAACTCAAATCTCCTGTCAAACTCAACAGTGCAAATGACACGTGTCACTATGGGTTCACTTGTTATTTATAGACATTTAACCCATTTTCAATCAACCATTCCGGAGCCATACGATGTCCATTTTCCAAACCGTTGATACCATTGGATTCAGCGCAGCAAGAACTTCATGGTGGTCTAGTGAGTTTCTCTATTTCATTGGTCCATTTTTCAGGCATTTTTTCACACACCCCTCGTCACCTCGGTTTGCGTGCCACATCGGCTGTTGTCCATTTTTACGAATTTATATCACATGATTCAGTTTTCTGTGCTCGTGATGATGCTTGAGATAATTTCTCACTCTCACCACTAGATTTTTCAGGCACCTTTTCACATGCCCGTCGTTGCCTTGGTTTGCATGCCACATCAGTTGTTGCCCATTTTTTATGATTTTTATATCACTGGATTTTGTTTTCCACACTCGTGATGATGCTTGAGATCATTTCTCACTCTCACTAGAAACTGTTTTTGACATTGTGTCTTCACATCTTTTTGCCTTGATTTGCGTGCCACATCGGCAGTTGTCGGATTTTACAAATTTGTGCATAACAACTTATACATGAGCCCTCCACTCCATCCATACTGCAATTATGGCGTTGTGTTATCACTCCAGGAAACTCTTCTAGGTTGAGCTCGAAGATGCCTGGTAACTTAACTAATTCTCTCAATGATTAACTCAATGATGGGTATGGGGTTGGATCAAGATGAATATCTACTAACTGGACCATTTATTTAAGACTATCTAGGGATATTCAAATAGCATAAGTCTCTCAAGAGATGAAATCAGACAAGTTGTTTATCAGATAGAGCAGAAGCTAATCATCTAACCAGATCACACATATATAAAACAATAAGTATGCTAGGTCGAGAAACTAGGATAACCACTTATGATTCTTTGCTTATCAATCAAATAGTGAGATGAAAGTCGCCTAAGGATCATATAAGCATAAGACAAAGAATAACATTCACTCATAAGCATAGATAGATAGGAAAGAAGAGATCTGATCACATCAATGAAAGAAGCTTATAGGCCTGAATATATTTAAGAATAAGTCTCTATTATAGTAGCAGCATAGTGAATCCAAAATCGAACCCTTGTTCTACCTTAGTCATGGGATTTATATCCTTTTACAAAATGTTCAAACCCTTGGAAAGTGGGTCGAATCCTCCAGATGGAAAATCAAAAACCGTTTCTCAACAAACCAGAAAAAATCATTTTTAAATTAGCCAAACTGCTGAAAAATGAGGCTCAGAGATGGATTCGATTCTCCCAATATGTGACACCTTTAGGAAATCTGAGCGAGGTTCTTGTTCTCTGACATGTTAGGAAGACAAACCTCTGATTGTTTTGCAGAATGACTCTCCAGTCGCTCAAAATCATCATTTGAAAACGATGACTCTGCATAGAAAAACGCCATTAATTCGGCCAAACTGCTGAAAAATGGGGCTCAGAGATGGGTTCAGCTCTCCAAGTCTGTGATACCTATGTATAAAAAGAGAGAGGTTATTGTGCATTGATCCATTTTGAGCAAAAACCTCCCTCAGATTATTGAAATTCATTTTTATTTTCCCGAGATCTTCATTTCGGAAACATGTGTCAAACAGGCAAATTCTGAGCTCTAAAAATTGGGGCTCAGATATGGATTCGATTCTCTCAACCCGCGACACCTGTAGGAAAATGGAGAGAGGTTATTGTACTCTGACATGTCAAGAAAAAAAACCTCCGAGAATTTTTCAAAATAAGTCTCCAGTCGCTCAAAATCGTCATTTGAAGATGATGACTTTTCACAGAAAAACGCCCATTTTCTATAGCTATCCTTCTCTCAAAAATGGCATGGAATATTTCTCTGTTCACCCTACAGGTACCCTCCGATATGGAAACGAAAGTGATCATGACCTGTAATGCTCACCAGTCTCTAAAAAGTGCCTTCAAGATTCTTGAGTCATCGGGAACTAGCTTTGATGCTCAACAGTCGATTTCTCTGTTTTGGTGCTTTCGGTAGCTATCAAAATTGGGCTCGAATGTGGTAAGCTGCAAAAAAACCTTCATTCGGTGACTAATGAATCAACCTGAGCATTTTTCCTAAGCCACCAAATCGTCCCAGGTGTTGGAAACTTGGCTCTACTTTCGGTAGCTAGGAGAGCTCTGACAATTTCGTTTAAGTTGCCGAAAGGAGAGCTTTCAGTAGCTTAGGAACCGTTTTACATAAGAGCTTAGCTACCGAACTTGTCTTTCGAAAATTTTGAAGTGAAAACCAAATCTAATGATTTTGAAACTTCATTACATGCATAAAGCTATCAACAATGAGCCTTAAGAAATTTAGAAATGACATCCTATCATCTAAAAATGATCAACTTGACAAATTTATTTGGGGAGATAACATTTGGCTCCTTCTCGAGGATGAAAAACTCCCTGTGAGGTTTCAAGAACCACAGATCTGATGCCTTTCCTGGATAAACAAAATACATAACCTAGTCTAGTGTTCGATTGGGCAATGGAGTCATTTAAACTGTCACCAAATCTCTGCAAACTGTCCAGAAATGTTCAACTGTAAACCTGCTAGCCATGCCTTGCATCCATTGGGCTATGAAGTCCCAAATGCTGCTTTAAAAACCTGATCCAAATCCTGCAACCCTGCTCATCATTTGAAGCCAAATTTCCCCTTCCAATAGTGTCTTATATCCATTGGGCATGGAGTTTGTAATACAACCACCCTCTGAACACCTTTCAAGAGCTGTCTTTATTCACACAAACTAACTTCTATTTCTGCTGCAAACTGGAAGAAATAAATGCTCCGGCAGTGAGCTTATTTCCTACCCTATACTACTCTAACAAACTCTACAATTTGGTTAGGTAAATGTTGACTTCCATAACAACCATCCAAGTAACTTCAAAACCGAAGAAACCTTGTCTCTGTCACTACTTAACAACTGATATTTGAAATGTAACAATAGTGAATAAAACTCATGCAGGAAACTATATTCAGCCGAAAAAATGGGAGAGCCGAAGAAATATGAAATTTTCAAGTTCCTTGAAATGTATGATTCCATAAATGCTGCCACCGGATCTTTGAAAAGAAGATTAGAAACAGGTTGATTCTCGGGAAACAGCTGCACATCATTGACTGCTTCTTTGCCAGAAGATTGACAACCTTCTTGTTCTCTTAAGATCAACTTGTGATCATCAAAAATTATAAATTTCTTTTAAGCATAATGATCACAAGAGGATAACAACACAAGGTTCACATCATATGGATTAGGATCAGCTAAGAACATATAATTGCCTAAGATATAATCATTCATCATAGGCTCTTCCTGATTTACAAACTGATCATAAACCTTACACCCATACCTGTCTCTGGACTACTCTGCGGATACTGAGGAATCTGATTCTGAATCTGAAATGAGCTCAGGTGTTTGTTGTTGTTCCAAATCTGCTTCATATTCACTGCTTTCTTGCTCTGAACTTGAAATGTAGTGACATTCCTTTTGTTGTTGTTCCAAATATGCTTCAACCTCATTACTCTCCCGCTCAAAATCGGAAGTATACTGACCTTCGGCTTGCTTATATGCCTGCAGATTCTCAGAGTCAACCTGCATTTTGATCCACTTGGATGCATGGATATTCTCTTCTACCTCATGAGCATCTTCAAACAATTATGTTAAGGATGAGGACTTCCTTTCTGATAGAAGAAGAACTAAATTTGAATGCTGAGCCATAACATAATATATCATGGTAGTAATTTCTGTAGGTCGGTTCTCCAAAGGCATGTCATGATACATGCGGTAAAACCTTCGATTGAAAACAGGAAAAGTTTCACTCTGCTCTCTCTTTAAAGCATAAAAATCAGCAAGGTATGAATCAAGTGATTTGTACTCTCCCCAGTACTTCAAAAAATCATTAGAGAACATGATCCAAGAACCAATAGAATCGGCTCTCAAACCCTTAAACCATGCAGCAACATCTCTGATCAAAGACTTGGATAAAAATCTCATAATCACATCTTCATGAACAATCTAAAATCGCTCAACAAAATCCTAAAAGGATTCCAAATGCCTTTCAGCTGAAACTTGATTCTCTCCAGAAAATTGGGGAAGATATTTATAACAATCAAGAGGATAAGGATGAAGGGGATCAGGCAACCTCAAAGGTTTGAACTGTTAGAAAAACAGGATCGCAGAGCAATAACAATAAACAGAAATGCAAATATAATCACACATACACATTACAACAGAGACACAGATATATCGTGGTTCACCCAACTTGGGCTACGTCCACACTGAATTTGCCAGTCATTATTATTATTACCGTCCAGCAAGTCGAAGGGATACAACCTGCAGCACAACCGCTGCACTTCCTCTTCTCTGTTTTACTGTCTCTCTCCAGATCTCAAAGATCTTTACAATGCATAAAACCTAATACATCAACCCTAGCCGTATTACAATGTCCTTCTTTTATAAGGGAAATACAATGGGAAAATACCACGGGATACCCAAAACCATGGGCCCGCAAAACAGCTGGCGATGCCCCCCCACACCCCCCCGCTGGGGTGAGTGTACAGTCCACCTACACATCATATAGAACTGGGGTACAAACACAGCTAATACAATATAATCTATGAGACTAGAAGATCTGGCTCCACAACCAACATGAACATCTTCATCCTAATTTTAGTTTTAAAATCAATGGGTTTCTCATGAGGGAAAACAGGTTTATTACATGGTTCAGCAGTAATAACAATAGGTGCTAAAGTCTGAGTAGACTTGGAATCAATCTCAAACTCTACAAAATCAGAAGAGTGATCAAATGAAAGAGGAATTGGAATACAAGACTCATCTTTAAGAATAGGTTGTGATGAGGATATTGCATCAACATCCATAATATAGGGCTGCAGGCTTTCCTCTTCTTCTAAATATGGATAAATGAAAGCATGATGATAGTTTTCTGAAAATACAAAATAGAAAATGATTCCCTTTACATGTAGAGGGAACAACATGAAAGAGTTGATAAAAAACAACAACACTCCATGAAGTAGGCTGATAAACTGATACCTGAATTTGGAGTTCAGCCTCTTAATCTTCTGTCAATCGGATCCTCCCTAGTGGAGTCTTATTAAACTCGGATGAATCAGGGAAATGAAAAGGCTTTGTAAATATTCCCTAGCAATAGGGCTAGATCACTTTCTTCTCCTTTTGCAAACAAATCTTGGAGAACAGATTCTACTATAGGCAAACTGGTATCAGTATAAGAATAGAGTTTTCTGGTATTGTTTGCAAGGATTTCAGAGAAGAGGAACAATCCTCTTCAAGGACAGATTGTTCAACTACTTTCCCTAACCTATGCACAAAAAAATTCTCAGGCAAAGGATTTATAACAGCAGAATCTAATGAAGACTCATCACCCTTGGTATTCTTTGATTCAACTACAGTTTTCTGAGAAGAAGAAGCTTCAACAGAAGTAGACTTAATGTAAGGTGTTCTAGGTACATATAAAGAAGCACTACCTCTTGAGATACTGGATCTAGATGTCCTTGTTGCTCTGGAAGTTTTCCTTTGTAGAACTCTTCCTCTTCTGATAACCTTCTCTGGGTTTGCAACAGGTGTTGTTGGTGGCCTCTCTTGATTTGCTCCGGTATGAGCCCTTCTCGGAGCCACAATTCTTCAATGGAGTCACCAGATAGAAAATTTCAACCAATAAAGTGTCCAAGCTTTGTCTATCAACAAAGCTGGATCTATGTCGTGTCCCAAGGAAGCTGAGCTTCAATCTCCTCTCCCCGGCAATGGTGCCAAAATGTTATCACTCCAGGAAACTCTTCTAGGTTGAGCTCGAAGATGCCTGGTAACTTAACTAATTCTCTCAATGATTAACTCAATGATCGGTATGGGGTTGGATCAAGATGAATATATACTAACTAGACCATTTATTTAAGACTGTCTAGTGATATTCAAACAACATAAGGCTCTCAAGAGATGAAATCAGACAAGTTGTTTATCAGATAGAACAGAAGCTAATCATCTAACCGGATCACACATATATAAATCAATAAGTATGCTAGGTCCAGAAACTAGGATAACCACTTATGATTCTTTTCTTATCAATCAAATAGTGAGATGACATTCGCCTAAGGATCATATAAGCATAAGACAGAGAATAACATTCACTCATAAGCATAGACAGATAGGAAAGAAGAGATCTGATCACATCAATGAAAGAAGCTTATAGGCCTGAATATATTTAAGAATAAGTCTCTATTATAGTAGCAGCATAGTAAATCCAAAATCGAACCCTTGTTCTACCTCAGTCATGGGATTTATATCCTTTTACAACATTTTCAAACCCTTCGAAAGTGGGTTGAATCCTCCAGATGGAAAATCAAAAACCGTTTTTCAACAAACCAGAAAAAATCATTTTTTAATTAGCCAAACTGCTGAAAAATGGGGCTCAGAGATGGATTCAATTCTCCCAATATGTGACACTTGTACGAAAAAGGAGAGATTTTTTTGTTCTCTGACATGTTAGGAAGAAAAACCTCTGAGCGTTTTGCAGAATGACTCTCCAGTCGCTCAGAATCATCATTTGAAAATGATGACTCTGCACATAAAAACGCCATTAATTCGGCCAAACTGCTGAAAAATGGGGCTCAGAGATGGGTTCAGCTCTCCAAGTCTGTGATACCTGTGTATAAACCAAGAGAGGTTATTGTGCATTGATCGGTTGTGAGAAAAAAACTCCCTCAGATCATTAAAATTCATTTTTATTTTCCCGAGATCTTCATTTCATAAACATGTGTCAAACATGCAAATTCTGAGCTCTGAAAATTGGGGCTCACAGATGGATTTGATTCTCTCAACCTAAAACACCTGTAGGAACACGGAGAGAGGTTATTGTGCTATGACATGTCAGGAACAAAAACCTCTGAGCGATTTGTAAAATAAGTCTCCAGTCGCTCAGAATCGTCATTTGAAGATGATGACGTTTCACAGAAAAACGCCCATTTTCTATAGCTATCCTTCTCTCAAAAATGGCAGGGAATATTTCTCTGTTCACCCTACAGGTACCCTCCGATATGGAAATGAAAGTAATAATGACCTGTAATGCTCACCAATCTTTGGAAAATTCCTTCAAGACGCTCGAGTCATCAGGAACTAGCTTTGATGCTCAATGGTCGATTTCTGCGTTTTGGTGCTTTCGGTAGCTATCAAAATTGGGCTCGAATGTGGTAAATTGCAAAAAACCCTTCATTCGGTGACTAATGAATCAACCTTTGAATTTTTCCTAAGCCACCGAATCGCCCCAGGTGTTGGAAAATTTGCTCTACTTTCAGTAGCTAGGAGAGCTCTGACAATTTCGTTTAAGCTACTGAAAGCAGAGCTTTTGGTAGCTTAGGAACCGTTTTACATAAGAGCTTAGCTACCAAACCTGTCTTTTGAAAATTTTGAAGTAAAAATCGAATCTAATGATTTTCAAACTTCATTACATGCATAAAGCTATCAACAATGAGCCTTAAGAAATTTAGAAATGAATTTTCAAATGACATCCTATCATCTAAAAATGATCAACTTGACAAATTTATTTCGGGAGATAACACGTTGTTTTGATATCATTCATCAACCCACAAGGAGGCTCCATCAGTGTTCCCCACCTATCATTGTGTTTGATCCCCATACTTGTTCCTTGATTGAACACTTCCTCCTTGCCTCACCATTACTTTTGTTCAATATAATTTTATCCCTTTTTCAGGCCGATCAATTCCTTTACAAAAAATGCACTTAAGGAGTTTCTGTTAAGCTCTTTTCTGACTCCTAAAACAATAAAAATATCACCAAGCAATCTTGCTTCCTTTCATGCTAATGGCATCTACCAGGTATAAGTTTACCCCTTTTCCAGACGCTATAGACTAATTACGAAAAAGGAATACTCTAGTCACATCGACTAGAAGAGTTCTTCATTGCATCCTTTTATGCTTTTTCGGGCCGTGGAGACCAACACACGAAAAAGAACCCCTTGGAGTCTACTTACTGCTTTTAGACTCTCTAAAACTAAAAGCAACCATGAGCATGAACTGTCCTGGGCTCGGACAAATCCACACGACAGTACCACTACTGAGCACACTTCTATCCCTTCTTTAAGCTCCTTAAACCATGAAGAAGGCCCCAATGGTGCCTCTTGGCGCCACAACAAAGCATGTATAATCACAATATTATGGAAGCTTCCCCAATTTGGTCACCTTTGTTCAGAGTATTCTTTGATATGCCACCTTGAAGGTTTCCCAATACGATACATTAGTTTACCCTCCTCAGCCTTTCCCACTGCAATACATACCCCTGACCACTTAAGCTAAAGATGCCTATACCTAAAGTTAGCTGCCAGGTCATCCATGTCATCATGCTCTGAACAAAGGAAGTTTGAGTCCCCCCACTCTACCAGCCCAGTTATTCCCCATCCCACAGTATGTCAGTACCATTATCAATACCATCACCTCTTGGTTGTACACCTCGCTGTCCTATTAAGGAAGCATCATTTCCTTGATAGGTGCAGGTCTCCCTCTGTCGATGCCAACCAATCTATTCCAGATGATAGACCCAGAGGTCCCTGTGCCTTGGACTCATCACCATTAGTGGTGAGTGCCTATAGATCATTTTGAAAGGAGTCCTTAGTACCTCTCCAAATGATTATTTCTCACATGATGTACGTCAACACCTTGATCGAATCGTTGAGATTCGTACAAGGTATCGGTTCTTTCAGTTATTAGTCGAAGACCCCGGATGTCACCTGACTCGAGCAAATTGGCGAGTCTATTTGGAAACCCCAAGTTATAGTTTCTCACCGATATCCGGGCTGCGCTCGACAACAGTATTTAGAAGTACCACAGTTGTATACTTCCTTGAGTATATAGTTCAGTATACTCTTCAGATTTTGACTCATAGTTATTGAGTCCCTACAGTTGTTGGACACCTTCAGATCCAGCATTTTATTAGTCCTTCTAACACCACATAGAATGATTGATGAACTTCGAGTGTATCAGTTCTTTAGATCAGTAATGGTATCAAACATGAGTATGTCCTATCATTGTGTCCCCTCTGGACCATTATGATGTACACAATAGTTCTCCATGTATTGTTCAGGTCCCATTGGACGTCATTATTATTATTTTGTATATCTTGATACGAGCATGGGTATGCCCTCCTCATCCATATATCAGAGATTATTCCTCATTCATTTTGAGGCCATGTATTTTCAGTTTTTGCAGTTTACATGGGACCATTGTTCCAGTCTCCAATTAGTCTCTTCTCTCCTCCAAAACCAAGGAAAAAGACAAAGAAACTATGATGTCTATCGGCCATACGATGAGCTCCTTCCCTCCCACATTAGGGGGCAATCTGTTAACACCCAAAAAGTGTTCACTAGCTCATTTCCCTATTCACATGACCCATTTGTCCACTTTTCCTACCATTTTAGCCTCTAAAACCTTCAAAAGGTCACCAAAAAGACCAAAATCCATCTTTTTCTCCTCAAAATATTTAATTTTCCTCAAAAAATACAAAAAACCCTCAAAAGGGGTCCAAATTTCCCAAAACAATTCAAAGGGAATAAAATTCAGAAATATATTCAAAAAAGGAAAAAAGAGGGAAAAAGAGGAAAAGAAAACCTAAACCATTTTTCACCAATACCATTGGTTTCCTTAAACCATGGTTGTATTCTCCATCACCCAAAATCTATAAAAATGTGATAGAGGCTCCTCACTATTCATCCGCATTCATTCTATCCTCATGCTGCCAAAATTCCTCTTGAGCTTAGCCCATCCTTTTTTGAGCTTGAAAGTTCTTCATCAAGAGTGAACCTTTGGCCCATCCTTGAAGCATCTTGGAGAAGAGAGAGACTATTGGAGCATTGGAGCACTACTCTCGTACTCCTGCAAGAATTCCAACAACCTCACCATTGAGGTAAACCATTGCAAAGCATTGTTTTCCCATTAATACAAAATCTCAAGTTTTTTATTGTTTCTCTCATGGATCTAGTTTTTTACTGCTCTTAATCTAGATTTACTTTCTTGCACATGTTAGATTAATATTTACTTTTTACATATGTTTTTATTGTTTGATCTAAACTACTACTACGTAGTTAGTAGGTGCACATTTGCACATCCTTGGGTGAAAAACCAAGCAACAACCTCACTCGAAACAATGTTCGGAGATACAAAAGCTGTGACAGGAGCCGCCCTAGAGTTTCAATGGGGCGAATTATACAGGGCCATAAGAGACACAAACTTCCCTGAAGCATCCCTCGAAGAAGTAATGGTTTACCAGAATATCTAGAAGTCCGCTCTTCATAAGGAAGCCACATGCCCAGATCTGTTTCCATGCTCGGAATTTATTAGTTGGATCCTGCCCTAAGTAAAAACTGACACCAGTATCATCTCAAATATCAGCGGGTCGGTGCTCGCATCTTTCCAACCAGACCATATCACTGCAGCATACAAGTTTCCATTCCCTAAATTCCTAATGAATAATAAGTGGGTATCAGGACTGAAAATTGATCCTTTAGATTGCACCAAAAAGATGACGATCACTGAAAGACAGATGAGACCGAGGACCAGTGGAGAGTACGAGATTCAACACCTAAGTACTTTGTACAGGATCATCACCCTGATGCTGAGCCGGGTTTTTGGATTAGCAAATGGAAACATGTATAAACTTGGCTAGGTGCCAGTGATGTACCACATTGCCACACACGGTATAGTGTTCAACTGGGTGGACATCATCTCTGATAGCATGTTCTCAAATATAGCTACAACACAAGGGGGGTTAACACAAAAGAAAGCTGATTTCTTTATGTCCTCTTATCTGGTGGACTATTTATTCATCAAGCACCCTTTCCCTGATTTGGGATGTGTCTGGAACTATAAGGAGTCTCCCCTCTACGTAGACTACCAAATAACCTGGGACCACAAGTACACAAGCCACTACACCCGGATTTGTGAAAGGTTCATTATGCCATTGTATCAACTAATTTTCCAAGAAGAACCAAACTGTCTGTCAGAGAATACTATTCCAGTCATAGAGGAATTCGAAGATTACTACTCCTCTGAAGGGAGATATATCAGAATGAGTGGAGAAACTAGACCCCCTTCTCTGTTTCCTTGGTATGCCACTGACTACGTCGTGCATAAATATGCCGTGAGGCAACTCTTCATCGATGGAGTTAGTAGGGTTCTCCATGATAAGAAGAAGACTGCCTATTCGCCGATGCCATTTACTATTAGGGCATACCAACTTCATAAGGAAAAGGTTGGTGTAGAATTTTCTTAAGATTTATAAGTTTTTCATTTCAGAACAAAGAGTTTTAGAAGGCATGATCCCGAAGGTAAAGTTGCTTCCCACTGTCTTTCCTACCGGATCACTTTTGATTACGCTCATGTTTTCTACAAAGATGAAGCATTCTTTTGAAGCATGAATAACATGACCGAATTAGGAAAACGCTATCACCCCAAAAGCGAAGCTAGTTCCAGTTCCAAGGATAACATTGCTAAGGAGGCTGAAAGGAAAAGAGAAGAAGTAGAAAAACAACATCAGGATACAGAGACTATCAGAATTCAGAAGGAGCAAGCTGAGAAGATACATAAGGAAGAAGCAAATAGGCTTCAGAAGGAACAAGCTGAGAAAATTCAGAAAGAGGAAGCATAAAGACTTCAGAAAGAGGAAGCTGATAGATTGCAGAAAGAAGAATCCGAAAGACTTCGGAAAGAGGAAGCTGATAGATTGCATAAAGAAGAAGCCGAAAGACTTCGGAAAGAAGAAGTCGAAAAAATAAGAAGAGAAGAGGTTGAAAGGTTGCAGGAAATGAAAGAGAGAGCAGAAAAGGAAGCGGTGGAACAACAGAGGCAAAAGGAAGAAGAATAAAATTCCAAGGAATATGTGGAACAAGGAAGCCCGAGCACACAGGAGATGGACATAGACATACCCAAGACAGCCACCAGAGGACACTCCCCACTTCTAGATCTCGCACTCACCCCGTTTACCGCTTCAAAGCGGCACACGGTGGCAAGTTTGGATAAAATATTTTTTGACTCTAAAAGAAAAACTATCATGAGGAGAGAGGAAAAGAGAATGAAATGTTCCACCTACCAAGATGTTGTCACAATAACAGAAAGTGCAATCTTTGAGGGTACTCAAAAGGATCCCGAGTTCATGGCATCAGTCAGTATAGCTACGGCACAAGCAAGTGCAAACAATGTAAAAAAGCTGGTGAACGATGTGGCAAAGTAGAAAGAAAAAATTTTCAAAGTAAAAGATAATTTGATGAAAGAAGTACAACATGGATTAGAGCTGAAGAGGAAGCATAGCATCCTTCTGTCTGAAAAGGAAAGGATAACAAAAGAGAGACAAAAGTTTGAAGCTGAAAGAGATGCACTGAATGTGAAGTTAGTAATTACAGAAGGTGAGAAAAGAGACTTAGAAGCTCGCATCAAAGAGTTGGAGGAGAACGAGGCTAACAATAGACAACAGGTTGGGGATTATAAGTTCCAGTGTGAAAGGCTGATAGAGGAAAAGGAGTTTCTGGTAGGGAAACTTAAAGTTGCAAATGAGAAAACACAAGACTTAACCCCTTTCCATGAGTAGGAATGTGACTTACAGAGGAAAATTCACCGGTCACAAGAAATCATCATAGAAGAAGTCTGCAAGATGAAGGTGATGATTTCAATGATGAAGGAAATTGATGCCGAGGTTCTAAGACTCAGAAGGAAGTGTGTCCGTATCATGGAAGAGATTAGGAAACAAATTGAATGGAGAAAAGGGAAATCGGGTTTCCCTAGGAAACTAACTCTCAATACCATGGCGGATTCACAGCTGGATTCGGGTCTCATTAAATTCTGTAGAGGTTGTGGTGTAAAAATAAATGTTGGAATCCAGAAAACCATTTGGCGGTGTACCGACTTTTACCTGCAAATCCATGAAACCCACGAGAAGTGCTAGATGGTTATACCTCAGACAATAGAATATTTTCCTGTCAGAGACCAATGCCTGTCAGAACTGCAGAGCGAGCTGAGCATAGATATAGACTACATAAGGAAGATAGATGTCCTAACAGCAGAAGATCTGCATCGGTTCATTGGGAAAATTTCCATTAATGCCTACTTTCTAGAGGACATCTCCCAGGAAACAGCAGCAGGAGTAAAATTTATTGAAGAAGAGTTTCCTAAGCATGAGATCTCTCTAAAGATGATGACCCCTGTGTGAAGCAACATTATTGCAAGAGAAACTAGCATGTGGACTAGTTACATCACTGAGGTGGAAAAAATAACTGAGGCAGAAAAGACAGTTGGAAGCTGATTTTTGTTTTTTCCATTGTATAAACATTATAAAACAGCTAGAAACTATTTTTGTATTATATGAGCACTAGAAGACAAATTTTTTGAGATTTCCTAGGGTTAGGGTATGAGAAGAGACACTATAATTTTTTTTGTAAATTTATAAATTTGAGAAGATAATAGAATGAAAGGACTTTTTGGCAGGTGAAAGAACTGGACTGTTTTGTATGAGAACTACTTTTCTGCATTAATAAAGAAAGGTTGATTTGCCTGGGAAAAGCTAGTACAACGATTTTGCTTGGGATATGTGGAATGTCTTGTGGAATTATTTATTCGCCATTCATATGCATACTGTGAGATCGTTCCTAACCATCTTGAATTAATTCATGGTTGTGAATGCTCTTATTTCCTGTGTAAACATTTATGTGCTAAATGAGTAATAGAATGTTTTAATTACAATCAGAGTTAGCTTTCATATCTTTTATATTCTGCTGCAAATGTGTTTATGTTATTGAAACAACTATCTGTGAGATTCTTAAGTGCATTTCCAGTTTATTACTCATATTTCATATTTTCTCCCTGCAAGGATAGATTAGATCGTTAGATAGATCAGTTTAGATTAGAATAGATTACATGCATTTAAATATGGCACTTGCATCTCATCTTTAAATATAAAATACATAAACGTTGGACTGGGACGCAACCGGTAAAACCAAAATTTAAATCACATACGGTAGCTAGGCCGTCAACCGGACGGATTCCCTACACCAAACGGTGACCAATCTAGTTGGGCTTTCTTACCAGGGAGAATCCCTAACTACTGGTGTTGTTAATTTCAGGGCATCAACACGGCTACAATGATATACTTGCGGCTGCTTTCCGAGGGAGGGTTACACTCTATAAAATAAATGGCCCACTTACAGAAAGGGTCAAGGTGATCACTGGATGGAGGGGGGATCCTCGCCTTGTGGGCAAAGAGATGGCAGTTGTTGTTGAATCAAACCCAGTCGACAGGGGTTCCCATCATTGTCGACAACAACCCACCATGATCTCACTGAGCATCGGCCCAGACAGGTTTTACCCTGTCTAGCAACACCTGCGGAGCATATGAGGTCTCACCCGAGGCGATCAAGGGAGAGTGGACGGAACCATGTTTCCTCCGAATGAAGAAGGATAACTATGGCAACACTTACTTAGCTTATCGCAACATCCAAGGCAAATATATGCATTCAAGCTTAATATTATTCATATTCAGAGCATCATTCAACAGAAACATTCATCGCGACAAATATAACATTAAAGCATTAAGTGCAGTAGGAATCTTAGCATCAATTGTGAATCGCAACATGCATTATCATCAAAAGGTACACAGGAAATTTCACTAAAACAGTTCCTTCATGTCATATTACTTCTGCAAAATCCTGATACATCTCCTCAAAAACTAGATCTCAGTAATACCTCTTGATCACACATACAGACTCAAAGATGTGCATAATCAACATCCAATGATCCGTACTAAGCTCAAAAGCCAAAACATAAGGTACCATTTTTCAACCCTTACAACTCTTGTCTATATATAGGCTTCTGCCTTTCAACTCTTGTCCAATTAGTAACAACTTCCTAACCGACACTTGGACAATTGACCCAAAATCTAACTGACGCGGTCCAAATGACCCAAAAAGATGCCTACTGCAGTACAATTAACCCAAAATTACATATCATATGGTCCAATGACCCACAAACCTGCATTATGCGCTACAAATGACTCAAAAATACCTAAAATAATTCAGCCTTCTTCCTTCCGTGACCTCTTCTGATGTGTCGCAGCATCGACAATGCTGTGATTCTTCCTTGCCAACAGTTGCGACAATGCTTAATTGCGGTGATGTAATTGGTGAAAAGAGTGGGCCAGAAATATCCAGCACAGATAAATTTTTGGGCGGTGGCCATCCCTGATTAGTGGCCACCACAGGCTCCACCGTGACAATCATTAAGGACTTTCTCAGCCTCATCTCAGGTGAGGCAGCAATGTGGAATGGTGTCAACACCACGACGGTACAACACATCGGTGAGGAGGACATAACGAGAGGCATGATGTCATATGCGTCGGCGACCATCGCGGTCGAGGTCTAGTCAGAATTTCTGAGTGCGTAGGTACACCAGGATGTCACCGTACCAGGGGTCATCCGACGAAGTGATAAATAAGCGGTCATCGGGGAGGCTGGGATTGATGGATGGTGATGGTAGTTCCTACATAAGATGTGCCAATGTGAGGGCTTTGATGCTTTTAGGTGTCGTGAATTTGAGGTCATACTCTTGGAGTATGATGACCCACTTAGCCATGTGGCCTTGCAAGAGGCAGTGACTTAAGAGGTAGACCATAGGATTGGAATTGGCCACGACGGTAGTCTGGATTAGTAGAATGTAGTGGAGAACCTTTTGAATGTAGAAGATGACGGCGACAGCCAATTTATCCTCCTGGGGATAACGCATTTGTGGGCCAGATAAGGTCTGACTCACATAGTAGATTACATGCTCCTTTCGTTCACTATCCTCTTGAACGAGCACCCCTGAGACGACATATTCGGATGCCGAAACGTAAAGGATAAAATCCTTGGAGAAATTCAAAGGGAAAATCAACGGGGTGTTAGTTAAGGCTGCTTTGAGGGCTAAAAAAGATGCTTGTGCTTGTTCGTCCTAGACAAAAGGGGTGCGGGTACGAAGTAAGCAAAGAAAACCATGAACAGTCGTGGCATATTCTGGAACAAAGTGACAGATAAAGTTGGTTGTCCCCTGCAAACTCTGTAATTGTTGTATGGTATGGGGGGATGGGAGGTCCAAGATGGCTTGAAATTTTAAGGGGTCGACGGTTATCCCTTTTTGGGAAACGATAAAACCCAAAAACCGGCTTGCAGGAATGCAAAACACACACTTGAGTGGGTTCAAGCGAACTCTATACTTGCGACAACGCAGAAAAAATTACCTGAGGTCGTTTAAATGGTCAGACCATTTCTTTGATCAAGCCGTGAGGTCATCAAGGTAAACCAGGATGATATGGGCCAGGTCGTGGAAATAATATGTCATGGCCTGCTGGAAGGTGGCACCAGCGTTTTCAAGACTGAATGACATAACACGATAGGAAAAGGTGCCCCATGGGGTAGTGAATGTGGTTTTGTATTGGTCTTCCTTTCAAATGTGGATTTGATTGTATCCAGAGAAGCCATCCATGAAGGATAGAACCTCATGTCCCGCACAAGCATCAATGAGTTGGTCGATGAAGGGTGTGGGGAAATTGTCTTTGGGACAAGTGCGGTTGAGATCACGGAAATCGGTACAAACCTGAATATTGCCCTTATTTTTATTGACGAGTACAGGGTTGGAAACCCATGTGGTGTAAGGGATGGGGTAAATGAATCCGGATTTCCGTAATTTCTCAATTTTAGTTTTGATAGCAAGGATTTTAGATGGGTGAATGGGTCTTGGTTTCTAGCGAACACGGGGGACTTCCGTTCAAGTGTCAATGTGGTGTTCGACTATGGCGGGGTCTAAGCCAGGCATCTCGGTATAAGACCATGCAAAGATGTCACAGAACTCTTGGAAGAGTTTCTTGTATTCCCTGATTTCGTGTTCCGTACAAAAAGTTACTAATGTGATGGGTTCGGGTGTACCGAGTGTGGTGGAGATGTCAACCTTTATGGTAGGTGAAATGTTGGCCATGTTAGCCTCTTCGAAGGCATCGGGGGCTGGGATGGGGTTCTTGAACCAGTCAACATTCTCTGGGAGGAAATCCTTTGTCTCAATTGAGAATTGAGTGGCCGTAGTAGTGGTGGTCTCCTCAGGAATGAAATAGGACCGATGATTCATGTCATCCCAAGGGTAGTTAGGTGCGGTGAGTGCATCGAGTATCTCCTCGTCGCTCCGAAAGTATTATGTGAACAAATTGGTCGAGGAGGGGATACATGCTGGGGGTGACATGTGTCCACTTGTCATGGAAATCATGTAGATGGTGTTAATATCTCTTGAGGATGAGGATGTTGGGGGATGAGTTTCCTCAATGGTAGTGCTGGACGACTCTAGAGAGGACTGAGTTAGCTCGTGGAGAACCAATATATATTCTGGGAGATTTGGGAAATGGTGCGAGTAATGACCAGATACTCCGCATATGGCGCAAGCGTGGTTGGTGCGCAGTGACTTGCTGCATTGGTCGGCTAGGGGATTTATTTCGACTACCAGAATGTTGGTGTTGTCGTCCAAAGTCTTCATGTGGTGTTGGAGATTGGGTAGTTATGAGTATTTATGGGTAGCATGGCCAAAATCATCACATAAGGAGCAGTTAGCGGGTGCGCAGAGCAGTGGTTGAGATACCAAGGGTTTCTTTGCTAGTGGGGCTGTGTAGGTTTGCGGCCCTCTGCCCCCAATGTTTCTAGGTGGTGGACAGGCAGGGTTTGTTGTAAATGTGGCCGTCACACCGGGGGGTGGGCGGTTAGGGGTGTTTTCCACACCTGGGGGTGGGTGGTTAGAGGTGTTGATTGGTTGGACTAGTTGGAGAACAAATTGTGGTGTCGGGGGAGGAGTGGGGGCAAGTAAATACCACACGGGTAGTCCTAGAGTTAACCCGAGGAGGTTCAGCATAGCCATAACTAGGGTGCTTATTACTCTTGGAGGTTGGAATAAGAACGGGATCGTATGGATAGGTGTTGCTCCAACATGACTGGGTATAGTTGGAGGCTGCAGCAGTAAGGGTGGATATGGGTTGAGCATTGTTTGGTTAGATGAAATTGTGCACAGATCAGATATCTTGACTACGAGCGAGGGGGATGGACCTAAAGGTGGATTTCATGGGAGTTTCAAAGTAAATTCCAGGCCCAATGGTGGACACAAAAGAAGTGGGTGCACCCAGAATGGGTTGTTCAACCATGGGGAGAACATTTTATGGTGCAGCGGGGGCATTCGGTTCATAGTACGTGAGTTGGTCAATCTTGATGACCCTTCCCTCATGGGGGAACATCATAGTGTGAAATACTGATGAGGTAACAACCTTCATAGCGCACATATAACTACGTCCGAGAAGGAGGTTGTAATCCAATTGGGAATTGATGACCTCAATGTCTATGAGGATGGTTTTCCCAGCTAACTGGACTAGGACGTTTGCCAAGAGGCCTTGAGGTTGAGCAGAGCGACTATCGTAAGCTCACAGAGAGGTCGTGGATGGTGTTACAACGTAATACTCCATCTTGTGAGACACATCACTCTTTGGCCTAGAGGATCCATTCCACTAACTCAAACCACTTTATATCCTTTAGACACTATTTTTCCCTATTTTTTTCCTTGTATGCTTGCTGCATCACTATAGCTAGTGTACCTACGAGTTGCATCACTATAGCCCACAGGTAGCATGTAAAATGGTAAAAATCACTAGTTTATTACTTTTTACTCCCAAAAAGCGGTCATTGGGTGACCTTTGACTCTCCATCTTCCCAAGAAATGCCTCGATGTGTCCTTTCACTTACGTTTGAGAGGACTATATATTGAGCACACATGGCTTATGGACGAGAGGAGAAAGACGAGAAAGAGAACTCTAGTGGATTTTTGCCCAATCTTGATTCTACACTCATTGATCCTTGTAGTTGTGAACCCTTTATGTTCACCTTCCAAACTCCTACCATAGTTTGAGTTTTCCATTCATGGAGGATTGAAGTGGTGGAGGCACAAGTGGATTGATCCAAATTGGTTGTTGTTACATCGTAATATTACACCCTGTGAGAATCAACATCATTTGGCTTGTAGGATCCATTTCAGTGACTCAGATCCATTTATATCCTTCAGAGATACTAGTTTTCCCTATTTGTATTCCTACCCACATGTTACATCCTTATAGCATGCGTACCCACGAGCTGCATCACTATAGCTCACGGGTATCAAGTAAAATGGTAAAACCCACTATTAATTACTTTTTACTCCCAAAAAACGGTCATTGGGTGAACTTTGGCTCTCCATTTTCCTGAGTAATGTCTTGATGTGTCCTTTCACCTACCTTTGAGAGGACTATATATTGAGCACATATGGCTTATGGACGGGAGGAAGAAGAGAATAGCAAGAGAACTCTAGTGGATTTTTTCCCTATCTTGAGTCTGCACTCATTGATCCTTGTAGTTGTGAACCCTTTATGTTCACCTTCCAAACTCCTTTCTAGTTTGAGTTTGCCATTCATGGAGGATTGAAGTGGTGGAGGCACAAGTGGATTGATCTAGATCTTGGTTCAGATTGGTTTCCGGCAAGAGGTCGTATCACTTTGTACTTCTTCTTGTTCATTAATAGAAATACTCATATTCTCGTCCATCATGTTGTGAATGTTGTTTATTATACATTGGGTTGCATTTGTTTGTGATATTATGGACCATTGTTATTGATAATGTTAATGCCATTTATATATTATATGTACTTGTTGGATATTGGCTGTCAAGACTAATTTGCAGATTTCAAGTGCATGGATTGAAAGCTCCAACTGGGATCTACATCTAATGTTTGGATCGAGGTTGGTTACATTTCTCCATTATCTTAACATTGTCATTTATAATAGCATTGTTGTGAGAATTGAGTTGATTTCTTGTAGTCATCTATCTGTTGTGGTATTCCCAAGCCATAGTGAGTTTTCTCCAATACAGAAATGGCTACTCCGCTGGGGAAAACATCCATGTTTGGGAAATGTTTTGAGCATTAGTCCTTAATTAGAGTTGTTGTTTATCGAAGCTCCGTGTCACTGATTGGACGTTAAGATACACCATAGAAAACTTGCTTTTTCTGAGCCTTTGGACTCTTTATTTGACCATTTTCCTTTCCTCACCCGCGGGCTAGCTTAGTTCTGCCCATGTCTACCCGCGAAAGGTCGGGGCGAGTGTTTTTAGGAATAATTGAGAAGGGTTGGTTGTGTGACACAATGTGACCAATGATACCATCGACAGCATGGGATGCCGCCGGTGTGTCATTCAAGGATGGATCGCCACGCAGGGCATCGAGTAAGATGGTGTATAAATAGCCAGACTGGGCGTACATTAAATCAAACTGCTGAGCTTTGAGGGTTGCTTCTTCTTTCGACTAAGGTAATTCAGACGCCACGTCTTTGGCTATGGATGGAAGGAGAGATTTTAGGAACCATTCCAGGAAAATACGGTCATCCAACTTGATCTTGCACAAACTACGACGTTTACGCAACTCATGAATGTGATCAGTGATGTGGGTAGCTGTGTTCTGTCTGCAAGACAAGAGGATTTCCACTCCCAAGTCATAAGGAATAGGAAGCTGAAAGAAATACAAAAAATTTTGAGGCAAGGGATGTGAAGGTGGGGTGGGTCCCATTAGGCTGCTCGATATACCACTTGGCTGCCGAGCCAGTGAAAGTCCTTTGCAACAAGCACGGGTGAATGTTGTCATCTACTATGGAGTTGGAGGAACACCATAGATGAAAGGACATAATGTGATTCTGGGGATCCTCACCAGCCTTCCCCTCAAACTCAGGGATGTCTGATGGGAGTTTAGTAGGCATGTGAGGCCAAGTAGGATCGTGTCTAATAGGATCGTTTGTTAATCTTTCCAGGTCTGGTAGGTTGAGACTAGCCATAAACGACAAACTAGCAGAGGAGTGTGACATGGTCACTGGGGCATATGTGCTAGTGGTAGCATTATTGATTAGGACACTGCCCCCAAAGGGAATATTAGCCGTGAGGGGGATGTGCCCCCCAAATAGAGGTGTGTGAGAGGGGCCTGAGCCTCCAAGTCTAACGTGAGTTACAGATGGGTTTGGATTGGGTCCAGTAGCTATTGGAATCTGAGTAGTGGCAGGGATGGTAGGTGTGGGTCCCACTGAGGGCGTACCCAGGGTAGGTGTGGGTCCCATTGTGGGCATACCTAAGGTAGTTATTGTAGTTGTGGCTACTGTGGTGGCCATTGTGGTGGTGGGGGTGGTGGTAGATGCTCCACCAATAGTCCCTACGAAGAATGGGTTGGGGTTAATTCCAGCCATGGGGCTAGTCGGTGCTGTGTATGTAGGGTTTTATGATTCTGCCTTAGAGTCAGATGTGAAATAAGGGGCGTCAGAATCAGGTGACGAGGATCTATGCCAAGGACATGTTGATTCAAGTGACAATGCTCTACGTCTGTGACGAGTGGTGTCAAGTGAACCATACTGCAGGGGTTGTTCCCGGAAGTGCCGAGAACATCTCGGGGACTCAATGGTGACAGACGGATAGTAAAAATAGTAGGTCTTGGTGAGTGAAAAGCTCAAAAACCCAAATGAAACTGTGTGTGCAGGAGGGGAGCGCAAAAAACTATGGCACTCAGGCCAACAACCAATCTCAAAACACTTACAGTAACAATTCTGCTATGATAAGTGGAGTGATAAAAAAGATGGTCAAAATACCAGCAAGCAAACAACTCCTATAAATAAAAATGGTGTACTCTCTAAACCAAGGGGAGGTAAGAGAGCATGCAAACACCTAACTAAAAAAGTATTATGGCTCCAACAAGATGTATCCTCTGCAAGGTGATGAAATCCAAGTCAGACAATACGAAACGTAGAACCAAAGGATAATGATATCCCCCTACCAGGAGGGACACCGGGTAGAGAATCCTAGAAGAAAGGCCACTAAGATACCCCATTTATGACACGTCCAGAAAGGTGAATCTGTAGCTCCTGTTCTATTGCTGCTGTACTCCCATACGGGTAGTACACTGAGAACAACGAGTTGGTATCCTTTGTTGACTGAATGGATTGCGGTATTCCACTCAGGCCTTTGGAACCAGTCTTGCTACTTTGACTCTCCTAAGGGGGAAGCCTTTCCGACAAGTTGGTGTATAGCCGTGCCAATAAGTACTAAGGGATTTTGGTACCCTAGCCCTTGGTCATTTCTGCAGCCTCTACAATCCCATTTTTTAAATTTTGGCTTTTGTTTTCGGCGACCTTTTCCGTCCTGTAAATTGAAGGTTTTTTAACCCACAGTCGCGATCCACATCGTGGCTTTTTAGTCGAAAGCCGCAATTTCAAAACTCTGAATTTTGACCCGAAATTGTGAGTTTTTCCTTGTTATCCACGATCCAGATCGCGGGTTTCCGACCCACAGCCGCAATTTGAAATTGTGCATTACATCCCCTCATTCGTGACTCAGATCGCAATATTTGCTGAGATCACCGTGATCCAGATCGCGACTTTTGCCTCAAACAGCCCCGATTTCGACCTAAACCTTGCGATTTGTCGTCCTAGTTTTTGTCACCCATTTCAGCCCATATTTTTCAGCCATCTCCCCTACACTTTGACAGCCTACTGTTTTACTTGCAGCCTTAGATATTCATTTACTTTTTCTGTTATTCGCTTTACTATATCATTTTGGAAAAAATTTCAGTATTTTTATTGAAAGGAAAATTGTTAAGCATTTACAGTCAAATTTTTTCATATTTGCAAGTTGAAATCAACATTTTAATTTGATAAATATTCGCCCAAGAGAGGCATTCTATTTGGTGTATAATTACACTTACACACACTCTGTCATAATTAATCAAGTGAGCCTTAAAATCTATTTAACTCAACCAACATTCTAACCCCACTTGGGGAACATCAAAAGAACATTGTAGTTAGGTAGGATTGAGGGGATAGGGATCCAAATAACACCCCTTAGTCACTTTTTCACTCGAGACATAGTGGTTGTCTATTAGGGTACCAAAATCCCTTAGTACTTGTTGGCACGGTTATACACCAACTTGTCGGAAAGGCCTCTCCCTTAGGAGGGTCGAAGTAGCAAGACTGGTTCCGGAGGCCTCAGTGGAATACCGCAATCCATTCAGTCACCGAAGGATACCTACTCATTTTTCTCAGTGTATAGGAGTACAGCGGTGATAGAACAGGAGCTGCAGATTCACCTTTCTGGACGTGTCATGAACGGGGTATCTTAGTGGCCTTTCTTCTAGGATTGTCTACCCGGTGTCCCTCCCAGTAGAGGGATATCATTAGCCTTTGGTTCTACATTTCGTATTGTCTGACTTGGATTTCATCACCTTGTAGAGGATACGTCTTGTTGGAGCCATAATAATTTTTTAGTTAGGCGTTTGCATGCTGTCTTACCTCCCCTTGGTTTAGTGAGCACACCATTTTTATTTTTAGGATCCATTTTGTTGATGCCCCAAAGATCACAGCATCAAGTAGAAAGGGATTCTCCCCGATAGACTATCCCAATTAGATTGTCCACCGTTTGGTATGGGGAATCTGTCCGATTAATGATTCCGGCTACAGTTAGATTTGGAAATTTGCTTCAATTACACCGGTTATGGCCCGATCCACCATTCTTTTTTATTTTTATGGCTAAAATGATATGCAAGTGCCTAAGCTAACTTAATCTAAATGCAGAACTTGAAACAAATCTGTGTCTAAAACTGAAATAAATCTAATCTATCCCTGCAAGGAGCAAAACTATAAGTATGAGTAATGTGCTGAAAGAAGCATCTGAAGATGAACAGATAACCATTAAATCATAAATTAACATCCACAGCAAGAAAGAAAGAATATAAAAGATAGCTTTTAATACATGTGAAAGCAGTCTATTACTCATATGAGAGAAACATTATTGCACAGAGCATAGTAAAATCATTCATTGCACAGAAATAATTCGAACAGCAGAGAAAGATTTCACTATAATAGGTATAAATGTCACCAGAAGAATCCAACAGACATCGTACACACATTCCCAGGCAAGATGCGTCCTCTCCAGGCTCATATTAGGCAAATTCACTTTCTAGAAGCAAGTGCAAAATAGTTCATACAAGCTTAAGAAAATTCCTTTCCCTACAAAAATTCCTTTACACTATTCCCTAAGCCTATATTTATATCTTTACAAAATTCCTCTTGGGCCACCACCTGGATTTTACACTTGTCCTTTAAAGACTTTTCCCAAAAATAAAGAATTTGTGGTCCTTTTCCCAAAATAGAAATTTTCTCAAAAATAGAAAAGGACAGCTATCCTAGTGACTCTATGCTCTAAACACAGGGAAAGGCAATCAAAATAAGAACAACGCATTATGACTAGCGTGTTCATCCTTGGGGTGGCGCTTCTGCTGGGAATGAGGTGCTTGTGCTAGCTGCTATTGCTGCTGCTGCTTTCTTTTCCTCTTCTGCAATATAACTGAACCAGATACCAGTGTCCTTGACAACCACATTTGATGGTGAAGGGAGAAAGATCTTCTGGGAAGTCACATGCTTACCAAGCTCTGCTTCAATACCATGAATTTTTGCAATTGCTGCTTGGTGGATCTCTTTAAGCAAATGACTGTATATTGATGACAACCCAATATAGTGATGGAGATCATTAGTGGCTAGGACATCTATCTTCTTTAAATATTCTATTTGAATGCCCAGCTCTTCCTTCAATTCTGATAAACGCTGCTGTTTGCTTGGAAACTCATCAAGGGACTGAGGAAAAATCAACTTGCATTTTTCATGCAGTTCATGGATCTTTTGATACAGGCTGTTACCTTTCTCAATTGTTCCTTGGATCTTAGCCATCATCTTGAGGCCACAATTCCTGCAAAACTCCATAAGGGCTACATCTTCCTTAAAATCATATATAGATTTGAATGGGAGATGCTGAGGGAAATCAACCTTCCCTTCTCTCCATTCCATCTGGCTCAAGATGTTTGCTTTAACCTGAGTGTATTTTCCTTTAAGCCTAATGGCTTCTACATTGACTTCTTTCAACCTAACTATCATGGTCTTGAGCCTGCGCACCTCCTCAGTAATCAACTCCTGTGTGGCATGCATTTGTCTTAAAATGTCACAGGAATGCTCATGAAACGGAGACATATCTATCGCTTTGCTTTCTGCCTACTCTAACTGCTCAACCATTGACTGCTTATTTGCTTCTAGATGAAAAAATCTAGCTTCATAATCGTTCTTTTCCGCTTCTAGAACCATCATCTGGATTGCTAGGTGCTCCTTTTCTTCTTCTAGATGGTGATACTTATCTGACAACTCCTTGTGATCAACAGACAGATGATTATATTTACTCACTATAAGATCCCTGTAAGCCTGCTCATTAGCCATAGTATGTTGCAGCATGCAAGCTCTCCTCTTTGTTGACTCAAATTCTCTGACCATATCGACCACATTATCCTTTGCTGCTTTTGCTGCTGACACAACGGTGGATGCCATGGCTATGGGAGCCTTATTTGTATTTTGCATGACCGTGGTCTCCCGATGGGTGACAATATCTTCTTGGAAGAGTCTCTTTATCCTCTCTTCCGACTTTAAGACCACCTTCTTCCTCTTCTTATAATACACAAATTCATCCCATCGGGACACAGTATGATCTTCGGATGGGGTGTAAGGGATGATCTGGAGATCTCTTACATGGAATTCTATCTCCATGGACGGGGTCTGCACTACCTGAGATGAGTCTATTTCCATATCTTGGGTGCCGGAGCCACCTGCCTGGGCATCTTCATTGGTCTTAATCTCTTCTTCTGCCTTTTGTCCCTCTTCAGCTTTACGCTTTCTTTCTTCTTCTTCAGCTCGTTGCTGATTTTCAATTGCCTCCCTCTGCTCTCGTTCCTCTACTTCCTTCTGCTGTCTTGCCTCCTCAGCTTCCTTCTGTTGTCTTACCTCCTCAGCTTCTCTCTGCAATCTTGCTTCTTCAGCTTCCTGTTGCAGTCTTGCTTCTTCTTTCAATCTTTTCTCTTCATGGGCCAGGGCCTCAGCTGCCTCCCTTTCTTTCTGCCTCAGCATGTAGCCTTATAATTTGTTTATATTTATCATCAGCATGCTAAAACTGTCTTGCTCTATGTTACACTCTCATAATGTGTTACAATTTTATATTCATTCACATATGGTTGCTAACAGGGATAAGCCACGATGCCAAAAGGTGGTAGAAAGAAAGCTAAAATGATGGAACCAGAGCCAGTGCAACCAAGGACTGAAACTCTTTTCCAAGACACTAATTGTACCACCGGCATTCCTCTCGAGGTCTGGTGGGGACATGTTTACCGGATGATTAGGGACCAAGATATCCTTGACGTGTTATTAGAAGAAGAGCAAATCTACCTCAACATCAGAACTTCCAGCATAGCCAGGGCTTCTACTCACCCTGAATTGTTCCCGTGCTCTGAAGTGATTGGGTGGATATTGGAACATGCCAACCCACAAACAAGAGTGTTGCATGACAACAAGGGAGAGCCTTTCGCTTCATTCCATCCAGCTTGTATTGCAGTAGCCTACAAATTCTCACGTCCCGAGCAAGATCTAAACGACGAATGGTTGGGACAGATGAATAATCTCGAGATGGCTAAGAGGCTATTGATCACAGGGAAGTAGCTGAGGAAGAGAGATAATGATGGATATGACATTCAGAGCCTAAGACCTCCTTTTAGGTTAATTGCCCTGATGTTATGCAGAATTTTCGGTATGCCCGATGGCACTGTATATAGGATACAGTGGGCTCCCATAATCCACTTCATAGCATTCAAAGGAACTGTGTTTGATTGGGCTACTATTCTCTCGGATAGTTTGGCGTCCACGGTGGACGCAGCTAGAGAAGGTTTGGCCTTAAAAAAGTCAAAATTTTACATGTCCTCATATCTTATTGATTTCATTTTGGCCAAGCTCTCTTTCCCCAGGATAGGTGGCATGTGGGATCAAGCCAACACCCTGGTATACACTGCCTATAAAATAATGTTGGCTCAAAATTACATAGCAAACTACAAGCTCATCTGCGAAGAGTTCATCATGCCTTTGTATGAGAAGATGTTCAATGACGAGCCCAATTGCCTGTCAGAAAATGCCATGCAAGTCCTGGAAAATTATGGCGATTTTTACTTCTCAGAACAGGGCACTTACATCAGGATGTTTGGAGGTACCAAAGCACCATACATTTTGCCAAAATACGCTATTGATTATGTAGTCCTGAAGGAAGCAGTTAGGCAAGTTTTCCTTGATGGAATAGGAGGAGTGCTTAATAAGCAGCATAAGGCTTCCTTCCCTCCTTTTCCTTTCTGAATAGGAGCCTATAAATTCTTAGGGGTTGCATCAGCCGAGAAGTACATTCAAGAGTTGAAAGCTTTCCACTTCGGTGAGGTAATATTACATAAAAATGACAGGTGGAGCAAGGTTGTCGAGCATTGCAAGGAGGTATATGCTCATTTTGAGTATGCCCATTACTATGAGGTAGAGGAAGAAGTGTTCAGGGGCATCAACAACATGACTGTCGTGGAGATTGCAGACATTTTGCACGAATATCAGGAGCTATTTCCGACCAAGTTTACAGAAATGAAAGGAATATTGGGTGACTTAGGAGTCATGAAAATCCCTTTGAAGCCAGACGCTAAGCCTGTGAAGCAGCGACCGTATAGATTTACGGTACAAAGAGAGAGTCCACGCAGAGTTGGACAAAATGTTAGAGGCAGGGATCATCGAACCTGTCGAGGAATCTGAATGGATCATCCCTATTGTCGTCCAGGACAAGAAAGCAAAGGGTGAGATCAGGATATGTGTCGACCTCGAAACAATTAATGATGCCTCTATGCATGACCCATTCCCTACTCCATTTACAGATGAGTTACTTTACAATGTTGGAGGGAATGAGGCCTATTCCTTTACTGATGGGTTCTCCAGTTATCATCAGATCAGAATTGATCCCGCGGATAGGCATAAGACGACATTTGCTACAGAATGGGGGTCGTTCTAGTATACAGTCATGCCGTTTGGTCTGAAGAACATGCCTGCCATCTTCTCTAGAGTTGTCGTCGCGGTGTTCAAAGATTTCATGCATAAGTTTCTCGAAGCATATTTTGATGACTGGACTGTCTTTGGTTTGCTGAAGAACCATTGTGCAAATTTGAGAATGATTCTTGAAAAATGTAGACAGCATTAGATCTCGCTGAATCTGAAGAAGTGCATCTTCTGTGTTCCATATGGAATCTTACTGGGACATATTGTTTGTAAGCAGGGCTTTATGGTGGACCCTGAGAAGATTGCCATTATTGTGAATTTACCTGCACCAACTTCAGTTAAGATGTTGTGCTCTACCTTAAGTCATATAGGTTATTACAGGAACTTCATTAAAGGTTACACGCAAATCACTGCAACAATGGAGAAGCTGCTGAAGAAGGACATGCCGTTTGTTTGGAATGAGGAATGCGAACAAGGTTTTGACACCCTTAAAGAAAAGATGGTTACCACACCGATCCTAGTCTTTCCAAACTGGGAAAATCCATTTCATGTTCATGTGGATGCATCATGCATTGCCCTGGGCATTGTGTTAGCTCAGCCAGGAGAAGGGGGTATTGACCACCCCATTGTATTTTCTAGTAGGAAGCTCTCGACAGCATAGAAGAACTATACCACTACTGAGCGGGAAGGACTTGCGATGGTATATGCCCTTCAGAAGTTTAGACATTACCTACTTGGTGCGCCTTTCCTCATGTTCACTGATCATTCTGCACTGAAATATCTGGTCAATAAGCCAGTGTTAGGGGGGTGCATATGCAGATGGCTGTTGCTGTTCTTGGAGTATGACTTCGAGATCGTTGTTAAGCTCGGCAGGCTGAATTTGGGACCTGACCACTTATCCAGAATAGAGTCGGGAGAGGAGCCAATGAACATTGAAGACAGTTTGCCCGATGTGCAGCTATTTGCTATACAGGTTGCAGATGATTACTATAAGGATATCATTGATTTTCTAACAACAGGGCTGACACCACAAGAATTTTATGTTCAGTAGAAGAAGCAGCTAGTAGTGTGCGCCACTGATTTCACTATCATTGTAGTTCAATTATACAAACTCGGACCATATGAAATCCTGCGCAGATGTGTACTGGACCTCGAGAAACCATATATAATCGTAGATGCACATTCAGGGATCGCAAGAGGTCATTACGCAGGAAAGGCTATTGCGCAGAAGATATTGCACGCAGGGTTGTGGTGGCCTATCATCCACAAAGATTCTAAGGAATACTGTAGGAACTGCGATGTCTGTCAGAGGACAGGGAAGCCGTCATGGAGAGACAAAATGCCATTAAACCCGCAGTTGACCTTATAGGCCTTTGAGAAGTGGGCAATTGATTTTGTGGGACCTGTAAAACCACCGGGAAAGAGAACTGGTGTGAGGTATATTATTACTGCCACGGATTACCTCACTAGATGGGGATAAGCTAAACCAGTGAAGGACTGCAACGCAGTTCATTTTTGAGGAAAGTCTGTCACGATTCGGCTGTCTGAAAATTTTGATGAGTGATCAGGGAACTCACTTTCTGAATAATACCATAGAGGCCCTGACAGAGTAGTTCCACATTCGGAATCACCCCAGTATGCCATATCATCTGCAGGAAAATGGAACTGTTGAAGCTTTCAACAAGATACTGGAAAATGCACAGACGAAGGTGTGCAACGTAAACATGGATGATTGGGACCTGGACATCTCATCTGTGCTTTGAGCATATAGGACAACTTGTAAGAAACTGACAAGACATACACCTTTTCGGTTGGCTTATGGGCAGGAGGCCATAATGCCAATGGAGTACATTGTCCCTAGTCTGAGGATTGTTGCATTCACCAGAATGGTAGATCGCGAAGCATTAGATGAAAGATTGCTACATTTAGTCGACTTGGAGGAGGATCGTTTCATTGCAGGCTTTCAACAGCAAGTCCAAAAGGATTGTGAAAAGGAATGGCATGATCGCCATATCAGGAACAAATGCTTTCAGGTAGGTGACTTAGTCCTCCTGTATGATAGCAAGTTCATGAAATTTCCTGGCAAGTTTAAAATACATTGGCTTGGTCCATACATTGTTATGCATGTCACTAACAGTGGTGCAGTTCAGCTAGCCAGTTTAGCTGGTGATACTCTACCCACTATGATAAATGGAAGCAGGCTTAAGTTGTATCGCGATAGTCTGCTTCACAGCATGCAGAAAGATAAACATGGGGGAAAATTTCTAAGTGTCAAGTACAGTTGAAATTGGGCACTAGAAATGTATAGAGTCTGTACATGTATCATAAAGGAAAAATATATGATCAGCGTAGCACTGCTAAAGTTGCGCGGGAACGAGGAAGAGCACAATGGAAAAACAACTATGCAGTTCAAAGATCTGCCACACAGTTCGACGCAGCATTCAGAGGAAAATAGCTGTTGCATGGATTTTGAGAAAATAACCGTTAAGATGACCGTTGCAGCAACCGCTTTAGCATTTAAAGGGAAGATAGCTATTCTGGACAGACTAACAGATGAAAATACTGAAAGATAGATCCGAGGTATTTGGATGCTAGAGGTCGCATTTAATTCCTATCTAGCCGTTGAAGGGCGTGGAAGGGGGTCTTCTATGCCTATAAATAACACCGTTTGAAGACTCGTGGGCGTTACCGAGAACTTAGAATTTTTTCTGTGATTAACCTCTCCAAGCTAGTAGCCATCTGTATTCTCTTTGCCATAGCCACTATCTCATTAAGTGAATGTCGGAACCCCTCTACACAGAGCAAGAGCTTACTATTGAAGAAACATTGAGAATCTTTCAGCACGGAGGGATTCAACAGTTAATGAAAACTCCAGTTAAGAAGGTTGTCGTAGAACAAGGTCAAGGATCCCGCAAATCACCAAGGATTAATCCGACAATGTAGGATAAGGGAAAGGACACACTGACTGGACCTCAATCAAAGCAGTCCAAGTCGAGTTCGGTGAGCACAAGGCAACCCATATTCACCAAGGAAATCTCACTCAAGATGACACCAGATTATATCTTGCCAAGGGCATTGGATGCCCCTGTGTATAAGATCATAAAGAACGCCAAGTATGATATCCCTCTATCGCCAGTGTCTAAGCATGTAAACATTATGACAAACCTGCTAGGGAAGATCCCAGACTGCAAATGGGAGGAATATGACCTCTTGGGAGTGAAGAAGGATGAGCCACATGATCCCAAGTACCCATATTTTCAACCAGATCAATATATGTGCTAGAAAAAGGATGCAAAAGGAGAGCTGAATCTGGTGGCCGAAAGCTGGTTAACACCGGTGGTGCAGTCAAGCCTGTTAAACCTGCTGCGACTACCCCATTTTGAAAGGTTGACCGAACTAAACATCGTGGTTTGCACCTTGATGGAACGAATCCACCAAGGTTATCTATGGATGGAAAGGCCCATAGACATCAATATCGACCTAATCCATGTTATTACAGGATTGAGTAAGCACGGCGAGGATCTGAAGCAGTTCTTCCAAGGGAAGGCCAAAGAAAAAGACGATGTGGCAAAGATGAAAAAGAGCCATGCACTGGTGAAGGGAAAATGGGGTTTTCCCACCGAAGAGATTAACGATCGAGCAACAAGGTTCATTACGCAGATGCTCACAACAAAGGTATTGAGAACACCAAGATCCACCGAGGTGCCTGCGAGCGCAGTGTTGCTTGGTGCCGCAGCAGCAGAGGGCACAAAGTTTAACTGGTGCCAATACCTACTGAATGAGTTCATGGAGGAACTCAACGATATTCAATGGAATGGGGGAAACTTCCATTTTACATGGCTGATTGTCCTCATAGCATTCATCGGATGGAAGGAGCCGAAGGAATTTGTCGGTATTAGTGTTGAAAGATCCGAACCCAGAGGAATTAGGTTCATGAACCTATTGGAAAATATAAATCCGCAATGCCAGCATGGTACCCAGGAAGTCTTCTATCAATATTACACGCAGTTACGCGACGTGATCACGCACACACCAAGAATAACGAAGTAGGTAACAAGAAAGTACATAGGCATTGTCAATTTTACTGCTGACATGTGTTGTGTGTTTATCTCTCCAAAGGCAAAGATGAAGAAGTCGCAGTGGTTCCCTGGGCGCTATCACATGACAGAACTATATATAGATTTCATTATGAAATATAGGCCAACCGACTACTGCGTCGAAGTTTTGGACGTCCTGATAGACTCAGAAGATGATGAGTTGATTCCTCCACCATGTCCAATTACTGAAGAGAAAGAGCCAGAGAAGGGCAAGAGAAAAGAGCCCACCAGCCCATCGCAGCCGAAAGCAAGAAAGAAGCAGAAGGAAAGCAAAGGTCAATACGACCCAACCCTCAATGATGATGACTTCGATATGATAGCTGATAAAGTTAATGAGACCCTCGAAGAATTTATGTCAGATAAGGAGAAAAAAGATAAGGCCATCCAGGATGACCTTGAGAGGAACTGGGTCGCAATTTAAGGGCTCATGAAGAAAATGGAGGATTTCCAAAAGAGCCTGCCCTTGCCGCGTGACATGGGGGCCGCAAGAGCTTCGCAGCAGGCACCATCCCTGCTCGCTATCGTGCTACCACCCAGAATGAGACTTGTTCATCTTAACCAAATGGCAGTCACATGGTTCTTGACACAACCAACGTCGATGCAGTTGAGCTCGACTTAGAAAAGATTCCACTACCTGGTCTGCATTATTTGCACACGCAAGTTGGTGAGGAGATACGTGATAGAGCCGTGCAGTCCATGAGAGAAGAAGCTCAGTTACAAGCTGCAAACAGGAAGCTCAAGGAGTAGAGCGCACACACCTTGTTGATGATGGGAGATGAACAGCAGTGCCGACAGAAGCTGGAGGCTACAATCAATTCTGTTGCAATAGAGATCAAAGGAGTGCAGATCCAAGATAATCCCGAGGATACAGTACACAGAATAGCGGATAGGGTGCAGACCCTAATGTCAGAAATGGAGGACAAGGTAGTCCTATATGAAGCAGATATCAATCTGCTCAAGGAAAAGCTGAAACCGTAGGATCAGTTAACTGAGAAGCAACAGAGAGAAGTTGAAGTAAGAAATGCAGCAGAAAGCATCGCAACAGAGGCTGCGAAGTGCCAGCAACTACTTGATCAGTCCTTGAAGGCGTTCACGGACCTTGAGGAAAATCCATGGCTGTAGCAGACAAAGATCGCGGTGAAGGAGAAACAGACCACATTGGAAGCCATGCAAGTAGAGGTGAAGACTCTGCCACCACGAGACAGACTGCAGAAGTTCAGAGACATATCTACCCTGAAGAAGGAAGTACAGATCTTAAGAGAAAAGGAGACTGCACTGGACAATCAGTCGCAGCCACTCCTCGAGGATACATCTGAGGTGTCACGGTGCATCAAAAATAAATTAAAAGAGCTGCGAGCCAACCAAGAAATAGTGGAAGCACAAATTGGCGTGGAGACAACACCTGAAGAGCTTGAGACCATCAAACAATTGGATTAGGAGGTCAAAGAAATAATGAAGGAGCTAATGGAAACTTACAATGAGTTCATAGGCAAGCTGAACACTCAGATCGGTAAGCAAACTCCGGTAGTAGACGTTGAAAGTGGATCGGAGATGAGCCACAGGTAAGTGTTAGGGGCATGTTGGGCCTGGCCCAACAGCGCCATTTTTGGTGACATTTTTGATGTTGAATGGACCTGAGCTGTGCGTAGTTCAGAATATCAAATTTTTCCTAAGTATCGGGAGTGCTGTGAAGATGTGCACAGTACCATGTTTTGAAGGATGCCACAAAGATCAGCGCTGCGCAGCTTCAGTGCTGTGAAGGTAGTAGGCCATGTGGAGCCAATAAAGTTGTGTACTGGACGGAGGATAGCCGGATAGAGTGGATGGACCAGCAGTGGTCTATTTTTCGTAAGATTGTTGAAAAGATGTCGAGTTGCGGGCATAAGCAGATCAGGAAGGCAGCCAACTGTACGAGTCCGTTAAGCAGAGGACGGGTCGGGAAAGTGATAGTTTGGCGTGTAGCAAGGTATGTGACTGATAAGAGGAAAAACAACAAAAGGAAAGAGACTGGGAGCAGAGCCAGTTGTATGTGGCCGTTAAGGGACAGATGGCCTGCAGAGAAAGCAGTTGGGAGCTGAGCCAGTCGCACGAGTCATTCAGTGGAAGGGCGGCTTGAAGTGGATGACCTGTTGGTGTGCGCACAACAGGGAGGTTGAAAGCGATGGATCTAAGGCATGGAGAACTGCCATGACAACAGGATCGCTATCAGAAGCCGACATGACGGTTCAAAGGGACCGTAATGGCTCAAAAACCCTAAAAGTTTTGGTCTTCAGTGTTGTAAAGACACGACTTTCGGGCGTGATCTATTTAAGAAGACCATTTTTGTATAGCAAGGGTTGGTTAAGGTTGGTCAAGGGTTGTTGTTGGTGATTTTTATTGTATTGTAATATCTTTTGAATCAAGAATAGATTGTAAAGGCTCTGCAGCTGAGTGCACAAAGACCTATCTGACCAAGAAGAGAGCCGCAGCTGAGTGCGTGGCTAAGAACTGTGAACCCTTCCTTAAAAGAAATATCAAACACAGTTCTTGTGGACGTAGCTTTCCATCTGGGGAAGTGAACCACGTTAAATAGTGTGTTGTGTGACTGAATGATTATATGTGTGTTTATATTTATCCGTTTCTGTAGTTGAATGTCTAGATATTTGCTTACAGTCTGTTATGAGAAGGATTTTATATGCATTTGCCATCAAGAGAGTATGTAATGATATGTTAAGTCTGCATGAATGGGTGTATGGTTAATATCAGCTTTGCTTCTATGGACAGTAAATCTATCATCTGCTTGAGCATGGGAAAGTTGTTCATGTACTTAAATGGTTGCAGCCGACGAATGTGTAACCGTTAGTTCGCACCTGAGGGTTATGCTTAAAATAGTAACATTCTAAGTGTGTGAATGAGCATTACGTAGTAAGTCAGTTAAGTGTATGACTGAGTAGGTGAGTGATACTCAGCTCATTGTTTTAAGCATTTTGCAAATAGTCCAAGTGTAGGAAGTCAAGCAGTGGTACTCGCAGTGTAGTATTAAGTCTCGCAGTAAGGCAAAAGATAGTGGTGCGGGCTGCGGTGTTGACCATTTCCACGCAGTTCGACCCTCACAGCGTACAGCCGGTGTGCTACCGCGAACTTTTTCATAGTCATCAACTCATCACTCACTGTGGACATCTGAGTCCGCAGTGCCCCATTAGAAACACCTCGGGTGAGACCTCAGTCTGCTTGCAGGCTGTTGCCGAAAGGGCCGGTGCGAAGGGGTTTTGTTGGTTTAAGGTAACTGTGCAGAACCTGGGTCTTCATAAAACCTCTAGTCAGCATTTGATAGCCAACATGCATACATGTGCATAAATATATATATCATATAGTCATAACATCAAAGAGTGCCCTCAACACCCAAATATACAAAAAATACATCAGCCGTGCATAATACATATCAACAAAAACAACCCCATATGCTCATCAGCATTTGGGGGCAGGTAATGAACAACCTAGTCCTCATCGTCATGGCCTACCTCTTCCTCGGGATCCTCCTCCTCTAGATCATCCTGCTCCTTATCCCTCCTCTCCACTGCCAGCATAGCAATCCACCTCAAAATCGATCTCCACTCTCATGGAGCATCAAAACATAGGTCTAACACCTCTTGGTCCAAATCCCTCCAGTCATCATCTGCCACACCATCCAGTAGACAATCGATGATGTCCTGTATGCCCTCTACTGCCACATAATCACCTTGGTGACGTACGACTCCTTGCATAGGTGGTGGAGGTGCCACCACCACCACATGACCCCTATGGCCCTGATTCCCCAGTGGAGGCCGTGGACCCACATCTGTAATAACCAACACTCCGAGATGTCAGCATCATCAAAACACCTCTTGCTACCATCATAGCTAAAAAATACAAACATGATATGATAAAAGAGACAATAAAAAAAAATACGTACCATCTGTCCCCCAGGCCTGTCCTAGAGCTGGCGACATCTCAATATCCCCCCGGTAATCCATAGTCCGATATGGATAATCATTGAACAGAACCGGCATCTGCTCCCACTGCTCATACATCTCTTTAGTAAAGAAGTGTCCAACTACCCTACCACCACTGCGGCACATCATCTCTCTCCACTGCACCATCCGCGGCTCACTCATCAAACCATCCTGAACCGGCACATGGGACCGTAATGTAGGCACCCACTCAAAAACGAAACAACATAGAAATGAAGCAGAGATAAACTCTCCCCCCTGCAACCTCACCTTGCTTAGCTCACGTTGAACACAGGAAAGGAACATCTGCCCCCAGGCGTAGTATGTCCCATTCATAACCCGCTGAACCAACAACATCTGCCCCCCCGACAATCGATGGGGCGCCTATGCTCCAAGTACCCGTAGTACGCAAGCCGCGACTACTCGCATCGCCGGATCCCGCAAATCACTAACTAGCAATGCACTTGCATCCACACGAGACCTCAGCCTGCAAAATCTCTCTAGCAAATCCTCTATCTCAACATCCCCCGGTATCCTAGGCCGAGTGTCCCTTATCACACCTAAGTGGAAATCCAGTTAGAAAATAAACATCTGTCAAGGTGAGATCCAATCTCTCACCTGGAACCATGAAGGCCTAAATGGTCGGGTCCTAGAACTCGATCAACTTGTTCAGCAACAAATTCGTTGAACGCATAAGGGGAATCTGGGAAAACTTTAGTAGTCTGCCCAAAGCCAAAGCAGCCTGCGCATGATGGTTCTCATAGATGATCTCCCTCTCCCTCCAAGATTCCCTCGGCAGCCTGAGCATCCTACCAAGTACACAAGAAAATTTTGAATTAGAAACAAGCCACAAAATTTCCCCCAGCAACGATCCAGATCGCGGCTGTGGAAACCACAGTCGCGATCCACATTGCGACTGTGGAGACCACAGTAGTGATCCACATCGCGACTGTGGAGACCACAGTCGCAATCCACATCACAAATGTGAAGACTAAATCCATGATCGAGATCGCGCAAAAAGACTCAGAAGTCGCGATATACCTCATTGGTCACTCAACGTGGCCATTGCACCGCCCCTGAGGACCCAAACCCTCCCAAAATTAAATAAGTTAAAGCTTAATGCCAATAAGCTTACCTGGAACTCACAGAATGAAAATCCAACGGTCGATTCTCCCGCAAATGATGAAATAGCTCTGGCCAAATCAAATCTCCTATCAAACTCAACAGTGCAAATGACACGTGTCACTATGGGTTCACTTGTTATTTATAGACATTTAACCCATTTTCAATCAACCATTCCGGAGCCATACGATGTCCATTTTCCAAACCGTTGATACCATTGGATTCAGCGCAGCAAGAACTTCATGGTGGTCTAGTGAGTTTCTCTATTTCATTGGTCCATTTTTCAGGCATTTTTTCACACACCCCTCGTCACCTCGGTTTGCATGCCACATCGGCTGTTGTCCATTTTTATGAATTTATATCACATGATTCAGTTTTCTGTGCTCGTGATGATGCTTGAGATCATTTCTCACTCTCACCACTAGATTTTTCAGGCACCTTTTCACATGCCCGTCGTTGCCTTGGTTTGCGTGCCACATCAGTTGTTGCCCATTTTTGATGATTTTTATATCACTGGATTTTGTTTTCCACGCTCGTGATGATGCTTGAGATCATTTCTCACTCTCACTAGAAACTGTTTTTGACATTGTGTCTTCACACCTTTTTGCCTTGGTTTGCGTGCCACATCGGCAGTTGTCGGATTTTACAAATTTGTGCATAACAACTTATACATGAGCCCTCCACTCCATCCATACTGCAATTATGGCATTGTGTTATCACTCCAGGAAACTCTTCTAGGTTGAGCTCGAAGATGCCTGGTAACTTAACTAATTCTCTCAATGATTAACTCAATGATCGGTATGGGGTTGGATCAAGATGAATATATACTAACTGGACCGTTTTAAGACTATCTAGTGATATTCAAACAACATAAGGCTCTCAACAGATGAAATCAGACAAGTTGTTTATCAGATAGAACAGAAGCTAATCATCTAACTGGATCACACATATATAAATCAATAAGTATGCTAGGTCCAGAAACTAGGATAACCACTTATGATTCTTTTCTTATCAATCAAATAGTGAGATGACATTCGCCTAAGGATCATATAAGCATAAGACAGAGAATAACATTCACTCATAAGCATAGACAGATAGGAAAGAAGAGATCTGATCACATCAATGAAAGAAGCTTATAGGCCTGAATATATTTAAGAATAAGTCCCTATTACAGTAGCAGCATAGTAAATCCAAAATCGAACCCTTGTTCTACCTCAGTCATGGGATTTATATCCTTTTACAACATTTTCAAACCCTTCGAAAGAGGGTTGAATCCTCCAGATGGAAAATCAAAAACCGTTTTTCAACAAACCAGAAAAAATCATTTTTTAATTAGCCAAACTGCTGAAACATGGGGCTCAGAGATGGATTCAATTCTCCCAATATGTGACACTTGTACGAAAAAGGAGAGAGGTTTTTGTTCTCTGACATGTTAGGAAGAAAAACCTCCGAGCGTTTTGCAGAATGACTCTCCAGTCGCTCAGAATCATCATTTGAAAATGATGACTCTGCATAGAAAAACGCCATTAAATCGGCCAAACTACTGAAAAATGGGGCTCAGAGATGGGTTCAGCTCTCCAAGTCTGGGATACCTGTGTATAAACCGAGAGAGGTTATTGTGCATTGATCTGTTGTGAGAAAAAAACTCCCTCAGATCATTAAAATTCATTTTTATTTTCCTGGGATCTTCATTTCATAAACATGTGTCAAACATGCAAATTCTGAGCTTTGAAAATTGGGGCTCAAAGATGGATTTGATTCTCTCAACCTGAAACACCTGTAGGAACACGGATAGAGGTTATTGTGCTATGACATGTCAGGAACAAAAACCTCTGAGCGGTTTGTAAAATAAGTCTCCAGTCGCTCAGAATCGTCATTTGAAGATGATGACGTTTCACAGAAAAACACCCATTTTCTATAGCTATCCTTCTCTCAAAAATGGTAGGGAATATTTCTCTGTTCACCCTACAGGTACCCTCCGATATGGAAATGAAAGTAATAATGACCTGTAATGCTCACCAATCTTTGGAAAATTCCTTCAAGACGCTCGAGTCATCAGGAACTAGCTTTGATGCTCAATGGTCGATTTCTGCGTTTTGGTGCTTTCGGTAGCTATCAAAATTGGGCTCGAATGTGGTAAATTGCAAAAAACCCTTCATTCGGTGACTAATGAATCAACCTTTGAATTTTTCCTAAGCCACCGAATTGCCCCAGGTGTTGGAAAATTTGCTCTACTTTCAGTAGCTAGGAGAGCTCTGACAATTTCGTTTAAGCTACTGAAAGCAGAGCTTTTGGTAGCTTAGGAACCGTTTTACATAAGAGCTTAGCTACCGAACCTGTCTTTTGAAAATTTTGAAGTAAAAATCGAATCTAATGATTTTCAAACTCCATTACATGCATAAAGCTATCAACAATGAGCCTTAAGAAATTTAGAAATGAATTTTCAAATGACATCCTATCATCTAAAAATGATCAACTTGACAAATTTATTTGGGGAGATAACACGTTGTTTTGATATCATTCATCAACCCACAAGGAGGCTCCATTAGTGTTCCCCACCTATCATTGTGTTTGATCCCCATACTTGTTCCTTGATTGAACACTTCCTCCTTGCCTCACCATTACTTTTGTTCAATATAATTTTATCCCTTTTTCAGGCCGATCAATTTCTTTACAAAAAATGCACTTAAGGAGTTTCTGTTAAGCTCTTTTCTGACTCCTAAAACAATGAAAAGATCACCGAGCAATCTTTCTTCCTTTCATGCTAATGGCATCTACCAGGTATAAGTTTACCCCTTTTCCAGACGCTATAGACTAATTACGAAAAAGGAATACTCTAGTCACATCGGCTAGAAGAGTTCTTCATTGCATCCTTTTATGCTTTTTCGGGCCGTGGAGACCAACACACGAAAAAGAACCCCTTGGAGTCTACTTACTGCTTTTAGACTCTCTAAAACTAAAAGCAACCATGATCATGAACTGTCCTGGGCTCGGACAAATCCACACAACAGTACCACTACTGAGCACACTTCTATCCCTTCTTTAAGCTCCTTAAACCATGAAGAAGGCCCCAATGGTGCCTCTTGGCGCCACAACAAAGCATGTATAATCACACTATTATGGAAGCTTCCCCAATTTGGTCACCTTTGTTCAGAGTATTCTTTGATATGCCACCTTGAGAGTTTCCCAATACGATACATTAGTTTACCCTCCTCAGCCTTTCCCACTGCAATACATACCCCTGACCACTTAAGCTAAAGATGCCTATACCTAAAGTTAGCTGCCAGGTCATCCATGTCATCATGCTCTGAACAAAGGAAGTTTGAGTCCCCCCACTCTACCAGCCCAGTTATTCCCCATCCCACAGTATGTCAGTACCATTATCAGTACCATCACCTCTTGGTTGTACACCTCTCTCTCCTATTAAGGAAGCATCATTTCCTTGATAGTTGCAGGTCTCCCTCTGTCGATGCCAACCAATCTATTCCAGATGATAGACCCAGAGGTCCCTGTGCCTTGGACTCATCACCATTAGTGGTGAGTGCCTATAGATCATTTTGAAAGGAGTCCTTAGTACCTCTCCAAATGATTATTTCTCACATGTTGTATGTCAACACCTTGATCGAATTGTTGAGATTCGTACAAGGTATCGGTTCTTTCAGTTATTAGTCGAAGACCCCGGATGTCACCTGACTCGAGCAAATTGGCGAGTCTATTTGGAAACCCCAAGTTATAGTTTCTCACCGATATCCGGGCTGCGCTCGACAACAGTATTTAGAAGTACCACAGTTGTATACTTCCTCGAGTATATAGTTCAGTATACTCTTCAGATTTTGACTCATAGTTATTGAGTCCCTACAGTTGTTGGACACCTTCGAATCCAACATTTTATCAGTCCTTCTAACACCACATAGAATGATTGATGAACTTCGAGTGTATCAGTTCTTTAGATTAGTAATGGTATCAAACATGAGTATGTCCTATCATTGTGTCCCCTCTGGACCATTATGAGTATGTCCTATCATTGTGTCCCCTCTTCATCAAGAGTGAACCTTTGGCCCATCCTTGAAGCATCTTGGAGAAGAGAGAGACTATTGGAGCATTGGAGCACTACTCTCGTACTGCTGCAAGAATTCCAGCAACCTCACCATTGAGGTAAACCATTGCAAACCATTGTTTTCCCATTAATACAAAATCTCAAGTTTTTTATTGTTTCTCTCATGGATCTAGTTTTTTACTGCTCTTAATCTAGATTTACTTTCTTGCACATGTTAGATTAATATTTACTTTTTACATATGTTTTTATTGTTTGATCTAAACTGCTACTACGTAGTTAGTAGGTGCACATTTGCACATCCTTGGGTGAAAAACCAAGCAACAACCTCACTCGAAACAATGTTCGGAGATACAAAAGCTGTGACAGGAGCCACCCCAGAGTTTCAATGGGGAGAATTATACAGGGCCATAAGAGACACAAACTTCCCTGAAGCATCCCTCGAAGAACTAATGGTTTACCAGAATATCTAGAAGTCCGCTCTTCATAAGGAAGCCACATGCCCAGATCTGTTTCCATGCTCGGAATTTATTAGTTGGATCCTGCCCTAAGTAAAAACTGACACCAGTATCATCTCAAATATCAGCGGGTCGGTGCTCGCATCTTTCCAACCAGACCATATCACTGCAGCATACAAGTTTCCCTTCCCTAAATTCCTAATGAATAATAAGTGGGTATCAGGACTGAAAATGGATCCTTTAGATTGCACCAAAAAGATGACGATCACTGAAAGAAAGATGAGACCGAGGACCAATGGAGAGTAGCAGATTCAACACCTAAGGACTTCGTACAGGATCATCACCCTGATGCTGAGCAGGGTTTTTTGATTAGCAAATGGAAACATGTATAAACTCGGCTAGGTGCCAGTGATGTACCACATTACCACACACGGTATAGTGTTCAACTGGGTGGACATCATCTCTGATAGCATGTTCTCAAATATAGCTGCAACACAAGGGGGGTTAACACAAAAGAAAGCTGATTTCTTTATGTCCTCTTATCTGGTGGACTATTTATTCATCAAGCACCCTTTCCCTGATTTGGGATGTGTCTGGAACTATAAGGAGTCTCCCCTCTACGTAGACTACCAAATAACCTGGGACCACAACTACACAAGCCACTACACCCGGATTTGTGAAAGGTTCATTATGCCATTGTATCAACTAATTTTCCAAGAAGAACCAAACTGTCTGTCAGAGAATACTATTCCAGTCATAGAGGAATTCGAAGATTACTACTCCTCCGAAGGGAGATATATCAGAATGAGTGGAGAAACTAGACCCCCTTCTCTGTTTCCTTGGTATGCCACTGACTACGTCGTGCATAAATATGCCGTGAGGAAACTCTTCATCGATGGAGTTAGTAGGGTTCTCCATGATAAGAAGAAGACTGCCTATTCGCCGATGCCATTTACTATTAGAGCATACCAGCTTCATAAGGAAAAGGTTGGTGTAGAATTTTCTTAAGATTTATAAGTTTTTCATTTCAGAACAAAGAGTTTCAGAAGGCATGATCCCGAAGGTAAAGTTGCTTCCCACTGTCTTTCCTGCCAGATCACTTTTGATTACGCTCATGTTTTCTACAAAGATGAAGCATTCTTTTGAAGCATGAATAACATGACCGAATTAGGAAAACGCTATCACCCCAAAAGCGAAGCTAGTTCCAGTTCCAAGGATAACATTGCTAAGGAGGCTGAAAGGAAAAGAGAAGAAGTAGAAAAACAACGTCAGGATACAGAGACTATCAGAATTCAGAAGGAGCAAGCTGAGAAGATACATAAGGAAGAAGCAGATAGGCTTCAGAAGGAACAAGCTGAGAAAATTCAGAAAGAGGAAGCATAAAGACTTCAGAAAGAGGAAGCTGATAGATTGCAGAAAGAAGAAGCCAAAAGACTTCGGAAAGAGGAAGCTGATAGATTGCAGAAAGAAGAAGCCGAAAGACTTCGGAAAGAAGAAGTCGAAAAAATAAGAAGAGAAGAGGTTGAAAGGTTGTAGGAAATGAAAGAGAGAGCAGAAAAGGAAGCGGTGGAACAACAGAGGCAAAAGGAAGAAGAATAAAATTCCAAGGAAGATGTGGAACAAGGAAGCCCGAGCACACAGGAGATGGACATAGACATACCCAAGACAGCCACCAGAGGACACTCCCCACTTCTAGATCTCGCACTCACCCCGTTTACCACTTCAAAGAGGCACACGGTGGCAAGTTTGGATAAAATATTTTTTGACTCTAAAAGAAAAACTATCATGAGGAGAGAGGAAAAGAGAATGAAATGTTCCACCTACCAAGATGTTGTCACAATAACAGAAAGTGCAATCTTTGAGGGTACTCAAAAGGATCCCGAGTTCATGGTATCAGTCAGTATAGCTACGGCACAAGCAAGTGCAAACAATGTAAAAAAGCTGGTGAACGATGTGGCAAAGAAGAAAGAAACAATTTTCAAAGTAAAAGATAATTTGATGAAAGAAGTACAACATGGATTAGAGCTGAAGAGGAAGCATAGCGTCCTTCTGTCTGAAAAGGAAAGGATAACAAAAGAGAGACAAAAGTTTGAAGATGAAAGAGATGCACTGAATGTGAAGTTAGTAATTACAGAAGGTGAGAAAAGAGACTTAGAAGCTCGCATCAAAGAGTTGGAGGAGAACGAGGCTAACAATAGACAACAGGTTGGGGATTATAAGTTCCAGTGTGAAAGGCTGATAGAGGAAAAGGAGTTTCTGGTAGGGAAACTTAAAGTTGCAAATGAGAAAACACAAGACTTAACCCCTTTCCATGAGTAGGAATGTGACTTAAGGAGGATTCACCGGTCACAAGAAATCATCATAGAAGAAGTCTGCAAGATGAAGGTGATGATTTCAATGATGAAGGAAATTGATGCCGAGGTTCTAAGACTCAGAAGGAAGTGTGTCCGTATCATGGAAGATATTAGGAAACAAATTGAATGGAGAAAAGGGAAATCGGTTTTCCCTAGGAAACTAACTCTCAATACCATGGCGGATTCACAACTAGATTCGGGTCTCATTAAATTCTTTAGAGGCTGTGGTGTAAAAAAAATGTTGGAATTCAGAAAACCATTTGGCGGTGTACCGACTTTTACCTGAAAATCCATGAAACCCACGAGAAGTGCTAGATGGTTATACCTCAGACAATAGAATATTTTCCTGTCAGAGACCAATGCCTGTCAGAACTGCAGAGCGAGCTGAGCATAGATATAGACTACGTAATGAAGATAGATGTCCTAACAGCAGAAGATCTGCATCGGTTCATTGGGAAAATTTCCATTCATGCCTACTTTCTAGAGGACATCTCCCAGGCAACAGCAGCAGGAGTAAAATTTATTGAAGAAGAGTTTCCTAAGAATGAGATCTCTCTAAAGATGATGACCCCTGTGTGAAGCAACATTATTGCAAGAGAAACTAGCATGTGGACTAGTTACATCACTGAGGTGGAAAAAATAACTGAGGCAGAAAAGACAGTTGGAAGTTGATTTTTGTTTTTTCCATTGTATAAACATTATAAAACAGCTAGAAACTATTTTTGTATTATATGAGCACTAGAAGACGAAATTTTTGAGATTTCCTAGGGTTAGGGTATGAGAAGAGACACTAGAATTTTTTTTGTAAATTTATAAATTTGAGAAGATAATAGAATGAAAGGACTTTTTGGCAGGTGAAAGAACTGGACTGTTTTGTATGAGAACTACTTTTCTGCATTAATAAAGAAAGGTTGATTTGCCTGGGAAAAGCTAGTACAACGATTTTGCTTGGGATATGTGGAATGTCTTGTGGAATTATTTATTCGCCATTCATATGCATACTGTGAGATTGTTCCTAACCATATTGAATTAATTCATGGTTGTGAATGCTCTTTTTTCCTATGTAAACATTTATGTGCTAAATGAGTAATAGAATGTTTTAATTACAATCAGAGTTAGCTTTCATATCTTTTATATTCTGCTGCAAATGTGTTTATGTTATTGAAACAACTATCTGTGAGATTCTTAAGTGCATTTCCAGTTTATTACTCATATTTCATATTTTCTTCCTGCAGGGATAGATTAGATCGTTAGATAGATCAGTTTAGATTAGAATAGATTACATGCATTTAAATATGGCACTTGCATCTCATCTTTAAATATAAAATACATAAACGTTGGATCGGGACGCAACCTGTAAAACCAAAATTTAAATCACATACGGTAGCTAGGCTGTCAACCGGACGGATTCCCTACACCAAACGGTGACCAATCTAGTTGGGCTTTCTTACCAGGGAGAATCCCTAACTACTGGTGTTGTTAATTTTGGGGCATCAACACGGCTACAATGATATACTTGTGGCCGCTTTCCGAGGGAGGGTTACACTCTATAAAATCAATGGTCCACTTACAGAAAGGGTCAAGGTGATCACTGGATAGAGGGGGGATCCTCGCCTTGTGGGAAAAGAGATGGCAGTTGTTGTTGAATCAAACCCAGTCGACAGGGGTTCCCATCATTGTCGACAACAACCCACCATGATCTCCCTGAGCATCGCCCCAGACAGGTTTTTCCCTGTCTAGCAACACCTGCGGAGCATATGAGGTCTCACCCGAGGCGATCAAGGGAGAGTGGACGGAACCATGTTTCCGCCAAATGAAGAAGGATAACTATGGAAACACTTACTTAGCTTATCGCAACATCCAAGGCAAATATATGCATTCAAGCTTAACATTATTCATATTCAGAGCATCATTCAACAGAAACATTCATCGCGACAAATATAACATTAAAGCATTAAGTGCAGCAGGAATCTTAGCATCAAATGTGAATCGCAACATGCATTATCATCAAAAGGTACACAGGAAATTTCACTAAAACAGTTCCTTCATGTCATATTACTTCTGCAAAATCTTGATACAACATCTCCTCAAAAACTAGATCTCAGCAATACCTCTTGATCACACATACAGACTCAAAGATGCGCATAATCAACATCCAATGATCCGTACTAAGCTCAAAAGCCAAAACATAAGGTACCATTTTTCAACCCTTACAACTCTTGTCTATATATAGGCTTCCGCCTTTCAACTCTTGTCCAATTACTAACAACTTCCTAACCGACACTTGGACAATTGACCCAAAATCTAACTGAAGCGGTCCAAATGACCCAAAAAGATGCCTACTGCAGTACAATTAACCCAAAATTACATATCATATGGTCCAATGACCCACAAACCTGCATTATGCGCTACAAATGACTCAAAAATACCTAAAATAATTCAGCCTTCTTCCTTCCGTGACCTCTTCTGATGTGTCGCAGCATCGACAATGCTGTGATTCTTCCTTGCCAAACTGCCTGCCAACAGTTGCGACAATGCTTAATTGCAGTGATGTAATTGGTGAAAAGAGTGGGCCAGAAATATCCGGCACAGATAAATTTTTGGGCGGTGGCCATCCATGATTAGTGGCCACCACAGGCTCCACCGTGACAATCATTAAGGACTTTCTCAGCCTCATCTCGGGTGAGGCAGCAATGTGGAATGGTGTCAACACCACGACAGTACAATACATCTGTGAGGAGGACATAACAAGAGGCATGATGTCATATGCATCGGCGACCATCGCGATCGAGGTCTAGTTGGAATTTCTGAGTGCGTAGGTACACCAGGATGTCACCGTACCAGGGGTCATCCGACGAAGTGATAAATAAGTGGTCATCGGGGAGGCTGGGATTGATGGATGGTGATGGTAGTTCCTACATAAGATGTGCCAATGTGAGGGCTTTGATGCTTTTAGGTGTCGTGAATTTGAGGTCATACTCTTGGAGTATGATGACCCACTTAGCCATGTGGCCTTGCAGGAGGCAGTGACTTAAGAGGTAGACCATAGGATTGGAATCGGCCACGACGGTAGTCTGGATTAGTAGAATGTAGTGGAGAACCTTTTGAATGTAGAAGATGACAGCGACAACCAATTTCTCCTGTTGGGGATAACGCATTTGTGGGCCAGATAAGGTCTGACTCACATAGTAGATTACATGCTCCTTTCGTTCACTATCCTCTTGAACGAGCACCCCTGAGACGACATATTCGGATGCCGAAACGTAAAGGATAAAATCCTTGGAGAAATTCAGAGGGAAAATCAACGGGGTGTTAGTTAAGGCTGCTTTGAGGGCTGAAAAATATGCTTGTGCTTGTTCGTCCCAGACAAAAGGGGTGCGGGTACGAAGTAAGCAAAGAAAACCATGAACAGTCGTAGCATATTCTGGAACAAAGTGACAAATAAAGTTGGTTGTCCCCTGCAAACTCTGTAATTGTTGTATGGTATGGGGGGATGGGAGGTCCAAGATGGCTTGAAATTTTAAGGGGTCGACGGTTATCCCTTTTTGGGAAACGATAAAACCCAAAAACCGGCTTGCAGGAATGCAAAACACACACTTGAGTGGGTTCAAGCGAACTCTATACTTGCGACAACGCAGAAAAAATTACCGGAGGTCGTTTAAATGGTCAGACCATTTCTTTGATCAAGCCGTGAGGTCATCAAGGTAAACAGGATGATATGGGCCAGGTCATGGAAATAATATGTCATGGCCTGCTGGAAGGTGGCACCAGCGTTTTCAAGACTGAACGATATAACACGATAGGAAAAGGTGCCCCATGGGGTAGTGAATGTGGTTTTGTATTGGTCTTCCTTTCAAATGTGGATTTGATTGTATCCAGAGAAGCCATCCATGAAGGATAGAACCTCATGTCCCGCACAAGCATCAATGAGTTGGTCGATGAAGGGTGTGGGGAAATTGTCTTTGGGACAAGTGCGGTTGAGATTGCGGAAATCGGTACAAACCTGAATATTGCCCTTATTTTTATTGACGAGTACAGGGTTGGAAACCCATGTGGTGTAAGGGATGGGGTAAATGAATCCGGATTTCCGTAATTTCTCAATTTTAGTTTTGATAGCAAGGATTTTAGATGGGTGAATGGGTCTTGGTTTCTAGCGAACACGGGGGACTTCCGGTCAAGTGTCAATGTGGTGTTCGACTATGGCGGGGTCTAAGCCAGGCATCTCGGTATAAGACCATGCAAAGATGTCACAGAACTCTTGGAAGAGTTTCTTGTATTCCCTGATTTCGTGTTCCGTACAAAAAGTTACTAATGTGATGAGTTCGGGTGTACCGAGTGTGGTGGAGATGTCAACCTGTATGGTAGGTGAAATGTTGGCCATGTTAGCCTCTTCGAAGGCATCGGGGGCTGGGATGGGGTTCTTGAACCAGTCAACCTTCTCTGGGAGGAAATCCTTTGTCTCAATTGAGAATTGAGTGGCAGTAGTAGTGGTGGTCTCCTCAGGAATGAAATAGGACCGATGATTCATGTCATCCCAAGGGTAGTCAGGTGCGGTGAGTGCATCGAGTATCTCCTCGTCGCTCCGAAAGTATTATGTGAACAAATTGGTCGAGGAGGGGATACATGCTGGGGGTGACATGTGTCCACTTGTCATGGAAATCATGTAGATGGTGTTAATATCTCTTGAGGATGAGGATGTTGGGGGATGAGTTTCCTCAATGGTAGTGCTGGACGACTCTAGAGAGGACTGAGTTAGCTCGTGGAGAACCAATCTATATTCTGGGAGATCTGGGAAATGGTGCGAGTAATGACCATATACTCCGCATATGGCGCAAGCGTGGTTGGTACGCAGTGACTTGCTGCATTGGTGGGATAGGGGATTTATTTCGACTACCAGAATGTTGGTGTCGTCGTCCAAAGTCTTCATGTGGTGTTGGAGATTGGGTAGTTATGAGTATTTATGGGTAGCATGGCAAAAATCATCACATAAGGAGCAGTTAGGGAGTGCGCAGAGCAGTGGTTGAGATACCAAGGGTTTCTTTGCTAGTGGGGCTGTGTAGGTTTGCGGCCCTCTGCCCCCAGTGTTTCTGGGTGGTGGACAGGCAGGGTTTGTTGTAGATGTGGCCGTCACACCGGGGGGTGGGCGGTTAGGGGTGTTTTCCACACCTGGGGGTGGGTGGTTAGAGGTGTTGATTGGTTGGACTAGTTGGAGAACAAATTGTGGTGTCGGGGGAGGAGTGGGGGCAAGTAAATACCACACGGGTAGTCCTAGAGTTAACCCGAGGAGGTTCAACATAGCCATAACTAGGGTGCTTATTACTCTTGGAGGTTGGAATAAGAACGGGACCATATGGATAGGTGTTGCTCCAACATGACTGGGTATAGTTGGAGGCTGCAGCAGTAAGGGTGGCTATGGGTTGGGCATTGTTTGGTTAGATGAAATTGTGCACAGATCAGATATCTTGACTACGAGCGAGGGGGATGGACCTAAAGGTGGATTTCATGGGAGTTTCAAAGTAAATTCCAGGCCCAATGGTGGACACAAAAGAAGTGGGTGCACCCAGAATGGGTTGTTCAACCATGGGGAGAACATTTTATGGTGCCGTGGGGGCATTCGGTTCATAGTACTTGAGTTGGTAAATCTTGATGACCCTTCCCTCATGGGGGAACATCATAGTGCGAAATACTGATGAGGTAACAACCTTCATAGCGCACATATAACTACGTCCGAGAAGGAGGTTGTAATCCAATTGGGAATTGATGACCTCAATGTCTATGAGGATGGTTTTCCCAACTAACAGGACTAGGACGTTGGCCAAGAGGCCTTGAGGTTGAGCAGAGCGACTATCGTAAGCTCACAGAGAGGTCGTGGATGGTGTTACAACGTAATATTCCACCTTGTGAGACACATCACTCTTTGGCCTAGAGGATCCATTCCACTAACTCAAATCACTTTATATCCTTTAGACACTATTTTTCCCTATTTTTTTCCTTGTACACTTGCTGCATCACTATAGCTAGTGTACCTGCGAGTTGCATCACTATAGCCCACAGGTAGCATGTAAAATGGTAAAAATCACTAGTTTATTACTTTTTACTCCCAAAAAGCGGTCATTGGGTGACCTTTGAATCTCCATCTTCCCAAGAAATGCCTCGATGTGTCCTTTCACTTACGTTTGAGAGGACTATATATTGAGCACATATGGCTTATGGACGAGAGGAGAAAGACGAGAAAGAGAACTCTAGTGGATTTTTGCCCAATCTTGAGTCTACACTCATTGATCCTTTTAGTTGTGAACCCTTTATGTTCACCTTCCAAACTCCTACCATAGTTTGAGTTTTCCATTCATGGAGGATTGAAGTGGTGGAGGCACAATTGGATTGATCCAAATTGGTTGTTGTTACATCGTAATATTACACCCTGTGAGAATCAACATCATTTGGCTTGTAGGATCCATTTCAGTGACTCAGATCCATTTAGATCCTTCAGAGATACTAGTTTTCCCTATTTTTATTCCTACCCACATGTTACATCCTTATAGCATGCGTACCCACGAGCTGCATCACTATAGCCCACGGGTATGAAGTAAAATGGTAAAAACCACTATTAATTACTTTTTACTCCCAAAAAACGGTCATTGGGTGAACTTTGGCTCTCCATTTTCCTGAGTAACGCCTCGACGTGTCCTTTAACCTACCTTTGAGAGGACTATATATTGAGCACATATGGCTTATGGACAGGAGGAAGAAGAGAATAGCAAGAGAACTCTAGTGGATTTTTTCCCTATCTTGAGTCTGCACTCATTGATCCTTGTAGTTGTGAACCCTTTATGTTCACCTTCCAAACTCCTTTCTAGTTTGAGTTTGCCATTCATGGAGGATTGAAGTGGTGGAGGCACAAGTGGATTGATCTAGATCTTGGTTCAGATTGGTTTCCGGCAAGAGGTCGTATCACTTTGTACTTCTTCTTGTTCATTAATAGAAATACTCATATTCTCGTCCATCATGTTGTGAATGTTGTTTATTATACATTGGGTTGCATTTTCTTGTGATATTATGGACCATTGTTATTGATAATGTTAATGCCATTTATATATTAGATGTACTTGTTGGATATTGTCTATCAAGACTAATTTGCAGATTTCAAGTGCATGGATTGAAATCTCCAACTGGGATCTACATCTAATGTTTGGATCGAGGTTGGTTACATTTCTCCATTATCTTAACATTGTCATTTATAATAGCATTGTTGTGAGAATTGAGTTGATTTCTGGTAGTCATCTATCTGTTGTGGTATTCCCAAGCCATAGTGAGTTTTCTCCAATACAGAAATGGCTACTCCGCTGGGGAAAACATCCATGTTTGGGAAATGTTTTGAGCATTAGTCCTTAATTAGAGTTGTTGTTTATCGAAGCTCCGTGTCACTGATTGGACGTTAAGATACACCATAGAAAACTTGCTTTTTCTGAGCCTTTGGACTCTTTATTTGACCATTTTCCTTTCCTCACCCGTGGGCTAGCTTAGTTCTGCCCGTGTCTACCCGCCTATGTTTACGCTATTGATCGCAGGTACCTGCAGGTATTCCTTCGACAATAGCGTGTAACTTCGGCTTTTGTTGGTTTATGGCTATTGGTTGTTGCTGGGTTGGCTTTGGTTGTTCCTAAGTCTTTGTTGGCCTCTTTCTTGACTGTTTCATGCATTGGTTGTGACCAGAACTCTTTGTTTCTCTTGGTTGAGCCTTCTTGGTTTTTTTACCAATCTTTGGGTTTAGCCTCTTGGTTTTTTCCTTTTGAGCTCTTTCCTTTGGCTGAGTCTTGTTGTTTAGGATATGCTGGGTTGTCTTAGTGATCTTCTCGACACTTCAGTGACTGAATAGTAGGATTTTGCTTGCATTTTTTCATTCCATTTATATTGAAAAAATACAAAAATATACATCTAGTTTTTGGCATTTTCCTTCTTGTTTATGAGCAAAACTACAAAAATATTTTACTTTCATGTACTGCATCTTGCATTGAGTGCTTGTTTCCTTCATCTAGGTTCTTCTTGTGCATTGAAAAGATAAAAGATTGCATCTTTATTTCGGAATTGTTGGTTGATTGTGCATATAGTGACATTGTTTTATTGGATAGATGAGTCTAGGATTGGACGATTCTGCATATTATTGAGTCTACACATCACTAGTTTCATGATCATATCCCTTGAGTAACCACAGCCACTAAAATAAACGCTTAATCTTAAAATCGATTAGACTGATTTTATTTATAGGGTACACCAACTAGCATAGGTTTAGAGTCTTGGAATAGATCATTGTGAGTTGACAATCCAAGACTACTAGACGAAACATTAGGTGTCTGACTAGGGAGTGGAGGAATCCATGGTATAGATCGGTGTTCTTAGGAAGCTCTACTCAATCCAGAGTTAAGCACGAGGTCACGGGAGGTTGGTTGAGGAGATATCCCTCTGATACCGGCTGAACGTGGGAGACATATCCAGGATTTGTTCGTATCTGGGGGTACCAGAGGTTCGTCCTCTTGTGCTTCAGGCTTAGCTACCATGCCCATACGGCGGATCCCACCTGCGACTGTTCCCATGAGCATTGGTTATATTGTGGTGACCATAGTTTCCTTACCTAGGTATCGCACAAGGTACTTTCAGCGGTTATGCTGTTTGTGTCCTGAGTCAGATAGGGATTGGACAACACAGTTGTGTTTGTGCAGTGGACTTGACCCTGTACACGCAGTGAATCCTGGGTGTCTCTATAACTGATTCTGTTACCTCTGGCTATAGTTTGGGAGTCTCAAGCTTCTCCTAGGCGAGACATATCGGATCTAGTGTCGGGAGCTCATTTAGCCTCTCTGTTTGTCTGCTCTTGGCTGTAGTTTCTCTAGGTGTGTGCTTTTGATTTACCATTTTTTATTGATAGTTGGCCTTTAGGGGACATTTTGATTACATATTCTCTCTGGAGATATCGTGGCGTAGAGCCCTGTTCTTTGTCGGTCCTGTCGGTTGGCCGGTTTAAAGCCACTCAAGCTTTCATACCATGTTACTAGAGGATGCTGGAGGGCTCCCTCTGAGTCTTCGGATTCTTATGAGACTTACGTCGAAGACATTATTACTGCTACACATTCCAATACTGAGGAAAAAACTTCAACTCCTTCGGGTAGAGTTGACCACACTTCTGATCCCCATACCCCTCGTGAGGTGTGGGGAGGTGATCCACCCGAGACTCAACCTGGTTCTATTTGGCCTAATCCACTTGACCGAGATCCGTTTGATCCTTCGAATCCTGATAATTATCTTTACAGAATGCCCGACTTACCCGAGGATGAAGAACAGGATGAGCCTTTCGTTCCCTCGTTTCCACACAGTTATAGATACGGGATGCCTGAGTTACATGATGACACTGGTCCTGCGATCTACCCCACTGCACTTTCTTTTGGTATGCCTAGTCATAGTACTGTCGAACCTTCCACTACAATTGGTAGTCACGCTGGCACTCGTGAAAGTGTTAGCCATACTATACCCACTTGGGGCACTACCCTCACTGGGGGCACTACGTTGTCCACCCACACACATAGTATGGGGACTGGTCATGTTCCTCCTAACAATGCTAATGCAGGGAGACTACGACCTCCTAGGATTTCCCAACCTAATAGGAAAGTTGTTCGAAACACGACTCGCCATCCACCACCTAATAGACGTGCTGCTACTCGTCAACCCAAGACTACTTTTATGAATGATAATGTTCCTCCCAACCACGGGGGTGGACACATACCACATAATTTTTCATCCACTACCACCACTAGCAATGCTAATGTAGGGGGTGGGAATATTTCCTATCCACATGGACATCATGCCACCATCCCTGCTACTAGTCACACCAATATTGGAGTTGGGAATACTTCTCATACTTATGGTCATCACATGACTGATCAAGCTAATCCTCATGCTGGGGCTGGGAACATACCATACCATTACGGTCATTACAACACGGCTCCCGCTATGAATAGTACATACATGCCCCATACTCATGGTGGCAACCCTTACTACAACACAGTCGGTGCTGGCCACCAGTACAACCCACCACCCCAATATGGTGCCCAAAACGCGCATATACCTGCTTACCCTCAAATGGGTCAGGCAGGAGGAGGTTATCAATCTTATGGCCATGGGAAAGCTTATGGTCCGTCAGGTCCTCATTATCAGCATATTAATCCTCATGGTCAAGCTTTTGGTCCATCTTATAACACAGTTCCGTTTAACCAACCTTTTGTGGGGGGTTATAATCCAGCTTTCCAGCCGCAGCTCTCGTTCCTTGTACGCTTGAATCTCCTGGATCTTTCGAAGCTCACGAATGATCCGGTGTGTGACGACCCTACTTGGCCCTCAGTCCCTACCAAGCTCCCTTCGGACATTCTGAAGTTTGAGGGGAAAGGTGGTGAGGACCCGGGAGATCATGTCTCGACATTTCACCTTTGGTTCTCCTCCAACTCTTTGAATCATGATTCCATTAGATTATGACTATTTCAACGCACCCTCATGGGGGCAGCTGCGAAGTGGTATGTAGAGTTTCTTGGGAACACATATAAGGGATTCAACGAGATTACTTTGGTTTTCTTAGACCATTTCCAGTTACCAGTTCGTTATGATACTGGTACTGATTTGTTGTCCACCTTCCATCAGAATAAGGCCACACATATTTCTGACCATGTTCAAGAGTGTCATCGACGGAAGAGATTAGTGAAAGCCAACATTCCTCCAAAGTTCATGTTGGAATGGTTCCTTAAGTCTTTACTTCCATACATTCCTAAGGACGTTTTGATGTTCGGCATTGTGACTGAGGAACAAGCTATCTTGAAAGTCCAGCAGTTAGATCTACTTTATTCTCAGTCTAGCATTTTGTATGACATTATTTTTGATGCACCGAGAGTAAGACATGAGCCTATGTCAGTTCCTGGACCACATGCTGATGGCATCATGGGTTCTGCATGCACTCGCCCTGTATACTTGGTAGCTAATCAAATGCAAAATTTGTCACTAAATCAGTCTACTCCCGGACAGGTTCACACCTTGTCCACTTCCACTCCGTTGTCTGATGTACACAATGTGCAATCAACGAAGCCATCGGGTAACCAGCAACCTGGTGGAAAGAAAAAGGGGAGAAACAATCGTAGGGGTGGAAACAATGGAAGTAATAACAATAGCAATTGTAATACTCCTCGTAAAGAAAATTCCAATCCTCCTCGGGAAGGCGATAATGCTGGTGAGGATCGTAAACCTAGGTGTAAGGTGAAATTCCCTTGCAAGCTTTGTGGGGAGGATCATCTTACTCAGTTATGTCCTCGAATTGAAGAAGCATTGAAGCATTTGGAACAGAGCCCAACCGTGTTGAAGGATCCCCTTCCTCATCATCAAAACATGGATTTGCATGCTCCCACCACTGGTTATGGTACTAATGAAACGACAACGTCTTCTTCCAATACTAATGGTTATGGATGTGTGAATATGGTTCAGTCGGTGGTTTGTGTTGCTACTCGTCAGCGTGATTATGGTGCACCACAACCTAATTTAGGGAATGAGACTCTCCCTCCTCCTGACAATTCCTTGCATATCGAGAATCGCTCTATTATGCCGCGGATACCGATAGGTGTTATCAAGCGCTCTACGCATAATCCCAATGCTCAAGCCACCCATAGCTACTCGATCGTAGAAGATTTGGGCCAAACTCCGTGTGCCATGTCAGCTCTTGAAGTTTTGCAAGCCTGTCCTTCTTAGAAGCATGCTCTTTTGAGTGCATTAGGAGTTCAGGATGGGGGAAATCCTAGTGTTATCAAGTTTGATACTACTGATGTCCAGCCTCACTTACCTTACCACGTGGCTTTTCAAATCTAGGTGGTTTTCCTTAAGAGATTTTTCAAACGTACTATGGTTGATGAAGGTGCTTCCGCATCAGTAATGTCATTAGCTTGTTGGAAATCTCTTGGCTCTCCTCCTCTACTCGCATCTAGAACTACACTCACTGCATTTGACGATAGATCTTTTACGCCGCATGGAATTATACCTTCCCTTGTTGTCTCCTTGGGAGGTAAGTCCATGCCTATTGAAGTCGAAGTGGTTGATGCGCCCATCGACTACAACCTTTTACTGGGTTGGAACTAGATGTATGCTATGAAGGCTGTCGTGTCTACTGTGTTTAGAGTTATCTACTTTCCCCATGAAGGAAAGATTGTGACGATCGATCAGTTGGATTTTGTTGGAACTCCTTCTGCAGCATCCATGGGATCTGTAGTCCCGCAAGTTTCATATTCTTAGCTGGCAACTGGGAACATAGGTGTTGGAATGTACCCCTCATTAATGGGAACTTATAATCTTTTTGCACCTGTGAATTTTATTGGAACCATTACCGACAATGCGTCTCCTCCTTTGAATAATATGTTATTCCAGACCTCCTATTTAGATGATCCGTGGACTTTACCATCCACGAGTTCCACGTCTGGAGACATTGCACACATTGGGATGTCTATGCCTTTATTTGTAGCGGAGCTCACTTACGATCATATCCAACAAACCACTGCAGACTCGGATCTCTCTTCTCCTAGACAGTCGAAGAAGATCCCGTTACGCTGCCAGTTTGGGCAGCCAATTCATCTTGCTCCCACGATTGCCTTGATAATACTTTACCATCTGATGAAGCTATCCTTGAGGCCATGTGTTGTAGTGAGAGGCCTTGGGAAGATATGTACCATCACTCTTATTTCCTTCCCAACCTCAAGCTCGGTGAGCAAGAGGAGTTTAGGATGACTCTAGCTGAGATGGTTGGTCACCCTGTGGCTCTTTTGGAGTCGCATGATGTTTTTGCGGAGGGGAATATGGCCAATATTTCCCCAACCACTTCGATCAACATCTCCCGCACTCCCGGAAAGATAGAGAACGTTTACATCGGTGTCGATTGCACTCCTGAGGAGATCGCTATTTACACTGACCTGTTTACAGAACTCCGGGAAGCTTTTTCCTGGTCATATGAGGAGATGCCAGGAATAGACCCCCTCATTGTTGAACATGAGATTAGAACTTATCTTGATGCTAAACTGGTTCGAAAACGCTTACGTGCTATGAACCCTAGGAAGGAAGCAACTATTAAGGCAGAGGTGGAGAAACTGCTCAAAGCTGGTTTCATCTACCCCATTCCCCTTACCGAATGGGTGTCAAACCCTGTTCCTTTGGATAAGAAGTAGGGAATGATCCATGTATGCACTGATTTAAGAGATTTGAACCGTGCATATCCGAAAGACAACTTCCCCACGTGATTCATTGATCAAATATTGGATGCTTTTGTGGGGAGTGAGATTTTTTCATTCATGGACGGCTTCTCGGGTTATAATCAAATTCAAATCAAACCCACGGACCAACATAAGATGGCATTTATTTTTCCATGGGGAACATTTTCTTATCGGAAAATACCTTTCGGCCTTAAAAACGCCGTAGCTACTTTTCAGCGAACCATGACCTATGCCTTTCACGATCTTGAGATGATTATGGAAGTTTTCTTGGATGATCTTGCTGGCCATTCAAGCAAGAGAGTGGACCACCCAAAGCATTTCCGTATGATTCTCGAACGATATATCCACTACAAAATTCGATTGAATCCAAACAAATGCATTTTTGCTGTTAGGACTGGTCACCTTCTAGGATTTATAGTTTTGAGGGAGGGTATTAGAGTCGATCCTCTCAAAGTTGAGGCAATACTTCAGTTGCCTCCTCCGCGTAATTTGTTACAACTTCATAGCCTCCAAGGGAGAGCTACTTTTCTGCGTCGGTTCATAGCTAACTATGCTAATATTACTAAAGGTTTCGCATGCTTATTGAAGAAAGACACACCTTTCATCTGGGATGAGCGAGCCCAGCAGTCTTTCAACGCCCTTAAGAAAGATTTGGTATCGGCCCCTATGCTTAGTCCGTTGGACTTTACACAAGATTTCATTCTTTATGTGGTCGCGTCTAAAGAGACTATTGGCATGGTCTTGGTTCAGGTAGATGATGCACTCGTCGAGCATGTTATCTATTATCTCAGTCGAAATTAGTAGACGCTGAGCTAAGGTACACACACGTAGAAAAGATGGCACTTGCAACTATCCACGCAGTCCAGTGGTTACGGCATTACATTTTGCTCCGAACAACCACAGTTGTAGCTCACATCAATCCATTTCAGTTCGTGCTATCATGATGCCTTTTCGGGGGTAAGTATAATAAATGGATTGTAATCCTCCAGGAATTTGATCTGGATTTTGCTTCGGCAAAATCGATGAAATCATTGGTGTTCACTAAGCTTATGTCGGACCACCCACGACTTGATGAGGATATCATTCATGAAGATTCCTTTGTGGATGAACACCTATTTCTTATCTCGTCCAAGGACCCTTGGTATGGGGATGTCATTGTATATCTCCAAACTTTGAAGTTTCCTCCGCATTATTCACGAGATGAGCGACGGTGTGTGAGACATCACACTAAATATTATACTATAATCGGTGAGACTTTGTATCGTCGAGGAAAGGATTCCATTCTTCGTCGTTGCTTGACTCACGAAGAAGCAGAACGAGTACTTAATGATTTCCATGCGGGGGCGTGTGGCGGTCACTTATCCAGGCTTGCTACAGTCGAGCATATCATGCGAGCTGGTTATTTTTGGCCTACTATATTTAAACATTGTATTAACGCTGTGAAGAGATGTCACCCTTGCCAGGTGTTTTCTCTAAACATGCACTCGCACCCAGCGCCCTCCATCCGGTCGTCACTGTTGGTCCCTTCACTAAGTGGGGGGTAGATTTCATGGATTGCAAACCAACTTCGGCTGGGGGGCATCACCATATTATTGTGGCCGTGGATTATTTTTCCAAGTGGGCTGAGGCCATGCCTACTGCAAAAGCCGACGGTGCTACTGTAGCCCATTTCATGTTCAACCAGATTATCACTCGGTTCGGTATCCCGAAAGAGATTGTCACTGACCATGGCAGTCACTTTCAAAACAAGATGATGGAGGATTTGTCTCTCAAGCTTGGGTTTCGTCAGGAACACTCGTCTTCCTACTATCCTCAAGTGAATGGTCAAGTTGAAGCAGTAAATAAGTCTTTGAAGACCATTCTCCAAAGTACCATCCAACAAAGCATGACCAATTGGCATATCATGTTATATCCTGCTTTGTGGGAATATCGAACCACAGTTAAGACTTCCATCGGGTTCTCACCATTCCAATTAGTTCATGGTGTGGAGTCACTTTACCAATTGAATGCGAAATCCCTTCGATCAAGCTAGCCATAGAGCTCCTCCCTGATACGATAGAGATTGAGCAACATTTAGTACACCTTGAGCAACTCGACGAGCACCATCGAGATGCCACTGTGGCTATTGATGTTAGCAAGTGTCATGTCAAAGTTCAATATGATAGGTCTGTCAATCCCCAGCAATATGCTGAAGGTGACTTGGTACTCTTGTATTACCAAGCTAAAGAACCCCTAGGGGCAGGCAAGTTTAAACCCTTGTGGCACGGTCCCTACATTGTGAGGCGTGTCCTCGAAAAAGGAGCTTATGAGTTAGAAGACTACGAGGGAGTTGCCTTGAAGGAGCCTAGAAATGGGCTCTACCTCAAGTGTTATTATGCTTGAACCTTTGGTTCGAGTTGATACTTTTGTACACTATTGTATAGTTTTTTGTACATAGTTTAGATTTCCTATTGGTTATCGGGTCTGCTGATTAGCCTCTGTTTGATTGACAGATGTCAACGGGGTTTCCTATGTTCTTGGGTTTCACGGATGGTGCTAGCCGACATACGCAGCAGCTTGCTTCTGCTGCCTAGGTTATCTTCTCACCTGACCACCTAGTTGTGTCCTCAGGTGGTGCTTGTCTTGGTCCTACATCTAATAATGTGGCTGAGTATAGTTCCATTATTGAGCTACTTCGGGATGTCATTTCACATGACATCCAGTCTTTAGAAGTCCGCTTGGATTCACAACTAGTTGTGTCTCAACTGAATGTGCAGTACCGTGTACAAGACCCTACATTACTACAGATATTTCTTAAGGTACGACTCTTGGAGAGACATTTTGTTTCAATTACATATATTCATATTCTGAGAATTCATAATTATATATCTGATGCATATGCTAACTATGTATTAGATTGGCATTTGTCACATTCATCATGAAGCACATAAATACAAAGACATTCATACATTTGTACATACACACATGTAGTAGAACCGAGAACCAAAGTTGTATATATATAAATATGTCTAAAAATGGTGGTGTCATACAAAACTGGAGCCCGTAGCCCTCAAAAATATACATATCGATACAAAAAAATGAGACCCTGAGATATCTATTCCCTACGAGGAGGTCTAGCTTCTGCCTCAATGGGATGTGTCTCATAGAAGTATTGTACTGCATTGGCCACCCGCTGCAGTAGCTGCACCCACTCACCTGGAACATCCACTACCTGGCGCTGCATGGCCTCAGGTAGTCGGGCTACCTCTATCTGTGGTACTCGGGCAACCATCCGTGATATGTTGCGCTGCAATGTCTGAAGTGTGCACCCTGCTGCAGCATCTGCTGCCACATCATCTCTACCCCGACGACCATGTCTCAGGAAGCCCTCGGGTCTCACTGGGCCTTTTTCTAGGAGCAAATAGTCACCCATTAGCATATGACACTACCACCAAAAAGATTTTTTGCATTTCAACTATAATAAAAAAATCCATAAAAATTTAATATACACAAAACCAAAAGAGTACTCACTGATGTCTCCGAAAGCTGTGCCTGAAGGGAGTGGCATGTCACGGTTCTGTCTGAAGTCTATCCCCGCATAGGGATAGTCCTCTATAGCAATCACCTGCCAGTTCCACCAGTGGAAGAACTCCTCACTATATGGTGATTCCAGATGGCCACCACCCTGTCGTGTCAGGATCTCATCCCACCGGGTCAGGGATGGATCATGGAGACTGTGAGGAGGGACATCCACCCTCAAGCTAAGCCCCGGAAACCTCTCAAAGAAGAAGATGCATAGAATGCTACCATACCCGAATTTTTTGGCCTTCCCCTCTTTGCATTCCATTAATCGTGTCTTCATAAACACCAGTAGAGTAGTACACCAGTCAAATATCATAGGTTGCATGCATTGTGATGCATAAAACATCACCGGCCTAGATGCCTGGTGCAGTGCTTTGGATGCAGTGATCCGCACCAGGGTAGCCACAATGATATTTGTACTCAGATCCACTATGGCATTGATGGTCACTTGGATTTCCACCACTCGTGTGTTTGCAGTAAAATACCTCGCTATGTAGTCCTGAACAGTGATCCCACCACCCACGGTCCGAGACCGAATACTAGCCACCTCCCCTCTACGGGACAAACCAGTAATAAAATAGATATCCTCTACTTCCAGTGTCAGTGTTTGCCTGTTGAGGATGAAGTGTTGAGCATCCACATCCCAGTAGTCTATTATATGACGGATTAATAGGTTTTGGGCCCTTAAACCCCCTATACTCCAGTACTTATACAAACCACATGCTTGCAATTCCTGCTGCGCTTGCAAATCATTGTGCACGGCCTCATCAAACTGGTCATGGTCTCTTTCCCTCCACTCTAGAACCATCCTGGAGTGAAAAACAAGTAAATTTTGGTCAATTTCATGATAAAAAATTTCTTCACGGCCGTAAAATTTGTATACAGTGATGGGTACCCACGATTAGTCTATTTTTTGACTGCGTGTTTCATGCCCTACCCGCGACCAACATAGGTATAGCCTGCGGGTAGTGCCGAAGCCATCTAGGGATTGGCCAAACAAAAAATCCCACCGACCAAAACTGAAATAAAAACATTAAAATGAATGGTATGGAAGTAACCACCAACCTGCTCTAGACGGTTCGCTGAACGGTCGCTTGTAGCTCCCACGATCGGCAATTGAAGTTTCAGGTGAAAACTAACCAAATAACTCCAAATTGGTGAATATTGCAAATGAATTGTAATTCGAAAACTTTTATTACTATTTATAATTTTATGGACCCACTTCTCTATAGTTGTTTCAATTTTGAGCCGTTACGAACTAATATCGTGTCATGGAGTAGTGTTTTTTAATCAGATTTCCTCGGTGAAAGGTGTTCTGAACCATTTCACACCTATGGTAGGTACATTTCACACCTGGCATATAGGTTAGATGCCATTTTCGCATGCATTATGCATTTGACCTATTGACCATTTTCATAAACCCTAGGTGCGACCCCGCTTCGTAACTGACACGGAACTTTCACACTGCTATAGAAGTGTCGTTATGTGGTGGTAGGGATCTTTTCGAACATGGGTACCCTAGTTAGAACCCCTTTGCATTCTGGTGCCCATGCAGTTGTTTGTCCTTAGGATTGGGAATCCTTTGTAGTCACACCATGACATTGAGATAAAGACTCATACTCTAGTTTGTCTTATGCTAGCCATCTCCCTTAAGGACTCCCCTCAATTATATCATGTTGTGATTGCCTTGCATCATCCTACTTGTTGCTTGAGCCTTGTGCTGGCTCCCACTTACTCAATTGTTAGCCTGGTGCCTGAGCACTTTTCCCCTATCGAGCCCTGCAGAGCTTATATTTTCCCTTCACAATTTGACGACCTTTTGACCCTGAGGGAACATACCCCCGAGTGTCCACATCCTGCATGCACTTCCTTGTATTAAGCATAGGTATGTTCCACTGCTTGGGACTAGTCTGCTAGCTATTTGACACTTGTTCCCTCACTTGTTGTACTATAATCAATTTTATTCTTTTTCAAGCTTTTCCCAAATATGAAAAAGACCAAAAAAATCAAATATTCCAAAAAGCCAGATGGGATTATGGTCATTATTTCTTGTTGGAAGCTGTTGTGTCGCCTTTGAACAGAGCATTCATTTCACTCTGTACATTATGAGTCGGGACTATAGTTGGGCCTTAGGAGATGTACTTGTTTCTTAGTTTTCTCCACCGATTGGTTAAGCTTCCAGTCATTATGGAGCCCTCTATAATGCCTCCTACATTGCACAGTTTATATCAAGTCTATGCTGCCTGAGTCTATCTATCTACTCATGCTCTTGTTCAAAGGAAGTCCTAAAACCACTATCGGTCACTCCTCAGACCTCTTTACTATTGCATGTCGGCCATCCTTATTGAGTCAGTCCATTTCACCTGAGATCTTCCAAATCTTTCAGCATTGCTGGTACCTCGTGCTGGTTGATGGGGGATGCATTAATGCCCTCCTTCTAGCGAGTCTCGTTCCGTCGACTTCAACCCATTTATTCCGAGACTTGAGGCTTAGAGTTCGGTTGAGTACCTTGAGGCTTGCAGTCATTAGTGGCAGGTTCTCTTGCCATCGACAGTCTTGGGAATACATCAATGTCCCCTGATCAATGGATTCATCCTAATGTTCGACTTCAACCCATTTATTCACACTATGATGATTGTGCTCTGTGCCTTGATGCCCATTTTCATTATTCGTGGGTCATCTCAGATCTGTTAACAATATACATCATTGACCAGTAATCAGATAATGTCTCATCAGGTTCGACCCCAACTCCTTTATTCACTTGATGGGACTTGCACTGTCGAAGACTTGTGTAGAAGACCCTAGGAAATTGTGGCATCTAGTATGCTACATATGACTTTGACTTTACATCTGAGATATCACCTCTCAGACTTCAGCAGTTTGTACCTCCAGTTTTGCACCAGTTGTCTTCTTTTCAGCAGAAGACCATATCTTACTATAGAGGGATCATGGCTATGATCACTTATGACATGTATCTATTATACTACCTATTCATGGCCATTGTATTATATTGTTGTACTATACCGACATGTATTCAGAGATACTATTGTATTATGACAAGTGAGCTACTCTTTCCACTTGTGTCTCCATCACTCCACTTCTGAGTTTTATAATGTATTCCGACCATCGTAGCACATTCAGTCTCTGACCTCACACATTAGGGGGCATCTGTTACATCGTAATATTCCACCCTATGAGCATCAGCATCATTTGGCCTATAGGATCCATTTCAGTGACTCAGATTCATTTATATCCTTCAGAGATACTAGTTTGCCCTATTTTTATTCCTACCTACATGTTGCATCCTTATAGCATGCGTACCTACGAGCTACATCACTATAGTCCACAGGTATCAATTAAAATGGTAAAAACCACTATTAATTACTTTTTACTCCCAAAAAGCGGTCATTGGGTGACCTTTGGCTCTCCATCTTCCCAAGTAATGCCTCGATGTGTCCTTTCACCTACCTTTGAGAGGACTATATATTAAGCAGATATGGCTTATGGATGGGAGGAAGAAGAAAATAGCAAGAGAACTCTAGTGGATTTTTTCCCTATCTTGAGTCTGCACTCATTGATCCTTGTAGTTGTGAACCCTTTATGTTCACCTTCCAAACTCCTTTCTAGTTTGAGTTTGCCATTCATGGAGGATTGAAGTGGTGGAGGCACAAGTGGATTGATCTAGATCTTGTTTCAGATTGGTTGCCGGCAAGAGGTCGTATCACTTTGTACTTCTTCTTGTTCATTAATAGAAATACTCATATTCTCGTCCATCATGTTGTGAATGTTGTTTATTATACATTGGGTTGCATTTGCTTGTGATATTATGGACCATTGTTATTGATAATGTTAATGCCATTTATATATTATATGTACTTGTTGGATATTGGCTGTCAAGACTAATTTGCAGATTTCAAGTGTATGGATTGAAAGCTCGAACGGGTATCTACATCAAACGTTTGGATCGAGGTTGGTTACATTTCTCCATTATCTTAACATTGTCATTTATAATAGCATTGTTGTGAGAATTGAGTTGATTTTTGGTAGTCATCTGTCTGTTGTGGTATTCCCAAGCCATAGTGATTTTTCTCCAATACAGTTGCCGGCAAGAGGTCGTATCACATTGTACTTCTTCTTGTTTATTAATAGAAATACTCATATTCTCATCCATTAATGTTGTAAATGTTGTTTATCTTACATTGGGTTGCATTTACTTGTTATATCATGGACCATTGATGTTGATGATGTTAATGTCGTTTATATATTATATGTACTTGTTGTATATTGGCTGTCAAGGCTAATTTGCAGATTCAAGTGCACAGATTGAAAAGCTCCAACGGGGATCTACATCAAACGTTTTGATTGAGGTTGGTTATATTCTCCATTATCTTAGCATTGTCATGTATATAGCATAGTTCTGAGAATTGAGTTGATTTCTGGTAGTCATCTGGCTGTTGTGGTCTACCCCAAGCCATAGTGAGTTTTCTCCAACACAGAAATGGCGACTCTGCTGGGGAAAACATCCATTTTTGGGGATTTTTGAGTTGCTGTTTGTCGAAGCTCTGTGTCACTTATTTTCCATTGAGATACACTATAGAAAACTTTCTTTTTCTGAGCCATTGGACTCTCAATTTGACCATTTTCCTTTCCTTACCCGTGGGCTAGCTTAGCTCTACCCGCGTATACCTGCATATGTTTACTCTGCTTCTCACGAGTACCCGCAAGTATTCCTTCGACAGTAGCGTACAACTCCAGATTTAGTTGATTTATGACCTTTGGTTGTTGCTGGGTTGGTTTTGGTTGATCCAGAGTCTTTGTTGGCCTGTTTCTTGACTGTGCCATGCCTTGGTTGTGACCATAACTCTTCTTTTCTCTTGGTTGAGCTTTGTTGGTTTTTTACCCATCTTTGGATTTAGCCTTGTTGGTTTTTTCCTTTTGAGCTCATTCCGTTGGCTAAGTCTTACTGTTTGGTACCTGCTGGGTTGTCTTAGTGATCTCCTTGGCATATCAATGACTAGATAGTAGAATTTTGCTTGCATTTTTCATTTACATATATTGAAAAATACAAAAATACACATAGTTTTGCATTTTCCTTTTGTTTATAAGAGAAAATACAAAACAAATTTGCTTTTATTTATTGCATCTTGAATTGAGTGCTTTCTGCCTTCATTTAGATTCTGATTGTGCATCGAAAAATATAAAAGGATTCCATATTTATTTCAAAACCATTGGTTTGATTTTGCATGTTAGTGGCATTGTTTTCATTGGATAGATGAGTCTAGGATTTGATGATTTTGCATACTATTGAGTCTTACACATCACTAGTCTCACGATCATATCCCTTGAGTAATCACAACCATTAAAATTAACGCTTACTATTAAAATTGATTAGACCGATTCTATTTTCAGGGTAGACCAACTAGCATAGGTTGAGTCTTGGAATAGATCATTGTGAGTTAACAATCCAAGACTACTAGATGAAACATTAGGTGTCTAACTATGGAGTGGAGGAATCCATGGTATATATCGGTGTTCTCAGGAAGCTCTATTCAAGCCAAAGTTAAGCATGAGGTCACGATAGGTTGGTTGAAGAGATATCCCTCTGATACCGGCTGAACATGGGAGATATTTCTAGGGTTTGTTCATATCTGGGGGTATCGGAGGTTCATCCTCTTATGCTTCGGGCTAAGCTACCCTTCCCATATGACGGATCCCACCTGCGACTGTCCCCCTGAGCATTCGTTATATTGCGGTGACCATAGTTTCCTTACCTAGGTATCTCATAGGGTACTTGTAGTGGTTATGCTGTTTGTGTCCTGAGTCAGATAGGGGTCGGACAGGACAATTGCCGTTGTATAGGGACTTGACCCTATGCACGCAGTGAAGTCTGGGGGGCATTATAACTGATTCTCTTACCTTTGGCTATAGTTTGGGAGTCTCAAGCCTCTCCTAGGAGAGACATACCAGCTCTAGTGTCGGGAGCTCATTTAACCACTCTGTTTGTATGCTCTTGGTTGTAGTTTCTCTAGGTGTGTGCTTTTGATTTACTGTTTTTGATCGATAGTTGGGCTCCCTCTGAGTCTTCTGATTCTTACGAGACATACGTCCAAGACGTCATGACTGCTGCACATTCTAATACTGAAGAAATACCTTCGACTCCATTGGGTAGAGTTGAACGCACTTCGGATTCCCCTACTCCTTGTGAGGCGTGGGGAGGTGATCCACCTAAGACTCAACCTGGTTCGATTTGGCTGAATCCACTTGAACACGATCTGTTCGATCCTTCGAATCTGGATAATTATCTTCATGGGATTCCAACCTTACCCGAGGACGAATATCAGGATGACACATTCGTTCCTTCATTTCCACGCAATTATAGACATAGGATGCCAGATTTACATGACGACATTGGTCCTACGGTCAACCCAACTGCACTGTCTTTTGCTATGCCTAATTATAGTACAGTTGAGCCTTCCACTACGTTTGGTAGTCACGCTGGCACTAGTCATGGTGTTAGCCATACTATACCCACTGGGGGAACTACCCTCACTGGGGGCACTATGTTGTCCACTCACACACATAGTATGGGGACTGGTCATGTTCCTCCTAACAATGCTAATGTTGGAATAAGACCACCTCCTAGGACTGCCCAACCTAATAGGAATGTTGTTTGAAACATGACTCCCCATCCACCACCTAATACAGATGCCGCTACTCGTCAACCCAGGACTACTTTCGCAAATGTTAATGCTCCTCCTAACCACGGGGGTGGACATATACTACATACTTTTGCGTCCATTTCCCACACTAGTAATGCCAATGTAGGGGGTGGGAATATATCCTATCCACATGGACATAACGCCACCATCCCTGCTACCAGTAACACCAATGTTGGGGCTGGGAATACATCTCATGCTTCTGGTCACCACATGACTGATCAAGCCAATCCTAATGCTGGGGGTGGGAACATACCATACCATTATGGTCATTACAATGCGGTTCCTGCTACAAATAGTACATATATGCCCCATACTCATGGTGTCAACCCTTACTACAACATAGTCGGTGCTGGCCACTACTACAACCCACCACCCCAATATGGTTCCCAAAATACTTATATTCCTGCTTACTCTCAAATGGGTCAGGCAGGAGGAGGTTATCAATCCTATGGCCATGGTCAAGCTTATGGTCCGTCAGGTCCTCATTATCAACATTTTAATCCTCATGGTCAAGCTTTTGGTCCATCTTATAATTCGGTTCCGTTTAACCAACCTTTTATGGGAGCTTATAATCAAGCTTTCCAGCCTCATCTCCCATTCCTTTCTCGCTTGAATCTTCCGGATATTTCGAAGCTCATGAATGATTCGGTGTGTCACGACCCTACTTGGCCCCTGGTCCCTACCAAGCTCCCTTCGGACATTCCTAAGTTTGAAGGAAAATGTGGTGAGGATCCGGGAGATCATGTCACAACATTTCACCTTTGGTGCTCCTCCAACTCATTGAATCACGATTCCGTTATATTGCGACTATTTCGACGCACCCTCACGGGGGCAACCACGAAGTGGTATGTTGAGTTGCCTGGAAACACTTATAGGGGTTTTAACAAGATCGCTTTGGTTTTCTTAGATCATTTTCAGTTGCCGATTCGCTATGATATTGGTACTGAGCTTTTATATACCTTCCGTCAGAACAAAGCCACGCATATTTCTGACCACGTTCAAGAGTGGCGTCGGCGGAAGAGGTTAGTGAAAGCCAACATTCCTCCAGAGTTCCTGTTGGAATGGTTCCTCAAGTCTCTACTCCCATACATTGCTAAGGATGTTTCGATGTCCAGCATTGTGACTGAGGAACAAGCCATCTTGAAAGTCCAGCAGGTAGACTTACTATACTCTCAGTTTGGCATTTTGTATGACATTATTCCTGACGCACCGCGCACACGTCATGAGCCTCAGTCAGTTCCTAGACCGCATGCCGATGGCATCGTAGGATCTGCAAGCACTCGCCCTGTATATTTGGTAGGTAATCAAATGCAAAATTTGTCGCTAAACCAGTCTACTCCCGGACAGGTTCACACCTTATCCACTTCCACCCCGTCGTCCGATGTACACAGTGTGCAAACGACGAACCAATCAGGTAACCAACAACCTGGTGGTAAGAAAAAGGGGAGAAATAACCGAAAGGGTGGAAAAAATGGGAATAACAATAGCAATTGCAATACCCCCCGTAAAGATAATTCCAACCCTCCTTGGGAAGGCATAAATGATGGTGAGGACCATAAACCTAGGCGTATGGTGAAGTTTCCTTGCAAGCTCTGTGGGGAAGACCATCTTACTCACTTATGTCCTTGAATTGAGGAAGCATCAAAGCATTTGGCACAGAGCCCAACTGTGTTGAAGGATCCCCTACCTCATCATCAAAACATGGCTTCGAATGCTCCCACCACTAGTTATGGACCTACTGAGACGGCAATGTCTTCTTCCAATACTGGTGGTTATGGATGTGTGAACATGGTTCAGTTAGAGGTTAGTGTTGCCACTCATCAACGCGATTATGATGCACCACAACCCAATTTGGGGAGTGAGCCTCCCCGTCCTCCTAACAATTCCTTGCATATCGAGAAGCCCTCTAATATGTCGCGAATACCGAAAGGTGTTCTTAAGCACTCTACGCATAATCCTAATGCTCGAGCCTCCCATAACTACTCCATCGTAGAATATTTGGGCCAAACTCCATGTGCCATGTCGGCTCTTGAAGTTTTGCAAGCCTGTCCTTCTTAGAAGCATGCCCTTTTGAGTGCGTTAGGAATTTAGGATGGGGGAAGTCCCACTGTTATCAAGTTCGATACTACTAATGTCCAACCTCGCTTACCCTACCACGTGGATTTTCAAATCCAGGTGGCGTGCCTTCAGAATTTTTTCAAATGTACTATGGTTGACGAAGGTGCATCTGCGTTAGTAATGTCGTTATCTTGTTGGAAAGCTCTCGGATCTCCTCCGCTACTCGCATCTAGAACCACGCTCACTGCATTCGATGGGTGTTCATTTAATCCGCATGGAATTATCCCTTCCCTTGTTGTCTACTTGGGAGGTAAATCTGTGCCTATTGAAGTCGAGGTGGTTGATGCACCCATCTACTACAACCTTTTACTGGGTTGGAATTGGATGTATGCCATGAAAGCTATTGTGTCCACTGTATTCAGAGTTATCTGCTTTCGTCACAAAGGCAAGATTGTGACTATCGATCAGCTGGATTTCGTTAACTCCTCTTCCACAGCATCCACAGGATCCATAGTCCCACAAGTTACTCATTCTCAGCCGGCAACTGGGAACATGGGTTTTGGCATGTACCCTTCATTGATGGGAACTTATGATTTTGCCGCACCTGTGAATTTTATTGGAACTATTACCGATGATGCGTCTCCTCCTTCGCATAATATGTCATTCCGGACTTCCTATTTTGATGATCCATGGACTTTACCATCCACGAGCTCCACGTATGGAAACATTACGCATGTCGGGATGTCTATGCCATTGTCTATAGCTGAGCTTGCTTATCAGCATATTCAACAAGACACTGCAGAGCTGGATCTCTCTTCTTCTCAGACAGTTGAGGAAGATCCCGTTACGCTGCCAGTTTGGGCAGCCAACTCATCTTGTTCACATGATTGCCTTGATGATACTTGGCCATCTGATGAAGCTATTATGGAGACCATGTGTGGTAGTGAGAGACCTTGGGAAGATATGCACCATCACTCTTATTTCCTTCCCAACCTAGAGCTCGCCGAACGAGAAGAGTTTAGGACGACTCTAGCAGAGATGGTTGGTCACCCTATGGCTCTTTTAGAGTCGCATGATGTTTTTGCGGAAGGGAATATGGTTAACATTTCCCCAACTACGTCGATCAATATCTCTCATACTCCCAGAAAAGTTGAGAATGTCTACATTGGTGACGATTACACTCCTGAGGAGATTGCTATTTACATTGAATTGTTTATAGAACTCCGGGAAGCTTTCACCTGGTCATATGAGGAGATGCCAGGAATAGAACCCCGAATTGTTGAACATGAGATTAGAACGTATCCCAATGCTAAACCGGTTCAACAATGGTTACATGCTGTGAACCCTAGAAAAGTAGCCGCTATCAAGGCAGAGGTGGAGAAACTGCTCAAAGTTGGTTTCATATACCCCATTCCCCTTACTGAATGGGTGTCAAACCCTGTTACTGTAGATAAGAAGTAGGGAACGATCTGTGTATGCACCGATTTTAGAGATTTGAACCGTGCATGTCCAAAAGACAACTTCCCCACACCGTTCATAGATCAAATCTTGGATGCTTGCGCCAGAAGTGAGATTTTTTCCTTCATGGACGGCTTTTCCAGATATAACCAGATTCAAATCAAACATGAGGACCAACATAAGATGGCTTTTATTTGTCCTTAGGGAACGTTTGCATATCGAAGAATTCCCTTCGGCCTTAAGAACATGGGAGATACATTTCAGCGTGCCATGACCTATGCCTTTCATGATCTTAAAAAGATTATGGAGGTTTTCTTGGATGACCTTGCTGGCCATTCTCGCAAGAGGATGGACCACCCCAAGAACCTCCACATGATTCTCGAATGATGTATACGATACATGATTCGATTGAATCCTAAAAAATGCATCTTTGCTGTAAGGACATGTCGCCTTTTGGGCTTCATAGTTTCGAAAGACGGTATTAGAGTCGATCTTCTCAAAGTTGAGGTGATACTTTAGTTTCCTCCGCACAATTTTTTACAACTTCAGAGCCTCCAAGGGAGAGAAACTTTTCTACGTTGTTTCATAGTCAATTATGCTAATCTTACCAAAGGTTTCGCACACCTATTGAAGAAGGACACACCCTTTATCTGGGATGAGCGAGCCCATAAGTCTTTTGACGCCATTAAGAAAGCTTTGGTATCGGCCCCTGTGCTTAGTCCACTAGACTTCGCACGAGATTTTATTCTTTACGTGGCCGCGTCTCAAGAGACGATTGGCATGGTCTTGGTTCAGGTTGATGATGCGCTTGTCGAGCATGTCATCTATTACCTTAGTCGAAATCTAGTAGACGCTGAGCTAAGATATACTCATGTGGAAAAGCTGGCACTTGCGACTGTTCATTCAGTCCAACAATTATGACATTACATTTTGCTTAGAACAACCATAGTTGTCTCACATATCAATCCGTTTCAGTTTGTGCTATCACGACGCCTTATCGGGGGGAAGTACAATAAATGGATTGTTATCCTTCAGAAGTTCGATCTCGATTTTGCTTTAGAAAAATCGGTGAAATCGTTGGTGTTTGCTAAGCTTATGTTGGGCCTTCCGAGGCTTGATGAGGATCTCATTCATGAAGATTCCTTTGTGGATGAGCACTTATTTCTTATCTCATCATAGGACCCTTGGTATGGGGATTTCATTATATATCTCCAAACTTTGAAGTTTCCTCCGCACTATTCATGAGATGAGCGACGGCATGTGAAACATCATGCTAAATATTATACTATCATCAATGACACTTTGTATCACCGAGGAAAGGATTCTATTCTCTGTCGTTTCTTAACTCACGAAGAAGCGGAGCGGGTGATTAATGATTGCCATGCTAGGGCGTGTGGCGGTCACTTATCTGGGCTTGCTAGAACCCAACGTGTTATGTGAGCTAGTTATTTTTGGCCTTCCATCCTTAAGGATTGTGTTAATGCTTTGAAGAGATGTCACCCTTTCCAGGTGTTTTCTCAGAACATATGCTCGCATCCAGCGCCCCTTCATCCGGTTCTCACCGTCGATCCCTTCACCAAGTGGAGGGTGGATTTCATGGATTGCAAACCAACTTCGGCTGGGGGTATCACCATATCATAGTGGTTGTGGACTAATATTCCAAATGGGTTGAGGCCATGCCTACCGTTAAAGTCGACAGTGCTACAGCAGCCCACTTCATGTGCAATCAAATTATCACTCGGTTCGGTATTCCAAAAGAGATTGTCACTGACCATGGTAGTCACTTTCAAAACAAGATGATGGAGGATTTGTCTCTCAAGCTTGGGTTTTTCCAAGAACACTCATCTTCTTATTATCCCAAAGTGAATGGTCAAGTTGAAGCAGTTAATAAGTCTTTGAAGACCATTCTCCAACGTACCATCCAACAAAGAAAGAACAACTGGCACAACATGTTATATCCTGCTTTGTGGGCATATCGAATTGCAGTTAAGACTGCCACCAGGTTCTCACCGTTTTAGTTGGTTCATGATGTGGAGTCACTTTTACTGATTGAATTCGAGATCCCTTCACTTAAACTGGCCATAGAGCTCCTCCCTGATATGACAGGTCTTGAGCAACGTTTAATCCACCTTGAGCAACTTGACAAGCAACGTCCAGATGCCGCTGTGGCTATAGATGCTAACAAACATCGTGTTAAGGTTCAGTATGATAGGTCTTTCTATCCCTGATAGTATGCTGAAGGTGACTTGGCCCTCTTATATGACCAAGCTAAAGAACCCCTGGGGGCAGGCAAGTTTAACCCCATGTGGCACGGCCCTTAGATCGTGAGGCGTGTTCTGGAAAAAGGAGCCTATGAATTAGAAGACTATGAGGGGATTGTCTTGAAGGAGCCTAGAAACGGGCTCTATCTCAGGTGGCATTACTCTTGAACCTCTAGTTCAGGATAGTACTTTTGTATACTACTGTATAGTTACTTTTGTACATAGTTTAGATTTCTTTTGGTTTTCGGTTCTGCTGATTAGCTTCCGTTTGATTGACAGATGTCAGCTGAGTTTCCTACGTTCCTAGGGTTCGCGGATGGTGTTAGCCATCATATGCAGCAGCTTGCTTCTGCTGCCTGGGTTATTTTCTCACCTAACCACCTAGTTGTGTCCTCCGGAGGTGCTTGTCTCGGTCCTACATCTAACAATGTGGCGGAGTGTAGTGCCGTCATTGAGCTACTTCGGGATGCCATTTCCCATGGTATCCAGTCTTTAGAAGTCCGCCTGATTCGCAACTAGTTGTGTCTTAGCTGAATGGGCAGTACCGTGTGCGAGATCCTACGCTACTACAGGAATTCCTAAGGGTAAGACTCTTGCAATGACATTTTGTTTCAATTACATACATACATTTTCTGAGAAGTGTTAATCATATATTTGATGCATACGCCAAACTATGTATTAGATTGGAATTTGTCACATTCACCATGAAGCACACAAATAAAAGAGACATTCATACATTTGTAATACACACATATAGTAGAACCGGAGAACCAAAGTTTTTTAAAAATATGTCCAAAAATGGTAGTGTCATACAAAACTGGAGCCCGTAGCCCTCAAAAATATACATATCGATACAAAAATGAGATCCTGGGATATCTACTCCCTACAAGGATGCCTAGCTACCGCCTCGATAGGATGTGTCTCATAGAAATAGTGAACTGCATTGGCTACCCGCTGCAGTAACTGCACCTAGTCACCAGGAACCCCTACTACTTGGTGCTGCATGGCCTCAGGTAGTCGTGCCACCTCTATATGTGGAACCCTAGCAACCATCCATGATATGTTGCACCGCAAAGTCTATAGAGTGCGCTCCGCTGCAGCATCACTTGCCTCATCACCCCTTCCCCGATGACAATGTCTCGGGAAGCCATCGGGTCTCACTGGGCCCTTGTCTGCGAGCAAATAGTCAAACATTAGCATATGATACTACCACCAAAAAGATTTTTGCATTTACATTTATAATAAAAAATCCATAAAAATTTAATACACAAAAACCTAAAAAGAGTACTCACCAATGTCTCCAAACGCTGCGTTTGGTGGGAGTGGCATGTCCCGATCCTGGCGGAAGTCTATCCCTGCATAGGGATAGTCCTCTATGGTAATGACCTGTCGGTCCCACCAGTAGAAGAACTCCTCAATATATGGTGATGCCAGATGGCCACCACTCTGTCGTGTCAAGATCTCATCCCACCGGGTTAGGGCTGGATCGCGGAGACTATGAGGAGGGACATCCACCCTCGGACTAAGCCCCGGAACTCTCTCAAAGAAGAAGCTGCACAAGATACTCCCATACCCAAATTTTTTGGCCTTCCCTTCTTTGCATTCTGTCAGTTGGGTCTTCATAGACCCTAGTAGTGTGGTACACCAATCAAATACTATAGGCTGCATGCATTGTGATGCATAGAACATCACTGGCCTGGATGCCTGGTGCAGAGATTTTGAACCCATTATCCGCACTAAGGTAGCCACAATGATCTTCATGCTCAGATCTATTATGGCATTGTTGGGCACCTGACTTCCCACTGCTCGTTTGTTTGTGGGACAATACCGCACTATGTAATCAAGGACGGTGATCCCACCACCCATAGTACGAGACCGAAGACTAGCCACCTCACCTCGATGGGACAAACCAGTAATGAAGTAGATGTCTTCCACTTCTAGTGTGAGGATTTTCCCATTGAGACTGAAGTTCTGTGCATCAACATCCCAATAATCTATCAAGAGGCGGAGTAGTAGGTTTTGGGCCCTCAAACCCCCTATACTCTAGAATTTGTACAACCCACATGCTTGCAATGCTTGTTGTGCTTTCACATCATTGCGCACGGCCTCATCAACTTGGTCATGCTCCCTCTCCCTCCACTCTAGAACCATCATGGAGTGAGAAAAAACAAGGATTTTAGTCAATTTATTTTGCAAAATCAACCTTCACGGCCGTACCTGCGAGCTAATTTGTATACAAGGGCAGGTACCCGCGGTCAACCTGTGCATTGATTATGCGTATCGTGCCCTACCCGTGACCCACATAGTGATAGCCCACGGGTAGCACCGAAGCCATTTAGGGCTTGGCCAAACTAAAAATCCCACCACTGAAAACTAAAATGAAAGCAATGAAATTAAAGGTATTAATGAGACTACCAACCTGCTCCGGACGGTTCAATGAACGGATGCTTGTAGCTCCCAGAATCGGCAACTGAACTTTCAGGTTAAAACTAACCACAAAGCTCCAAATGGGTGAATAGTACAAATGAATTGTAAATTGTAAATTTTTATTACTATTTATAATTTTCAGGACCCACTTGTCTATAGTTTTTACCGTTTGATGCCGTTATGGACAAATATAATGTCATGGAGTAGAATTTTTAATCAGATTTCTTAGGCGAAAGTTGTTTTGGACCATTTCACACCTACAACAGGTACGTTCCACACCTGGAATATAGGTTAGATGTAATTTCCACATGCATTATGCATTTGACCTTTTGACCACTTTCGTAAACCCTAGGTGCTACCCCGCTTCTTAACTGACACAGAACTTTCACACTGCTATAGAAGTGTCGTTATGTTGCAGTAGGGCTTTTCCGAACATAGGTACCCTAGTTAGAACCCCTTTGTGCATTCTGGTGTCCATGCCATTGTTTGTCCTTAGGATTGGGAGTCCTTTGTAGTTACGCCATGACGTTGCGATGAAGACTCATACTCTACTTTGTCTTATGCTGGCCATCTCACTTAAGGACTCCCCCTCAGTTATATCATGTTGTGATTGCATTGCATCATCCTGCTTGCTGCTTGAGCCTTGTGCTAGCTCCCGCTTACTCAGTTGTTAGCCTGGTGCCTGAGCACTTTTCCCTGTCGAGCCCTGCAGAGCTTATATTTTCCCTTCACAATTTGATGACCTTTTGACCCTGAGGGAACACACCCCCGAGTGTCCACATCTTGCATGCACTTCATTGCATTGAACATAGGCATGTTCCACTGCTTGGAACTAGTCTGCTCGCTATTTGACAATCGTTCCCTCACTTGTTGTACTATAAGCAATTTTATTCTTTTTCAAGCTTTCCCCAAATATGAAAAAGACCAAAAAAATCAAATATTCCAAAAATCCAGATGAGATTATGGTTACTACTTCTTGTTGGCAGCTGTTGTGTCACCTTTGAACAGAGCATTCATTCCACTCCATACATTATGAGTCAGGACTATAGTTGGACCTTAGGAGCTGTACTTGTTTCTCAGTTTACTCCACCGATTGGTTAAGCTTCTAGTCATTATGGAGCCCTTTGTAATGCCTCCTACATTGCACAGTTTAGGTCAAGTCTATGCTGCCTGAGCCTATCCATCTGCTCATGCTCTTGTTCAAAGGAAGTCTTGAACCCAGAGTCGGCCACTCCTCTGATCTCTTGACTATTGCATGTCGGCCATCCTTATTGAGTCAGTCTGTTTCACCTGAGTTCTTCCAAATCTTTCAGCATAGCTGGTACCTTGTGCTGGTTGATGGGGGATTCCTTAATGCCCTCCTTCCAGCGAGTCTTGTTCCATCGACTTCAACCCATTTATTTCGAAACTTCAGGCTTAGAGTTCGGTTGAGTTCCTTGAGGATTGCAGGCATTAGTGGCAGGTTCTCTCACCATCAACAGTTTTGGAAATACAGCAATGTCCCCTGATCGATGGATTCATCCTAGTGTTCGACTTCAACTCATCTATTCACACTCCGATGATTGTTCTCTATGCCTTGATTCCCATTTTCATTATTGGTGGGTTATCTCGCATCTGTTAACGGTATACATCATTGACTAGTAATCAGACGATGTCACATCAGGTTCGACCTCAACTCCTTTATTCACTTGATGGGACTTGCACCGTCAAAGACATGTGTAGAAGACCCCAGGCGATAGTGGCATTCAGTATGCTTCTTATGACTATGAATTTAAATCTAAGATATCACCTCTCAGATATCAGCAATTTGTACCTCCAATTTGCACCAGTTGTTTCTTTTTCAGCAGGAGACCATATCTTGTTGTAGAGGGATCATGGCTATGATCACTTATGACATATATTCACTATGTACTGCCTATTCATGGCCATTGTATCAGATTGTTGTACTACCGACATGTATTCATGGATACTATTGTATTATGACGAGTGAGCTGCTCTCTCCACTTGTATCTCCATCACTCCACTTCTGAGATTTATAATGTATTTTGGCCATCGTAGCATTAGTCTCTGACCTCACACATTAGGGGGCATCTGTTACAACATAATCTTCCACCTTGTGAGAATCAGCATACTTTGGCCTAGAGGATCCATTCCACTAACTCAGAACCACTTTATATCTTTTAGACACTATTTTCCCCTATTTTTCCCTTGTATGCTTGTTGCATCACTATATCCAGCGTACCTGCGAGGTTCATCACTATAGCCCGCGGGTAGCATGTAAAATGGTAAAAATCACTAGTTTATTACTTTTTACTCCCAAAAAGTGGTCATTGGGTGACCTTTGACTCTCCATCTGCCCAAGAAATGCCTCGATGTGTCCTTTCACTTACCTTTGAGAGGACTATATATTGAGCACATATGGCTTATGGACGAAAGGATAAAGAAGAGCAAGAGAACTCTAGTGGATTTTTGCCCAATCTTGAGTCTACACTCATTGATCCTTGTAGTTGTGAAACCTTTATGTTCACCTTCCAAACTCCTACCATAGTTTGAGTTTGCCATTCATGGAGGATTGAAGTGGTGGAGGCACAAGTGGATTGATCCAAATCTTGGTTCAGATTGGTTGCCGGCAAGAGGTCATATCACATTGTACTTCTTTTTGTTTATTAATAGAAATAGTCATATTCTCGTCCATTAATGTTGTAAATGTTGTTTATCTTACATTGGGTTTCATTTACTTGTTATATCATGGGCCATTGTTGTTGATGATGTTAATGCCATTTATATATTATATGTACTTGTTGTATATTGGCTGTCAAGACTAATTTGCAGATTCTAGTGCACGGATTGAAAATATCCAATGGGGATCTACATCAAACATTTGGATCGAGGTTGGTTATATTCTCCATTATCTTATCACTGTCATTTATATAGCATAGTTCTGAGAATTGAGTTGATTTATGGTAGTCATTTGTCTATTGTGGTCTACCTCAGACCATAGTGAGTTTTCTCCAACACAGATGGCTGTAATGTAGGTGATCCAAGCATCTGCCATACGAATGTAGACATCACGCATGTGGAGGCACCCTCATCGATGATGCATCGATGGATAACAAGATTCCGGATAGACACAGAAACTTGGAATGCTAATGCAGAAGGTATGCATGGTTTGGATTGGTCCAAGTCGAATGCCATCATTCGTGAGTCAGAAGGGTCTATTTCCCCAATAGTGGATAACAATGTCTTGAGTTGTGTAGGACAATTTTTTAAGACCTCGAGAGCTGACATGGCAGTGGGTGATTGAGCTAGGTCATCCATGATATTGTAATTGGGAGTAGCGCGTGAGTTGGGATTGTTGTTGATGCGACGCAGTGGGAAGCGAGGGGATTTGGGGGTATACGTAATGATTGATCAGTGGGAAGAGCGTTAGAAGCCTTTTCGGCGGGAATGGTTTCAGAGGTGTAACCATATTGGTTTTGGTGTTTTAAGGTTGATGTCAACTGATGACATCATGAGGAGGTGATGGGTGCCCAAGTCCATGGGTTGACTGGTATGCGCAGTGTATGTGATCTGCTGTTGTGGGGCCACAATTCCTTGAGGGGTAACCAATAGTTGGGTGTTCACCACTCCTTGTGTGGGCAAAGGATTTTGCAACACCATGCAGGGAGGTGGCGGGGGGTTGGGTTGTGCGGTTGGAGCAGCATATCCTTAGCATTGGGAATCATCCGTCCAAATTTGATGAGCGCGCTCCAAATGAGGACAAGTATGCATATAGTGGCCATAGACCCCACATATAGAACTGGGTGGTTTGTTCATAGATTGGGGTTTTTCCCCTGACGAGGTGGTCTTTCAGGGTTTCTATTGGTTGGGGTGGCATTGTTATTGTTTGGGGGGTTGGGTTGTTGACTGCCTTGGTATTAGGGTTGGTTGTTCCCGTGGTTACATCCTCTCCCCTGGCTCTGCTGGCCTCTTTGGTTTTGTTGAGCAGGATGATTTTGTTGGTAGTTTTTCTGGGCATAAACTTGCCCTTGGGGGTTGGGAGTATTTTGTGGTTGAGCAGGTGCTGGAGTTGCCTACTGAGGATAGTAAGTGGGAGGGGCTTAGGGTTGAGCAGGTATTGGGGATGCCTGCTAAGGGTAGTAAGAGGGAGGGGATTGGGGTTGAGCAGGTGCTGGTGCGGTCTGTGGTGGATAGTATGTCGGAGGGGCTTGTTGTTGTGTAGGTGCTACCTATGGGGGATAATAAGAAGGAGGAGATTGGGGTTGGGTATGCGTGGGTGTATCTTGTTGATGATAATAGGCGGTGGGTGCCGCAAGAGGGTTGTAGGTTGGTGGTGCATGACCATAACACTGTGGTGGACATGACGGTCCATGGATATGAGGGGCTCGGGCTATGCGACCATATTATGTCATTGCTCCTGAGTGGGTTGTGGCACGTGAAAGGTCGGGGCCACTGGTAGGGGGCATGGCAGTATAGGGTTGATTGTGAGATGCAATGTGTTCGATGATGCTGTCGGCAGTGTGGGATGCCCCCGACGCGTCGCTTCGGGAGGAATTGTCGCGGGGAGCATAAGGTAAGATGGAATATAGGTAGCCGGACAGAGCATAAATGAGGTCGAACTGCTGGGATTTAAGGATAGCTTCTTCCTTAGACTATGGTCGTTCAGATGCCACATCCTTAGCAATAGTTGGTATAAGAGACTTCAGGAACCAATCTAAGAAGATATAGTCGCTTAATTTAATCTTACACAAACTACGTTGTTTGCGCCATTCATGGATATGGTCCATGATATGGGTAGCCATGTTTTGTGTGCAAGTAGGAGGATCTCAACACCAGCATCGTAGCGAACTAGTAATTGGAAGAATTGCAGGAAAGTGGAGGCAAGGGACATGAATGTGAAATGGGTCCCATATGGCTGGTCGATGTACCGCTTGGATGCAGTGCCAGTGAAGATTCATTATAATAACAGTAAGCGGATAGAATCATACACAATGGAGTTAGAGGAACACCAAAGGTGGAAGGACATGATGTGGTTTTGAGCCCCCCCCTTTCCTTCAAACTTAGGTATATCCGACGGGAGTTTGGTGGGAATGGGAGGCCATGTGGGGTCATGTCAAATTGGGTCATTGGTCAATCTGGCCAGGTCAAGAAGGTTGAGACTAGCCATGAATGACAAGCTGGCAGAAGGATGTGACATGAACAAAGGGGCATATGTGCTAGTGGTAGCGATAATGGTGGGGCTGTTTCCTCCAATGTGTGGAGAAACAGTGTGTGTCATGATGGGGAATGTGGGACCTCCATTCAAAGGTGTAGGCATTGTATAGGAAGGGCCTACGCCCCCGAGTATGGTATGGGTCATCAACGGGACTATAGTTGGGGCCGATCCACTAACTGTGGGGATGGTCGTAACGACATGAATGCTAGAAGTAGGTCCTAGAGATGGTATGATGGGGATGGATGTTGAGGTGGTGGTTGGGTTGGTGGTGGGTCCACCACCAACCATCCCGCCAATGAAGGGGTTGGGAGTTGCACAAGACATGGGGATAGACGAAGCTGTGTATATGGGGTTTTCTGATTCCGAAGCAGATGTGAACTAAGGGGTGTCAATATCTGGTGACGCTTCTCTACGCCCGTGGTGAGTTGTGTCAAGTGAAATGTGCTGCGGGGACTGGCCCCATAGGCACTGAGAATGTCTCGAAGACTCAATGGTGACAACGGGAATAAAATGAAAGGGTTGTGGCGAGTGAAAAGCTCAAAAATCCTAATGTAACCATGTGTGAAAAAGGAGAGCGGAAAAAATATGGCACTCAGGCCAATAACAAGCTCAAAACACTTGTTGTAACAACTTTGCTACAACAAGTGGAGCGACAAGAAAAATGGTCAAAATACCAATAAGAAAGGATCCTAAAAAATAAAAAAGGTATACTCGCTAATCGAAGGGGGGTATAGGAGCATGAAAACACCTAAATAAACGATCTCGAAGCTCACGCAAATCGTATCCTCTGCAGGGTGATGAAATCTGCAGTCAGACAATATGAAATGGAGAACCGAGTAGGTGGGGGATATCCCTATACCGAGAGGGATCCCGGGTAAAAGAGCCCCAGGAGAATGGAAACTAGGCTACCCCGAACATGGCACATCCAGAAAAAGCGTTTTCCATGTCATTCCTTTGGTTTCTACACACCAAATATGGAAGTGCAACGAGGACAATGAGTAGGTGTCCTTGGGAACTAGGTTGAGTCAACATTCCACGTAGTCCTCCAAAACCAGTCTCACGACTTTCCCTCCAAGGGGAGACGCCTTTTCCGACAAATTGGTGTATAACCGTACCAAGAAATAGTAGGGGATTTTGGTACCCTAATGGACAAATTCTATGTCTCAAGTGTAAGTGACGAAGGGGTGTTGTTTGGATGCTTATCCCCAGCATCTTACCTAACTACAAAATTATTTTGTGTTCCCAAAATGGGGTTAAGTGTTGGTTGAGTTAGGTATATTTTAAGGTTCACTTGAGTTAATGTGATAGAGTGTGTGCAGAAGATGTTATGTTCCTAATGAATGTAAATGCTGAAATTTAATTGTTGAAATTGAAATGCTGAAATTTTAACCGCTATGTAAAACTTTGTTTAACTTGCTGAAATGTAAAGGTTTAAAATTTAATTTTTTTCAATATGGAACAACAAGTAACTGACAGAAAAATGTAGCTGGCAGCAGAGTGTGCAGAATGGACAGGTGGTTGTTTGCAGGTCACAAGAAAGATATAGAAAATGGTAAAAAATAGGTGCAACTGTCAGGCAGGAATGCGTGGAGTGGGGATCGTGTATCAGGCCGACAGATGCGGCCTAGGATGCAAATGTCAGGTGAAATTCTGCGGCACGAGGCTCGGCTGTCGGGCTTACATCCACGTCGCGGGGCTCGGCTATTGGGCTGACAGCCACGGTGCAGGGCTCGGCTGTTGGGATGACAACCGCAGCATGGGGTTCGGCTGTGAGGATAACATTCATAGCCAACTACCTTGAATTTGCTGATGTTTTGTCACCTTCCACTCCACTTTTATGTAGGAGTAACCTACAAAACTACTTTGGTAGGAACCCTAATCAAAATATCGTTAGAACAACAAACACATTCAACCCAAAATATTTTATGTAGTCCTTTTGAATCCAACATACATCTAGCCATTTCAACCAAGGTTATTTTTTTCCTTTCAACAACCCCATCCTATCAAGGTGTGTAAGGATATTTCATTTGATGTTGAATGCCATGCTTGGATAAATATGATGCAGATTCATTCTTAGTGTACTCCCCTGTATTATCATTTCTGAAATTCTTGATGAATTTACCATATTAGTTTTCAACTAGGGATTTAAATCCTTGAAATACAATAAATGCTTCACTTTTATGTTTCAAAAAGGTACCCAAGTCTTCCTTCTGTAATCATCAATAAAAATAATGAAATAAAAAACACCTGATAATGGAGGAGTCTCAAGAGGACCAAAAATGTCACTATGAACCAACTGCAATTGTTCTTGTTCATGTCAGGATTTATCCTTGTCAAACTTTTCCTTATGATTCTTACTAAGGACACAACCTTCACAAACATCCTTAGTGGAAAAAAATGTAACTAAGCCAAGTACCATCTTAGTTAATAGTTACATTTTTCCATAGTTCAAATGATCTAATCTTTCATGCCACAACTTATTGTACTCATTAATGTGTGCAAAATAGGAATAAAATGGTTGTTTGTTGGGTCAAGTAAAACCAATGAGATTAAACAAACCTACTTCATGATCAAATATTCTAGTTGAAACAACTTTGAAGTTGTTGTCGATATCCTTCAGGACATATCTATCATGCCATGATTCAAATTTATTTCCTTTTTTACAAGTACAATAAAGAAAAAATATATTGATGGGAATGCCTTCAACATGAAAAACATATTCTAGTACACCATTAGGAAACTAAATATTACCAAAACAAACTACTGAAAGTTGCTTACCATCACTTATTAAAAAAATTTGGGCCTTGTGCTTCCTATTTTTGTAAGAGGTGAATAATGAAGCAATACCATCCATATGATTTGAGGCACCTAAATCCATAATATATTCCATAGGAGAAGAGGAGTTACCTAGATGAACATAGTAGGAACATAGAGCTACTTGTTGTCCCTTGGAGGCTTTCTTCTTGGATTTGCAAGTTCATTTCACCTCTTAAAGAAATTCTTTTCAACATGATTGGTTTTTCCACAATGCTTGCAAGTTTTCCATACTTTCTTCTTTGAGGCCTCTGTAGAAGCATAATTAGAATTTTGATTGGAGGGACTAGCATAAGGTTTGGTTTTCTTCTAAGAACATTTGACTGGATTCTTCTTATTGTGTGCCAAACGAGCCTTCTAAATGAGCAATTGACCTAATGAGAGCAACCTATCCTACTCACAAATCAACCTTTTGCAAAACTCTTCAAAATTAGATTTCAAGGATCCCTTAGACATTTCAATAGCTCTATTCCTAGTTTATATGAACATATCAAAGGCGGAAGGAAATTTATATTCTACAAGAACAATGAGGGTTGTATGAATTTTCTTATAATCTAAACCGCAATTATTAGGCTTCTCATTATAAATTTTAAGTTCAACAAGAAATTAACCAATTCACTCAATTCCTTTTGGGATCAAGTTCATGGGTTTTTTTTCTAGTTAGTACGTAGAAACATCAACATACTTTTCAAACAAAAATGCTAATACTTTCCATACCTCAACAGAGTTATCTTTATCTTCAATATGTACATGTAGATCGACTAAAACAATTTACCCAATGATCCCTCTTGCCTATTCACGATGCTTCTCCCATACAAATAATTCTTTGGAATCAATTGGTTTCTTAATGTCACCATTAACAATACGCTAGATATTCTTGCCTCTAATAATGGAAATCATCTTTCTCTTCCAAATAGTATAGTTAGTTCCAACCAACTTAAGGACATAAACAACCTAGGAAATCATGATGATAAAAGTGAAGAAACTGAGAGAGTAATGCAAATAAGAATTTTAATTGTAATTATTTTAACCACTCCACCAAGTCACACTTCTAATATTAATTTTAGGTCATGCCTAACCCTTAAAAAATTCATCACAATCCCTTTTTACATAGATATATTAAGGTGGATCTTTGGAATTTCCAAAATACTAAACTATTTACTACATATAAAAGAATACCCCATGTATGTTTGCAATCTAAATTGAGATACAAAAGATGAACAATAGAAGTAAATGACGAATACTTTGATCTCATACCTAGTATTGATAGACAATGCGGTATTATTGGATAACACGACAACAAATAGGTATTTTTGGATAGTACAACTACTTAAGGGAGATTCCCAAGATATAAATCAGGTCTATACAACCGCGTGTCAGAAAAATTGCCAAGGAGAGTAGAAGTCACTCAAGAGAGAGGAAATTTCAGTCTGAAACACAAATTATGGGTTGCTACCGCCACATGAGTTAGAAAATGCATCTAGGAAGAGAGAGAAAAATGCCCAGGGACTCTCAAACAAAGGAAACTTCTTGAAAAACATAAAAAAAATTGCAAGAAACAATGTTCATACAACATAAGAGAGTGAGGTAGTGAGTTGTGTGTCCGTATGGCTGCATGGAAGAATAAATGGAATCCCAATAGAGAGGAAATGCACCTAGTAGTGAGGAAACAATGAATATCGGAAATTCAACCAGCATCAATGAAATCACATACTTACAATTCCTAGGAAGAGGGAAAAATGATTCCTAGGTATGCCTAAAAAAGCCCTTGAAAAAATATTGGTTTTAAAAAAAAAATTAGTTCCAAAACATATCTAAAGAGATTTGAAGAGATGAAAAACATATCTAACAAGATCTAAATAGATGGGAAACAAATCTAGATATCTACTGGAGTTTGATGCATACAAAATAATTCAATATAGACTTTTATTCAGAGAGTTAGAAATTGATAATATGCTCTATTACCATGTTATATCAGGAAAATACACAATAACACTTAACCAAATCCTTAACCAGTATAAAATCCTATGGAAATAATCAACTAAAACAATAAATAAAAAATCAATAAATAGGAGAGACAAGTTGAGACAATGTTTATGTGGTAAAATATCAAAATGGGGAAACATCCACATAAGTATGTCTTTTATTCTTCAAGTAAACTTTCCAATATTCAAGTAATCTTTCCAATATTCTTTCTCAAGACATCTGAGAAATATGCCATCATAATAATTTCTACAAAGTATTCCATCAATTATTTGATAAGATGCTGATTTCAATCGGAGTGCCCTTCTCTGTTTAGGATTCTAGTGTTCCAGCAAATATCCTTGCTGCAAATAATACACTAGGTCCCTATACCAAGATTCAGGAGGGGTGAAAATAGGACATACCTCAATAAGATTCAATTCGGCTTCATTTTCCCACTCATGCTCGTCACTTATTGGGTTCACTGTGAGTAACTTACACAATCCTTGACCTTTAATAATGGTGGTTGGTTTGAAATCCAAATCATACTCTTGAAGAGAAGTGACCCAGTTTCCTCTCCTTTCACCAAATCTCTTTTGTACAAACAAAGATCTAACAGCGGGGTGAGGTACTATGAATTTTGTTATGTTCTTTAGGATATACGGCCTGAACTGTTTTACCGCTTTAAATACTACATATGCGTGCTTATCCATGGCGGGGTAATTCAGTTCAGCACCCTGCAAAACAATGCTCATGAAGGATATTGGGTATTCGTCTCCTGATCCTCCCTTCTGAGTGAGCACAGCTGCGAGAGAGTTATCTGAAGCAAAAGTGTACATGATTAAATCCTTTTAAAAATCTGGAATTCTTAAAGAAGGTGCATTAGCTATGGTAGTTGTAATGTCCTTAAATACAATCTTCTCTATGTTAGTCCATTTAAATTGCACACTCTACTTTACCATTTGTTGCAAAGGTTTCACAATCTGAGTGAAATCTGGTACAAACCTTCAAACAAAGTTTATCGTGCCCATAAAATATTGCATATCCTTTTTGTTATGGGGCATGGGAATATTTCTTATTTGAACTCTCTCTTGATCTATTGATATTACCTTCTTTGAGATGATATGACCTAGAATTTTACCCTCAAGAACAACGAAAACACTCTCGGGGTTAATACATATAAAAATTTTCTGCAGCGATAAAAAATTTGTTTTAAGTGGAAAACATGGTCTTCCCTTTTCTTTGAAAAGACTGTCACATCGTCTAGATAAATGACCACACAGTGGCTAATCAATCCTTAGAATTCCATGTCCACGGATCTCTAAAATGTAGCTCCTGCGTTTATCAAGCCGAATGGGATTCTGTGTTATGCAAAGGTTCCCCAGTTCATACGGAAAGTGGTTTTGAGTCGGTCTTCTTCCACTACTAGTACCTGATTATATCTAGTGAAACCATATAGTAGAGAGAATAGTTATGATCCTGATACCATATGTAAAATATGCTCCATTGGTGGCACGGGGTAGTTGTCTTTATCATATGCTTTGTTCAAGTTCCAAAAATCCATATACAATCTTATCTCTCCCTACTTCTTTCGTACAGGGATTAAATTAGCGACCCATTTGGAGTGTCGGACTTTAAAGATGATCTTAGCATCCAACAACTTATTCAATTCTTTCTGTATTAATGGTTCAAGCATCGGAGGCATTCTTCGCAATTCCCGCTAAAATGGTTTCACACTTGGCTTCATTGGTATTATGTGTTGTATGATACGAGTGTCATATGTTTTCATACCTTCATAAGTCCACACAAAAACATCTTTATATTGATGAAACTGTCTGATGAACTTATCTCTCTCGCCTGACGAGCAACATTTACCAATATTGACAAATTTTGGCTTAGCTTCTATGCCCAGGTTTACCAATTCATGCTGCATGGAGGAGCTATTAGTTTTGACATTTTCTTGCCTCCTGAACTTGTTATGTAAATCAAACAATCCTTCAAGAGTCCTTATTCCTTTCAGCATAAAGTTTCCTTTAGCCGCATCTTTATTTTGCAAATCCAAATCGTGCTGATCTTCATCGATTATAGATTCTTGGAAAGCATCTGCATTAGTTAAGAAGCTAATAATTTGACCATCATCATCAAACACTCTAAGATTTGTAATGTTATCAGGTACAAATGGCCTAAAAATCAATTCAATAGAGCATTTGCTATTTGTAGGGACTAATATGGAAGCAAAGGTAGCTAACAAATCCGCTGCAACATTCTGTAATATAGGAATATAATTTATATTGAAAGCATCGAAATGCAAAATTAAATTCCAGATTTCATATTGATAACCTTTTAAGTGTGGTGAAAGACAATGGATTGTACCTCTTACCTGTTTGACAACTATCTCTGAATCACTGAAGACTTTTAAATATTTGACATCCAAATTAATAGCCTTCTTTAATCCTTGAACTAGAGCTTCATATTCTACTGTGTTATTTGTGCATTCAAACTCTAGTCTACAAGATAAAAAAATGTTTGTTTTGTTCAGGGTCAATCAGAACACAACCGGGTCCGGATCCTTCCCGGGTTTTGGAACCATCGAACTATAAAACCCAAAATATGTTCTCCATTTTAACTAAGTTAGTATTGTTACCACCTAAGTCAGTGACTAATTCTACTATGTTACAATCAATATCATCAGTCCATGAAAAATCAAGGAGATCGGACTGTTCGTCTGCGTCATGGCTAACATCTGTTGATTGATAATTCCCTGGTTCAATATATAAAAAATAATTTCCCAATACTGAAGATGAAAAATTCACAGCTTCATTCTTTTCTTCCAACTAAGTTACATTGTGCTTCATATGAGGCTCTCTCAGTATCTTGATTTTATTTTGTCTGTTTTGGTATGACAACCACCAGTGAGACCAGTCTGTTGCAAAGTAACCGTTTTGTTTTGTAGACCAGTCCCTGCTCAGCATTAAGCCATAAGATTCAGGTATATCAACCACCATAACATCTATGAATTGGCATACTCTAGGATCTACAGACAGTCTGATAAGTACATCTTTCATTTCTCCAATTACTTTAACAACAGTCCTATCTAACTGTATGATCTGAGATGGGGATGGTATTGGTTGTCCATTAATTTTCTTACAGATCGATAATGGCATAACATTCGAAGAAGCCTCGGAATCTACCAAACAATTGTGTACATTATGATTAAAAATTTCAAAGGTCAACATGATTGGCAGGGTCTAAGATTTTGATTTTCCTCTGATACTAGCTTCGTTTATCTCAGTATCTACTTCAGTGTTTCCTGCGGTACTGCTAGATTGTGGGTCAAAAGCTTCTAATAATTTCTTTCTTTTCTTGGGAAGATTGCACAATTAAAATATAGAAATATTTTCTTTCATTTTCTTGATGTCTTCAACGATGTCATACCCCATGTTGTATTCTTTCGGGCTTTTCCCACCATTACCTGTTTTGTTCATTGTGACCTTTACCTTTTCCTTAATTGTTGGGCTTGTCTCTTTAACCACCGTAGGGATTACTTTAGGTTGTGGCTGAATGACGGTTATTTTCCTCTTGGGAATTTCTTTTGCAACCTTAGTTTTAGGGACAGCTGGGCTTTGATCAACAACCAGACCCTTACTCCTAGTAATAATTTTTACGGATGGAACTTGAATTTCTTTAGAATCTTCTTCAGCCAATTCTATTTTGGGCACCCAATCCCACAATACCATAGTGGTGTCTGGGGTGGGTTCCTAATGGTCAATTTCCTATTATTCTTGGGGATATTCTCGGTCTATTATTTGTGCGTCTAGCAATTGATTCATTATCAAGCTCATCGAATTTATCCACTGTGGACAACTCTTTTCAGAATGTTGTTCTTGATGAAAGGTGCAGAAATGATCCATGCCTACCTCATTTAAATTTAGAACAGAATTGTTTACATGTGGAAGATATTTTCCACCTTCTTTTCTTTTCTTGTAAAAAGTTTTGAAGGGATTTCTTGACGTACTGGAAACCTTATCCTTTTCCAGATCTACAACTTTATTGGAGAATTTCGGCATCATCTTGACCATGTTTTCTAACTCATTCGATGATTCTTCCTTAGGTCTAGATAACAACAGAGGCTTCTTGCTAGTTGATGGTTTTGTTTCTAAATAAAGGGAATGTTTGACAATACTATCTGCTTCAGCTTCTACTTTCTTAGATTCTTCAAAGTTTTCTACCAATGTAACCTACTTTGTTATTTTAAAAAACATAGCTATGGGTGGATCAAGTGCTGTGGTATAATATTATACCAAGGATTCCTCAGCGGGGCTCGTTGCAGTACTAAAATTATTTAATAAGGTAGTAAATATCTGATTAAATTCCTGTACCTTTTCTTTCTTTTCCATCTTCATATATAGCAATTCTTTTATCATTGTAGCAACAGTCTTTCGATTCCCAAATTTACTTAGAAAACATTTCTTGAAATATTCCCAATTTTTTATTGAATTAGCTTGCAAACTAAAGTACCAAGAAGATACTTTAGGTTCAAATGTGCAAGGAAAAAGTTTGCAAACTACGTCTTCATGTTCTACATTGAGGAGATTTAAATCCAAATAAAAACTCTTAAGGTGATCTTCAGCGGAAATTCCTTTTCCAGGATCATATTTAGGTAACACCTTTTTCTGAATGTTTGGGCAAATCATGTAAATGTGCAGCTAAATTAAGTGCCCCTCTGACTCTCCACACAGGTATAGCCATAATTCTTAGTGGAGAGTGTGGTGGAGAATACAGTGAGGTATGAGGAATTTCCTGAGTCGGAGGAGACTCTGGTATCAACTGATTGCAAGGTTCAGTGATTTCTTGCAAACACAAATCTAACAATTCTTCCAAATTTTCTACAAGTACCAAATTCCTTGTGAACTATGTTTGTCTCCTAGGAGCTCTCCTTCTAGGTAATAAGGGAATTGCGTTTAGCCCTCCAAGTCTCCTAACATAAGAACAAGTATGTCTTATGAAGTGATCTACTTCTTCAAAAGGGACAGCGTATAATGGTTCTTGATGTTCACCTTTAGGATTGGGATCTTCTTGATCTTGTGATTCCAGAACGAAATCTTCTGGGATAGCTGTTTCAAGTAGGTCTTCAGAGGGATTTCTTCTAACAAATGGGTCTCCTCTACCAGCCATGCACTGGGGGCCCTCCTTCTAGCGCCAAAAGATGTTGATGCCCCAAAATTCAAAGCACAAACAGTTAGGGATTCTCCCTGGTAAGCAAGCCCAATTAGATCGCTCACTATTTGATGTGGGGAATCTGTCCAGTTAACGACCCGGCTACCGTATGTGATTTAAAGATTTGCTTTCACCGGTTGCGGCCCGATCCACCATTTATGTATTTTGTATTTAAAAAATGAGATGCAAGTGCCCTATTTAAATGCATGTAATCTATTCTAACTTAACCGATCTATCTAACCATCTAACCTATCCCTGTAGGGAGAAAATCTCAAATATGAGTAATATGCTGGAAATGTACCTAAGAATCTCACAGATAGTTGTTTCAATATTATAAGCACATTTACAGAAGAACATAAAATATATCAAAGATAGATTTGATGTGATTAAAACATTCCATTACTCATTTAACATATAAATGTTTGCACAGGAAATAAGAGCATTCAGAACCAAGAATTAATTCAAAACGGTTTAGGAACAATCTCACAGTATGCATATGAATGGTGAAGAAGTAATTCCACAAAAATTCCACATATCCTAAGCAAAATCACTGTGCTAGATTTTCCCAGGCAAAATATATCCTTCTTTATTAATGCAGAAAAGTAGTTCTCTTACAAAATAGTCCAGTGCATTTACCTGCCAAAAGTCCTTTCCTTCTATTCTATTCCCTTATTTATAACTTTACAAAATTGTCTTCTAGTGTCTCTTCACATACCCTAACCCTAGGGAATCACAAAAGTTTGTCTTCTAGTGCTCACATAATACAAAATCAGTTTCCATCTATTTTTAATGTTTATACAATAAATCAGCTTCCAGCTGTCTTTAATATTCATGCAATGCCAAAATCAACTTTCAGCAGGATTTTCCGCCTCAGCTGGTTTTTCCACCTCAGCTAGTCTTTCCACCTCAGTTGGTCTTTCCACCTAAGCTATGTAACTGGTCCACAATCTTGTTTCTCTTACAATAATGTTGTTGCGTACATGAGTCATCATATTTAGAGATATTTCATGCTTAGGCGACTCTGCTTCAATAACTTTTACTCCTACTGTTATTTCCTCGGAGCTGTCCTCTAGAAAGTAGGCATGGATGGAAGCTTTCCCAATGAACCGATGGAGATCTTCTGCTGTTAGGACGTCTATCTTTCATATGTAGTCTAACTCTGTGATCAACTCGCTCTGCACATTTGAAAGGTGCTGGTCTTTGGAAGAGAACTCTTCTATGGTCCTAGGCGTAACCATCTGGAACTTCTCGTGTGTTTCACGAATTTTTTGGTAGGAGTCGGTACACCGCCCAATGGTTTTTTGAATTCCCACATTTACTTTAACATCCCAGATCCTTCATAATTTAATGAGACCCGAATCCAGCTGAAAATCGACCAAGGACTTGAGAGGTAGGTTCCCAGGGAAACCTGATTTTCCTTCTCTCCATTCAATTTGTTTCCTAATATATTCCATGATGAGCACATACTTCCTCTTGAGCCTCAGGGCTTCGACATCGATTTCTTTCATTCTTGAAATCATCGCCTTCATCTTGCACACTTCTTCTATAATGAGTTCTTGTGACCGGTGAATTTTCTTCTGTATGTCACATGCCTATTCATGGAAGGGAGTTAAGTGTTTCCTTTTCTCGTCTACAAATTTTAGTTGCCCTGCCAGAAAATCCTTTTCTTCTACCAACCTTTCAAACTGATACTTGTAGTGCTCAATTTGTTGCCTACTGTTAGCTTTGTTCTCTTCCAACTCTTTGATGCAAGCGTCTAAGTCCTTTTTCTCACCTTCCGTGATTACTAATTGCACATTCAGTGCATCTCTTTTAGCTTCAAAAGTTTGGCTCTTCTACTATCATTTCCTATTCTGACAGGAGGGCGTTATTCTTCCTTTTCAGCTCCTTACCTTTCCGCACCTCCTTCATCAAATTGTCTTTTACCTTGAAGAGTTTTTCCTTCCCCTTTTTCATGTCTTCTATCAGCTGGTTGACATTGTTAGCACTTGCCTTTGTTGTAGCTACATTGGCTACTGATGCGAACTGAGGTTCCTTGTTAGTGCCCCCAAAAATCAGGATTTCTGTTATTGTGACAACATCTTGGTAATTTGGACATTTCATTCTCTTTTCCGACTTCCTCATGATAGCCTTCTTTTTTGAGTAAAAAAAGATTGAATCCAACTTTGCCACTTTGTGTTGCTTTGAAGGGGTGAACGGGGTGAGAGCGAGTTCTTGAGGTGGGGGATGTCCTCCGGCAGTTGTCTTGGGTGTGTCTATGTCCATGACCTATGTTCTTGGGCTCTCTTGTTCCACAAATTCCTTGGATTTTTCTTCTTCTTCCTTTTTCCTCTGCAGTTCTGCCACTTCCTTTTCCGCTCTCTCGTTCATTTCTTGCAACCTTTCAGCCTCTTCTCTTCTTATTCTTTCGAATTCTTCCTTCTGCAGTCTATCATCTTCCTCTTTCTGGATTCTCTTAGATTTTTCTTTCTGAAGCCTTGCTACCTCTTCCTTTTGAATTCTGTCAGCTTGCTCTTGCTGAGTTTTGGTAGTCTCTGCATCCTGATGTTGTTTTTCTGCTTCCCTTTGCAGCCTTTCAGTTTCTTCTTTTTGAAGCTTCTCTTCCTCTTCTCTTTTCTTCTTTTCAGTTTCCTCTAACTGCATAGCCACTGCATCCTGATGTTGCTTCTCTTATTCCTCCTTTTGCTTTAACCCAGCTCCCTTGGCAGTGCCATCCTTGGAACTGGAACTGGCTCCACTCTTGGGGTGATAGCACTTGCCCTACTCGGTCATGTTCCTCGCGCTTCGGATTAATTCTTCATCTTTTTGGAAAAAATGCGTGTAATCAAAAGTGACCCAGCAGGAAGCACAGTGGGCAGCAATTTTACCATTGGTATCATGCCTTCTGAAAATCATTGTTCCAAAATGGATGGCTTCTAACTCTTGAGAAAAATATATACCATCATTTTCCTTGGGGAGCTAGTATGCTCCAATGATAAATGGCATTGGTGGGTAGGAAGCCTTCTTCTTGTCATGGAGCACCCTACTAACTCCATCGATGAAGAGTTGCCTCACGGATTCTTTATGCACGACGTAGTCAATGGCATACCAGGGCAATAGAGATGGGGGTTGACTTCCTCCACTAATTCTAATGTATGTCCCCTCAGAGGAGAAGTAATAATCTCCAAATGCTTCTGTGATCGGAATAGCATTCTCCGACAGATAGTTTGGTTATGCTTGGAAAATTAGTTGATACAATGGCATAATGAACTTTTCACAAATACGGGTGTAATGGCTTGCGTACTTGTGGGTCCAGGTTATTTGGTAGTCTATGTAGAGGGGAGACTCTTTACGGTTCCAGATGCATCCCAAATCAGGAAAAGGGTGCTTGGTGAATAAGCAGTCCGCCATATAAGAGGACATAAAGAAATCAGCTTTCTTTTGTGTTAATCCCCCTTGTCCTGCAGTTATATGTGAGGACATGCTATCCGAGATGATATCTGCCCAATTGAATACCATACCGTGTGTGGCCACGTGGAACATCACTATCACTCAGCCGAGCTTATACATGTTTCCATTCGCCAAGCCGAATAATTGGCTCAACATCAGGTGGATGATCCTGTACGGAGACCTCAGGTGCTGACTCTCGTACTCTCCACTGGTCCTTGACCTTATCTGTCTTTTAGTAATTGTCATCTTCTTAGTGCATTCTAAAGGATCCATTTTGAGCCCTGATATCCACTCGTCATTTAGTAGGGCTTTAGGGAAGGGCAATTTGTATGCTGCGGTGATATGGTCTGGTCCAAAAGATGCAAGACTCATCTCGGTAACATTTGTGAATATTCTGGTGTCAATATTCACCTGGGGTAGTATCCAACCAATAAATTTTGATCATGGGAACAGCTCCGGGCGAGTGGCTGATTTGTGGAGACCATAATTTTTGATGTTCTGATAAACCATTATCTCCTCTAAGGCTGCTTCAGGGAAGTTTTGGTCTCTTATAGACCTGTATAATTCGCCCCATTGAACTTTGGGGCAGATCCTGTCATATCTTTTGTGTCTCCAAACATTTTTTTGAGTGAGGTGTCCAAAAGGATTTCTACATCTGACTCTGACTCGGCTAGCTTAGCTTTCCTTCTGGTGGATATCCTATGCATATCAAACCTATGATGATACCAAAAGAATGAATAAGGAATCCTAAGGAACAGTATAGTATCTAAATAAGAAGAACAAAACTTGAGATGAAACGAGTGTTAATTTCCTTTTCCAAGACTTCTTATTAAGGTTGAAATCAATGAGGAAAAAAACCATTCATATATAATTTATCAACCATGGGATGATTAATGAACATGGAAAATACAGTATTTCAATGTTGTAAGTGCGTATTGGCCTTCATGAAATTTTCAGTATGCAAAACCAATCCTCAAAAAATGAACACTTTTAGGGAAATAGCTGAATTTAACCCCTTTTGCTTTAATGAATAGACAACTATAAAAAAAGCCACGCAAAACTGAAACTCTCATGTTTGACAAGGATAGTTTATTCATAGCAAACATGTGTATGTGTGCGAAAGTGGAAGGTGACTTCTATCATTTAAAACTCTGCTGGGAAGATGATTCCTAAGAGTAAGGATAGAATGAGAGGCTACATGGTCACTGGGGGCCGCAGAAAACCTGTAAAAAATGAACACTGGACAAACAAGCTAAAACTATGGCGGTTTCCCGTGTGAGTGCTAGGTTTCTAAAGACTCGATGGGGCTTGAGGGCCGTCATGGTCTATGGTAGGCACGCGAATAGTGAAACAGGGTCCTCTAGAGGTTTTTTGAAACCATAAGAGTGAGTGAGTCCTACTGGCAGAAAAAAGGAAGAATGGTTGTTTTGGGAAACTTGCTACCAGCGCGGGCAAAAGGGCCATGGGGATTGAGAAGTACGCTTGCATTTTGGCGCTCTCTAGAGAGACAATAAAACAAAGGCACTAAGGCCGTAAAATAGAAAAATAAAATCACTTCTAAAACATTTGAAAACCATTAGCGACTAATGAGTGCTTTAAGAACTAAAAACAACAAGCAAAAAAAATGAGACAGTGTTAAGCAACCCCTACCTGTCAATGACAAAAAGACTCACTGGGGAAAACGACCTGGTGGTTGGTGTTGATCTAGTGCCTTCTGACTGGTAGCAGACTCAAAGTTGCTCTTGAATGACGTTTAAAGCTTTGCAAACGGTGGAAAATAATGAGACAAACCCTTTCTATATATAAAAATTCTAAGCATTAACGCTCGCACGGGGTTGGTAGGTGAACTTTAAGTTTGCATAGGGTTCATTTAGAGTCCCCAACCATCCGCTTTCATGCTTTCCAAGACAAGTGGCACCGACAACTTCGGCGAATTCTCCACAATGTAGGCGCAACAGTCGGCGACTTTAAGCTTTCAGTTAGTGTAACAGTCACCAAGATAGTCGTTAAAAACTATGACTAGGATGTCGGGACGAGGATTAGGAACAACGAGATAAGCTCAGTATTTGCGCAACAGTCGGCATGCTAAGGGTTAAAAAGCTGCGACCGATCAGTGAAAAAATGAACCAACAAACGACACATCGGTCGAAAAAAATAAGCCAAATAACTCCGCAATGGTCGCTAAAATAAGTGTTACAAGCTGCGATCGTTCGGCGAGACAAGGCTCAAGAACAAGCGACCGATCAGTGAAAAATAAGCCAGCATACGACGCAATGGTCGGCAAAGAGAACACAAAGATCGACGCAACAGTCGATGGAAAGTAAGCTAAAGGACTGCGACCAATCGGTGAGGAAGAGACTAAAGGCTGCGACACTTTACAAACAAATGTGACTGGTCGGCAAAAAATAAACTAAAAGCTACGATGAGTTTTGGCAAAAACTTGAAGTTTTTCTTTAGCCAAAAAATGACTTTTCTTGAAGAATGAGAAAAACTCAAGGGTCAGAAAACAGGCTTTCGAGAGACTACAAAACTCTAAAATAAAAGAAGGGGCCCTATAATTTTTTGAAAATCATGGGGATCAGGTTGCAGTAGCAACAATTGGCGATTCGATGGTGGACACAGATCTCTTAATTAATCTCTTTCCAAGGTCAGAAAATTTACATGTTGTTGGCCCCATATGTAACAAATTGCTTACGCAGTCTAGATTCTGCAAAGGGAGTGATCACTTTTATCATATTGGTCATTGGGAAAAGGAAACTTTGAATCAGACTTCTCCAAAATTATCATAGGGCCAAAATGTGGAGTTCATTTTAAAATCTGTCTTTCAGATGCCAACTAAATAGGAATCCACAGGATCGTAACAAAATCCCACATACATATTCATTTGTGCCTCATTCCCATGCTGTTAGCATTCTTTTAGATGCTTTTCTTTATTGACGAATTTTGTCATCTAAGTCTTCCATGATAGCTTCTTTCAATCTTCAACATTTTAATTGGGTTCTTCCATACATAATGTCCTTTTGTGTGAGCAATATATTTATTTGATTATCATGCTCACGAACGGAGAAGAACCTTGTTGGGATGACCATTAGAAATACTTTCTTGATTGGATGTCTTTTCCTTCTCAACCATGCTTTAATGGAGGTGAGATTTTCTGGAAAATAGACTCTTTGATATAAGCTCTTCTGGATTTTGATTTGCAGCATGGGATCATTTTAAATACCATACATCTATGAGACATGCTTCCTTTCCGTGGGTCCATCATAGTAGACTTCCTGAGACATTCATTAATGTGAAAGTGAATGGAGCCCCATGATAGTAATATAGAAATCACAAATCTCAGCTATTTAACGGGGATTATCGTGACCCAAATATGAGACAGAAAATAATCTCCCTTGTTTGCACTCAAATCAATCCTAACGTTGTGGAAAGGCCTCTTCAAGGTAACACACAAAACCAAGCTTTAGGAAAGAGAGATGGCTTCTATCTTTCCTGAGAGGGATCTCTCAATGTTTGTTTATCAAGGCTAGATATATGAATACAAATTGGAATTAGATTGTTGTGTGGTTGAAGCAAGGTGAACATTCATTGGGAAATGGAGCCAGAGTACTAAAGATGGTAAAGGGGCAATGCTTTGCATAAGAATTCTTAACATAGGCAGGGTAGCTACTCATTTACAGTCAAAACGCTGTTTGTCTGGTGATAGGGAATAAAATAAGAACAATCCATTAACACAGAGCATTATAAGATGAATTATGCATTATCTTTAGTAGAAAAATGTTTGTGGATGCTTGGAATCAAAGAAACAAATCATAAACATATGAATTCTACCTCAATATACACTTATCCAAACATGAAAAGAAAAAAATACGAAATAGATAACAAGGAAACATTCACATGGAGAAAATGAGATACATACTGTAAAAAAAATAACACAAGAATCTCTGCTTCAAATCACTTGCTCGGCTTTGCCCATTTTATTAAAGAATTTTCAAAATTACATAGCACAAGGACTCACGGGTTCCAAGCAAAAACCCTTTACTCTTCATTACATATGAATATATATAAGAGGTGATAACCTCAACTCTCTAGCTCGAAATATTCCAACCTAGCTTTCAAAACAAAAAGTTGTTACAAAATAGATGACACCTGGACAAACATGTCCATCTTCTCTGAGAATTAGTTACAACATAAACAACAAATGCTGACAAGTAGGCTTAACAACCTTTACAGGTTCCCTCGATCATCTACTAGCTTGTAACAAACTCTATTAAATAAACAAAATGCCTTAGTAACTACTTTCTCAAGCTACAAATCTTCATGATATTCGAATCTTCATGGATGCAATGTCAACTTGGCCTTTCCATACTTCTCAACAGTCTTCCACTGGTCTGGAGTTGGAAATTCTGACATGGCCACCTCCTTCAACAATACTTTCATCTTTGTATGGTCCCTATAGGAATAGCTCCTAAGGTGTGCACAAGCTTCTTTGAAGACTAAAAATAGCTCAAATTCTTTTGCCAATTTATCTACCACTGTTTTTCTTGTCAATGATGGGTTCATGTCCTCAAAACCTTCATGATCCTCTTTGCATTCTACCAAATTTCCCTGATACTCTTCTTTAGTCCTCATGGTGCCATATTCTTCCCAAAAGAGGGGAAGCCCCTTATTGAATAGTGGATCAAACATTTCTTTGAAGAGTTTTACTTAATGTGCTAAAATGTCTATCCTTGCCTGAATTGTGTTCACCTGGTGATACTTATTCAACACCTTCCTTGCCCAAATAATAGTGGACACTCTATCCTTTATGCTAGCTACTTTCACCTCATCCTCAGTTAGGCCATTCAACAACTCTATGGCATTTTTAACGCATTCCACAGGATTCTTGTTTAAATTTTCCTTCACTGTTGTCATACTTTGCTTAGATAATTTTATTATAGCTTCTTTGTCTAGGACAAAGTCAAGGTAAGGCCTTAATTTGTCTTCCTCAGCAATGATGTCATCCCAAATAACCTGCTTGGCCTCCTGCAGTGATGTTTGCCCTGTAGCCTGTTTTATTAATTCATCATTTTTAACTTGCACCACTAGGCACTTAGCTTCCCATATTTTTGTCTCCTGCTCTTCTTCTATAACTCTGCTTTCTAGGTCTGTGTTCTTCTTATGCAACTTCTCCAGCTGTTGGCCCGGTTTTGCAACCAGGCTTAGTGCTATGGACACCTGCTAACTAGTAGCAGCAGTTTCAATAGAATTAAACAAGAAACTAATCTAAACAAAACTAATCATGGATCTATGCAAGAATATAAGCAAATAGTGTAAACATTTAAAAAAAACAAGAACAAGAAAATATTAAAGAATGAATTTGTATTGAAAAATGGGGGGCAAGCAAGTGCTTGCAATAATACCTTCATTGGTGAAGGTTGATGTTGAGAAACTCCCAAGATGAGTAGCTCCAAGCTCCAAGAGGTCTCCTTCTCCAAGGTTGCTTACAATGGCCAAAATGCTCAAGGAAGATTTCGGCAACATGAGGATGAGATAATGGATGGATGTGAAATGAGGAGCCCCTACCACCTTTTTATAGGTTTTGGTGGTGGGGAATACCATTTTTGGTTTTGTGGAAACCAAATGGTATTGACCAACATGGTTTAGGTACTTTTCCCTCCTTTTTCCTTTTTTGAATAAAATTAATATTTTTATTCCCTTTTTAATATTTTTGGGAATTTAGACCCTTTTTGAGGGTTTTTTATGCTTTTTTAGGAAAAATAATCTTTTTTATTGGGAAAAGGGGTGTACTCAGGTCTTTTGGTGACCTTTTGTTGGTTTCAGAGGCTCAGATGGTGAAAAAGTGGACAAATGGGTCATGTGAATAAGGGAATGAGATAGTGAGCACTTTTTAGGTGTTAACAGATTGCCCCCTGATGTGTGAGGGCAGGAGCTCATCGTATGGCCGATAGACATCATAGTTCTTTTGTCTCTTTCCCGGGGTTTAGGGAGAGAAGATACCGGTTGGAGACTGGAGCCACGGCCCTTGAAAGCTGCAAAAACAAAAAATATTACATGACCTCAATATGAATGAGTTATAATCTCTGATAATGGATGAGGCGGGCATTCCCATGCTCGTATCAAGACATATACATAACAATTAGTCCCAAGAAGGGGGATATAATACATAAAGAATCTACTGGTACATCATAATGGTCCAGGGGGGACATTATTTTGGGATATACTCCTGATCATAACTGATCTCAAGAACTGATACACTGGAATAATTGATGAACTGCTGAAACTGAAGGTGTCCAACATCTGTAGGGTCTCAAAAAGTGTGAGTCATCTCTGAGATTCAATGTAACTGTATACTCAAGGGAGTAGGAAACTGGGGTACATCTGAATACTGTCGCCATGCACAACCCGGATATCTATAGAAAAAGTGGTAATAGGTTGTATCCATAGGTAGACTCTCAAATGAGGAAGAGTTGGGAGGTATCCGGGGTCTTCGACGAATAACTGAGCGGACCAACACCCTGTGCGAGTCTGAACGATGCGATCAAGGTGTTGAAGTCGAGCATGTGAGAAACAACCATTTGGAGAGGCACTGAGGACTCTTCTCGAAATGATTCGTAGGCACTCATCATAAATGGTGATGAGTCCAAGACACAGGGACCTCTAGGTCTATCCTCTGGAATAAATTTGGTTGTCGTCGACAGAGGGAGACCAACAACTAACAAGGCAATGATGTTTCCTTGATAGGAGCGCGAGGTGTAGAACTGAAGTGTGGTAGTACTGATGGTAGGACTGACATACTTGTGGGGATGGGAAGTAACTGGGGTGATATAGTGGGTAGACTCAAACTTCCTTTGTTCAGAGCATGATGACATGGTTGACCTAGCAGCGTAGGGAACTGATTTGTAGGTGTGGGGATCATTGCTTTGACTGAATGGTATATATTGACTTTGGGGGGAGGGAGGACGAGCTGATAGGTGCTGTCGAGGGATTTTCAAGGTAACATACTGCAGAATACTCTGAACAAAGGCAACCAAAATGGGGAAGCTGCCATATGATTAGATGTGATCTGTCGTGGCGCCAAGAGGCACCATTGATTCCTTCTTCGTAGTTTTAATGAGCTCCAAGAAGGGATACAAGTGTGCTCTGAAATGTTACAGTCCTGTGGATTTTGTGAGCCTAGGATGGCTCATGCTTATGGTTGCTCTCATGTTTAGAGAGTCTGAAAATGGTAAGTGGACTCTATTGGTGTTTCTTTTTCGTAAGTTTAGTCTCCAAGGCCCGAAAAAGCATAAAATGATGCGGATGGAGAAATCTTCTAGCCGATGTGACTAGAGTATACCTTTTTCGTAATTAGTCTACAAGGTCCAGAAAAGGGGTAAACTTATACCAGGTAGACGCCCTTTCAGATACGTTTAGCGAGCATGAAAGGAAGCAAGATTGCTCGGTGATCTTTTCATTGTTTTAGGAGTCAGAAAAGAGCTTAATAGAAACTCCCTAAGTGCCTTTTTCGTAAAAGGGATTGCTTGGCCCGAAAAAGGGATAAAATTATACCAAACAAAAATGGATAGATGGGAGCGAGAAAAGGCCTCGAGCGTCATCATGTGTGTGGGATACAGGATCCCTGACATAAAGATTGTCACAAAGGGGGCTGCGGCCGTTGTGGCACGCAAACCGAGGATATGAGGGGGCATTTTGAAAAAATGGCCGAAAAAGATGGGCGTGAGAACGAGAAATGATCTCAAGCATCATCACAAGCGCGGAAAACTGAATCCGACGATATAAGACTTGTCCAAAACGGAGAACGGCCGATGTGGCACGCAAACCGAGGTGACATGGGGGGCATGAAAAAATGCCCTGAAAATCAGGACATGACAGCGAGAAATGATCTCAAGCTTCATCACGAGTACGGAAAACTGAATCCGGCGATATAAGATACGTCGCAAACGGAGAACGGCCGATGTGGCACGCAAACCGAGGTGACGTGGGGGGTATGAAAAAATGCCCTGAAAATTGGGACGTGACAGCGAGAAATGATCTCAAGCTTCATCACGAGCGTGGAAAACTGAATCCATCGATATAAGGCATGCCAAAAATGGACAACGGCCAGTATGGCATGCAAACCGAGGCGACGAGGGCGCCCAAAAAATGGTCCAAAAATGGAGTTGGTGAAAACTGGAAAAGGAAAGAACTGACATGAAGTTCTTGCTGCGCTGATTCCAACAGTACCAACGGTTTGAAAAATGGACATCGTATGATACTGCAATGGTTGTTTGAAAATTGGTGGAATTTCTATAAATAGGGCGTGGGGCCCAAATGACTTATCATTGTTACGTGCGAGTTTGATAGAGCTGTCAGAGCTATTTCTTGATTTCCGGGAGATTTCACCGTTGGTTTTCGATTCTGGGAGTTTCAGGTAACTCTATTTGCCTTAGCCTTTTCAATTATGTCTTTCTTGTTTGGTGGCAGGCCCCTGAAGGCCGCGAAATTCCATGTTGACTCTCCAACGTGGAATATCGTGGGTTTTGGGTCTTTTCCCGCGATGAACCGCGCGGGTTTCAGGCTGACAGTCGCGATGTTCATCGCGACTGTGAGGTTGGAACCCGTGATGTTCATCGCGAGTTCATGGGAGATGGTCGCGATGTTCATCGCGATTGTCTGGCCAAAATCCGCGATGTTCATCGCGGGTTTTTGCATGGAGGCCGCGATGGTCATCACGGCTTTTGGTGGAAATTCCGCGATGGTCATCGCGGCTTTTGGTGGAAAAGCCGTGATGGGATTTTTTCAAAAAATTTCGTGCTGGGGCTAAAAATTTCTTCTGTTTTCTGGCAGGATGTTGAGGAGACCATTGTCGTCGTGGCCAGAGCGGGAGATCGATGATGATCTTATGGAGAGGATTCAGACTGATCCGGGGGTGCAACAGACTCTGGCTATGAGCAGACTTTTGAAGTTCGCTCAGATCCCACCTATTCGTTCAGTGAGACGGCTCCTGAACAAGCTGGTGAGTTGGTGGGTGCCGGCGGAGGGTGCATTTATTATTGGGGGTGAGAGGTTGGAGATCACTCTCACGGATGTCTATTTTTTGACTAGGTTGCCTCGTTTGGGTGAGGTGGGCGATCTCTTGCCGAGGATCCCGCCGGGTGTAGATATGGAGGACTTGTTACAGACCTTCTGTGTTGATGATGTTGTTTTGCAGAACAACTCTATCAGTCTGCGATCCCTACGTGAGTGGGATATGCGAGCTGTTGGGGCATGTGTTCTAAGGATATTGGGTGCTACTGCGCCACATCGTATGTCTGGGGGACAAATGATGATGGTGGACTTTGTTCTCCGGGGGACTTATTATGCTTGGGGGAAGATGTTTCTGGCTGGTGTCCGGAGGGATCTGGACAAGGCCATTCGAGAGGGAGGTGAGTTCTGTTATGCCTCCTTCCTATGCTGTTTTTTCTTTGAGCGCTTTCCGACCTTGCGGCCACGGGTACCCATTCGTGCTGGTCTGGTGAGTGAGCCTCGCATGATGCGGTGGGGGCAGATGATGCCTCGTGGCGGCGGTGGCGTGCGTGGTTTGTTCACTGTGGATTTTTATGAGCAGTGGGAGCAGATGCCCCTGCTGATTGAGGACTACCCTTATGCCGGCATGGACTACCGAGGCGACCCCAAGATGCCTCGTGCCCCAGGACAGGGCTGGAGTTTAGACGGTATGTTTTGTGTTTTATTTTATATTATATCATGTGTTGTTTGATTTATCAGTCTATGATTATAGTTGCATATGATGGTTTATTTGCATTGTGCAGATGTGGGTCCAGTGCCACCGGCCGACTACGTGGCTCGTCAGGGGCGAGCGATGGTGGTCGCCCATCCACCTGCAGCGGTACCACCTCCACGTGGTGGAGGATTTGCGGCTCATGGGAGAGGGGTTGGCCCTCGAGATGACGCCATAGAGGGTGTCAGACAGACCTTCGACTGGATCCTAGCTGGACTCCTCGAGGATGGTTGGAGAGACCTGGATCGGGATATTTTGGAGGGTTGCTTCGGTGCGCCGCCTGAGTGGCGGTCATTCTTGTTGAGGACAGCGGTGTTTGTGGAAGGGCACAGGGGTGGTGCTCGGGATGTCCCGGCAGAGCCGGCTCAGATGAGGATCCGTCTACGGGGTGACCCAGCGGGGCCAGCGGAGGAGGCGCCAGAGGAGCGCAGAGTTTGGGCTCGCCATGACCTGGCGGGGCCAGCGGAAGAGGAGCCGGAGGAGCCTAGGGATCCTGATGAGGAGATGATATTGTATCTGCCCCCAAATGCTGATGAGCATATGGGGAAGCATTTTTTGTAGGATTGATGTATTTTTTGTATATCGGGTGCTGAGGGCACCTATGACATGTTCTGACTATACGATATATATATATATATTTATAGATTCGATGCTGGTATATAGTCGTGTATGCATGTGGATGCACTTGTTGTCTTTTATGTTTTCCCGTGGAGGCATGTTTAATTTTCTGTATGCCCGTGGAGGCACATGTTATGCACGTGGATGTACATTTGGTTTTTTGTATATGCCCGTGGAGGCACATGTTATGCATGTGGATGCACCTTTTGTTTTGGTATATGCCCGTGGAGGCACATGTTATGCACGTGGATGCATTTTATTTATGGATATGTCCGTGGAGGCACATGTTATGCACGTGGATGCACATTTTGGTTATGACATGATGTGATTGGTGTGCCAGTCGAGGACATTGTTGGCCATATGGTCTGCTACACTATTGAGGTGTCTTGGGACATGTGTGAACGAAATGGATTCAAACTGTCTAACCATTTGTTTAGTGCGCAGGAATTTTCTGAAAAGACAGGGATCAAGTACCTGGTAATCATTTTTGAGCTGGGAAACTAGGAGCTGTGAGTCCAAGAAAACGTTGAGGTGACGGATGCTCATTTGGAGAGCTGCGGCCAGGAGACCGGTCACGGCATCGTATTCAACTTGGTTATTGGTGGCGGCACCTAAACATACTCCGTCAATGTGAATTAACTCATGTGAAGGGGAGTATATTACCCAAGCTGCGGAGGCGAGATTGGGATACCAACGGCTTGCACCATCAGCGAAACCGACATAGCAGAGTGGAAGAGGATCCATCTGTGGTCATGCAGAGAAAAACAAATATTTAGGTTTTTGAATTTTTTGTGAGAAAAGAAAGTAATCCTATACTAGAATGGACGGTGGTGTCCATGATATTTTCTATGGGTAAAATCGTTTAAGGTACAACCTGTTACGTGGGTTGCGTAGGGGATTTCCTTCTGAATCGGTCAGAATGTATGCCCCCTGCCCGAGGCAAGTGTGTACGATGTAAGGGCCTTGCCACGTAGATACAAACTTCCCCTTTCCGGTTTTATCATGAGCTTGATCGTAAGCGAGGACAAGGTCTCCCTCAGAAAAGGTTCTTGGGTGGACATGTTTGTCGTAACTTAGTTTTGATCGTTGTTTGGCTGCTTCCATGTTTTGAATGGTTGTGCGCCGATCTTCATCGGCCTGCTCTAGGAGTAGTAATCGTTGCTCAATCGGGGAAGTGTCCGGTAGGAGTTCAACGACGATATGTAAGGCTGGAATCTGGCACTCAAAAGGGAGGACGGATTCGACACCGTGAACTAAATGGAAAGGGGTAAAACTGGTGGCGGTTTTGGTTGAGGTGCGGTAAGCCCATAGTGTCGGGAAAAGCATGTGGTGCCAATTGGATTTGTGTTTGTCTACCGTTCGTTGGAGGATGGTCTTCAAAATTTTATTGATTGCTTCGACTTGGCCGTTTCCTTGGGGATAGTAGGCGGACGAGAAATGGTGTTCAAATTTCAACATGGTTGATAATTCTTTCCAGATGGCAGCTTCGAAGTGAGAGCCGTGGTCAGAGACTAGTTGCTTCGGCACTCCGAAACGAGTGATAACATGGTTGAAGAAAAACCGTGCGATAGTGTCGGCCTTGCAATTGTAAGTCGGCATGGCTTCTTCCCACTTGGTGAAATAATCTATGGCCACAACGATGTGTTTGTGACTGCCCGCTGACATGGGGTTGCAGTCAAGGAAGTCGATGGCCCATTTGCAGAATGGTCCAACAGTGATGACTGGATGAAGGGGGGCGGTGGGGGTTCTTTCTTTGGGGGAAAAAAGTTGGCAGTTCTGGCAATGCTTGACTGCGTTGATGCAATCAGTAAACAATGAGGGCCAAAAGTAACCTGCCCGAATGATCTTCTGGGCGGTGGCCATGCCGGAGAAATGGCCTCTGCAAGCACCGCTATGACAATCATTGAGGACTTGTTCTGCCTAACTATGGGATAGGCATCAGCGTAGGATGGTATCAACGCCGCGTCGATAAAGTACATCCCCTATCAAGAGGTATCGGGGGGCATGGTGTCGTATCCGATGGTGTCCGTCACGATCGATGTGTGGTCGAAATTTTTGCGTGCGGAGGTAAATCAAAATGTCTCCGTACCATGGGTCGTCAGACGAGATGATGAAGATTTGTTCGTCAATCAGATCCGTTTGGATAGCGGGTGATGACGAAGAGGATGGGAGGTCGGTGATGAGGTGAGCAAGCGCGAGGGCTTTGGTGCTTTTAGGAGTTTTGAAAGTAAGGTCATATTCCTGGAGGATAATGACCCATTTAGCAACACAACCTTGTAGGAGCCACCGGGTTAGGAGATAGACCATAGGGTTGGAGTCGGCCACAACCGTGGTATGACTGAGAAGAATGTAGTGTCACAATTTTTGTACGGAAAAGACTACAGCTAGGGCTAATCTTTCCTCGTATGGGTAATGTAGGGGTGGGCCAGACAAGGTCTGGCTGACGTAATAAATTACATGTTCTTGGTGAGAGGCATCTTCTTGGACCAAAACTCCGGACACAGCATATTCAGATGCCGAGACATAAAGGGTGAAGTCTTGAGAGAAATCCGGTGGGGATATCAAGGGGGCTTGTGTGAGGGCTTTCTTGAGGGCTTCGAATGCCGTGTCTGCTTGCTCATCCCAAACGAAGGGTATGTGGGTACGAAGTAAGTGTAAGAAACCGTGGACTTTCGTGGCGTAATCAGGAACAAAGCGCCTAAGGAAATTGGACCGCCCTTGTAGACTCTGGAGTTGCCGAAGCGTACAAGGAGGAGGAAGTTCTAAGATGGTTTTGACTTTCAAGGGATCAACAGTAATTCCGTCTTGGGAAACAATGAAACCCAACAACTGGCTTGTCGGAATGCAAAACACACACTTGTGTGGGTTCAAGCGGATTTTATACTTGCGACAATGCAGGAAAATTTGTCGGAGGTCATTAATGTGGTCTGATCGTTTCCGGGAACGGGCTGTAAGGTCGTCAAGATAAACTCGCAGGATATGGACCAAGTCGTGAAAGCAATAGGTCATGGCTCACTGGAAAGTGGCACCAGCATTTTTAAGGCCGAATGGCATGACGCGATAGGAAAAGGTGCCCCATGGGGTGGTGAAGGCAGTCTTGTACTGATCCTCCTTACGGATGTGAATCTGGTTGTATCCGGAAAACCCGTCCATGAAAGATAGGACTTCATGGCCCGCACACTCATCAATGAGTTGGTCAATGAATAGCGTGGGGAAATTGTCTTTTGGACAAGCGTGGTTTAAATCATGGAATTCAGTGCATACTCTAAGGGTGCCTTGCTTTTTGTTGACGGGAATGGGGTTCGACACCCAGGTGGTGTACGGAATAGGATAAATGAATCCTGCTTTGCAAAGTTTCTCGACCTCAGCTTTAACAGCAGGGAGTTTGGAAGGATGAATGGGTCGCTGTTTCTGACGAACAGGGGGTACCTCAGGCCATGTATCAATGTGGTGCTCTATAATGGCTGGGTCAAGACCAGGCATTTCGGTATAGGACCAAGCGAAAACATCACGGAATTCTTGAAAAATCTTTTTGTACTCCTGAGTCTCCGCTTGAGTGCAAGATGTGCCCAACGAGATGAGCTCAGGTTTCCCTGGTGTTGTGGAAATATCGATTTGTATAATGGGGGAAATGTTGGACATGTTCCCTTCTTCAAAGGCATCCGGTGCTGGGATGGGGTCTTTTAACCAATCGATTTTAGTGGGTATGAAATCTTTTGATTCGACCGATAGCTGGTTGGATGCGGTGGATGTAGATGTTTCCGGGAGGAAATACGAGCGATGATGCATATCATCCCAAGGGTAGTCGGGTGCAGTGAGTGTATCCAAAATTTGCTCATCAGTATTGAAGTAGTCAGACCATAAATCAAGGGGTTCTGGTTTGAAAGTTGTGGAAATCATATAGATTGTATTGACTTCTTCCGACGAGGATGATGGCGGGGGGTAGATATCCTCGATGAGGGGAGGAGATATCTCTAAATCAACGTTGTTTAACTCGTACAATGCTGCTCTATAGTCAGGGAGATCAGGACAATGGTGAGAGTAGTGACCGTAAACACTGCATATGGCACAAGGATGGTTGGTGCGCAGTGATCTGTCGTGAGGCTGAGGAGGTGGCTCTAGTCTAACTACTAGGATGTTGGTGTCATCATTCAACATATTCATATGTTCCTGAAGTGCCGGTAACTGTGGGCATTGATGATTGGGGTGGCCTATCTCATCGCACAACGAGCATTTAGGAGGGGCTCAAAATACGGGTGGGGGTTTCACTGCTTTAGGAGGTGGTATAGCAGTGTATGGTTGTGGACCTCTGCCACCAGTGGGCTTGACAAGAGGAGGAGGATTTGTTGACGACAAAGGGATATTGAGACTAGGAGGAGGTTTCGTTGACGCCGAAGGGATTGTGACACTAGGAGGAGGTTGGGTACTGGTAACAATAGGTTGTACTGGTTGGAGGATGACATTTGGTGTCAGAGGTGGAATGGGAGGGGAAATATACCACACGGGTAATCCCAATGTTAACCCGAGTAGACTAAGGGTAGCCATAACCGGGGCGCTTACTACACCCGAAGGAGGAAATAGAAAGGGGATGGTGTGGATGGGTGTAACACCGATGTGACTAGGGACCAATGGTGGTTGACTACCGGGTGTTTGTGTATTCTGTGAAAGAGTACAGAGGTTTGCGACGTGGGTCTCTGGTGACGGTGGTGGAATGGCCTGGAATGTAGAGGTCATTGGTGTATCTGAGTAAAGTCCGGGTCCCACAGAAGAAACAAAGGAGGTAGTTGCACTAGAAGCGAGTTGTTCAACCATGGGGAGAACATTCTCGGGTGCTGCAGGGGCATTGGGATCATAGTAGGTGAGTTGGTTGATTTTGACCACGCGTCCCTCGTGGGGGAACATCATGGTATGAAAAATGGATGAGGAAACCGCTTTCATGGCGTACATGTAACTGCGGCCAAGTAAAAGGTTATAATCGAGTTGGGCATTAATGACCTCTATGTCGATGAGCACAGTTTTCCCACCCAATTGGACGGGGACATTGGGTAGTAGACCTTGAGGTTGAGCTGACCGGCCGTCGTAGGCCCACAATGTAGTGGTGGATTGCTGGAGAGTAGGGGATCCCAACTTCTGCCAAACGAATGTGGACATGACGCATGTAGAGGCACCCTCATCGATGATACATCAATGGATGACAAGATTCCGAATAGAAACAGAAACTTGGACTGCTATGGTGGAAGGCAGACATGGTTCGGAATGGTCCAAATCAAAGGTCATCAATTTCGAATCATTTGGGTCAATCGCCCCAATGGCGGAAAGTAAAGTCTTGCGCTGCGTAGGACAGTTTTTAAAGACTTCTAACGTAGACATGGCTGCAGGAGATTGAGCTAAGTCATCTACGATGTTGTAATTTGATGCAGCCCGTGCATTGGGGTTGTTGTTGATACGGTGGAGTGGGAAACGAGGTGCTTTAGAGGCGCCATCGAGTGGAAGCGGTGGTATACGTAACGTCTGATTAGTGGGATGAGCGTTAGTATCCTTATTGACGGGGGGGGGATTCGGAGGTAGGGCCATACTGGTTCCGACGTGTCTGGATGTTGACATCGGCAGTGGACATCATCAATAAGTGGTGAGTGCCTGAATCAAACATTGGTGATCAGGAGCGGCGTAAATGATTTGTTGTTGTGGCACGTTGCCCTGTGGGGGAGCTAACATCTGAGTGTTCACCACCCCTTGTGTTGGGAAAGGGTTTTGTAGTACCAGAGGTTGTTGTTGAGGTGGTGGAGGGTTGGGTGGCGGCTGAGGAGCCGCCTGCCCTTGACGATGGGAGTCATCTGTCCATAGTTGCCGAGCTCGCTCCAGATGTGGGAAAGCGTGGGTATAGTGGCCATAGACCCCGCAAATAGAACAAGGATGGTTTGTTCGTAAATTAGCATTTTTGGCTTACTTAGGTGGCCGATCAGGATTCTGATGAGTAGGCACCGCTTTATTATTTTGTGGCGGGTGGGGAGGTTGTGGACCTTGGTTTTGGTGTTGGTTGTTACCGCGGTTACATCCTCTTCCACGGTTTGATTGCCCACCCTGGTTGCTTTGGTTATTCTAGTATTGGGGCTGATGTTGTTCTGCATACACATGCCCTTGAGCATTGGGGGGATTCTAGGGATCCGCAGGTGCAGGAGCAGGTTGCGGTGGGTAATATGCAGGTGGGGCTGGCGGTGGTCCAGTTGCCTGTTGGGGTTGTTGGTACCCCTGAGCTATTGGATGTGTTGGATTAACTGGTGCAGCTTGCTATGGGTACTGCATCGGTTGTGGCGGGAACTGTATGGAGTTCTTTGTAGCAGGTTGGTTATAATATGTAGGAGGTACATATGCTGATGGTGCTTGCCCATAGCAATGTTGTGGACAAGAGAGTCCATGAATGTGATGTGTCTGGTTTGTTGGAGCATAAGAAGTTGTCACTCCGGAACCGGATGTAGCCTTAGAGAGGTCTGGGGCAGGCATGGTGCTCACCATGCTGAAAGGTTTAGCTTGCGGTGCGATTTGGCCAATAATGCCATCAGCGGCATGTGATGCCCCCGGTGCGTCACCGCGTGAAGAGTCGCCGCGTGGGGCGTCTGGTATGATTGTGTATAGATAACCCGACTGGGCATAAATGAGATCAAACTGTTGGGCTTTGAGGATGGCCTCTTCCTCAGACTGGGGTCTTTCGGATGCCACATCCTTCGCAATGAGAGGGAGAAGGGATTTTAGAAACCAATCTAGGAAGATACGGTCGTCTAATTTGATTTTGCAGAGGCTTCGGCGTCGATGCCACTCATGAATGTGGTCAGTGATGTGGGTGGTCATGTTTTGTATGCAAGACAGTAGGATCTCGACGCCCGCATCATAGCGGACAGGTAACTGAAAGAACTGCAGGAAGGTCGAGGCAAGGGAGGTAAAGGTGGCATGCATCCCATGGGGCTGCTCGATATACCACTTGGCTGCAGAGCCAGTGAAGGTGCGCTGTAACAAACGGAGGTCGACAGAGTCGTCCACTATGGAGTTGGAGGAACACCATAGATGGAAGGACATGATATGGTTCTGGGGGTCCTCACCTGCCTTACCCTCAAACTTAGGGATGTCGGAGGGGAGTTTGGTGGGCATGTGAGGCCACGCAGGATCATGTCTGATAGGGTCATTGGTGAGCCTGGCTAAATATGGCAAGTTCAGACTTGCCATATATGGTAAGCTAGCAGATGTAGTGACTGGGACTGGGACATGTCTATTCATGGTAGTATGGGGTCCAGCAGCACCTAAAGGTATGCTAGGTATTGAAGGTATATGTCCTCCAATCGGTGTGGTCTGGTAAGGGCCAGCGCTTCCTAGTGCAACATGGGTTACATTAGGGTTCGGAATAGTAGTGATGATTCCTGCGATAGGGTTTGTGGAAACTAGATGGGGTGTGACCCCTATGTTGGGCATACCCATAACAGGTGGTGGCCCTGTGTTGGGAATTCCTATAACAGGAGGTGGCCCTGTGTTGGGCATTCCTAAATGTGGAGTGTTGCCCATATTAGGCATACCCAGGGGGGTGGTTGTTTCCATGGACGGCACTACAGTAGAAGGGTCTGTAGATGTCTCTCCTATGGTGCTGGTAAATAGTGGATCAAATGGTGTTCCAGACATAATGTTGGTTGGGAATAACGCAGTGGGATTTTCGGATTCTGCCTCAGAATCAGAAGTGAAGTGAGTCGTGTCAGAATCGGATGACTGTCTAGTTGACCGACGATGTGTCGAGTCAAGGGATAAGGCTCGGCGTCGGTGACGTGGCGAGCCAAGTAGACTGAACTCTGGGAGTTCGCCCTGTAGACAACGAGAGCGTCTAAAATTCTCAATGGTGAGAAAATAAGTTTTTGTGGAAAAAATCTATTTAAGTATCAGGTGGTGATATATATATAAAAAACTCAAAACCCTAATGCAACCAAGGGTGCAAGAAGGGGAGTGAAAATGAAGGCTCTCAGGCCAAAAAATCAACCTCAAAAAAGGCACTTATTCTAGCAGCTGTGTTACAATAAGTGGAGGGATGCAACAAATGGTCAGAATACCAACATGCAAACAGCTCCTAGAAAAAATAGGTGTAACTACACCAAAGGTGGGCTGAATCATGCAAACACCTAACTAAAAGTATTGTGACTCAACAAACGATATCCTCTGCAAGGTGGTGAAATCCAAGTCAAACAATATGAGTGTTGAGACAACGGCTAGATATCCCCCTACCGGGAGGGACACCGGGTAATCAATCCTAAAGAAAGGCTACTAGGATACTCCGTTCATGACGCGTCGAGAAAAGGTAAATCTGCCATTTGGTCCTTTGATCTCAATATCCCAATACAGGGATATCCCGAGAACTGCGAATGGTAGCCCTTCGGTTACTGAATGGATTTCGGTATTCCACTCAGGCTTCCGGAACCATCCTCGCGACTTCAACCCTCCTAGGGGAGAGGCCTTCCCACAAACCGGTTGTGACCGCGCCAATAAATACTAAGAGGTTTTAGCTCCCTAAAGGACAACAACTATGTCTCAGATGTAATAACTGAGGGGTGTTATTGGAACACCTATCCCCCCAATACTACCTAGCTACAAAGTTCTTTTAGTGTTCCTCAAGTGAGGTTAAAAATGTGTTGAAATTAGGGTAAGTTTTAAGGCTCAATTTAAAATTAGTGTTCGATTGGGTGCACGTGTGGTATTTTAAACTGAAAATTGAAAAAAGTAAATGCTTTATAGGAAATTTTCAAAAAATAAAGGATCTTTCAAAAATAAAAAACAAATTTGATGACTTTTTCAATAAAAGGAAATTAAATGCTTTTCAACTATTCGAAAAAACAGAGGATTTTTCAAACAAGAAAGCAAATAATATACCTTTGTTTCGAAATAAATGGATTTCGTTGTCTTTAATTGCTATGGGCAAAATTTTTTTAAAGAAGTAAAATGTAAGTCTAGATAAAATGCAAAAATATATCTTTCTTTCAATTGATGAAATTTTTTTAAAAATACTTCTTTCACATGTGCATTCTAAATAATAATAATAAAAAAAAATTGATGGCTGTAAAATAAGCAGGATTTCTAATACTGGAAAATGTGCTGTATGGGCAAAAAGTACAGTAAGAAATTAATTTTTTGAATCAGAATGGCCGAATGAAAAAATTAGCAGCGCGGCTTTTGACAGAAAAGCCACGATGGACCGTGCGGGTTTCTGTCGCACAGTCGCGATGGACCGCACGGAATTTAGCCGCACTGTCGCGATGTGCAGCGCGGAAAATGTCCGCGAAGCCGCGATGTGCCACGTGCAAACAGGCCGCGGGGATCCGCGTGGAAAATGGCCGCGCAGCCGCGATGTGCAGCGCGGAAACAGGCCACGAAGCCGCGGTGAACCGCGCGGAAAAAATCCGAAAAGTCACGGTGAACCGCGCGGAAAAAAGTCGAAAAGTCGCGATGGACCGCGCTACTGTCAGGCTAAAAACCGCAAGGCGAAAGCCGTGCACGGAAAGCGAAAAACGAACCCAAAAATTGAGAATTCCGGGCTGTTAATGGCAATAGATGGGGCCAAAAACTAGAACAGCAATGGATCTGCTGTCTAGAATGGCAGATCTATGGATCTAAAGGCTAAAAACTAATAAAAAATTAAGATTGAAAGCAAAACTTGAGATCTATTGTTCAAAGCCAGCGGAGTCACCAAAAAACTGTTGGCCCGGTTTTGCAACCAGGCTTAGTGCTATGGGCACCTGCTAACTAGTAGCAGCAGTTTCAATAGAATTAAACAAGAAACTAATCTAAACAAAACTAATCATGGATCTATGCAAGAATATAAGCAAATAGTGTAAACATTTAAAAAAAACAAGAACAAGAAAATATTAAAGAATGAATTTGTATTGAAAAATGGGGGGCAAGCAAGTGCTTGCGATAATACCTTCAATGGTGAAGGTTGATGTTGAGCAACTCCCAAGATGAGTAGCTCCAAGCTCCAAGAGGTCTCCTTCTCCAAGGTTGCTTACAATGGCCAAAATGCTCAAGGAATATTTCGGCAGCATGAGGATGAGATAATGGATGGATGTGAAATGAGGAGCCCCTACCACCTTTTTATAGGTTTTGGTGGTGGGGAATACCATTTTTGGTTTTGTGGAAACCAAATGGTATTGACCAACATGGTTTAGGTACTTTTCCCTCCTTTTTCCTTTTTTGAATAAAATTAATATTTTTATTCCCTTTTTAATATTTTTGGGAATTTAGACCCTTTTTGAGGGTTTTTTATGCTTTTTTAGGAAAAATAATCTTTTTTATTGGGAAAAGGGGTGTACTCAGGTCTTTTGGTGACCTTTTGTTGGTTTCAAAGGCTCAGATGGTGAAAAAGTGGACAAATGGGTCATGTGAATAAGGGAATGAGCTAGTGAGCACTTTTTAGGTGTTAACACCAGCTCCAAGTCCCTCAAACTTTCTTGTGCCATAGCTTGCACATTGGAGAAGTCACTTGACTCAATGGAGGAGGGGGTGATCATGTTCTCTAATTCTATGCTCTTTTCATGCAATTTACTTTCAAGGTATCCGGCTTTGGATTTCAAACCTTTCTCACTTTCCACCACGAGAGCTATATCCACCTGCCACTGCTTCTCCTTCTCTTCAAACTTCAACAATCTAGCTTTGCAGTCTGTCAATTCCTTTTTCAGCTCCTCTCTCTTCTCCTCGAGCTGTGTCAGCGTAGATGGTTCTATCGGCTGGGTGGAAGGGATCTTTAATTTCTTCTTCAATGTCTGAATATCCTTGTATTTCTCATCCAACAACCTTTGTATACTAGCCTTCTTGTCTTCCTGGATTTTAGTAGCCAACAATGCATTTTGCAACTTTTTGATTTGTGCCTCGTGGGCCTTGTTTTCCACTCTTTCTTGTCTGAGCTAGTTTCCCACCTTATTCTCACTGACTTGCAATTTAGACAACTCTAGTGCATCCTTTAGCAACTTGGCATAGATAGCCTCCCTAGTTTCCTTGTGCAAATTTATCATATCGGGGACAGGGATGTCTTCCAAGTTCACTTTCAGTTCAGTGGCTTTGTCTTTTGTAGCTAAGGCCAAGTTCAAGGTGTTCTAGGCATGGCTCCTGCTAGCTACCAAAGACACATCTTTATTTGAAATCTGCCTCACCTCTTCATATAGCTTAGACTCTTTTGAGGCTGCCTCTATGCTCTCTTTATACTCCTCCAATAGTCCTACTCTGCTTTTGCTTGGTGCAACAGGTTCAGTTGACACCTTGACTAGTTGACTAGTTGACACCTGTACCATCTGTTGGTCAGGTTTTTCTACTTTCTGCCTTTTGGGGGCTCTTTTTGTTCTCTCATCTATATCCATGACATCAATGATTTCCAATTTTCTGGATCTTATAGAGCCACTAGCAGGTCGTATGACTTCTCTAACTACTGGAGCCAAGCTAGATGAGCCAAGAAGTGGGGATATGGCCGCCTGCACCAGATAGGTGGACTCATTCTGTACATCTATATCCGTCTGACCTTTTCCAGGATACTCCAACCAATTTGCAGTCTCAGTTAGACCTTCAAGCTCAAAATGTTCAAAACCCTTTCTGCTGCTTTCTTTCCTTCTTTCTGAGATGATATGGTGGGGAGCATAATTGATGGCTTCCTTGGTTTGAAACCCATTTCTCTCATCACACCTTCAATGGTTGGAAGGGCGGTCTTGTTTTTAATAATTAATGGGCCTACAGCCCATGGAAAGGTGATATTTGAAGCCTTCTTGTCATCCAAGAAATGTTCATTTTCCACTCTCAGCTTCTGTCTGATCAGTTCCAAGGAAAATATTCTTGGAGTGAAGAAAGCAGGCAGTATGTATGGTGGGTGGGAAAAACCATAGACTTTGATCATTGTACCCTGCTCTAATAGGAACCAATCCCCAATCTTCTTCTCGGGGGAAGGATGCAACATTTCCTTCATTTCTGTCAATACCCTGGGTATCTTCTTTTGGAAGAAAACATAGTACACCTCTGACATGAGGTTATTAAGGAATCTGTTGTAATCAGTTTACATTTCCTGTGTGAGTAGCTTCTCAGGAATCTGCATTTTTTCTTCATTGAATTATAGGAACATCCTGAACAAGTATGATTGAAACCTAAAGCTTCTAGTCTTGTGGAAGTCCACTGGCTGAGAACAAATGTTCTCAAAAAGGGACTCATCAAATTTAAGCCATGCACACTGGGTGGACTGACTGGGATCATCAACTTCAAGGGGACATGTGCCAAGGACAAACAATAGGCTTATTAAAGGATCAATGACATACTGTTTTGTATCTAATCCTAGGAACTGGGCTAGCATGGTTATAACACTTTGGACTCTTCTCTAAATAAATTGACTTCACCAGGGAAAGGTTGGTCCTAGTAAGAGACATTAGGCTGTAGACACATTCTGAAAAAACTTTGCTTAAGCTCGGCTGTGGCCTGTCTGAAATGTTGAATTAGGGCCTCTTTTGTGAACCCTTTCTATTTATGGTAGAATTCATCCAGGATTGACAGGGACTTTCTAATAGTGAAGAGATTGACTGGGCATAGGATCTTTGAGCTGGAGGCATCCATAATTACCCTCTTAGAGGAGGAGTAATTAGCAGCACACTAGTCAACGAACTCGGGGCAGTTTAGCATTTGGTCTATTGCAAATAGATGGAAAAAAGACCTATAGACCTTATGAACGTCTATGCCATGGTCCCTAGTTAGCTTCAATATGTCCTTTTCCATCTCAATGGAGTTGTTTATCAACACTGTATCATAAATCTAGGCATCTTTATCCTCTAACAAATCACATATCCTTCGGTATTCATAGCCTGGGGGTTCTATCTCACACAGCTCAACCATTTAAGTAGTTTTGTATGGAGACAAGAGGCCTACCTGGTTACTGATAACTGGTTTGAGCTCTTGGCTGAGTTGTCTGATCCTGCCTAGTCGTCGTCTGTCATTTTCCAATTCAGAGGAAAAATGATACTCATATTCCCGTGAGGCTGTATTTTATATTATTTATTTTCCCTTATCACCCTTGCATTAAATGTAGTGAAGAAATTCTCTAAGCCCTCCACCTGCATGATCGATCCTGAAACGTAGATCTCCTTCACCCTTTAACTCCACAATCCTTGGCGTCTTTCAATCCTCTCACATGCCACCTTTCTTTCACTTTAGATCCACAAAAATGCCGTCAACTGTCGATTTATATCTTTCCTGCATCTTGAACATCCACAGGTGTGGCCCATACTAGGTTCGCAGATTTGGAAAACGTTGATACCCGGTGCATGTTCAAACTACAAACTAAATCTCCATCGTAGATCTCATCTCTACTGGATCTACACCATTGTGATACGTGAGGCCTACCGCCACTTCACAAAACTGAAAATTCCATTTCCCCATGCATGTCAATGCACTGAAGTACCTAGTGGCCATAGATCTGTCCTTTCACCATTTGATCAAGTTTCCAAATTGCTTGCGGGCTAGCACACTCCGCTCATGCTTAAAACACCCAATATTACTTTCACGAAGTCGCTTTCCAACCGTTGATCTTTATTGCCACAGATCTACACCCTTCATTTGTGCCCTTATATAACATTTGAGCGGACTTTTATAATTTCACCTTCATTTGCAATGTCAAAGATTAGGACCTTTAATTATTTCATTCACAAGCTACAAATACACATCTAGAGATCCCATTTGGCATCGCTTGGGTCTTATGATTCAAAAACCGAGGCCTTACTCCTTCTTTCATGGATCTGAACCCCTTCAATCATCCAAAACAAAACTTGTGCTAACAACTGGCTCCAATCGGGGATGCTATCCTCCCTATGAGGTAGCAAAGAACCCCGTAGAGCAAGTTCCTTATCCATTGGGCTGCTTTTAAAAAACTTCAAACCTCTGTTCTTGCTTTTTTTGAATATAAAAAAAAAACAAAACGAATGGCTACCCTTCCAGATCTTAGGGCATTCTCTTCGGGCTTCAAATATCTTGGTTCACCATTTATACTAATGCAAATGTAAAGCAATATATACATATTATGACACAAGGGTTACGTACTATCCCCATGATAGGTGATGCTTCGGAAACCTTCCATTTACAAGGTCTCCTGTTAGTCGAGACCCATCCTTATTTTCCAACATGAAAGAAATGGAACCTCTATATGCTGCAATGATATAGGGACCTACCCATATATGATCAAACTTCCCATGCTTTTCTTCTCTAGGAGCATCCCACTTTAAGACCAAATCACCAATTTGGAATTGTTCTTCTTTCACCTTCTTGTCAAAAGTATTCTTCACTTTCTCTTGGTGTACTTGCACTCTGTCATAGGCTTTGTCCCTTACCTCATTTAGTTCTATTATCTGATTTATCCTTCTCTGCATATGGTTGGGATCATATTCATTTCCATGCAACAACTTCATGACTGGAAATCCCAAATATGTTGGAAAGATAACTTCAGCTCCATATACTAACTGGAATGGTGACATCCCAATTTCTCTTTTTGTGCTAATCTTGTTAGCCCATAAAGCATACTTTAAATTTGTATGCCAAGCTCTTTTGTTCTCCTCTAACAGCTTCTTAATTATCCTTACCAGGCTCTTGTTAGAAGACTTAGACAATCCATTCCCTTGTGGATAATAGGCAGTAGAATGGTTTGGGTTGATATGATATTTGTGATAGAAACTTATCATCTTCTTGGATTTGAAAGCAGCTGCATTATCTATCACAATTCTCCTAGGGCATCCAAATCTTGCCAAAATGTGATTCTCTAGAAAATCCATGATCACATCATTAGTTGCTCTCCTTTTGGGTATGGCCTCAATCCATTTTGTGAAATAATCTGTTGCTATCAGAATCCATCTTTGCTAGCCCGAATAATTTGGGTTGATTTCCCCAATGAAGTCTAACCCCCACTGCTGGAAGGGTGCCTCTACTGAAATTGGGTTAAGTGGAAGTGAAACCAGTTTCCTCTTACCATCAAATATCTGACACTGATGACAGGTGGTAGTCTCTTTATAAATATCTGAAAACATAGTAGGCCAATAAAAACCAGCCCTCAGAATTTTATTCACTGTTACCTTCCATGAGTGGTGCCCTCCACAATCCCCTTTATGAAAATCCTTCATTGTTTGTTGAGCTTCATTTTCCAACAAGCAATTTAGAAATACACCACTAGGGTCCTTCCAATACAAGTATTGGTTCATAATACAGAATTTTGCAGCATTTAGCTTACAGATCTAGCTCTTGTTTTGCTCAATCTTGCAGGAGCTTGTAAATTTTGCAATACATACACAATATCAGCGTACCATGGAGACATAGAAAACTCTGGCATTACCTATATCCATGTGTCTAGCTGGTTTGAATGGATGGTCAAGAAGTTGAGTTGTAAAGATTCACAATTAGCTTCAGTCATCATTTTGGCCAGCCCTTGCCCCTTAACCAACTTGGTAGGCTTGATCTCAAGATCATACTCCAACAATACATCAATCCATTTTTCCCTCTTCCCTTCTTGATCTGGTTGGGTAAGAATGCTCTTTACTGCATTATTGGGAACGTGTGCAACAATGTGTGAATGAAGAATGTATACCCTGAAGTCTTTCAAATATTTCACCAAAGCATAAGCCTGCTTCTCCATGATATCCTATTTCAACTCCCCTTCTCTCAATACCTTGCTGAAAAATGCTATTGGCTGCTCAGGATTCTAATTATTTTTCTGCAATAGGACTCCAACCATAGTATGCTCAAATGCATAAGAAAAAACTAGGAATCCTTTAGTGAAATCTGAGCTTGCCAGAACTGGAGCCTCAGTGATGGCCCTTTTAATACCCTTGAATGATTCTCTAGCATCCTCTGTCCATTTTATTTGATTTTCCTTCTTCAGCATGTTAGTAATGTTCCTCAATATCTCACCAAAGCTGGGAATGAATCTCCTTACAAAACCTACCTGTCCAATAAAGGACTTCACCTCCTTCTTGTTCCTAGGCTCCTCAACCTTGAAAATTGCACTGACTCTTTCTGGATCAATCTTAATACCATCTTTTGAAATAATATGCCCCAACAATTTTCTTCTTCAAGTGCAAAAATTAGAATTTTTAGGATTTAATGAGATGCCATATTTCGTGCATTTTATAAATACTTTCTCCAAGTGCTTGATATGTTCCCTATCAGATCTGGAATAAACAGTAATATCATCCATGTAGACAACTACAAATTTATCCTTTTCTTCTGCAAAAGCAATGTCCATAGCACACTAAAATGTAGCTCTTGCATTCATTGTCCCAAAGGGCATTTTAGCATACATGAATGTACCCCAGGGTGTAGTAAAAGAAGTCTTCTCTTGGTCCTATGGGAGTACTTTGATCTGGTTATAGCTTGAGAAACCATCCATAGTTGAAATCCTTTCAGACCCTACCACCTTTTGCAGAATATGCTCCATCTTGGGTAGTGGGTAATTGTCCTTCAATGTAACTCTGTTGATATTTCTGAAATCAATACAGAGTCTAATCTCCCCATTTATCTTTCTAGCAGGCACCAAGTTAGCCACCCATTTTGAAAACCTTAAGGTCACAATAATCTTGGCATTGAACAATTTCTTGATCTCCTTTTTTATCACAGGCAATAACTTGGTGTTTGCTCTTCTTAACTTCTGTCTGGAAGGATTTTCTCCGGGATTTATTGGAATGGTATGCTGTATGATAGAGGTATCATACTCTTTCAGGTCTTCGTAGCTCTAGGAAAATACATTTATGTATTTCTTCATCAGATTGATGTATTCTTCTTTCTCCTTTGCAGGTAATTTCTTGGACAATCTCACAATTTGTGGAGTTTCTTCAATTCCTAAGTTTTGATCTTCAACAGCTTCATCAACAGGTTTGACTTTAGTGTCTTTGGCCACGTCGTCCTGATCAAACAGTTTCTTTAGGGGGATCAGGCCTTGTGGAATAAAATTACTTTTCAGCTGGATTATGTCCTTTCCTCCCAATGTATTATGCCAAGCTTTGTTTTTAGCTTCTTTACATTTAGCCTATTCACCATCTTGGAAGCACTCCAAATTTTCATTCTCTGTATCAATCTGGGTGTTCACAAATTCCCCAAACATTTTCAAAAACCTCTTTCTTTACATATCATCATAAAAAACTTGCGAATATTTGGAGTTATCTGGTATTGAGGGTCTGTTCACAATCTCAACTTTATACTTTTTCTGAGAATAAAGAGGGGATTTGAAACCACCAGCAGTCATGGCCAGAGAGTCCACCACTTGACTTTCAATTCTGGGAACCACCCTGATCTTATGCTCTGTGAAATAGTTTCCAAACATGTCCCAAACTTCATTCTTGTAGTCTCTCATTCTGGGATGTTTTGTTTGGTAACTATCATTCACTTGATTTACCACAAGCTTTGAATCCCCAAACACCTCTATTATTTTTTCTCCCATGTTTTTCAAAGCCTGCAAACCCAGCAACAGAGCCTCATACTCAGCTACATTATTAGTACATTCAAAGGTCAGTTTATAAGACAAGGTTTTAAATTCTCTGGATGGAGATATAATCCAAACACCTGTCCCCACTCCATTTTTACTTAGAGACCCATCGAAGTACATAGTCCACAACCCTTCTTCATTCTGCTTCTTCTCCAAGGCTTCTTTCTTTTTTGCAAATTCCTCATCCTCCTTAACTTCAATCTTCACAGGAACTTCAGGATCAGTGTATGGCCCATCATTGAAAAATATAGAGGATCCCAAATCAGTGTCAACAGCATAAATAGAGTGATTTTCAGGCTTATCCTAACTGCTAACCACATAGGCTAGTCTATTTTCTCTGTATAACCTTCTATTGCTTCCAAACAGGGGTATAGTGGCATATGACAAATCCATTTGCATAGTTCCTCTTAATTTTGATTGCCAGGATCTTGATAACAACATACCAAACTTTGCAGGGATATTAGCTACTATAACATCCATCAGAATGCTCTTAGCTGAGAGCTATGTAAGAGTTACCTGCATATCCTTTATTAATCCCAGACACCTGACCTTTCTAGAATCAAAAGAAAACAAGTCTTTATAAGGCCTAGTAACCTACAAACCCAAACTTTCCACTACTGTTTTTGGCATTAGATTATGAGATGCACCAGAATCCAACATTGCATTGTGCAAAATTATATCATGGATATTCAAACTGAGATAAAATGGGGGAACTTCTTCATCATCTGTATCTTCAATTTTAGGCCCAAAGACAATAGTGGGAGCATCATCTGTTACTTGTAAAATATCTAGTTGACACTCACCTTGATTCTTGTCCATTTTAGTAATTTCTTCCCTGTATTCATTATTCCTCAATAACTCATTAAAGGGGATAGAAATATTAATATTTGATAATTCTGACTTCAGATTGAAGGATGAAATTGGTTTATCTACATCAATTGGCGTTGACTGTTTACTTTCCTTTTCCTGTGGTTCCTTATTTTATGGGTTCTCTTGTATAATAACCTCCTTCTTCCTTTCTTTCTGTTTTTCTGAATTCTGCTGAGTGTTGGAAAGTTGGTTTGGACTGGACTTCCCTTTATTTGTTACTACATCACGATTTATCAGCTTTAATTTTCTCTGAAAATCATTAATGGCCTTCTGATATCCTCTTTGATATTGGTTTGAATCGAGCTCTGAAATATGACTGTCATCTTCTTGAGTGAAAAAATTATTCTCTTCTTTAGTTAAATTTATTTCAAAATCATTGTCATCAAAGTGATGAATCTGGTTATCCATTGGATCTTCTTGCCCTTCCTCATCAACCAAATATTTAGGGAACGGTGGTCTTATTTGCTGATCTTCAGGGTTTCTTTGGTTTCTTTGAGGAAATGGTCTTCTAAAATTTGGATTTCTTATTTGATTTTTCAGGTTGCTCTCTATTAGGTGGTCTGTTATCTAGGGACAACCTGTCCATCAATTTCTCCATAGTCTTCATCATCATTTGAACCTTGACATCACTTGCAGAGGAGGAAGCATAAGTGGATGGTTGGGATTCTTGTCTCTTCTTATCTGTCTCAACTCTACCTTTCAGTTTCCCTGAAGCCATCATATTTGCTTCTACTTCTAGAGCATCCTTCAACATAGCTGACAGAGTAGCTGACTTCCTCTCCCTCAACATACATGAAAAATCTCCATCGAAGGCATCAGCATAATGAAGCTTGGAAACACCTACCAAGGGTTTAATATCGGATGGAATGGAGTTGTACACCCTCATAAATATGCTATAAAATTCATGGATAGACTCAAAGTTTCCTTTGTTTAAATGGTCATATTGAGATAGCATCTGCAAAGGGCTCTTTTTAGACTCCCACCTATCTAAAAATGGTGTTTGAAAAGATTCAAAGGTAGGGATAGATGCTGCTGGTTTATCTTTAAACCATCTCTTAGCTTCCCCAGACAAACTTTGTGCAAACAAACTCATCTTTGCATCATCATGATCCACCTCCTCTAAATCAATAAAATCTTCAAATCTATCCATATGTTGCCTTGCTGTAAAATTTCCATCTCCATCATATAGAGAAATTCTCTGTGAGTAGTTCTGAGGGAGGTAATGCAAAACAACTTGCAAAGCTAAGGGTGCAAACCTAACTGTTGTTGGTCTAGGTGGATTCTGTACTACAGGAGGGTTCTGAGGAGGATTCTGAGGTGGATTTCTAACAAGGTTTGTAGTATGTGGCTGAGAGGTTAGAGAGTAAGGGTTATTTTCTTCAACTTTCACAATGTTCTGCAAGTTATACCACAAAGGATCTAGCAAATATGACTCAAATCTATTTGGATTTATCTCTGTTTTCTCTAGGTATGAGTTTGATTTTGACCTCAATAAATACTTTCTAACACTTAGTTATGAATCCAAATCTAGAAAACCATAAAACCTTTCTTGAGATAAAGAGTTTTCAATATTAGAAACATAAGCTTTCTCCTTTCCACTTCTACATCTCAACAAACTTTCTGGGTTTTCCACACCTAGTAAAGTCTCAGGATTAGGATTACCTATTGTATGGATCTTTATAGGAGCCAGGATGCCTTCTAAAACCTTCTTTGGGAATCAATGTGGAGTCACCAATATCCCCTGTGGAGTTACCTTCAAGCGAAATTCTGATGAGTGGAGTCACTAGGGAAAATATACAACCTTCTTCAAATGCATAAATATTTGTTTTCCCACAGAAATCCTTTCTTTCTATGAAAACTTGAAATTTTTGTCATTTCTCCCAGGGACAATATGACTTTCATTCCCCGGAAGCGGTGCCACTTATGTTAGCACTCAAATCGACCCTAAGGTTGTGGAAAGGCCTTTTCAAGGTAACACACAAAAACCAAGCTTTAGGAAAGAGAGCTAGATTCTTTCCAGAGAGGGATCTCTCAATGTTTTTTTATCAAGGCCAAATATATGAATACAAATTGGAATTAGATTGTTCTGTGGTGGAAGCAAGGTGAACATTAATTGGGTAATGGAGCCAGATTACTTAAGATGGTAAAGGGGCAATGCTTTGCATAAGAATTCTTAACAGAGGCAGGGTAGCTACTCGTTTATAGTCAAACCACTCTTTGTCTGGTGATAGGGAAGAAAATAAGAACAATCCATTAACTATTGACGCAGAGTCTATCGACAGGGGTTCATCCCGTACTGTCGCCAACAAACTATCAACCTAACTCTCTTATACACCGGCCCGGAAAGGTGTAACCCTTTCCAGCAACACATGCAGAGCAAGTGCGGTCTCACCCGAGGTGGATAAGAGGGCTGCTGGAACCAAGCTTCCGTAGTTATGTAGAGGATATGCGCACATTAACCAGAGATTACAACATTCATAACAAACTATTAATTAATCATCCACAACATAAATCATTCACAGTTCCTAACGCACACATTTAGAACATACTTGACAACACATTTGCATTAATTAACAGAAAACATTCACATAACCCATTATTCATCATCACATCATTGCACAACAATAGAATTCACGTCATAACCGAACATCTTCATTAATTCATCAAAACTGCGGAATAAACCTCGCAGAACTGTCAAGTCCTCATATCGCAAATACAACCGAACCCAAAAGATAGGATTAATCTCTGAAACTTCAATGCCCTTAGGCTTACAATCCTACTCTATTTATATTCTTCTATCTTATTACAAAATGGCCCACATGGAGGACTTAACTAATCTAACAAATCTTATGCTTCCGCAAAATCGGTGAAAGGTCCTTTTTCCGCAGAATGACCCTTTTTCATCTGTCGACTTCTGCACTTACCGTAGATCTATCCCGTGCCAACAGGCCGCCAACACAATCTTCTGGCTCATCCTGAGCCACCTTAGCTAAACACTGCTGGTTTGTTGTATTGTTGTTGGAAGTCATCATAGGTGGTGTGGATCCGGTCAACTATCTCTTTTACTAATGCTCGAAGCTGTGCACTTTCTATCACCTGCTGCTCCATTGGGTGGTCACATACCTTCTGTCGTACCTCCTATAATTGCTTTTGTACCCATTCCATTTCTAGGACTATTCTTGCTATGAAGGTCTCATCCTTTTCTTGAAGTTCGTCCAATTGTGCATCTCGTCGCTGCTTCCTTTCGTGGGATTTTTCGGCTCGTTGCTTCATGCTTTGTAGTTCGGTGGTCTTTTCCATCTGCATCATTGTGGGAATCTCCTTAAACGATCCCTTAAATGTTTCTAGCTTCTCTTCAGCTTTGCGGAGCGTTCTCTTTAGTGCAACTAATTGGTCATGCTCGATCAATATATCCCAGAATTCTGTAAGACTTACTGCCACATTCTGTGCTTCCTGTTCCATTTCTTGAATGTCTACCATTGCTTCCTGTATCGCTGCCTGTCAACTTTGAACCTGTGCTGGCGGTGTGCTAGGTGTTACTCTGGTCTGGAGCTCTACATTTTCCTTCCTAAGATCAGTAATGGCGACTCCTAACATAACAGCCTGAGCTTCCGAGGCGACGTCCAGATCTAGCACCGCTGTTTCGCATGCCTTTGCGAGTGCTCTTTCTAACCTTATCCATTCCTCTCCAATATTTTCCTTCATAGTGAGTGCTATAGTTTGTTCTGCAATGACTTTTTCCTTCTCAACCAGGGCTTTTTCTAATTGTGCCTTGTCTTCGACAACCTGCACTTGCGCAGCCAGTGCAACGGTGTGTTTATCTCGAAGTTGTTGTGCCTCTGTCTCGTTGTGTTGTAGTTGTCTCATGTACTCAACCATCTTATTGTGCATCATAGCCTCGTGGTCGTGGATTTCTGCACTTGCTTCTGCTTGGACTCAGTGTAGTGTCAGCATTGGAAGTAAGTTAAAATCGAGCATTACCAAGTCATCCTTCCGAAGCTCCAGGTCCAAGTTCTCATCTCCTGTCAAGAAGGCATGGGTTTCGATCTAAACTATGCATTTCTGGGTGCCCACATCGACCTCGACTCTAGGAGTCTACAGGTTTTGCTGGATGTCCCCATGTGGTACCCTGATGTTGATTATTGTATTCGCCACAATGTTTAATAAGTCCCCTATGTACTGGAAATTGTCTGCAGAATGTTGTGTAACCTTTCAACGGTTACTCTATACAATGTGTGTAATACTATCCAAAAATTTGTCAGCCTACTATGCAGTGAGCCCTGCCTGTGTGCTTCTACCATCACGGTCCATTCTGTTCTTCATCCTTCGTTCTTCTTGTTGGAGGTCCAGTTATGAATCTTCCATCCTAACATTGCTAGTATTGTTGTTCACTGAAGCACTACTCTTAACGCTGCACGTAGGGAAACTCTGCGAATAGTTTTGATTTCTTCCTATAAAATTCAGAGTAGTGTGCAGGGTCGAAGGTACGTGGTAACTTACGATCTGACCGCGTTCTGCTTCTGGGGTAGCCTGGTCGACATCTTCTTCACAATGAGGTTGCTTCCTTCCCTGTGTTCCTCTCTTGCGGTTCTCTGTTCTGGTCCTCTCAGGAGACTCTCTCTCAGTCCTCCTCTTCTTCTTAGGACGCCAGAATATTGCTCCACTTCTCAAGAGACCACACTCTTCGTCAGCTTCCCTTTAAAATTTGTCGTCGCTCATGTCCATCTACCACATCTTTCTGTCAGACTCACATTTATGCGATCCCTTCACCCTCGCACACCGATTCTTCTACTCATCAAACGACATCCTCAATATTCCTTTTTCGCAAACAAGCATTTTAATCCACAGTTTTAACGATGACAAAAATCTTCCTCTTGGCCCCGTGAAGAAATTTATTTCAGCGTCATTGTATGACTTGATAGTATCTACCGTGAACTCAGTTATGTACCCTTCAAGGATACTTTCTACCCAGAAATAAACAGCTCGTGATACCTTGTTATTGACCTGCTTCAACTGTCGCAGCAACTTCGGGGTCCAACACTCAGGTTCAGTCTTCTGGCAGTGGTTCTTATGGAATGTCAATTGTGCCATCCACTCATGCAGTAACACCGGAAATTCACAGAAAAATATTTCATGAATATCTGAATAAATGTATCTTTCTAACCAATCGGTTGCTATCTGCTTAGGATCTCGCTTCTCACTTCCTGTGAATTCTTTCGTTTTCTTATTGAACCACTCCTAGATCTCTAGTTTTGTCAGGTGCCACGACATATCCTCTTTCCTTCTTCCTTAGGGTCCCGACAACAGAACCATTTGTTGACGCAGATTCTATCGACAAGGGTTCATTCCGCACTGTCTCCAACAAACTATCAACCTAAATCTCTTATACACCGGCCCATAAAGGTGTAACCCTTTCCAACAACACTTGTAGAGCAAGTGCAGTATCACCCGAGGCGAATAATAGGGCTGCTGGAACCAAGCTTCCGCAGTTATGTAGAGGATATGTGCACATTAACCAGAGATTACAACATTCATAACAGACTATTAATTAATCATCCGCAGCATAAATCATTCACAGTTCCTAACGCATACATTTAGAACATATTTGACAACACATTCGCATTAATTAACAGAAAACATTCACATAACCCATTATTCATCATCACATCATTGCACAACTGTTGTAGAAATTTCTCCCTACGGATAGGTAGAAACTCTCTTAGGATAAAGCAGGATATACTGACTCTATACTAAGACAAAAAGGAAACAAATGCTACCTTGAATCCCTAGATCTAACAAACATCTCAAGATTAAAATGCTAGAAAGGGTAGAAGAAGTTTGACTGACCTTCTATCCAAACGCTTGTCTTTGTAGTTGCTCCAATCTCCAAGCCCTCACGAATGAACCTGTCAAAATGGAACCGAGACACAAGAATGCACTATTCTCTAGCAACCTGAAACATGAGTTAGAATCTAAATCTATGAAAGATACAAATCATATCATTAAAACAAAATTAACACAAATGATTTGGGAAAACAAGACAAGTTATTCCATTACCAACTTGAAGTCATGTACAATAGTTGCTTGATGTCCAAGCCAACTTCCAGCTCCAAGTGCTTCCTCTAACTATCTCTGCAGAAGTATGAAGATCATAGGTTTGATGACCCAAAAGTCCTCCTCTTGGCTCATGGAAAGCTTCTCTCTTATAGCACATGGGAAGGCTAACAAACAAGAGAGAAGTGTGGATCTATGGAGGGTTTAGTGGATCAGGCCAGCTAAACAAAGAAGGAGTTAGGATCGAACCAAAGGTAGTAATCCCAACAAAATCTCCTCGAAGGTCGAAATCCCAAAATCCAAGGCAAAAAGGCTAATTTCAGACTACCGCGCCCCTATAACTGAGCATAACGCGGTAGTACCGCGCCCCAGAGAAGGAGCAACGCGCGGTAGTGCTAACTACCGCGCCCTTGTAGATGTGCAAGGAGCGGCAGTGCTCACAAACAGGGCTAAGTTGGGCTGGAAGATGGCAGAAAAAGGTTTTTCTTTCAGTATTCAGTCAATGGTTTTCACTCTGGATGTTCAGATGATCTTTAAGGGAAACTGTCGTTTAGGTCGGTAATGCAAGGATGCGACACTAATATGTAATGTGTAATATCGAGGTATAACAGATGCCCCCTAAAGTGTGAGGTCAGAAGAGACTGATGGCCGAAAGACATTACAAATATGGTTCGGAGATATCATCGAGGAGAGCAACAAGGAGCTGAAATAGAAACAAAATGTCAAATATACCACCGAGGCGGGCATTCCCATGCTCGGAAACAAATGACTCAAAGCATGGCTGCCGACCAATACATTGCAGATCCATGAGTACTGAGATGATATAGACTGTAGACAAATCATGGCTACTATGAACAAGCGTAGATCCATGAGACAATACTGACACAGCCACAACCAATACAAAAGTGGATCTGTGTGACAATACAGAGGAAATCTCCATTGCAACCTGGACGTGATCAAAATACCAAGGCGCGCCCAGGGTCTTCTACCCGATCGCAAATGATACGAATCTAGCCATGTGATTACAAGGTGTTGAAGTCGAACATGGTAGAAACCATTTGATTACCGGTCAATGATGTGAACCGTTAACAAATGCGAGGGAAATCACCAATAATGACGATGATCCCCAAGGTATCTATAGTACATCTCAACGAAATGCGAATAAAGGAGTTGATGTCGAGCATCCGAGAGATCATTCAATCAGAGGTCATTGATGAAAACCTACTGTTGAATACGAGGAAACCTGCCATTGAGGCATGCAGGTACCAAGGTACTAGTGGTTGACTCCTAAGCCTAATTCCTGGATAGTGATTTGGTGTCGACAGGAATAGACTCGTCGAAGGTGGGCCATGATGTTTCCCACATCATCGACATGAAATTAGAACGAGAGAAAGTATGGACCGATGAAACAATGGAATATGTACTGACACAAAGGGAAGGTTTGACATGAAGTGGAGGTGGACTCAAGGTAATAACCCTTTGAACATATAACGGCATGAAACAGATCTTGGCAGCAGGGATTACTTGAACAGACAGAACCACAGAAAGTGTGAACTCATAGCAATAATGAGGACGCATGATCATAATGATGACACTATCAGCAAGACTGACTACCCAAAACAGACAAGGTGAGAATGCATTCCATGTTCAAAGGTGATGACTCACAAGCTGCCAACAAGGTAAACTTGACTCATTTTCCCATTTTCCCCCGACATGATGGACGACTACCTCTTTGTTTTTTAACGAGCTCGAGGAGGATAACAGATGCTCGATATAGCTCATCTCATAGATGAGTCCAATCTCACATGTTTTTCGAACCTGAGAAAGGAGGGGTTCGTCCCAAAGTGGGTCCTTCGATGTTTGATTTTACGAGTCCAAGGAAGGAAAACTCGGTTGTCATTTCATGTTTAGAGAGTCTGAAAATAACTAAAGAAGACTCCAACGGTCCTTTTTCGTAAGGTTAGCCTCATCGCCCGAAAAAGGGTAAAACAACGCGGGAGAGGACTCTTCCAGTCATGATTGGATGGAGTATTCCTTTTTCATAAGTAGTGCCCCCTAGTCCGGAAAAGGGGTAAACTATCACTAGGGAGACGATCATTCAAATCCTTTTACAAGCGTGAACGAATCAATTTCGCTTGGCAATCTTTTCAATTTTAGGGAGTCTGAAAAGAGCTTAACTATGGACTCCATGTACAACTTTGTCATGGTTGATGACCGAGTACGACAAAGGAAAAGTAAACTCGGCACAGTTCCTTTTCCGTAAATAGTCTAGTGAGGCCGGATAAAGTGATAAACCTATACTCGTTAGACACACCTTTTTACTCCAATTTGTTTAACGAGCACGATAATGGTATCAAAAGCACTCGGAATATTTTTCATGTTTGGATCCAGAGCACGAAAAAGGAAAAAGTAAGCTCAAACCACTTTTCATGTTTTAACCAGAGCACGAAAAAAGTGAAAAGTAAGCTCAAACACCATCTTACTGTTTTTAACGAGCTCGAAGATAGGTTGGAAGAATGCTCATGATGTCTGCTTCATTTTTTAACGAGCTTGTAACAGAAAATGAACTATGCTCAAAATAATTTTCATGGTTTAATGAGCTCGAAGCCTAAAAAGGAAAGTATGCTCGAAAATGTTCCCAATGGTGAACTTCTTCCCGTCATGAAATCCAAAGGTTGGTACATGCCCCCCAGCATGATTGCTAGAAGTAAGTGACTTAGCTCCAACGTGGTGTGGAGAGGCGATCGAGTTGACTTCAACGTAACTTCCAGAGGTTGAAGACATGCCCCCAAGCTTCATTTCATTTACCTAAGGTATAGGCGAGTGAAAAGAAGGTTCAGGTACTAAGTCTACGAGGAGACTCGACTCAAAGGGAAAGGATATGTTTCATTTTTTAACGAGCTTGACACAGGAGTAGAACTTTGCTCAGACTATTGGTTTTATTTTTTAATGAGCTTGAAGCCAATGGTAAACTCTGCTCATGATTAAGGCCCATTGATGGGTTCCCTCCCAACATGATGATCAGAGGTTGGTAAATGCCCCCAGCATGATTGCTAAAGGCTAAACATGCCCCCCAAGCTTCGTTTCGTCTGACTACTCTTCTTCCTTACCCAGAAATCCTGGCTACTAATCCGAATGTGTTCACCAGGGGGGGTAGGGAGAACCGGGATCAAGTGACCCAGGCAGATGAAATGAAGGTTCAAATCCTAACTCTAGCGAGAGACTCGAACAAATGGAAGGGAGATCTATTTCATTTTTACACAAGCTTGAAATAGATAATAACAATGCTTGAAAGGGTCCTTTTTATTTTTTAATGAGCTTAAAACAGAAAGAAATTATGCTCGAAGGTAGGTTCATTTTTACGCAAGCTTGAAACCGAATGTAAACTATGCTTGGGATTTGGTTTCGTTTTTACACAAGCTTAAAACCAAAAGTAAACTGTGCTTGAGGGTAGTTTCATTTTTACGCAAGCTTGAAACCGAACGTAAACTATGCTTGGGATTGGTTTTGTTTTTACACAAGCTCAAAACCAACGGTAAACTGTGCTTGAGGGTCGGTTTCATTTTTTAACGAGCTTGAAACAAAGAATAAACTATGCTCGTAGGAATCTATTTCATTTTTTAACGAGCTTGACATAGAAAGGGAACCATGCTCATTAGTGATGGTTGGTTTCATTTTTACACAAGCTTAAAACCAAGAGTAAACTATGCTTGAAATGATGGTTGGTTTCATTTTTACACAAGCTTAAAACCAAAAGTAAACTATGCTTGGAATGATGGTTGGTTTCATTTTTACACAAGCTTAAAACCAAAAGTAAACTATGCTTGGAAAAATGGTTTCATTTTTTAATGAGCTTGACACCAGAACAGAACTTTGCTCCAAGCGTCCCCCCCCCTAGGGGGAAGAAACCACTAAAACATGTGGAACATTTAGGGAAGTCTGGTGACTAGGAGTCATGCGATGAGTGGGCGTCACAAAGGAAAGCTGATCGATGGTCACAACATTCCCATGATGGGGAAAATACATCACTCGAAAGAGTGAGGACACTACAGCCTTCATGGCATGGACGTAATCACGTCCAAGGAGTAGATTAAAATCTAAGGGACCTTGGATGACCATAACATCAACACAGACAGTTTTCCCTCCCAAAGTGATAGGTAACTGAGGAAGGGATCCTAAAGGTCCAGTAGGCCTTCTATTGAAAGCCAGTATCTGGTCAGTGACAGGCACAAGCCGAGGAGAACCTAAGGCTTGCCAAGCAGTTGAGGATAGAATACTAACAAAAGCTCCTTCATCAACTATCGTACGAAAAATTTCTTTATCGGAAACTCCTACAGATATTTGAAAAGGAACACTCGAAGGAAGACGAGATTCTATTAGACCATTCCAATCAAAGGAAATAACCTCAGTACTTGGAGGGGGACTCGCGGAAGTGGACAGGGTTTCCCCTTTCCGAGGACATTCTGAACCGATAAGGAAAACATCAGTGGTTTCCAATTCACTCTCTCTTGGAAGATAAGAATGAGACGAAGATTGTGTCAAGGTGACTGCTTCAGTCTGGACTTTCTCCAATGAAAGAGCAGGATCGAGTGGGGATGACAGTGACTCAATCACTTCACTCTCGGAAGGGAGAGTGGGATCAATTGTAGATGAAATTGAATTGATCACTTGGTCAACCAGTGGGGGGTCGAGGGACAGTTTACCATGGTCTATTGGAGGCACCAGTTGAGAACTGGTAATATCTTCCAACCACCGCGAGGCTTCATCCATGCTCGGACAAAGGAAAGTACGGTGCATACCCTTGCATATCAAACAGGGATATAGGACTTTACCCTTACGACCCTTCACCAAGGGGTCACTGGTCGAAGGAGTGTCATCGACATGATGGTCAGAGGTCGACAATACAATTGGTTTGGGGTTTTTAGACCACACTTCTGACACACGGGAAAGATCAGGACAATCCTTGAGAAGGTGATCACCCTTACAAAGTTTGCAAGGGAACTTGGGCTTACGGGGTGTTTTCGTAGAATGAGTGCCATTAGGGGCAACTGGTTTACGCTTGGTCTCTTCTTTATCCTTCTTCTTCTTAACTTTCCTTTTCTTCTTCTTCTTATCCACCTGATTACTACCACTATTGCTTTGGTCAGGCGAGGAAGAAGGAACGGAAGAAGATTCATCCGACGAAGAAGGGGAAGGATTAGTTTGGGATTGACTCTCTCGTGGTGGAGAGTTAACATTCGAAACATTGGGCGCAATCGGAATTACCGGATTGAATAACCATACCGGTAATCCTATGGTTAATCCAGGAAGATTTAACGTGGCAATAAAGGGAGGACCAATATCTCCAACTGGAGGAAAAGTAAAAGGTGCCCCTTGAAAAGGGGTCCCCGGATTGGTAGTCCCAGAAGGAGCATGGGTGCATGGAGGTAGATTCTCCATGAAACAAAACTAAGTGATGTGGACGAAGTCTTGTTAAAAAGAACTCAAAAACCCTCAGGCAACCGAGCGTGCGAAAGGGGAGCTAGGAAAAGACAAGGCTCACAGGCCAAAAGAGCAAGCTCAAAAAACTATACTGAGGCCGCTGCCAAAGTAAGCGAGCTGTACAACAAAACGGCCAGAATGCCAACAAGCATCCCTACAAAGAAAAAGACCCTCTACAAGATAGCAAGCAAAACCTCCTAACTAAGAGCTGGAGACCTCAACAAATTGTATCCTTCGCAAGGTGATGAAATCCAAGTCAAACAATACAACATGAGAGACCGATATAAGAAGGATATCCCTCTACCGAAAGGGATCCTGGGTAAAAGAGCCCTAGTAGAATAGATACTAAGCCACCTCATTCATGACACGTCGGAAAAGGTTTTGGGCACTTCAGCCTTCCGAAGAAGACAGCGATCGATGTTGCCTTAGGGCTAAGTGGAGTGCGGTATTCCACAGAGTCCGTCCGGTTCTCAATCTCGCGGCCGTTTAACCCCTGAAAGTTGGAAACAGTCAGGAGGCCCCTCCACAAACTAGCTGTGACCGTGTCAATAAATACTAGAGGATTTTAGTTCCCTAAAGACAATGACTATGTCTCAGATGAAAATGACAAGGGGGAATTATTTTGATGCCTATCCCCGGTGTCCTACCTAACTACCAAATTCTTTTGATTTCCTCAAGTGAGGTTAGAGTTGGTTTAATTAGGGAGATTAATTTTAGAGGCTGTCTTACACAATCGGGTTATGGAAGTGCAACTTGATGGTGTTATGACGACTCAAACCATGCAAATGAAGATGAATCGAAATGAGCCTTTCTCTTCGATGAACACTAGCTAAAGTAAGGAAGAATTCTTTCTGTTCCCAATATGCAAAACCCAATGCACATGCAATTTTATTTCTTTTCAAAATGATAGAAATAAGTAAAATATGTACCCAAAACTAACCCAAAGTAATGAAAAATTTCTTCATATGAACACCAAACGTAATAATTCTAATTCATTTCTTATCTTTTTACACTTGAAAAAGACACATCCAAGCTACGGAAAGAAAGATTCTACAAATGCTTCCAATCAAATGCAAGACAAAGAGAAGAATCTAATAATTTTGTCTAACTCAAATGCACATAAATATGAAACAAGTATTTCTTCTTTTCATGAATGTAATACCAAGAATATCAAATGATTACATTAAAGCAAGAAGAATACCTATGTGTTTCAATTTCATGAATATGGTAAAAGAACGACAAAATCAAGCTTCTCTTTGAACTAGAGTGGAGGCAAGGAATCAATCTTTTCAAACAATCATTAGATAGGATGCAAAGGAAATAAGATGCCAAACAGTCCAAACACGCCAAGCACACCAAACCAAAAAAAATCTCAAAACCTTAATATGGGTCAAAACGACTGCAGGCAAGCAAAACGCTGGTATTTAGTCAAAGGGCCAACATGGATCCAAATCTCGAAAAGACCCAAAAATAACCAAACAAACACACTTTCTAGGAACTACCGCGGTCCTGCAGGCCACCTGGGAGCGGTACTGACAGACTACCGCGTTGTAGACAGTTGATAAGGCGCGGTACTACCGCTCTGTAGTCAGTTACGGGGGCGCGGTACTGTGTTAACAGAGGGAAAGAGGCGGAAGTTTGAGAAAAGATTTTGACTTTTCAAGGGTTTGCCAACCCAGAGGACTTACTGATCTGCAACAGAAATCTAATGCAGAGAACAGGGAAGTGAATGGGGGTAAAAGAACCCAATTCTTACAATCGATAAGTGAAATTGAAAGCAAACTTCACAAACAAAGAAAATGGATTCAAAACTCCCCAGTGGAGTCGCCAGTTTTTGTTGTAGAAATTTCTCCCTACGGATAGGTAGAAACTCTCTTAGGATAAAGCAGGATATACTGACTCTATACTAAGACAAAAAGGAAACAAATGCTACCTTGAATCCCTAGATCTAACAAACATCTCAAGATTAAAATGCTAGAAAGGGTAGAAGAAGTTTGACTGACCTTCTATCCAAACGCTTGTCTTTGTAGTTGCTCCAATCTCCAAGCCCTCACGAATGAACCTGTCAAAATGGAACCGAGACACAAGAATGCACTATTCTCTAGCAACCTGAAACATGAGTTAGAATCTAAATCTATGAAAGATACAAATCATATCATTAAAACAAAATTAACACAAATGATTTGGGAAAACAAGACAAGTTATTCCATTACCAACTTGAAGTCATGTACAATAGCTGCTTGATGTCCAAGCCAACTTCCAGCTCCAAGTGCTTCCTCTAACTATCTCTGCAGAAGTATGAAGATCATAGGTTTGATGCCCCAAAAGTCCTCCTCTTGGCTCATGGAAAGCTTCTCTCTTATAGCACATGGGAAGGCTAACCAACAAGAGAGAAGTGTGGATCTATGGAGGGTTTAGTGGATCAGGCCAGCTAAACAAAGAAGGAGTTAGGATCGAACCAAAGGTAGTAATCCCAACAAAATCTCCTCGAAGGTCGAAATCCCAAAATCCAAGGCAAAAAGGCTAATTTCAGACTACCGCGCCCCTATAACTGAGCATAACGCGGTAGTACCGCGCCCCAGAGAAGGAACAACGCGCGGTAGTGCTAACTACCGCGCCCTTGTAGATGTGCAAGGAGCGGCAGTGCTCACAAACAGGGCTAAGTTGGGCTGGAAGATGGTAGAAAAAGGTTTTGCTTTCAGTATTCAGTCAATGGTTTTCACTCTGGATGTTCAGATGATCTTTAAGGGAAACTGTCGTTTAGGTCGGTAATGCAAGGATGCGACACTAATATGTAATGTGTAATATTGAGGTATAACAACAACAACAAAATTCATGTCATAACCGAACATCTTCATTCATTCATAAAAATTGCGGAATAAACCTCGCAGAACTGTCAAGTCATCATATCGCGGATAAAATCGAACCCAAAATACAGGATTAATCTCTGAAACTTCGATACCCTTGGGCTTACAATACTACTCTATTTATATTCTTCTATCTTATTACAAAATGGCCCACATGGCCGACTGGACTAATCTAACAAATCTTATGCTTCCGCAAAACCAGAGAAAGGTCCTTTTTCCACGGAATGACCCTTTCGCATCTGTCGGCTTCCTCACTTACTGTGGATGTATCCTGTGCCAACATTAACACAGATCATTATAAGATGAATTCTGCATTAACTTTAGTAGAAAATTGTTTGTGGATGCTTGGAATCAAATAAGTAGAGCATAAACATATGAATTCTGCCTCAATATACACTTATCCAAACATGAAAAGAAAACAATATGGCATAGATAACAAGGAAACATTCACATGGAGAAAAGGAGGTACATATTGTAAAACAAATAACACAAGAATCTCTGCTTAAAATCAATTGCTTGACTCTGCCCATTTTATTAAAGAAGTATCAAAATTACACAGAAAAAGGAATCATGGGTTCCAACCAACAACCCTTTACTCTTCATTACATATGAGTATATATAAGAGGTGATAACCTCAGCTCTCTAGCTCGAATATTCTAACCTAGCTTTCAAAATAGAAAGTTGTTACAAAATCGATGACACCTGGAGAAACAGGTCCATCTTCTCTGAGAATTAGTTACACCAGGAACAACAAATGCTGACAAGTAGGCTTAACAACCTTTACAAGTGCCCTCGATCATCTACTAGCTGGTAACAAACTCTAGTAAATAAACAAAATGCCTTAGCAACAACTTTCTGAAGCTACAAATCTTCATGGATGCAATGTCAACTTAGCCTTTCCATACTTCTCAATGGTCTTCCACTCGTCTAGAGCTGGGAAGTCTGATGTGGCCACCTCATTCAACAATACCCGCATCTCTGTATGGTTCCTGTAGGAATAGCTCCTAAGGTGTGCACAAGCTTCTTTGAAGATTAAAACTTGCTCAAATTCTTTTGCCAATTTATCTACCACTGGTTTTTCCTGTCAATGATTGGTTCATGTCCTCAAAACTTGCATGATCCTCTTTGCATTCTACCAACTTGCCCTGATACTCTTCTTTAGTCCTCATGGTGCCATCTTCTTCCCAAAAGAGGGGAAGCCCCCTTCTTGAATAGTGGATCAAACATTTCTTTGAATAGTTTTACTTGATGTGCTAAATGTCTATCCTTGCCTAAATTGTGTTCACCTGGTGATATTTATTCACTGCCTTCCTTGCCCAAATAATAGTAGACACTCTATTATTTATGTTGGCTGCTTTCACCTCATCCTCAGTTAGGCCATTCAAGAACTCTATGGCATTTTCAACGCATTCCACAGGCTTCTTGTTTAACTTCTCCTTCACTGCTATCATACTTTGCTTAACTAATTTCAATATAGATTCTTTCTCCAGGACAAAGTCAAGGTAAGGCCTTAATTTTTCTGCCTCAGCAATGATGTCATCCCAAATAACCTGCTTGGCCTCCTGCAGTGATGTTTTCCCTGTAGCATGTTTTATTAATTGTAGCTAGGGTTTTACCCCTAGCTTGTGCCAATGAGCACCTACTAAGGAGAATGGACTCCTTAGTAGCAGTTCAGTATATTAAACTAATAATGCAATAAACAAAACATTAAATTATTTCTAATACAAGCATAAAGCATAAACACCAAAATGAAAGAATGTCTTTGTATTGATGTTACCTTGAGTGTCAAGGTTGGTGAAGCCCTTTGCAGTGTCCAAGAGGATGCTCCAAGCTCCAAGAATGCTCCTTCTCCTTCTCCAATGTTGGGGATGGGCCAAAGGTGGCTCTCAAGGTGAAACTAGTTCAAAGGTGGACTAGGGTTTCGAGAGAGATTTTGGCAGAGTAAGGGTGCTTGTGATTGTGGATATGGAATAAGGGATCTCCATCACCTATTTATAGTTTTTTGGTGGTGGAGTGCTGACCCATGGTTTTAGGAAACACATGGTTTTAGGCAGCTGTATAGGGTTTTTTCCTCCTTTTCCTCATTATTTTATATTTTTATTCCCTTTTTAGGGAATTTTTGCTATTTTTGGAGGAAAAGGGGGTTTTTTAGCCTTTTTTAGGCTATTTTGATGGTTTTTTTGGCCTTTTGGAGGCATTTTAGGCCTTTTGGAGGCTTTTTAATGGGTTTTTTGGGATTTTTAATGGAAATATGGTAGGAAAATGGACAAATGAGTCATATAATGTGGTAAATGAGCTAGTGAGCACTTTTTGGGTGTTAACATTAATTCATCATTTTTAACTTGCACCCCTAGGCACTTAGCTTCCCATATTTTCCTCTCCTACTCTTCTTTTGTAACTGTGCTTTCTAGGTTTGTGTTCTTCTTCTGCAACTTCTCCATTTCCAGGTCCCTCAGACTTGCATGTGCCATAGCTTGCACAATGGATAAGTCACCTGATTCAATGGAGGAGGGGGTGATCATGTTCTCTAATTCTCTGCTCTTTTCCTACAATTTTCTTTCAAGGTCTTCGACTTTGGATTTCAAACCTTTCTCACTTTCCACCACAAGAGCTATATCCACTTGCCACTGCTTCTCCTTCTCTTCAAACTTCAACAATCTAGCTTTGCAGTCTGTCAACTCCTTTTTAGCTCCTCTCTCTTCTCCTCAAGCTCTGTCAGCTTAGATACCTCTGTAATATGGGTGGAAGGGATCTTTAATTTATTCTTCAATGTCTGAGTATCCTTGTCTTTCTCATCTAACAACCTTTGTATACTAGCCTTCTTGTCTTCCTGGCTTTCAGTATCCAACAATGCATTTGCATCTTTTTGATTTGTGCCTTGTGGGCCTTGTTTTCCACTCTTTCTTGTATGAGCTAGTTTCCCACCTTATTCTTACTAACTTGCAATTTAGACAGCTCTAGTGCAGCCTTTATCAACTTGGCATAGACAACCTCCCCATTTTCCTTGTGCAAATTTATCATATCGGCGATAGGGATGTCTTCCAAGTTCACTTTCAGTTCAATGCCTTTGTTTTTGGTAGCTAAGGCCAAGTTCAAGGTGTTCTGGGCATGGATCCTGCTAGCTACCAAATACACATCTTTATTTGAAATTTACCTCACCTCTTCATACATCTTAGACTCTTCTGAGACTGCCTCTGTGCTCTCTTTAAACTCCTCCAATAGTTATGCTCTGCTTTTGCTCTGTGCAGCAGGTTCAGTGGCTTCCCTATCAAATACATATTCTTTAATCTCAAAGGTAGGAAATTTCGCCTTCACCTGCTTCTTTTTAGCTTGACTAGTTGACACCTGTACAATCTGCTGCTCCAGTTTTTCTACTTTTTTCCTTTTGGGGGCTCTTTCTGTGCCCTCATCTATATCCATGACATCAATGATTTCCAATTTGCTGGTTCCTCCAAAGCCAATGGAAGGCGGTATGAATTCTCCAACTGCTAGAGCCAAGCTAGATGACCCAGGAAGTGGGGATATGGCCGCCTATACTAGAGAGGTGGAGTCATCCTGTACATCTATATCCATCTAACCTTTGCTAGGATACTCTAACCAATTGGCAGTCTTAGCCAGACTTGCGAGCTCAAAATGTTCAAAACCCTTTCTGTTGCTTTCTTTCCTTCTATCTGAGATGATATGGTGGGGATCATAATTGGTGGCTTCCTTGGTTTGAAACCCCATTTCACTCATCAACCTTCAATGGTTTGAAGGGAGATCTTATTTTTAACAATGAATGAGCCTACAACCCATGGAAATGTGATATCTGAAGCCTTCTTGTCATCCAAGAAATGTTCAATTTCCACTCCCAGCTTCTGTCTAATCAGTTCCAAGAAAATATATTCTGGGAGTTAAGAAAGTAGGTTGTATGTATGGTGGGTGGGAAAAACCATAGACTCTGATCACTGTACCCTGCTCTAATAGGAACCAATCCCCAATCTTCTTCTCAGGGGAAGGCTACAACATTTCATTCATTTCTGTCAATACCCTCAGCAGCTTCTTCTGGAAGAAAACATAGTACACCTCTGACAGGAGGTTATTCAGGAATCTGTTGTAATCAATGTACATTTCTTGTGTGAGTAGCTTCTTAGGAATCTGCAAATTTTCTTGATTGAATGATAGGAACGTCCTCAACAAGTATGACTGAAACCTGAAGCGTCTAGTCTTGTGGAAGTCCACTAGTTGAGAATGGATGTTCTCAGCAAGGGACTCATCAAATTTAAGGCATGCACACTAGGTAGACTGACTGGGTTCATCAGCTTCAAGGGGACATGTGCTCAAGACAAGCAGTAGGATTATTAAAGGATCAATGACATACTGGTCTGTATCTAATCCTAGGAACTGGGCTAGCATGGTTATAACACTTTTGGACTCTTGTCTAAATAAACTGACTTCACCAGGGAAAGGTTGGCCCTAGAAAGAGACATTAGGTTGTAGATACATTATGAAAAAACCTTGCTTAAGCTCGGTTGTGGCCTGTCTGAAATGTTGAATTAGGGCCTCTTCTGTGAACCCTTTGTATTTATTGCAGAATTCATCTGGGATTGACAGGACCTTTCTAATAGTGAGGGGATTGAATGGGAATAGGATCTTTGAGCTGGAGGAATCCATAATTACCTTCTCAGAGGAGGAGTAATTAGCAGCGCACCAGTCAACAAATTTGGGGCAGTTTAGGGTTTGGTCTATTGCAAATAGATGGAAAAAGGTACTATACAACTTATGAATGTCTATTCCCTAGTCCCTACTTAGCGTCAATCTATCCTTTTCCGTCTCAATGGACCTGTTTATCAATGCTATATCATAAAAATCGGCATCTTTATCCTCTAACAAATCACCTATCCTCCGGTATTCAAAGCCTGGGGGTTCTATCTCACTCAGCTCGACCATTTAAATAGTTTTGTATGAAGACAGGAGGCCTACCTAGTTACTGTATGTTGGTCTGAGCTCCTGGCTGAGTTTTCTGCTCCTGCATAGTCGTCGTCTGTCGTTTTCCAATGCACAGGACAAATGATACTCAGATTCCTGTGCAACTATATTTTATATTATTTATTTTCCCTTATCACCCTTCATTAGTCGTAGTGAATAAATTCTCTGAGCCCTCCACCTGCATGATCGATCTTGAGCTGTAGATCTCCTTCACCATTTAACTCCACAATCCTTCGTGGCTTTCAATCCTCTCACATGATGCCTTTCTTTCACTTTAGATCCATAAAAACGCCGTCAACCGTCGATTTAGATCTTTCCCGCATCTTGACCATCCACAGGTGTGGCCCATACTAGGTTCGCAGATTTGGAAAATGTTGATACCCCGTGCATGTTCAAACTGCGAACTAAAGCTCTGTCATAGATCTCATCTCTACGGGATCTACACCGTTGTGATACGCAGGGCCTACCACCACTTCGCAAAACTGAAAATTCCATCTCCCCGCGCATGTCAAATCACCGAAGTACCTACTGGCCGTATATCTGTCCTTTCACTCATTGATCAGGTTTCCAAATTTCTCGCGGGCTAGCACACTCTTCCCATGCTTAAAACACCCAATCTTAATTTTGTGAAGTCGCTTTCCAACCGTTGATCTTTATCGCCACAGATCTACACCCTTCATTTGTGCCCTTATATAACATTTTAGTGGACTTTTATAATTTCACCTTCATTTGCAATGTCAAAGCTTAGGACCTTTGATTATTTCATTCCCAAGCTACAAATACACATCTAGAGATCCCATTTGGAATCCCTTGGATCCTATGATTCAAAAACTGAGGCCTTACTCCTTCTTTCATGGATCTGAACCCCTTCAATCATCCAAAACAAAACTGGTGCTAACATCCATATTCTAGAAACTAGTCAGCAAAAGCAAAGTCACATAGAGACACTTTCTTTTATAAGTAGATTCTAGACTTTCAAAAACTTTGGGATTTGCTCAGAGCCCTATATTTCCAATAAACCAAGAGGTTGGGATGGGATTTATCACAACAAGATAAAGAAATCAGGCAATAATGTTGGTGGGAAAAACTACCCTATAGTAAGGAAACAGATACTATCAACTCAAAGGGGATGACATGTAAGCATATTAACTGTGTTACAGAGATGTTTATGAAAGGAAATAGGTTATAGGTCTTGAGAGCATACCTTTCGAATGACGTTCGATCCTAGCTCTTATTCGATCTTGCGCTCGATCCTCAAGTCAACCTCCCATTCAATAAACCTCCAATATAAGTACCTTTATTAGCATATCTTGGATAATATATAATGATGAAATAGACAAAGAAATTTAAACATCCAATATTAACCAAAGCAGATCCAAACAAGTATATAACTTCAATGAACACTTAATTTGGGACAAGAAAGATGCTTCAACCTTTTATTGTCAAATGCAAATTGATGATACAAAGTATACCTGACTTTGTCACATGCTCCTGCAACCTGATCCTGGGCTCCTGCTCTTCTTTGGCTTGGATATCTTCCAGCATAACCTCCTCCAATGCAAGCTTCTCTTTAAAAGTCTCTCAATAGCATTCATGTCTCTAACCCCTCTCTTTATTCTTCCTTGTATTTATAGGACAAGGGAAGCAGTTCAAGTCGAGAGATGGTTATGGAGGAAGTTGGGGAAGTTGGGAAACCAATTGCAACTAATCCTCTTCATGAAATTAATTATTTTTTAATCATCTTTTGAGGTTTACGCTACTATTTCTCAATGAAATAGCGCTCAAGGCGCTACTATAGTGTTTTTAAACTAGCACTCATCACTTTTTGAATGTTGAGCGCTACTCTGTTGAAGAGGAGTAGCGCTCATGAAGCTTGAGCGCTACTATTGCACACTGGAGTAGGGTACAGGGGCTAGTCTATTGAAGTAGAGTAGCGCTCATGTCTCAAAATGACATTTTTAGGGTTTTTCCAGTCTTTCCAGGAGGCGGAGTAAGTCAAAGTCTCATCTTTGGTCAACATGCTCCTCCATCAAAGTTGTCCTTTTGTATGATCAACAGCTCAAGGTGATCACGGACAGAGAGGTGCAGGTTTGACCTATAACAGATGCCCCCTAATGTGTGAGTTCAGAGGGAAACGATGGTCGAAATACATTATAATCCCAAGCCAGAGGAGGAGCAAGGAACCGCAGAAAGAAGTCACAAGAACACCTGAAACAAAGATCAAGGTCAGCGAGCAATTACATTTTTGACATCATATAGATGTGCAGTGTGATACAACATGATCTCCGATACATAACAAGGATATGTATATATAGCATGGCCACTTAGAATACAAGCGTGGATCCATGCCAAAACTGAGAGATCATAGCCATAACAACAAACTGGATCTATGTCTCATGGAGAGCCGAATATAAGTGAGGCTCAGTCTTGCGCAACTTGGGTGATAACAGACTGAAGTAAAGTCATCCAAAATCCCAAGGTATTAATCCAAAACAACTCTAGGTACAAACCCTAACCATGTGAATAGATGAGCTGATAGTCGAACATGGGGGTATCGTTTGATTACCGGTCATTGATGTATACCGTTAACAAACGTGAGGACTTCCACCGATAATGATGATGGGGCCCAAGGTACCAAGTATGATCCTCCAAGTGTGAATAGATGGATTTGGAGTCGAACACTTGGGGATCCTATCGAAGAAGAGACATTGATGTATTCTCAACATTCAACAATGAGGAAAATTGCCACTCGTGACTGCAATCTCCAAGGTACTAATCGAAACTCTAAACTTCATTCCCAGAGTAAAAATGAGTTGATGTCGATGGGAAGAAGTTCGTTGGAAGGGAGGCCTTAAGGAATCCTCCATCATCCAACTCGAGGAACACTCAACTGGTATGAGCTGATATGGAGTAATATGTAACAAGACTGACACTAGGATGGTTGACACATGAGGTCAAGGTAAATTACAGAATGGCCGACACAGGGTATATGCTTGAATAGTGAGCACGGCACAAAGTGACTCAGGTAGTTTCCGACATAATGGGGTAAATGATAAGCCTGAAATGTAAGAGACATTATCAGACCATCCATATGGTTGGAAGAATAACCAACCGGGGGAGTAAACAACTCGGAGATCAGGTTCACCCTGAGGTCAAAAACTAAACCCAACCGACATGATAGATTCAAGTAGGTGCTGTGTTCAAGGATAGAACTGACTGAACTGCCTTTGACATTGAAGATATGACACATCTTTCTCATCCCTTATTCTTTTTAGATAAAAGAATACCTTTCTTGTTGTTTTAATGAGTCCAAGAAAGAATGAAAACTCAATAGATCCAACCATGTAAAAAGTTTTATCAAGCCCATGGGAGGAAGACTCAGGACCTTCTTCATTGTTTACAGAGTTCGAAGAAGAGATAGAAGATTACTCTATATTACCGATCTCTGTATTTTAATATCGAGCCGAGATCTGTTCTTGCTCGCCGGTCTTTTCAATTTTAAGGAGTCTGAAAAACTTAAACAATAACTCCATATATCTGCTTGTGGATTTTAGTATCAAGCCCAAGCAGATTAATGCTCGCCAGTGTTTTCCTCTTTATAGAGTCTGAAAAACTTAAACAATCCTCTTTTCACCTATCCGTAGATTTTATATCGAGCCCGGATTGGTCTGTGCTCGGTGGTGTTTTCTTGTTTATACAGTTGAAAAACTTAAACATTCCTCTACTTACCCTCTCGTGGATTTCACATCGAGCTCGAGTATGTGAATGCGCGCTTGGTATTTTCGTGTTTAGAGAGCCTAAAAACCCTAAAGAAAGGCTCCAAAAGGTCATTTTTTGTGCAGTTAGTCTCCTCCCCCAAAAAAGTATAAAACAAAGGAAGAAGAACTCTTCTAGCGCATTCAGAAGTATACCTAGAGTATACATTTTCCGTAGTTAATCCACCTAGGCCCTGAAAATGGGTAATTCTATACCTGAGTGGATGAGCCTTCGATTACTTTAATGAGCTCGAAGAGGACAAGCTTGCTCATCAATCTCGTTTAGGTTTAAATAGTCCAAAAAAGAGCTTAAAATGACTTAAAGGTCAGCTTCTGGGATCATAGCTTCATAATCTGCCAAAACTAGGTCTTCAACAAAATATTATTAAACGCGACAAAAATCTCGAATGATATATGAATTTGAACTATTAACTAGTTGACAAGGTCTAACATCGAGAATTTTAATCTTAGGAGATTGATCCTACACAAATTTAAGGAAAAATGAGAGTTGGATAAGTGAACATTAGTATTTCACCATGTGTATGTTTTAATTAATTAATTAGATCATTTTGATAAAATTTGAAACTATAGAGAACTAAACAATGGTGGGTAAAAATTAAAATCCAATTCATATATATAATTTCATTTTAAAACTCAATTTCCAATTTGTTTTTTGTAGGGAAAAAATTGGGGCAAACTTTGCACTTTAAAATCTCCGTGACGATCAATTCAAGCATCCAAACACCATTCTTCTTCCACCAAGTAAGTTAGAATCCTCCCCACTTGCATTTTTATGGTTTAGTTTTTATTTTTTGAGCCTAAAACTGCTTTCCAGGCAATGCTCACAACGTTTAGTGCACGGGCGCTATTGTGTAACAAGAGTAGTAGCGTGTGAAGGAGATGAGCGCTACTATGCTCACAGAGAGTAGCGCCCACACGTTACTTTGTAGTGTACACAGTAGCGCTCAAAACTGAAAATGTAAAAACAACCACCAAGACTGAAAAAAAAAAGTCACTTTTTGTGCAGGATGGTTCTTCAATGGAGGGAGAGAGAACATGAGGACATGGATAGGTTGGCCCTGCAAGACCCATCCACTCTCCACGCTCTCCGAAGATGCGGTTTATTGAAGTTTTACCGAACCGTAAATATGAGGGCCCTAAACAAATTATTTCGAAGACTTATTCATTCGCGGGAAAACTTTGGAGCTTACAATTGATGACATTTATTTCATTACTGGTCTCTCATGGAGGGGAGATGTAATAAATCTGAAGGGGTCTTCTCGTGTGGGCATAGGGTCCATGCAAGAGTACTTGAATACATATTGTGTGGTTGGAGCTGAGAAATCAGGAAGCCAAATCTTGATTTCTACCATTGAAGGCCTCCCCTTGAAGGTGATAGTGAGTATGATTAACCAAGTGGCAGGTAGTGCCTCACTACACCTAGCTTCCAGGCAGTTTATGCATGTTGGTGTACAATGCTTACAAGGTCATGTATACGATTGGTGTACTAGTTTACTGGCGAGCATGAAAGCTCAATTGATAGGTTTCAAATCTGGAAAAATGAAGAATTTTGGGTACGTTAGCATTTTGTGTACTTTCTTCTTTGAGAGGATGCTTGCTATTAGCTTGGGGATGCCTCTACCTGAGGTTAACCCCCGTGAGCCCAAACTAGGCCGTTGGGGTGACATATTCCTCCGCCAGGGTGGTGGGGAAAGTCACTACTGTTATCATACTGATTATTTCTACGGGTGGTGGGAGAGGCAAGTGCCGGCCTTTGAGCAATTTCCATATGCTGGATTGGATTTCCGCTATGATCCAGAATTGGCGCTTCCTCCAGGTGGAGCCTGGGGAGCTATTGGTATGTTTAATTTTGAGAATTATTTAATTTTTTCAAACTTTTCAAGTATTTGATTTTTATGAATGAATTTTGAAGTGCTAAACAAGTGTCATATGCCGATATTGGGCCTGTCCATCCCGAGGGACATCCTACCATCTTTGTGAGGCCAACTGATATTACTACAGTAGATGCTATGTTGGGGACCATAGAGAGAAAAGTGAGTCGGTTGACTCATGAAGTTCATGCATGTCGTATGGATCCGATACCTATTGATATGCAGGAAGATGTAGTTGGGGTGCCCCCAGCATGGCTTAGGGTGCTACGGAAGATAGCTAGGCTAGTCATATGTTATCGCAATGCAGTAGATGATGATGAGGCCCCTCCTTCTCCATAAGAGATGGATACATTCTATGTATATTTTTGAGGCCAATGTGCCCAGTTTTGTACTTTTATGACATGACTTGATAGACTAGTGATCCAAAACTCATATATTTTTTGATACAGTATCGGCTATATACAGTATCGGTTATTTACATGTGTATGTGTTTGAATTTTATGTGTGCAATGTTGTTTATGAAAGTGTATGATACAAATGCCAGTCTAACACATAGTTTTCTAATGAATCATCTAATGCGTTTAAATTTCTTGGAATGTGTTCATATATAATAGAATCAAACTGTCTTTCCAATAGTCTAACTCATAGAAACTAACGTAGCAATCCAGGATCTCTAATCTGGTAGACACCTGTTAACTGAAATACAATTAGTTGTGAGTCAAGTCTTACCTCTAAATGTGAAATTCCATAACTAAGAGCATCTCGGAGAAGTTCTATAACTGCAGTGTATTCAGCCACATTATTCGTGGTGGGACCCAAACAACCCCCCCCCCCGAAGAGACAAGTTGGCCAGCAGGTGAGTAAATGACCCAAGCTGCTGCAGCCAACTGACAAGTGTGGCGACTGGCGCCATCAGCAAATCCTAAGAAGTGTTCGGTCGACATCTGGCACACGAAAACGAAAAACACACATAAGATTAACTAACAAGCATAATGAAAACTAACTCTACAAAAAATATACAGCTATGTTACAAGAAAAAGCACATCAGCCTAAGCATAGTACTTCTTCAGGTAGAACCCATTTCTAGGCTTGGCCAACTTATTACCTTCGTAATCTGCCAGTTCGTAGGCACCTTTTTTCAGTACTTTGGAAATTATATAAGGCTCGAGCCACCTGGACTTAAACTTGCCAGGTCCTAGGGGTTCTTTGTCTTGATCCCAAAGTAGGACCAAGTCTCCTTCCAGGAAAACCCTAGGTCTGACGGACTTGTCATACTATCCTTTGACTCATTTTTTGTGGACCTCGTTTGTTGTGAGCCCATCCCGGCGCTACTCATCTAGATGTTCTAAGTGTAACAAACATTCTTCTAGTATTGAAGTATCCAGTAGTAACTGAATGACTAGTTTTAGTGAAGGAATCTCTCATTCAATCGGTACGACTGCTTCTATCCCATGCACAAGTTGGCAGGGAGAGAATCTGGTAGCAGTCTTAATGTTAGCTCGGTAAGCCCAAAGAGCAGGGTACAACATGGTGTACTAGTTATTTCGACTGGCATTAACAGTTCTTTGCAGTATAACCTTTAAAGTTTTGTTCACTGCTTCGACTTTTCCATTCGCCTGTGGATAGTATGAAGACGAATGTTCTTGTCGAAAACCAAGCATTGTATACAACTCAGTCATCATGCTATTCTGGAAATGACTGCCATGATCCGTCACTATCTCTTTAGGTATGCCGAATCATTCAATAATCTGATTAAACACGAAATAAGCGACAGTTTCTCCATCTTCCTTGACAGTAGGCATTACCTTCGCCCACTTAGTAAAATAGTCAACGGCAATGATGATGTAATGATGTCCTCCAGCCGAAACTGGATTGCAAATCATGTAATCAACCGCCCATTTTGTGAAGGGACCTATTGTAATCATAGGATGAAGAGGAGCTGGGTGTGCCCTCATTTTCTTAGTGAAAAACTGACAAGAACGACAGCGTTTCACAGCTTCCACACAATATTTAAAGATCGTGGGCCAAAAATATCTGGCATGCAGTATCTTTTGAGTTGTTTCCAACCCAGAAAGATGTCCCCCACAAGCTCCACTATGGGCATCATTTAATACTGCTTCGGCTTCTTCTCGATTTAAGCAACGTCGTAAAATGGAATCTACCCGACGTTCATACAAAGTATCTGAGATGATGAGGTAGTTTTTCGCATGGCTTTTGAGCTTGCGTCGCTCTTCTCAAGAAAAAGTAGTAGGACACCTCAAATTCCAGAGATATACTAAGATATCCCCATACCATGGGTCAGAGGAAGCAATGAGGAAGATATGTTCATCTGGGAATGATGATTCTTCCTCAACGTACTCTAGGTCACTCGAAAACTCTGAGATTAACTCAGCGAACACTAGTGATTTCTTCAACTTGGCCGATTGAAAGACCAAATCGAACTCATGTAGGATTACAATCCATTTATTATATTTCCCACCGATGATTCATCGGGTGAGAACGTAGTGGAAAGGATTGACTTCTGCTATCACAGTAGTAGTTCGTAAAAGTATATAGTGACGAAGCCTCTGTACCGCATAGACCGTGGCAAGTGCTAAATTCTCAATGTGCGAATATTTAACCTCAGGGGCTATCAATGCACGAGAAATATAGTAAACAACATGCTCTTGGAGTGTATCGTCCTCCTGAACTAATACTATACCGATTGTATTAAGAGACGCTGCCAGATATAAAAAAAAGTCTTTTGCGTAGTCTGGTGGGCTCAGCAAGGGTGTTGAAAGAAGTGCCTTTTTCAAGGCTTCAAAGGATGCTTGAGCAGCCTTGTCCCACACAAAGTAGGAGTCTTGTTTGAGTAGCCTCATAAAACCTTTGGTAATCTTAGCATAGTTTATGATGAATCTCCGTAAGAAATTAGACCTGCCTTGCAGACTTTGGAGTTGTTGCAAGGTGCGAGGAGGAGGCAGATTTACAATTGCCTCTACTTTCAGCGGGTCGACCATTATGCCACGACTGGAGACAATGAAACCCAGTAGACATCCCGATTCGACACAGAACACACACTTATTAGGATTCAAATGAATCTTATATTGTCTGCATCTTTCAAACACCTATCTAAGATGAGCTGGATGATCCCGTCTCTTTCGAGATCGCGTTGGGAGGTCATCCAAGTAAGGTTCTACTATGTGTTTGATATCATGAAAAGCGAAATTCATTGCACGCTGGAAGGTAGCTCCAGCATTCTTCAAGCCAAATGGAATCTTCCAGTAAGCGAAGGTCCCCCATGGGCAAATGAAAGTTGTTTTATGTTGATCTTCGGGTTTGATTTGTATTTGATTGTATCCCAAAAATATGTTCATGAAAGAGAACATCTCATGTCCCGCACAAGCATCTATGATTTGATCGATAAACAGTGTAGGATAGTTATTTTTCGGACAAGCTTTGTCCAAGTCCCGGAAGTCAGTACAGACTCTAATGGTACCTTGCTTCTTATCAACTGGAACAGGGTTTGAAACCCATTCCGTCATGTCAATCGGATAGATGAAACCGACCTTAAGCAACTTTTCAACCTCCGCCTTGATGGAGGCCGCTTTTCTAGGGTTCACAGAATGGAGCTTTTGTCTCACAGGTTTTTTGTTAGGGTATGCCGTGATGACATGCTCCATGATGGCTAGGTCAATACCTGGCATCTCCTCATATGACCAGGCAAAAATGTCGCTGAATTCTTCGAAAAGTTTAGTATATAGAGCGATCTCTTCTGGAGAATAGTCTGCACCAATAAAAATGTTTTCCACGACCCTGGGTTTGGTGGAAATGTTAATCAGAATTGTTCTCGATATATTAGCCATATTTCCCTCAGCATAAACAATTCTCGAAGTAGAAGGAAAAGATGACAAATCAACAAATCCACCGGGTCTCACAAGGAATACCCCTCTCTCAATCCTGTCTAGATCTGGAAGCATGCAGGACCTGTGATGCATATGTTCCAATGGTTGGTCCAGGCCCATCATGACTTCTAAGATGGATTCATCAGACAGCAAAACCGTGTCTAAGCAATCAAACGAGTGGGTGGAATTCAGTGACCATGCCGGAGCATAGTCCATATCTGACTCAACAGAGACTAGCGGAGTCACGCTATGTTCCATTGCAGCATGTTGTGCTTCCATATAGGCCACTTCTGCAATGGATGGAGGCATAGAAGGTTCTAATGTAGTGGGAAGGATCCAAGGATCAGTTCTTAAACCAACCGTGAATGTTTTGGTAGAAGTACCCACATCATAACGCATAAAAAGAACAGGGGAGGGAAGGTCGTAAGTGCTTATTAACGACCCATAAATCCTTGCTCCTAAACTCTCACTAACCGGGGCGGTTTGATCAACTAAGGGAATTGTGGTTTCTGAAGAAGTCTGGTTGTTTCTCTGAGTGAAAGAAAGTTGATCGACTGTAACGACCTTACCTTCAAACGGGAACATAACAACTCGAAAAACTGCCGATGCAATAGCTTGCATGGCATATGTCCAGCTCCTGCCTAATAACATGTTGTAATCAAGCAGAGTGTCTAGAACTTCTACTTATACAACAACTGTCTTACTGGCCAATGTGACATCAAATGATGGAAAAACCCCGTGTGGACAGAAAATCCTACCATATGTTTTGGGGAAAATGCACCTATAGTTCAGGGGAGAAACTACCAACTTACGGTGATAAAGATAGACTTACAAGAATTCTGCAAGTACAACAAATAAATGAAGAGATTAGGGTTTAGAGATGTAGGCACCTCATTCAGAAGGTTGATCCTAGCTTTGCCTCCCTCGCTCTTCAATGATTATCCAGTGTCGCAATGCCCAGACCTGCAAAACAACTTGATACCTTTCTCAAATACATTTGACCACATATATAATACTGATATCTATAATGGAAAGAGACATCAAACTATAATCAAACAGTAATCAAATCTTAAGACACATTAATAGGTCATATTTGGAAAGAGAAGAACATCTGATCTTTATTAATGAATGAAAGCAAGTACATACAGTTATACCTTCTTTCAAGCTTGACACTTCACGAAACCTAGATTCAAGGTCTCCTGCTTCCGTTCTCCAAGGATCCCAGCCTCTAAGCAATTGTACTAGGGTTTACCAAAACTGAAGCACAAGAGAGGGGATGAGGGTCTCCATTCCTCCATCATAACTTTGTAATTGGGCTTGGTCCTCTCACATGACCCTTCTACCCTCCTTATATAGTCAATGAAGAAGAGGAAAAGAAGTTATAACCACTCAAGAGGTTTCCAAACCAACTTAACTTACTCGAATTTTGAGATTTTGACCAAAACAGGGATGTACGCTACTCTATAGTAGACAAAGTCACATACACATGGCAATGGGAGCTACTTTGAATGAGGAAAAGTCGCGTACACACGCTACTATTATAACAGTGGAGTCGCGCTCATGTTGAAAAATGGACAAAAACATGCTTTTCTGCTTATTTTCAAGAGATGGTTTGGTCTGGAAAAATGTTCCTAAGGGTCATATACATCAAATGGGTCAAGAATGAGGTAATTTCAACCACTTTTAATGTCCCAAATGACTCCTCCATCCACAAATTTCCTGTTGTGTGACTGAACTTGTTCTCAAGAAGTGTCATCATGCGACCAAGGGAAGCAAGTGTCATCACGGATGGAGAGGTGTCATTTCAAGCTATAACAGATGCCCCCTAAGGTATGAGGTCAGAGGGAGTGTGGAAAACGATGGCCGAAATACATTATAAAATGAAAAATTGAATCGTGGAAGAACGGAGAAACCAAGAATCATAGGCTCAAATGAAGTACCTGAAAGCAAAGGCAATGTCAGACAAACTTATCCTTGGGGTAACTGTCCATGTTCAAATGGTGGAACATGATCTCCAAGAGGATACAATAATGATCCAAATACTGATGCATCTATCATGGCCACTAAAATACAAGCGTGGATCCATGAGGAACATAAGTGTAAACATAGCCACATAAATACAAGGTGGATCTATGTCAAAACTGGAGAACATAGCCATAGAGAACAAGCTGGATCTATGTCTCATCAAGAGCCCAAAAAGAGTGTGGCTCAGTCTTGCGCAACTTGGGTGATAACATAAATGAGGTGATGCTATCGAGGATCCCAAGGTCTTCATCCCAAAACAACCCAAGGGACAAACCTATCCATGCGAATAAATGAGTTGATGTCGAACATGGGAGGTATCGTTTGATTACCGGTCGTTGATGTATACCGTTAACAAACGCAAGGGTGTCCACCAATAATGAAAATGGAACCCAAGGTACCTAGTACATTCAAACAAGTGCGAATAAGTGGTCTTGCCGTCGAACACTTGAAGAATCCATTGGAGAGGAGACATTGATGTATTCCCATCTATCCAATAGCGAGGGAAACTACCACTAATGACTGCAATCCCCAAGGTACTAACCGAAACTCTAAACTTCATTCCCAGAGCACAATGAGTTGAATTCGATGGGAAGAAGTCCGTTGGAAGGGAGGCCTTAATGCATCCTCCATCATCCAACACGAGGGACACTCAAAAGGTATGAGCTGATTTGGAGTAGGACTAAACACATGATGAAACATACTGACACCAAGGAATGGCCAACACATGAGGTCAAGGCAACTACAGAATGGCCGACACAGGTTATATCCTTGAACAGTGAGCACGACACAAGAGTGACTTAGGCAGCTTTGAACACAAAAGGACCACGACGCAAGTCTGCAATGTAGGAGACATTAACAGATTCTCCAAATGATTGGAAGACTAACCAAACAAAGGAGTAGGAACTCTGAGATCAGGTTTACCCTAAGGCCAACGCTAGAAACCAACTTGATTGATAGACTCAAAATAGGTGCTTTGTTCAAGGAGATAGTTGACTTGATGCCATCATATTGAAAGATATTTTAACACTCTTCCCTTCCCTTTCCTTTTTCATTTTTTAACGAGCTTGACAAAGAACTAAAGCATGCTCGATAGTATTTTCATAATTAAGGAGTCTAAAAAACCTAGAAGAAAACGCCATACACCTATCCATGGATTTTATATCGAGCCCGGATTGGTCTGTGCTCGGCGGTGTTTTCTTGCTTACAGAGTTGAAAAACTTAAACAATCCTCTATACACCTATCCGTGGATTTTATATCGAGCCCGAGTAAGTGAATGCTTGCTTCGTATTTTCATATTTAGACAGTCTGAAAACCCTAAAGAGAGACTCCAAAAAGGTCCTTTTTCGTACAGTTAATCTCCTCCCCCAAAAAAGTATAAAACAATGAAAGGAGAACTCTTCTAGCGCATACAGGAGTATACCTAGAGTATACCTTTTCCGTAGTTAATCCACTGAGGCCCGAAAAAGGGGTAATTCTATACCTGAGTGGATGAGCCTTCGGATACTTTAACGAGCTCGAAGAGGACAAGTTTTCTCGACAAACTTTTCCTATTTAAGGAGTCTGAAAAGGGCTTAAAAGAACTCCATAGGGATCTTTTCCGTAAAGGTTTAACGAGTCCGGAAAAGTAAACTCATGACCTCCTTATTGTTTTTAACGAGCTCAAAGGAGATACATAAAATGCTCACAACTTCCTTACTATTTTTAATGAGCTCGAAGTGAAGATGAAAGAAATTCTCATAGCCTCCTTACTGTTTTTAACGAGCTCAAAGGAAAGGTGGAAGACTGCTCGTAACCTACTTACTATTTTTAACGAGCTCGAAGTAAAAGAAGAATGCTCGAAACCTACTTACTGTTTTTAACGAGCTCGAAGTAAAAGAAGAATGCTCGAAATGGGAGTAGATGAGTGTCATGGATATGCAAAACTAGCTCCAAGCGCATGGAACAAAGCTATGCCTAATGCAAGGAACATGAGCAAGATAAGGACACTCAGGGTGTGTCTCCTCCAGGTAAAAGGTGTCAAATTGCAAAGGCAAAATGATACATGGCTTAGCGAAAATGAGATCAGAGATGGAGGCTTATATAACGAGCTAAAAGCGTGGAAGCCGGCTTGAGGTGCATTAGTGCAAGCGGGATCATAACAGATGCATATGCAACTTGAACGTAAAGATGGGAGCCTTATCAGGGATGGCCAGAAATATATGAGGAAGAAAAATATGAGGCTTCTTCTTAAAGTCATGGTAAATCTAAAAAGGCTCCCAAGCCTATGAGAAAAACTCAGCATGGGCACCAGAATGGCATAAGGGTGCTGACTAGGGTGACCCATGTTAGGTAGGCTCTGTTGTCGGACTAGTGCACAATGCATAAAAAGATGGCTAACACACCAATATCCAACAGGTTCGACCCTATGGCGAATTCAGATGGAAAAAGGTTCAAATGCAACATAACAGCGGGGAAGCCTAAACCTATATGCAAGGTTCCGAATATACATGACATGGTTGCACAAGGTGTCGAAAAGGACCAGTAAACAAGTATACATCCAGCTAAGAATCCTGTCTCCAAGAAACATTAGTACCAGGATCATATCTAAAACATATGTAAGGAAATACCCGATACAAGTCACTGTGGTAGAAAAACTTTCAACTTCACTATCATCAACAACAGGCATAAACAAGGCATAGTTTTCAAATGAAGACTCTATGGTACCCAAGCCCGAGGACTTACAATCAACAAGATCAAATTCAGGATGAAGATCAAAGTTGAAGGACATGATGGAATTTGCAGGAACAAATTCATCATCATGGGAGTTGAAAATTCTAGAAGCAAAATCAAACTCAGCAGGAACACCAATTTGCGAATCTATAGGAGAGTCCAAAGACTCAACAATAGGAAGCTCAGACTTTAAGGTCAAACCGGGGCTGGACATAACTGCGACTGGATCAACATCCAAATGAATGGCAGACTGTACTATGGACTCTAGGAAAACTTCATCGGAAGGAGGTATATCATCCCAGATAGAACACATATCTAAACATTCAGATGGAGGTGTCACTTGGTCAAAAGATAGGACCAAGTCCCGAGAAGGTAAGCATGAACTCAAAGACTTCTTCTCAGTAGCAGTTGAACTCAAGGAACAATACGCCACATAAGGCTCATGTGACATAGTAGTGCCTAATGACGAGGGATCAGACTGGTCTTCAGTTGGGTAATAAGGAGGATCAATGAATGAAAGCTGGTCGATGGTGACAATGTTTTCATTATGAGGGAAATGCATCACACGAAAAAGCGTAGACACCACAGCATGCATAGCATAAATGTAATCATGCCCAAGGATCATATCAAAGTACACAGGGTCCTTTAGAACCATAAAATCAACTAAGACTATTTTTCCACCCAAGGTAACAGGTGCCTGACGGAGGAATCCGATCGGTTCACTAGGTCTTCTATCGAAGGTCAACGACCAATTAATAGCTGGAATAACATTAGGGAAACCCAAATCTCTCCAAGCATAAGCGGATAAGATACTAACAGAAGCACCTTCATCAACAATGCATCGATCAACCGTATGGTTCCCGATATCAACCTTTATCTGGAAAGGTGTCAAAGAAGGAAGACGAGGCTCGGCTAGACTATTCCAATCAAAGGAAACAATCCTAGGGCTTGCTAGGGGTTCACATGGCACAGATGAAGTGCCCCCTTTTTTAGGAATATCCAAACTGGTAATGCAAAGGACTTTAGCAGTAGGTGCATCAATCTCTGAAGGACTGATGGGATCGGTCGAAGATTGCATCGATTCGATCACTTCACTCTCCGAAGGAAGAGTGGGGTCGACCAAAGATTGCATTGGTTCAACCACTTTATCAACCAAAGGTTGATCTGACTGCAAGGAATCTATAGACAACTCAGGAACAGAGGTTCCTTCAGACATGGACCACACTCTTCGTGCCTCTGGAATGGCAGGGCATCGATGAGTAAGGTGATCTCCCTTACAAAGTTTACAAGGGAACTTTGGTTTCCGTCCTATAGGTTTAGACTCCTTTACAACGTCAGTACTCTCAGCATGACTAGCATTGGCTGACAGCTTGCCCCCAGCATGACTCACAGAGGCTGGTTGCTCAGAAGCAGAAGACTTTTGAACTAAGGACCACACTTTTTGTACTTCTGGAAGTACAGGGCACAATTAAGTAAGGTGATCTCCCTCGCAAAACTTACAAGGGAACTTAAGCTTCTGTTTGTTGGGTTTGTCGACAATGTCAACTCCCTCAGCATGACTTGCAGTGGTTGATCTGGTGTCTCCAGTATGACTCACAGGAACTGGTGACTTGTCATTAATATGACTAGCAGTGATCAATGACATGTCCTCAACATGACTGACAGTGGTTGAAGACAAACTTTTAGTATGATTTTCAGTGACTAAAAGTTTTCTCCTAGCATGACCTCCAGAGGCTGGGTAGGTGCCCCCTGCATGATTTGCAGAGGTAGGGTGCTTGCACCTAGCATGACTTCCAGAGGCTGGGTTACTGCCCCCTTGTTTCCTATTCTTCCTCCGTCTATTCCTTTTAGACTGCTGGCTACTAGTATTTCTACTTTCGCCACATGAGGTAGAAGGAGGAGGAGAAGATGTTACTAGCAAGGGAGGCACAGGGTTCTGATGCTCTTGATTTGAGGTGCTCACAAAAGAAGCGTCAGGAGCATGCAAGACATTCGGAGTGGAAAACAACCAAACCGGCAGCCCAATAGTGAATCCAGGAAGATTCAAAGTAGCCATTAAGGGAGTACCAATGTTTCCAATGAATGGAACAGCACAAGGATCCCTTGGAATAGGGGTACCTTGATTGGCACTCACCGGAATGCTAGACATAGTTTCCTGCTCAAATGAACAAGAAGTTCTCTAAGGAAAACTAAAACAAGTAGCACAAAGAGCACACCACTAAAAAAGGTCCTAGGTAAATCAAACCAGGCAAACAAATGCCTTCCAGAGAAGAGTCTGGGATGATGAGGGCCCAGAACAGATCAACGAAGGATGAAGGACAGTTACCCGGGGTCCACAATACAATGACTAAGGGTACAGGCGCTGGAATCACCCAACCGCCCTCCCAAAGACCTGCAAGGGATTTCCTCCCATGTCTGTCCTAGGTACATCAGATATACCCTCCGCTGTCACCTGTGTATGAACCTAGAGTTTGATACTAAGGATACCACAACACCGAAAACTCCTGGGGGAACAGTCACCGGTCGAATCAGAAAGCGTGGGTAGGGTAACTAAGCCCGAAACTTGAAAGAGTCCCCAATATGCAATCCAATCCTGGCGTATGCTTGAACAGAAAGTAGGAGGAGTATTCCCAACAATCTAATCTCGCAATGACCTACTGCATAGATCCCAGGCAAGTTTTGAGTGAGGTGGGTTTACCTATGATAGTCTCACTACGATTTTTGCGTAATGTGTGATCTTGGGTGGTTTAAGGTGTTTTAAACCCAAGATCCTAACCAAGACTAGTTGGTGTAGTGTAACCTATAAAAGAAAATGTTACTAGTACATTTTATTAGGGTTCATTTTAAAGGTTACTTGCTTACTCAAAAAGGTAGTGGGTGTGTGAGAGTGGTTATAATAATTATAGAGTACTGAAAATGAAATATTTACCACCAAACAAATCTTTTCTTTTCAATGCAAGTCTTAAAATTCTGATCTAGAATGCATGTGCAAATGCAATTTTTTAATATTTCGAATGCGAAAAAGGGTAAAAATAAAGTCTAAATGTACAAAATTAAACTCAAAACCTAAGAATGCAGCTACTCAAGCAAATAGGTATGCAAAAGAAAACTTGTTCTTTTTGATGCAAAGCACTCTAAAATCTTTGAAGCCACTTGCAAGGTACTCTATTCATAAAATGAATCGAAATTCTTTATGCTTTTCAAAGGTAAGAAACAAAAACTGAAACTACCCTACTATCAAAGCAAAGCAAATAAACTTTCAGATTCTCTTTATGAAACAATAAAAGCTATCAAATATGACTTTCAAATTCTTATTGATGTAAGCATGCCAAACATTGGGAAAAGAGTACGAAAACTACTTTTAGACCCAAACGAAGCAAATGACCTACGAAGAAGTATGGTTTGGTAAAGTCAGGCCTGCACATAAACAATGCAAACAAGGTCTTGAACAACAGCCAAAACACTTGATCTTTCACTACAAAAGAAAAACTAAAAGCATAAGGAAGGATAAGAAACCAACCTAAAAGAGAAATTTCACTCAAATAGATACAAACAGGGTCAAGAAGACGCAAGAGGTTTCGAATCTAGTGGAAATGGGGCAAGCAAGTTCAGTCAGACTCAAATTAGGGTACAAAACACCAAACAGGTCCACAACCCCCCAACTTAGGTCAACAAACCCCAAAACTTTCCAAACAAGCCCAAATTGATCAAAAGAGGTTCAAATCATGAATGTAGGATCAGTACAAGGATGGGAGACCACTTACAGTGCTTTAACTCAGACCTTTTGTCATCAGGGACCCAAAAAAATGCAGCCACAACCCCCAGATTTGGGTCCATAACCCAAAAAATCAAAAACACTCAAACCAAGATTTTGAGCACTACTGTGTATGAAGGAAACTAGCGCTCATATCAGTATGGGCACTACTATGTAGAGGAAAAGTAGTGTATGGGCGCTACTGTGCGGTACAAACAGTAGCGTACAGGTGGAAAAAGTTGGAAAAATGGGGTTAAAAACACCACACCCGGGTCCACAAGGGTTTGCAAGGGCTGGGAAGGGTCTGTAAGAGCCAAGAAGGGTCAAATAGAGCCTACTAACTGATCCTAATCAAGAAAATGAACAAATACCATCAAACAAGACTGAAGAAATGACATTGGATACCCCTAAGCAGTTAGGCTTTCCCCAGCGGAGTCACCATTCTGTTGTGGGGAAAATGCACCTATAGTTCAGGGGAGAAACTACCAACTTACGGTGATAAAGATAGACTTACAAGAATTCTGCAAGTACAACAAATAAATGAAGAGATTAGGGTTTAGAGATGTAGGCACCTCATTCAGAAGGTTGATCCTAGCTTTGCCTCCCTCGCTCTTCAATGCTTATCCAGTGTCGCAATGCCCAGACCTGCAAAACAACTTGATACCTTTCTCAAATACATTTGACCACATATATAATACTGATATCTATAATGGAAAGAGACATCAAACTATAATCAAACAGTAATCAAATCTTAAGACACATTAATAGGTCATATTTGGAAAGAGAAGAACATCTGATCTTTATTAATGAATGAAAGCAAGTACATATAGTTATACCTTCTTTCAAGCTTGACACTTCACGAAACCTAGATTCAAGGTCTTCTGCTTCCGTTCTCCAAGGATCCCATCCTCTAAGCAATTGTACTAGGGTTTACCAAAACTGAAGCACAAGAGAGGGGATGAGGGTCTCCATTCCTCCAGCATAACTTTGTAATTGGGCTTGGTCCTCTCACATGACCCTTCTACCCTCCTTATATAGTCAATGAAGAAGAGGAAAAGAAGTTATAACCACTCAAGAGGTTTCCAAACCAACTTAACTTACTCGAATTTCGAGATTTTGAACAAAACAGGGATGTACGCTACTCTATAGTAGACAAAGTCACGTACACATGGAAATGGGCGCTACTTTGAATGAGGAAAAGTCGCGTACACACGCTACTATTATAACAGTGGAGTCGCACTCATGTTGAAAATGGCCAAAAATAGGCTTTTCTGCTCATTTTCAGGAGATGGTTTGGTCTGGAAAAATGTTCCGAAGGGTCATATACATCAAATTGGTCAAGAATGAGGTAATTTCAACCATTTTTAATGTCCCAAATGACTCCTCCATCCACAAATGTCCTGTTGTGTGACTGAACTTGTTCTCAAGAAGTGTCGTCATGCGACCAAGGGAAGCAAGTGTCGTCACGGACGGAGAGGTGTCATTTCAAGCTATAACACCATCAAATGCAGTAAGTAGTGTGTTAGAAGGGGCTAACTTAGGCAAAACCAAAGCTTTCCAACAGGAAATTGACATTACGCAGGTTGACGCGCCCTCATCTACGACAGCTCGTCTGATGGTCATTGGGCCATGGACGACTTCAATCTGAAGAGCAACGTGGTAGGGAAATCGGTATTTGATATCAGCCATATCAAATCGCGCAGACATGTTAGAGGATTCCATACTTCCAATAGCTGACAGAAGTGCATTCCGTTGTAAAGGACAACTTTGCAAGACTTCTAAGGTAGACATGGCACAAGGGATCTGGGCTAAATCTTCAACCACATTGTAGTTGGAGGCAGCCCGAGTGTTGGGATTGTGCGATGCCCGTTTCAAGACACCTTTCGAGATCTTGGGCATTGGGTCCACATTTATGTGGAGTGGAGTGGAGGATTCTGGAATCTATTTATCCTTTTTCTGTTCATCCGAGGTATAATTCCTAGCTCTCGTTTGTAAGAGTGCATCCGAATTAACCATGTTAATAAAGTTTGATCAACCGTAGCATGTGTAGTGCCCCCAGTGTTGGAGGTGCCAGAAGCTGAGATCTACCCCTTAGGGAATGTATCTTTCAGTACGACAGGCTTATTTTCTTGTAATAAATTATGGGATTCTTCAGGCAGAAGGCATTGGTGTGTAAGGTGGTCCTGCTTGAAAAGTTTACCAGGGAACTTAACCTTCTTTTTCTCTTTGTTACCCTCCTTGGCATTCTCTTTTTTGGGATTTTGATGGTTCCCCTCTCCTTTCTTGCCCTTCTTTTTGTTATTGGGTTTCCGAGGGCCCTTTTGATTGTTCTGAACCTGGTTGACAGATTCAGAAGTAGAAGGAGAGGTTGTGACAGAAGAAACTTCAACAGTCGATTGTTTGACAGATAAGGCATGAACCTGTTTGGTCAATGATTCGAAAGCTATAGAGTCAACTAAACCCACTATGCCGTCAGCATGTGGTCTAGGTTTAGGTCTACTCAGATCGGTATTCGATCACGGTGCATCAGGTATGATCTCATATAGTAAGCCAGATTGTGCATAATCGAGATCTAACTACTGGGTCCGTAGGATTGCTTCTTCCTCATTAGGAACTCCAGAAGTAGCTACTTCCTTAGAAATGTAAGGAAGGAGTGATTTCAAATAACACTCAAGAAGGAATTCTGGAGGTATGTTGGCTTTAATGAGCCTCTTCCGTCTTCGCCACTCCTGAATGTGATCAGATAAATGAGTGGCTTTATTTTGCCTAAATGTAGACAAAAGGTCTATTTCGACATCATACCGAATAGGAAGTTGGAAGTGATTCAAAAAGAAAGTCGCGAGATCCCCAAAATTAAAGAATGTAGCTGCAGGTAACTCAATGTACCATTTGGCTGCAGCACCGGTTAAAGTCCTTTGGAACAGTCTCAATCTAATGGAATCTTCATTTAATGAGTTTGAGGAGCACCATAAATGGAAAGTAGTGACATGGTCACCAGGGTCTTCACCTGTTTTTCCTTCGAACTTTGGAATGTCTGAAGGTAACTTGGTAGGAACTGGTGGCCATGTAGCGTTATGATACACTGGATCGTTGGTCAGCTTGGAAAGATCTGGAAAATTTAAAGTTGCCAGAAATGGTAAACGAGGCCGGTAAGACGGTACTTGATAAGTTGGGGTCGAAAATGGGGAACCACCCATAGCTTGACCTGTGAACTACTGGTAGGGGATTCCCCCAGCCGTCTGCTGGTAGGAGTTTCCCTCGACCATCTGTTGGTAAGGGTTTCCCCCGGCCATAGGCTGATAGGGGTTTCCACCTACCATCTGTTGATAGGGGTTGCCCCCTGCCATCTATTATTGCGCGAAAGTATTATTGAAATTTCCCCACCCATATGAAAGTGGGTTAGTGCTCTGTGGGTTCATCCACTATGGCTGGGTGTTAGTCCTGCCATATTGCTGGTTAAAAATGTTACCCCCTCCTCCTGAAAATAAGGAAAAAGAGATGTTACCTGCAGGTATATTACCTTGATTCATGTTAGGACCTGCAAAGGTATTAAAACCAGTTGTAGCTGACATAGACGGTGCAGTCATGGTACTCATGACAGGCACAGTTGCAGAAGCACTTGGCCCTACAGCGAGTTTGGAAATACAAGTACTGGGTATATGATATGACGGTTGAAACACAAGAGGTGTCACTAAATTGGATGTACTGTTAGGTCCAAAAGTAGGTGTAGAGGTAGATGCCATAGTTGTTGAACTTGACATACCTAACGTGCCAGTATTAAAACTGAAGGACGGAGTGGACACAGAGGTTGTCTGTGCCAAACTCAGTGTAGCAGTAAAATGGGGATTTACAGTGTTAGTGTTCATACCTATGGTGGGAGTTTGTGGAACTCCCTGTTTGCCTCCTGGATTAGACATAAAATGTCCAGGTGAGAAATTTTATGCACCGTAATCAGGTTGCTGGAAACCAACAGGTAACATAAGTGGATTTCTAGGATTAGTCAGAGGAGGATTAAAGGGAGTGTTGTACTCCGCAGAAGTGAGATCTTCAATCTCAACTGAACTAAAATGTCGCTTATCTGGAGTACCCGGTTGTGGTTCCTCGGGAACCTCTATTTCAGGGTTTTCTGTTGCAGTTTGTTGTTCTTCAGGAAACTCAATTTTAGGTGGTAGTTCCTTAGGAATTTCTATTTCAAGATTTTCCGTTGTAAAAATTTCCTCAGGAAGTTCTATTTCAGGAATGGTTTCCAAAGGAACACTGGGATTTACCCGCTGTCGTCTAGCTGGCGGTAATGGTTCTGTTCTAAGTGGCAGAAGGTTTTGAAACCTTCTCGATCTACGAAGTTCTTGGTTCTCCACGATTATATATAAAAATAAAACTAGAAAACCTAGTGGCCACTAAGACTAGGGGGCAGACAACACGCCAACTAAAAAGTCCTAAGTATGCAAACCAAGCAAACAAGATGCCTTCCGGAGAAGATTCTGGGATGATGAGGGCCCAGAACAGATCAACGAAGGATGAAGAACAGTTACCTGGGGTCCACAATACAATGATTAAGGGTGAAAGTGCTAGAATCACCCAACCGCCCTCCCAAAGACCTGCAAGAGATTTCCTCCCATGTCTGTCCTAGGTACAACAGATATACCCTCTGCTGTCACCTGTGTATGAACCTATGGTTAGATATTAAGGATACCACAACACCGAAAAATCCGGGGGGAATAGTCTCTAGTCGAATCAGAAAGCGTGGGCAGGGTAACTGAGCCTGAAACTCAAAAGAGTCCCCAAACGCGATCCAATCCTGGTATATGATCGAAATAGAAAGTAGGAGGAGTATTCCCAACAATCTGATCTCACAAGACCTACTGCATAAATCCCAAGCAAGCTTTGAATGAAGTGGATTTACCTGTGATAGTCGAACTACGATTTTTGCATAATGTGTGATCTTGGGTGGTTTAAGGTGATTTAAACCCAAGATCCTAACCAAGACTAGTTGGTGTAGTGTATCCCTAAAAAAGAAAAATTGTTTCTATTTAATTTTATTAAATATTTTTAGGGCTGTTATTACTCAAAAGGTAGTGCGTTTGTGTGGCGTGGTTGCAACAGAAAAGCAAAAGTGCATAAATTCTAACTTTCGACAACAAAAACTTTTATTTTTTCATTTAAAGTTCTTTCTAAACTGAAAAACTGAGTAAATCTAATCAAATTTCTTTTGAAATTGTAAACAAAATAATCTATGCTATCTTGTAACAAATATAATCCTTATTAATCCTAAGCTACCAATCTTTTGCTTTTTTCTGTTATTATAAACGAAAAAGAATTATAAACATGGAAAGAAAATAAGACTTGTGTGCAATGTGTAAGTATGGCTAAAAATGGTTTCTAAGCTTACAGCTGTCAAGGCACTAACTCAACAAAGACTTTTCCTACAGTTTTTTTGCAAAATAAAAATCCTTCATACTCGAAAACAAAGTGGGGAGAAAACAAAGGAGAAAGATACTTAAAACTAGGAATCAAACACCAAAGGACTGACCCAAAGCATCAAACCCTAACAAGACCACTATGCCAAGCAAACTGTAGGCAAGAAATCTAACAACCACCCTAGTAACACAAGGACTAAGAAATGAATCAACCTAAAGCACTTTAAACACACTTCAAACCGGAAGAGACAAAAAGTCAAGGAAAGTTGGAACTCAACAAGTTCGGAAGACACCCTAAAGGCTCCAGAACAGACCAAACCCTAAAACAAAAGATAAGGTAGGTATAGGGCAAACAAATGTTGCTACAAACAGTGAATGCAAAGCATATAGGTTTGTAGGTCAGCAACACACAGTCAAGGCAGAAATAAGCAGAAAGTGTTCACTAAAGAACAAAGCCTAGTCTTCAAAAAGAGTTATAAATAGTCCAAACATTCCACAAGTAAGAAAGCGATCTAAAGATGGTAAAAAGACTCAAAGAAAGGTTCTAAGACTCAAAGAAAAGTTATAAACCTCAAATACCAGTCAAGGAGATCTAAAACAAAGTAAGAAGACCACCCAAAAGGGCAGAAAACTCAACCAAACAACTAATAGAAGGCTACAGGAATATACCCTACTGTGCAGTAGGAAAACTAGCACTCCTGAAGAGATAGGCACTACTGTATGTATAGCAAAGTAGAATATGGGCGCTACTCTATGTATAACAGACTAGCGCCCAGCTCTTAAAAAGTTAAAAACTGACTTTGAAAAGATGTAAAAAGACTGAGTGAAGCAGAGAAAAACAAGCAGGGGGTACCTACAGGGTCTCTCAGCACATTAAAGGAGTTAAAAATGGTTCTGGGAAGACAAATAAGAAAGGTTTCCTAAAGAAAAAACAAAACTATCCCCAGCGGAGTCGCCAGTCTGTTGGTGGGAAAAACTACCCTATAGTAAGGAAACAGATACTATCAACTGAAAGGGGATGACAGGTAAGCATATTAACTCTGTTACAGAGATGTTTATGAAAGGAAATAGGTTATAGGTCTTGAGAACATACCTTTCAAATTACGTTCGATCCTAGCTCTTATTCGATCTTGCGCTCGATCCTCAAGTCAACCTCCCGTTCAATAAACCTACAATACATGTACCTTTCTCAGCGTATCATGGATAATATATAATGATGAAATAGACAAAGCAATTTAAACATCCAATATTAACCAAAGCAGATCCAAACAAGTATATAACTTCAATGAACACTTAATTTGGGACAAGAAAGATGCTTCAACCTTTTATTGTCAAATGCAAATTGATGATACAAAGTATACCTGACTTTGTCACATGCTCATGCAACCTGATCCTGGGCTCCTGCTCTTCTCTGGCTTGGATATCTTCTAGCATAACCTCCTCCAATGCAAGCTTCTCTTTAAAAGTTTCTCAATAGCATTCATGTCTCTAACCCCTCTCTTTATTCTTCCTTGTATTTATAAGACAAGGGAAGCAGTTCAGGTCGAGAGATGGTTATGGAGGAAGTTGGGAAACCAACTGCAACTAATTCTCTTTGTGAAATTAATTATTTTTTGATCATCTTTTGAGGTGTACGATACTATTTCTCAGTGAAGTAGTGCTCAGGGCGCTACTATAGTGTTTTGAAACTAGTGCTCATCACTTTTTGAATGTTGAGCGCTACTCTGTTGAAGAGGAGTAGCGCTCATGAGGCTTGAGCGCTACTATTTCACACTGGAGTAGGGTACAGGCGCTAGTCTATTGAAGTAGAGTAGCGCTCATGTCTCAAAATGACATTTTTAGGGTTTTGCCAGTCTTTCCAGGAGGTGGAGTAAGTCAAATTCTCATCTGGGGTCAACATGCTCCTCCATCCAAGTTGTCCTTTTGTGTGATCAATAGCTCAAGGTGATCACGGACGGAGAGGTGCAGGTTTGACCTATAACAAATAATCAAACAAATGAATGAATGCAATAAAAAAAAAATAGACTAAAGAATCTAATGAAAGAAAACAACAACTCAAAACAACTCAAACAAAAAGGTAAACTTAGAAAAGCAAAACAACATTTATTTATGTACCAAAAGTGTCCCTAGACTTACGTGAAGTACTGCTTCAAAGCAAGGCCGTTGACAGGGAGGTTTTCTTCCTCCCCTTCTAATTATTTCAGTTTGTATGTCGACAGACCGGGATTCTCCGAAATTTGGTAAGGGCCAAGCCATAATTGTTGAATTTTTGTGTGCTTTCCCTTATCATCATGTGGGTGATCCCACTTCAGAACCAAGTCACCTATTTCAAAACTCCTTTTTCCATATTTTCGCTTATCAAACCACCTCTTGACAATGTTTGGTGTTAGTGGAACCTATCTTTGGCTTTCTGCCATGACTCTTCAAGCTTCAATAGGGTGTTAATTCTTGATTGTAGGATTTCGCTGCTGGAACCGCGAGAGGCTTGGGATAGCTGTAAGGATGAGAGCAATATGTTAGGCGGGAGTATAGCCTCCTTCCCATAGATTAAAGTGTAAGGGGAAACTCCTAAGGAATTCTTTGGGGTAACCCTATCTTCCCAAAAGGCGTTTAGAAGCATGACATGCCAATTTCTTTGATTCTCAATAACAATTTTCTTAAGGATCCGGATGAGATTTTTACTTGTGGATTCAACTAGTCCATTTCCTTGGGGATAATAATTTGATGAATACTGTATTTTAATAACTACGTCTTCATTCACTTTACGCAGAGTAATGGCTTCTATCCACCGAGTGAAAAATTCATAGCCGTAAGAATATACTGATGTTGCAGCGAAGAGTTCATATTTTTCTCTCCAATAACATCTATGCCCCATTGCTGGAATGGTTCAAAGATAATAATTGGCTGTAATGGTCCTGCTGCCTTCGACAATCTGCTAGCACTTCTTTGGCATAGATCGCAATTCCTGGTATAGGCATGAGCATATTTGAAGAGAGTGGGACAATAGTAACCAACTCTGAGTATTTTATGGGCCATTGTATCTCTAGAGTAGTGTCCCCCAGTAGGGCCATCATGTAAATCTTTGACCACTTTATCAACGTCTTCTTTCTCAAGACATCTTAGAAATATCCCATCATAATTATTTCTAAAAAGTATTCCATCGATTATTTGATAAGATGTTGATTTCAATTGGAGTGCCCTTCTCTGTTTAGGATTCCAGTGTTCCGGAAAATATCCTTGCTGCAAATAATACACTAGGTCCCTATACCAAGATTTAGGAGCGGTGAAAATAGGACATACCTCAGTGAGATTCAATTCGGCTTCATTTTCCCACTTATGCTCATGACTTATTTGGTTCGCTATGAGTAACTTACACAATCCTTGACCTTTAATAATGATGGCTGGTTTGAACTCCAAATCATACTCTTAAAGAGCAATGACCCAGTTTCCTCTCCTTTCACCCAATTCCTTCTGTACAAACAGAGATCTAACAACAGGGTGAGGTACTATGAATTTTGTTCTGTTCTTTAGGATATACGTCCTGATCTGTTTTACCACTTTAAATACTGTATATGCTTTCTTATCCACAGCGGGGTAATTCAGATCAGCACCCTGCAAACCAGTGCTCATGAAGGATATTGGGTATTTGTCTCATGATTCTCCCTTCTAAGTGAGCACAACTGCGAGAGACTTATCTGAAGAGAAAGTGTACATGATGAAATCCTTTTCAAAATATGGACTTCTTAAAGAAGGCACGTTAGCTATGACAGTTTTAATGTCTTTAAACGCAATCTTCTCTATGTCAGTCCATTTAAATTGCACACTCTGCTTTACCATTTGCTACAAAGGTTTCACAATCTGAGCGAAATATGGTACAAACCTTCGAACAAAGTTTATCATGTCCATAAAATATTGCATAGCCTTTTTTGTTATGGGGCATGGGAATCTTGCTTATAGCTTGCACTCTCTCTTGATCTATTGAGATTCCGCTTCTTTTAGATGATATGACCTAGAAGCTTACCCTCAAGAACAACGAAAACACTCTTCTTGGGGTTAAGAGATATAACATATTTCCTGTAGCGATAAAAAATTTGTTTTAAGTGGAAAACATGGCCTTCCCTTTTCTTTGAAAAGACTGTCACATCGTTTAGATAAATGACCACACAGTGGCCAACCAATCCTTGGAACGCCATGTCCATGGCTCTCTGAAATGTAGCTTCCGCGTTTATCGAGCCGAATGGCATTCTGCAATATGAAAAGGTTCCCCACTTTGTACGGAAAGTTGTTTTGAGTCGGTCTTCTTCCACTACTAGTACCTGATTATATCCAGAGAAACCATCTAGTAGAGAGAATAGTTCTGAACTTGATACCATCTATAAAATCTGCTCCATTGGTGGCACAGGGTAGTTGTCTTTATCAGATGCTTTGTTCAAGTTCTGAAAATCCACACACAATCTTATCTCTCTCGACTTCTTCCGTATAGGGACTAAATTAGCAACCCATTCAGAGTGTCAGACTTTAAAGATGATCTTAGCATCCAGCAACTTCTTCAATTATTTATGTATTAATGGTTCAAGTGTCAGATGCATTTCTCGCAATTCCTGCTGAAATGGTTTCACACCTGGCTTCATTGGTATTATGTGTTGTATGATGCGAGTGTCATATGTTTTCAGATCTTCATAATTCCACGCAAAAACATCTTTATATTGCTAAAACAGTCTGATGAACTTATCTCACTCTCCTGGAGAGCAACATTTACTAAGATTGACAAATTTTGGCTCAGCTTCTCTGCCTAGGTTTACCAATTCATGCTGCATGGAGGAGCTATTATTTTTGAAATTTGTTGGCCTCTTGAACTTGTTCTATAAATCAAACAATCCTTCTAGAGTCCTTATTCCTTTCAGCATAAAGTTTCCTTTAGCCGCATCTTTATTCTGCAAATCCAAATCGTGCCGATCTTCATCGATTATAGATTCTTGGAAAGCATCTGCATTAGTTAAGAAGCTGATAATTTGATAATCATCATCAAACACTCTCATATTTGTAATGTAATCAGGTATAGATGGACTGAAAATCAATTCAATAGAGCATTTGTTATTTGTAGGGACTAATCTGGAAGCAGAGGTAGCTAACAAATCAGCTGCAACATTCTGTAATCTAGGAATATAATTTATATTGAAAGCATCGAAATGCGAAATTAAATTCTAGATTTCAGATTGATAACCTTTTAAGTGCGGTGAAAGACAATGGATTGTATCTCTTACTTGTCTGACAAATATCTCTGAATCATTGAAGTCTTTTAAATATTTGACATCCAAATTAATAGCCTTCTTTAATCCTTGAACTAGAGCTTCATATTCTATTGTGTTATTTGTGCATTCAAACTCTAGTCTACAAGATAAAAAAGTTTGTTTTGTTCAGGGTCAATCAGAACACAACCGGCTCCAGATCATTCCTGGGTTTTGGAACCATCAAAGTATAAAACCAAAAATATGTTCTCCGTTTCAACTAAGTTAGTATTGTTACCACCTAAGTCATTGATTAATTCTACTATGTTACAATCAATATCATCAGTTCATGAAAAATGAAGGAGATCGGACTATTCGTCTACGTCATGGCTAACATCTGTTGATTGATAATTCCCTTGTTCAACCTCTGAAAAGTAATTTCCCAACATTGAAGACAAAAAATTCACAGCTTCGTTATTTTCTTCCAGTTGAGTCACATTGTGCTTCATATGAGGCTCTCTCAGTATCTTGATTTGATTTTGTCTGTTTTGGTATGGCAACCACAAGTGAGACCAGTCTGTTGCAAAGTAACCATTTAGTTTCGTAGACCAGTCCCTGCTTAGTATTAATCCACAAGCTTCAGGTATATCGACCACCATAACATCTATGAATTGGAATACTCTAGGATCTGCAGACAGTCTAATAAGTACATCTTTCATTTCTCCAATTACTTTAACAGTAGTCCTATCTAACTGTATGATCTGAGATGGGGATGGTATTGGATGTCCATTAATTTTCTTACAGATCGATAATGGCATAACATTCAAAGAAGCCTTGGAATCTACCAAACAATTGTGTACGTTATGATTAAAAATTTCAAAGGTCAACAGGAAGGGCAGGGTCTGAGATTTTGATTTTCCTCCGATACTAGCTAATTCGTTTATCTTAGTATCTACTTCGGTGTTTCCTATGGTACTACTAGATTGTGGATCAAAAGATTCTAATAATTTCTTTCTTTACTGGGGCATATTACACAATTCAAATATAGAAATATTTTCTTTCATTTTCTTGATATCTTCAATTATGTCATACCCCATGTTGTATTCTTCTGGGCTTTTCCCACCATTCCTTGTTTTGTTCATTGTGACCTTTGCCTTTTCATTAATTATTGGGCTTGTCTCTTTAACCACCGTAGGGTTTACTTTAGGTTGTGGATGAATGAAAGTTATGTTCCTCTTGGGTATTTCTTTTGCAACCCTAGGTTTAGGGACAACTGGGCTTTCATCAATAACCGGACCCTTACTCCTAGTAGTAATGTTTATGGCTGAAACTTGAATTTCTTCAGCATCTTCTTCAGCCAATTCTGTTGTGGGCGCCCAATCCCACAATACCATAGTGGTGTCTGGGGTGGGTTCCTCTTGCTCAATTTCCTGTTCTTCTTAGGGATCTTCTTGGTCTGTTATTTGTGCATCTAGCAATTGATTCATTACCAAGCTCATCAAATTTATCCACTATGAACAACTCTTTTAAGAATGTTGTTCTTGATGAAAGGTGCAGAAATTATCTGTGCCTACCTCGTTTAAATTTAGGACAACAGAATTGTTTACAGGTGGAAGAGATTGTCCACCTTCTTCCCTTTTTTTGTAAAAAGGTTTGAAGGGCTTTCTTGACGTACTGGCAGACTTATCCTTGTCTAGATCTACAATTTTATTGGAGAGTTTTTGCATCATCATGGCCACATTTTCTAACTCATTCGATAATTCTTCCTTAGGTCTAGATAACATCAGAGGATGCTTGTTGGTTGATGGTTTTGTTTCTAAATCAAGGGAATGTTTGGCAATGCTACTCGCTTCAGCTTCTACTTTATTGGCTTCTTCGAATTTTTTTACCAATGTAACCTACTTTGTTCTTTTAACAAACATAGCTATGGGTGGATCAACTAGTGTTGTGGTATAATATTCTACAAAGGATTCCTCAACGTGTCTTGTTGTAGTACTAAAATGATTTAATAAGGTAGTAAATATCTGATTAAATTCCTGTACCTTTTCTTTCTTTTCCATCCTCATAGATAGCAATTTTTTCATCAGTGTAGCAACAATCTTTTGATTCCCAAATTTACTTAGAAAAAAATTCTCAAAATCTTCCGAATTCGCTATTGAATTAGCTTGCAAACTAAAGTACCAAGAAGATACTTTAGGTTCAAATGTGTAGGGGAAAATTCTGTAAACTACACCTTCATGTTCTAGATTGAGGAGATTTAAAGCCAAATAAAAAACTCTTAAGGTGATCTTCAGCGGAAATGCCTTTTCCAGGATCATATTTAGGTAACACCTTTTCCAGATGTTTGGGAAGATCATGTAAAGGTGCAGCTAAATTAAGTGCCCCTCTGTCTCTTCAGGTAGGTATAGCCATAATTGTTGGTGGAGAGTGTGGTGGTGAATTTGGTGGAGAGTGTGGTGGAGAATGCAGTGGGGTATGCGGAATTTCATGAGTAGGAGGAGACTCCGGTCTCAACTGATTGAAATGTTCAATGATTTCTTGCAAAGACAAATCTAACAATTCTTCCAAATTTTCTGCAAGTACCTAATTCCTTGTGAACTGCTTTTGTCACCTAGGAGCTCTCCTTCTAGGTAATAATGGAATTACGTTTAACCCTCCAAGTCTCCTAACATAAGAACGTGTATGTATTCTGAAGTGATATACTTCTTCAAAAGGGACAACGTATAATGGTTCTTGATGTTCACCTTCAGCATTGGGATCTTCTTGATCTTGTGATTCCAGAATGAATTCTTATGGGTTAGTTGTTTCAAGTAGGTCTTCAGAGGAATTTATTCTAACGAGTGGGTCTCCTCTGCCATCCATGCACTAGGGGCCCTCCTTATAGTGCCAAATACTGTTGATGCCCCGAAATTCACAGCACCAACAGTTAGGGATTCTCCCCGGTAAGCAATCCCAATTAGATCGCTCACCGTTTGGTGTGGGGAAAACGTCCGGTTAATGGTCCGGCTATCGTATGTGATTTCAAGATTTACTTTCATCGGTTGTAGCCCGATCCACCGTTCATGTATTTTATATTTAAAAAATGAGATGCAAGTGCCCTATTTAAATGCATGTAATCTATTCTAACTTAACCGATCTATCTAACCATCTAACCTATCCCTGCAGGGAGCAAATCTGAAATATGAGTAATATACTGGAAATGTACCTAAGAATCTCACAAATAGTTGTTTCAATATTATAAGCACATTTACAACATATCAAATATAGCTCTGATGTGATTGAAACATTCCATTACTCATTTAACACATAAATTTTTGCACAAAAAATAAGAGCATTCACAACCAAGAATTAATTCAAAACGGTTTAGGAACAATCTCACAGTATGCATATGAATGGTGACGAAGTAATTACACAAACATTCCACATATCCCAAGCAAAATTTTTGTGCTAGCTTTTCCCAGGCAAAATAGATCCTTCTTTATTAATGCAGAAAAGTAGTTCTCTTACAAAACAGTCCAGTCCTTTCACCTGCCAAAAGTCCTTTCCTTCTATTCTATTCCCTTATTTATAACTTTACAAAATTGTCTTCTAGTGTCTCTTCACATACCCTAACCCTAGGGAATCACAAAAGTTTGTCTTCTAGTGTTCACATAATACAAAATTAGTTTCCAGCTATTTTTAATGTTTATACATTAAATTAGCTTCCCGCTGTCTTTAATATTCATGCAATGCCAAAATAAGCTTTCAACTAGCTTTTCCGTGTCACCTTGTTTTTCCACCTCAGCTGGTCTTTCCACCTCAGTTGGTCTTTCCACATTAGCTGGTCTTACCACCACCTCAGCTGGTCTTTCCACCTCAACTGGTCTTTCCACCTCAGCTATGTAACTCGTCCACATGCCTATTTTTCTTACAATAATGTTGCTGCATACAGGAGTCATCATCTTTAGAGATATTTCATGCTTAGGCAACTCTGCTTCAATAACATTTACTCCTGTTGTTGTTGCCTCGGAGTTGTCCTCTAGAAAGTAGGCATGGATGGAATCTTTCCCAATGAACCAATGGAGATCTTCTGCTGTTAGGACGTCTATCTTTCATATGTAGTCTTACTCTATGCTCAGCTCGCTCTGCAACTCTGACAAGCACTGGTCTTCGACAGAGAACTCTTCTATGGTCTGAGCAATAACCATTTGGCACTTCTCGTGGATTTCATGAATATTTTGGTAGGAGTTGGTACACCGCCCAATGGTTTTTTGAATTCCCACATTTTCTTTAAACCCAAGCTCTTGCAAAATTCAATGAGACCCGAATCCAGCTGAAAATCGGCCAAGGGCTTGAGAGATAGGTTCCCAGGGAAACTTGATTTTCCTTCTCTTCATTCATTTTTTCCTAATATCTTCCATGATTCGCACGTACTTCCTCCTGAGCCTTAAGGCTTCGGCATCGATTTCTTTCATTCTTGAAATCACCGCCTTCATATTGCACACTTCTTCTGTAATGAGTTCTTGTGACCGGCGAATTTTCTTATGTATGTCACATGCCTATTCATGGAAGTGAGTTAAGTCTTTCCTTTTCTCATCTGCAACTTTCAGTTGTCCCACTAGAAACTCCTTTTCTTCTACCAAACTTTCAAACCAATACTTGTAGTGCTAAATCTGTTTCCTACTGTTAGCTTTGTTCTCTTCCAACTCTTTGATGCGATCCTCTAAGTCCTTTTTCTTACCTTTTGTGATTACTAATTGCACATTCAATGCATCTCTTTCAGCTTTGAACTTTTGGATCTCTTATACTATCCTTTCCTATTCGGATAGGAGGGCGCTATGCTTCCTTTTCAACTCCTTACCTTGCTGCAACTAATTCATCAAATTGTCTTTTACCTTGAATATTTTTTCCTTTTCCTTTTTCACGTCTTCTATTCGTTGGTTGACATTGTCAGCACTTGCTTGTGCTGTAGCTACATTGGCTGTTGCTGTGAACTGAGGGTCATTGTTAGTGCCCTCAAAAATCAGGATTTCTGTTATTGTGATGACATCTTGGTAATTTGGACATTTCATTCTCTTTTCCTACTTCCTCATGATAGCCTTCTTTTTCGAGTAAAAAAAGATTGAATCCAACTTTGCCACTTTGTGCTGCTTTGAAGGGGTGAATGGGGTGAGAGCGAGTTCTTGAGGTGGGGAATGTCCTTCAGTGGTTGTCTTGGGTGTGTCTATGTCCATGACCTGTGTGCTTGGGTTCCCTTGTTCCACAACTTCCTTGGACTTTTCTTCTTCTTCCTTTTTCCTCAACAGTTTCGCCACTTCATTTTCCACTCTCTCCTTCATTTCCTGCAACCTTTCAGCCTCTTCTCTTCTTATTCTTTCGGCTTATTCCTTCTGCAGTCTATCATCTTCCTCTTTCTGGATTTTCTCAGCTTTTTCTTTCTGAAGCCTTGCTGCCTCTTCCTTTTGAATTCTGTCAGCTTTCTCCTGCTGATTTTTGGCAGTCTCTGCATCTTGACACTGTTTTTTTGGTTCTTCCTTTTGAAGCCTTTCAGTTTCTTCTCTTTGAAGCTTCTCTTCCTCTTCTCTTTTCTTATTTTAAGTTTATGTTAGGATATTCCTATACTCCATCCTAGTCCCACCAGTATTTTGATCATTTACATTTTCAGTCATGCATGCACTTTTAGGGTTTGCATGCATTCTAGGGTTTGCATGCATCCCAGTCATCAGTCCAGCACCTAGCCCTCAGTTAGCCAGCCCCGGGGAGCTTCTCACTATTCAGTTTTAGCCCTCCAGTTTCTTAATGCGCCCTTCTTCCTTGATTTTAAGGAGCAACTCGCCCTTCTTCACCTACCAGTCCAGTTGTCTTCAGTTTACACTCAATTACACTTAGTTACACTCAATTACACCTACCAGAGTTAGTTTGACTGATGGTTGACAGTTACTTGAGCATTGATGACTCCACTGATGATGATGAAGACTTCCAGTTGTGCTTCGATGATCATGAGGACACCTAGTTGTGCTCCGATAACACTTTATTGATCTTATGATCACTCTGAGAGGCTAATTCAAATTGCCACCTTAGGCATTCGAATCTTCTCTACCATTGTACTATTTATTTGTCCATATTGTGATTAATTAACTAGTGTGTGTGAAGTATTATTTCTTCTATCTGAGTTCTATTGTACCATATTATTATGCTGCTCATTATACTGTATTGTTCAGTCTTCTTCTATTTTCCTGCTTAATCATAATTACTCTTGTGAGGTACACATCATCTCTTAGATCTACTGTGAGGATTTTCACATGGTATCAGAGCAGGTTGAGAGTATTGTTTGTCTCTATTCTTGAGAGTTTTTTGCAGGCTATTACCAAGATTTCGAGTGCAGCAGTTGCAGCAATTTTTGCATCTTGCTGTAGTAGCAATTGCAAATATTCTATATTGTTTTTGCAGGTCTTCTACAGCTTCTATGTATTCATAAGGAATTAATCCTCTTGATCCACACAACTATAATGAATGGAAACCAAGAATGATAGCAAACATGAAGATCCATGATTTTTTTTTATTGTTATTTTGAAAGAGATTTTGAATCCCCTAAAGAGAAGATTGTCTGGTTAAATAAAGGTGACATGCACTTTGAAGCAATAATGTTTTCTTTGTTTGCACGCTAGAGATTCCAATTCAAATACCGTAATGGTGTTGAAACTCCAAAGGAGTTATGGACTCCAAAAGTGATATGGGCTCACCTGGATGGAAAATTTGGTATAGAGAATGAAGGACTTGGTCCCAACCCATTCGAAAGCAAACAAAGTGATGCATTCTCTCCTCTTGATGGTCTCTTAGATCATGCACTAGTAGCATCTCATATTGAAGTTGTTGACAAAGAACTTGCAGATTCTACACTCATGCTCAACCTTTCTTCTCTTTCTGTGCCAGCTCACACTCTAGATATTGTAGAAGGTCCTAAATCCTCTCTTACACCAGAGTCTGTTGGTTTGCATCATGATCACATGATTATTTTGGAGGTAAAATCAGCTATTGGAGGTAATGCATTTGCTCCTCCCAAGCAATCATCTCTTTTATACCACTATATGATCATTAATTCATGCTTTCAGAAGGTTATTGAAGATTATGGCCATTGCCATTCGCTTGGGATAAATTCTCATGCAATTACTGGTTTTGATCTCACCTCTCATGGTTCAAAGGAGATCTCAAGAAACCATGATTCAAGTCTTGTATCTAAATTAGGTTCTAAGCAATTACTGCTTGGGATAATTTCTCATGCATATGATAGTTTTGATCTCACCCCTGTTGGTTCAAAGGAGATCTCAAGAAACTATTTTTTGAGTCTTAAATCTGATTTTGATTTCAAGCAAACATGTAATAGTTATTTTTTGCATAATCTCACGCATGGTGGTTCAAAGGAGAAGAGAAAAGACTATATGCACTTTCACATATTTGATCCTACCTCAGCTGATTTGAATCACAGGTTCAAGGATCATTCTCATACTGTTGGATTTGTTCTCATCACATTCGATCTGAAGAGCAAGTACAAGTACATGCTTTTTTAGCATGATCCACTTCTTCCCAAGAAGAAGATACCTCTAGACATATGACCAAGCATCACACCTGCTTGAGTTTGGAGCATTTAATTTTTGTGTGTGCCTTACAGTCTATTTTTTGAGGAGAGGGTATGTTTCCCATGAAATTTTCCCACTTCCTTGGTTTATTGATTGTTATTATTCATTGTATTGGGTGACCTTTGGTCTTAGTTACCAGGGCCTATGATGGATTAAGGGGGGGTGTTAGGATATTCTTATACTCCATCCTAGTCCCACCAGTATTTTGATCATTTACATTTTCAGTCATGCATGCACTTTTAGGGTTTGCATGCATTCTAGGGTTTTCATGCATTTTGCATGCATCCTAGTAATCAGTCCAACACCTAGCCCTCAGTTAGCCATCCCCCAGGAGCTTCTCACTATTCATTTTTTTCCCTCCAGTTGATTAATGTGCCCTTCTTCCTTTATTTTAGGGAGAAACTCGCCCTTCTTCACCTACCAGTCCAGTTATCTTCATTTTACACTCAGTTACACTTAATTACACTCAGTTACACTGATTTCCACTCGGTTACACCTACCAGAGTTAGTTTGACTGATGGTTGACAGTTACTTGAGCATTGATGACTCCACTGGTGATGATGAAGACTTCCAATTGTGCTCTGATGATCACTAGGACACCTAGTTGTGCTCCGATGACACTCTATTGATCTTATGATCACTTTGAGAGGCTAATTCGAATTGCCACCTTAGGCATTCGAATCCTCTCTACCATTGTACTATTTATTTGTCCATATTGTGATTAATTAACTAGTGTGTGTGAAGTATTATTGCTTCTATCTGAGTTCTATTGTACCATATTATTCTGTTGCTCATTATACTATATTGTTCACTCTTCTTCTATTTTCTTGCTTAATCATAATTACTCTTGTGAGGTACACATCATCTCTTAGATCTGCCATGAGGATTTTTACAGTTTCCTCTAACGGCATAGCCATTGCATCCTGACACTACTTCTCTTCTTCCTCCTTTTGCTATAACCTAGCTCCCTTGGTAGTGCCAGCCTTGGAACTGGAACTGGATCCTCTCTTGGGGCAATAACACTTGCCTAACTCGCTCATGTTCCTCGTGCTTCGGAAGAATTATTCATCTTTGTTGAAAAAATGGGCATAATCAAAAGTGGCCTGGCAGGAAGCACAGTGGGAAGGATTATAAGTCTTGAGACAAATATATACCATATTTTTCCTTGGGGAGCTAGTATGCTCCAATGATAGATTCCATTGGCGGGTAGGCAGCATTCTTCTTATCATGGAGCACCCTACTAACTCCATCGATGAAGAGTTGCCTCACGGCTTCTTTATGTATGACGTAGTCAGTGGCATACCGAGGCAATAAAGACAGGGGTCGACTTCCTCCACTCATTCTAATGTATGTCCCCTCAGAGGAGAAGTAATAATCTCCGATTTCTTCTATGACTGGCATAACATTCTCCGACAAACAATTTGGTTCTACTTGGAAAATTAGTTGATATAATGGCATAATGAACTTTTCACAAATACAGGTGTAATGGCTTGCGTACTTGTGGGCCCAGGTTATTTCATAGTCTACATAGAGGGGAGACTCTTTACGGTTCTAGACGCATCCCAAATCAGGAAAAGGGTGCTTGGTGAATAAGCAGTCCACCAGATAAGAGGAAATAAAGAAATCAACTTTCTTTTGTGTTAATACCCCTTGTGCTGTAGTTATATGTGAGGACATGCTATCCAAGATGATATCTACCCAGTTAAATACCGTATCATGTGTGGACATGTGGAACATCACCGGCACCCAGCCGATGATCCTATACGGAGTCCTCAGGTGTTGACTCTCGTACTCTCTGCTGGTCCTTGACCTTATCATTCTTTTAGTAATTGTCATCTTCTTGGCACAGTCTAAAGGATCTATTTTGAGCCCTGATATCCACTCATCATTTAGTAGGGATTTAGGGAAAGGAAATTTGTATGCTGCGGTGATATGGTCTGATACAAAAGATGCAATACTCATCCCGGTGACATCTATGATGATTCTGGTGTCAGTATTCACTTGGGGTAGTATCCAACCAATAACTTCCAAGCATGCCAACAACTCCAAGCGAGTGGCTGCTTTGTGGAGACCAAACTTTTTGATGTTATGATAAACCATTAATGCTTCTAAGGATGCTTCGGGGAAGTTTTGGTCTCTTATATCGTTGTATAATTCTCCCTATTAAAACTATGGGGCATCTCCTATCACAACTTTTGTGTCTTCGAACATTGTTTCAAGTGAGGTGTCCAAAAGGATTTCTACGTCTGAGTGTGACTCGGCTAGCTTAGCATTCCATCTGGGGGACCGCCTATGCATATCAAACCTGTGACGATACCGAAAGAACAAATAAGGAATCCTAATGAACAGTACAGTATCTAAATAAGCAGAAAACAACTTAAGAGGACACGAGTGTTAATTTCCTTTTCCAAGACTGCTTATTAAGGTTGAAATTAATGAGGAAAAAAAAACATTCATATATAATTTATCAACCATGGGATGATTAATGAACATGGAAAATACAATATTTCAATGTCGTAAGTGTTTATTGGCCTTCATGAAATTTTTAGTATGCAAAACCAATCCTCACAAAATGAAAACATTTAGGGAAACAACTGAATTTAACCCCTTTTGCTTTAATGAATAGACAACTATAAAAACAACCACGCAAAACTTAAACTCTCATGTTTGACAAGGATAGTTTATTCATAACCAAACATGCATATGTGTGCGAAAGTGAAAGGTGACTTATGTTGTTTAAAACTCTGTTGGGAAGATGATTCCTAAGGGTAAGGACAGAATGAGAGGCTACATGGTTGCTGGGGGCCGCAGAAAAATTGTAAAAAACAAACACTGAACAAACAAGCTAAAACTAGGGTGGTTTCCCACATGATTGTTGGGTTTCTAAAGACTCGATGGGGCTTGAGGGCCATCACGGTCTATGGTGGGCACATGAAAAGTGAAACAAGGTCCTCTAGAGGTGTTTTGAAACCGTAAGAGTGCGTGAGTCCTGCTAGCAAAAAAAATGCGGAATGGTTATTTTGGGAAACTTGCTACCGACGCGGGTAGAAGGGACATGGGGACCGGGAAGTAAGCTTGCAGTTCGGCGGTCTCTAAAGAGACAATAAAACAAAGGCACTAAGGCCGTAAATGAAAAAAATAAAATCACTTCTAAAACCTTTGAAAACCATTAGCATCCAATGAGTGCTTTAAGAACTAAAACAACAACCAACAGAAACAGGACAATGTTAAGCAACCCCTACCTGTCAACGACGGAAAGGCTCATTGGGGAAAAGGACTTGGCGGTTGGCGTCAACCTGGTGCCTTCTGACTGGTAGCAGACTCAAAGGTGCTCTCGAACGACATTTAAAGCTTTGCAAACAGTGGAAAAAAATGAGACAAACCCTTTCTATATATAAAAATTCTAAGCATTAACGCTCACACGGGGTTGGTAGGTGAACTTTAAGTTTGCATGGGGATCATTTAAAGTCCCCACCCTTCCTCTTTCGCGCTTTCCAAGACAAGAGGCACTGAAAAATTCTCCATAATGTAGGCGCAATAGTCAGTGACTTTAAGCTTTCAGTTAGCTTAACGGTCGACAAGATAATCATTAAAAATTGCAACCTAGACGTTGCGACGAGGATCAGGAACAATGAGATAAGCTCAATGGTCGACATGCTAAGCATTAAAAGTCTGCGACCGATCCATGAAAAAATGAGCCAGCAAACAACGCATTGGTAGAAAAAAATAGCTAAATAACTGCGCAACGATCGTCGAAATAAGTGTTACAAGCTACGACCGTTCGGCGAGACAAGGCTCAAGAACAAGCAACCGGTCGGCAAAAAATAAGCCAGCAAACGACACAACGGTAGACAAAGAGAACACAAAGATCGATGTAACAATCGATGGAAAGTAAGCTAAAGGACTACGACTGGTTGGCGAGGAAAATCCTAAAGGCTACGACCACTTTACAAACAAATACGACTAGTCAGCAAAAAATAAACTAAAATTTGCGACCTGTTTTGGCAAAAAACTTGAAGTTTTGCTTTAGCCAAAAAATTACTTTTCTTGAAGAATGAGAAAAACTCAAGGGTCATAAAACAGGCTTTTGAGAGACTACAAAACTCTAGAATAAAAGGAGGGGCCCTATAATTTTTTGAAAATCCTGGGGATCAGGTTGCAGCAACAAGACATTTTTAATCAAATAATTGACTAAGTATAAGTAGTAGAATACCTCTTTCTTGCTAGTTGATTTACTTTTTGTACCAAGTAGTCAGTTGTCTCCTTTTTCCCATCCAAGAATCAACAAATTGACCAAGCTGGGAATTATCCTCCCAGCTGATTAGCAGAATGTTGCTACCCCCTAGGAAAGCTACATGTTTCCTATCCCTCTAATCCCACAACTCTACTAACCCCAAATAACAACAATTCTCAATCTTAATTTCCCCCTTTCTGAATCCTCCATGTCAGTTTCCCCCTTCCTAAATTATCTTGTCAGTTTTTCCCTACCTGAAGGTTCAATCTCTCATACAAAAACCCCCCAAAAAACCCATTCCTTACTTTTCTCTTTCTCAAATACCCCCACCCTATTAGGAACCCATGTCAACCCTTCTATTTACTTTGTTAGTACATTGTTGTTGGACGTATATGCTTTGTAAGTTGTCCCATAGTATTTGTTGATCCATAGTTTGTCTTATTGCTGTTGGATGCATATGCTTTGTAAGTCGTCCCGTAGTAATTATTGATCCATAGTTTGTATTGGCCCATGGTTTGTATTGACACTTGGTATTGACCCATGGTATTGGCGCCTAGACTTAGTATATAAGTTTGTGTTGAGACCAATGAAGGTACCGTGAAGTTATTTGTATTGATCTTGCTCAAAGGAGGTTGCTCCCTTGAAGTGTCCTACGATCAATAAAAGCGATTCTGAGTTCTGTTATTTCTACTATCTTGTGTATTTTCATTAATTAATTGTTGTAGGTTCTTCATATGTGGTATCAGAGAACTTTCTTGGGTTCGCTGGGTGAAATTTCTGCCAAATTTTTTTTTCACATCTGTTGCAGCTTCGGATCTGGTAATAATCCCTATCTGCTTAACTATGGGAAGTACTTGGGCATAAGCCCTAAAAATCATTGTGAGGATTACCATAGGAATCCAAAAGTAGCTGGCCCATTGAGAGGACCTGCCAGCGAAAATGGCAATGACCCCTACCTGATTGACTAGTTCCCACCTGTGAGGTAAACCAAGAGCTGTCGTTTGTGGCAAAGTGGTTATCAGTTTTACCTGAGCCATGGAGTGAGGGGTACTGCCCCAATACGCAAGCCGTAAGATAGCATTGGTGGCTGAGTGAATCCCCTAAACTGATAGGAAGCAGAACATACCTGGGATCCATATCTATTTTCAACTGAACTGTTGCCGATCACTTCCGTACCATTGCAAATCCATCTGTTACCGATTACTTCCGCACCATTGCAGATACATTCTGAAATCGAGTTCAGATTCATTCTAAAATTCATTTAAGATCCAGCCATTTCCGATCCATTCTGAGTCGTTCCTAAAGTCGTTTCAACTGATAAATCACAGATTTCCTCTGTCTAGAACTGTTGTCGATCACTTTCGTGCCGTTGCAGATCCGTCTATTGTCAATCTCGTCTGCATCGTTGTAGATCCGTCTATTGTAGATCTCTTCCGCGCCGTTGCATATCCGTCTATTGCCAATCTCGTCTGGAATTATAAAATTCTATTTTTTTCACCATATCTCCCTTGTTTTAACTCTATTTTCCCTGAAACTTCACTGTCACCCCTGCAATCCCATTCTGCATATTTCATTCTTGAGGACCCTATCCCAAATTCCACTTCCCAAAGCCATAAATCCTACATTTGTCTATTTTTAGGGTTTGCCATAACGTCTTCAATTTTCACCCACTTGCCTCCAAATTTTGTCATCGTGTTCATTCCCTATTTCTGCTTCTTTGTCCCTCTTTGACAAATTTTCTCATTCTTTCACCATGCTTCTGAAATCCCCATTTTTTGCTTCCCTGTCCATTAGAAAGTGTCCAAAACCTAGTCAAACCCTAATTACCCCTCCGATTTTTTCCCAAATCCAAATTTCCCTTTACTAAATAAGCTTTTGTTTGTGTTTTTCTATCCATCCTCCCCCCCCCCCCCCCACAAAAAAAAAACTCCTGGTTATGGTTGTCACACGCGTAGGAGAAAAAACCATGGAGGAAGCACTTGCAGCCATCCAAACCAAAATCCAAGATCTGGATGAAAAATTTCTCAGCCTCCATCTTCAGCATTCATCCATGAACAATAACAGACAGCAAGAATCTTCTGCAGCGAATGGGTTGTCTTCTTCCAGCAATTTTCGTGGTCTGAAGCTTGAATTTCCTTGCTTCAATGGTATTGATCCGACTAGATGGATCTATTGTGCATAACAGTATTTCAGTCTGCATAATACTTTTGATGTCCAAAAATTTCGACGTGCATCCTTTCATTTGGAACAGGAAGCCCTTCAATGTTACCGTTGGTACATCAAGGCTCATGGCAAGCCAAAATGGACAGATTTTTGCCAACTCCTTTTGCAACAATTTGGTCCTAGTGCTTTTGATGACTTCACCGGAGCACTCACTAAACTTCGTCAAAGTGGCACTGTGAGAGAGTATCAGACATAATTTGAGAAACTAGCCAATCACATAGAAGATTGTCTGATGAATTCTACAAGATTTGTTTCATCAGTGGTCTTAAGGATGAAATCCGGTCAGAGGTTAAAATGTTCTATCCCAACACAATGATGGAAAGCCTAGGGTTTGCTAAGTTGGCAGAAGACATGATTGCAGCCCAATAATGCTCCAAATTGTTCCCTTTTGAAATATGGGTTCGCAATGACCTCCCATCCCACCAGCTCCTTGACCAACTCATCTCAAGCATTTGTCTGAGACAGAGATTGTTAGCTGTCTGTTGTGGTCTGCCCCAAGCCATAGTGAGTTTTCTTCAAAACAAATATGCAGGCACACAAAGAAAAAGGGCTTTGTTATAATTGTGATGAGAAATTCACTCAGGGACAAAGATGTGTTCAACAAAAGCGCTATCTCTTGGATATGGATTCTCTACCTACCTCTACAATTGGTGAAGAAACTCCAGATACAATGGATGATCAGGTCGACATTCAGGAGCCTCCTATTGAACCCCCATCTTAGGATGAACAACCAGAGATATTTCTCCATGCTTTATCCGGCGTCACCCCCCCCCAAACAATGTGGGTCAGGGGTTACTTCAAGAATCTTCCTCTTACAATACTCACTGATTCTAGTAGCACTCATAACTTCATTGACACTCGAATCGCCAAACATGCTGATTGTTTTGTCCATCCTTGTTCCAACTTTGAAGTCATGGTTTCCAATGGGGGCACCTTACCTTGCAAGGGGAAGTGTCACAATGTGCGTATCTCTCTAGAAGATTATAACCTGCACTCTGACATGTTTTCCTTGTCCTTAGGCGGATGTGATGTGGTTTTGGGAGTTCAATGGTTATGCACACTTGGCCCCATATTATGGGATTTTGCTGAACTTTGGATGCAGTTTTCAGTCAATGGGAAACAACACAAATTTAAGGGCTTACAACAAGGGTCTCTCCGCATCATCAGTTCACATCGCCTGGAAAATATCCTTAAGAAGAATTCACATGGTGTCATCGCTCAACTCCATTCCATTCATATGCACCCATCAACGGTCTCCCCTACTTCCTTGGATAGATATGCAGGTGTCCTTGCTGAACCAGTGGGATTGTCGCATTCAAGATACCTTTCCGATAAGAATTTAGCCACATCTACATCTCAGCAGGAAATGACGGCTATTTTGCATGCAGTACAGTAGTGGCAACCATACCTATTAGGGAATTATTTTTTCATCAAGACTGATCTCCAGAGTCTGGAAAAATTTCCTGGAACAATGGGTCTCCTCCCCAGCACACCTGAAATGGGTTATCCAACTCATGGGTTATGCCTATGCGATCACTTACAAGAAGGGTAAGGACAATATGGTGGCAGATGCTCCTTCTCGCACATTTGATGACCCAATTTCTCTTACAACTATTTCTTTGTTTGTTCCAAATTGGCTGCAATCTGTTCAACAGGGCTATCTCTTCTATGAACTCCATGCTTCTTCATTGGCAGGGCACTCTGGGTTCCTCAAAATGTATGACCAAGAACAATGTAACTTCTTTTGGCAGGGAATGAAAATGATAATTCAATAGATTGTGGCTGACTGTGATACTTTCCAGGTCAACAAGGGTGAAATGAAACTCCTTTCGGGACTACTCGAACCCTTGCCCATCCCTACACAAATTTGGACAACTATTTCTATGGATTTCCTAGAAGTTCTCCAGTGGTACAATACCACATCTAAAAGGACACCACATGAAGCAGTCTATGGAGAGGCACCACCAATTATTCTTCCATACACCCTCAGCAGCTCCCCAATTCAGGCAATTGACTCAGTTCTTCTAAACCACGATCAGATTCTTCTCAATCTGTAGGACAATATTCACATGGCAAGAATTCAACTGAAACAACAAGCCGATCAATACCGTTCTGAGCGAACTTTTCATGCAGCTGATATGGTTCTTCTTCATCTACATCCTTCCAAGCAACCCTCCCTAAAACTCAAAAGGCGTCAGTGGCCCAGAATGCAACCCAAGGATGCTATAGGGGAACCACTACACATCTAAAGCTTTGAGAACAAAGCTTTTTCTAAGGGAGAGGGGTTGTTAGGAACCCATGTCAACCCTTCTATTTACTTTGATAGTATATTGTTGTTGGATGCATATGCTTTGTAAGTCATCCCGTAGTATTTGTTGATCCATAGTTTGTCTTATTGTTGTTGGACGCATATGCTTTGTAAGTCGTCCCGTAGTAATTGTTGATCCATAGTTTGTATTAGCCCATGTTTTGTATTGACACATGGTATTGACCCATGGTATTGGTGCCTAGACTTAGTAAATAAGTTTTTGTTGAGACCAATGAAGGTACTGTGAAGTTAATTGTATTGAGCTTGCTCAAAGGAGGTTGCCCCCTCGAAGTGGCCTGCGATCAATAAAAGCGATTATGAGTTCTATTATTTCTGCTATCTCATGTATTTTCATTAATTAATTGTTGTAGGTTCTTCACACACCCCTATCAACCTGATCTCCTCCTCTTAACTTTCCTTATATCTACCCACCTAATGACATTATTCCCCCCGACTTTTGTAGGAAAACTTAATAAAATATGATTTAATCTAACTAAGTCATTTCTCCCTTTTACTCGGGAATAAAAACAAAGTAATTTATTATTAAATATTATCATGTCATTAGTTTATCTACTCATGAAGACCACAAGGTAATTTATTATTACATATTATCATGTCATTACTCTATTTACTTAGGAAGACAACAAGGTAATTTATTATTACATTTTATCATGTCATTACTCTATTTACTCGGGAAGACAACAAAGTAATTTATTATTAAATCCTATGAAACACTATAGAGTTCATCTACAATATCTAGAATTACCATCTAAGATCATAAATCATAAATTATATTATGCACCAACACTAAATATTTGTTGAGAGACATATAAAATAATTCTCGTGTAACTACATTGAAAACATATGTTTTCTTCTTTAATGGGTGAATGTTATATTAGAACCTATACTTTGGATTGTGGACATTTCTTTAGCCAAATCAACCAACCTATATTATTAATTAATAATATTAATCATTAATTTAATTTAATGTACTATTAATTACTATTTCTTGATATTATTAATTAAACCTATATTAATATTCCAATTAATACTACATATTAATGTTATCATAATCATTCACCACCTTACATAATAGTATTACAAACACCTATATATATTGGACATTCATCATACTAGTACTAGCATACATGTGAGAGGTGTGCATGTGTGGCCAGTGTACACATAGATCTCACATGTACTATAAGCAATCATCATCTCTTCTAATGCATAACCCTAACTGACAATTCAATAACAACCACTCGTGCAAGACAAGACAACCACATGCACAAGACACAACGACCACACATACTAAACAGGACCACCACACATGCAAGCTAACCACCTTAATACCATCAATAATTAACAATTAATTAAGTTATATCACATCAATATTATACTTAGATTTGTATTAATTAATCATCCAATTATTCGCAAGAGGGAGACACTCGCTACAACAGGCTTGGTGTTCCAAACCCCCAACCCATAATAGTGCTAATATACTCATCCTTCCTTCCTAACTTACTTCCAACTTCCATTCATATCCATACCTATGCTGTAATATCCTGGAGCGCTGACTATATCGACCTAACCCCATATTTAACCCGAGAGTTGAAGCATCGACCAAATCGACCTAACCTCCCCAACAAGAATCCACCATCCATCATCTCACAACTTGGGGAGCGTGACTTGCACAACCATCCCACAACTCCGGGTATCAGAGGATACACAGTGGGAAATACCTCCACCCCTCTCATTCAAACTAGGTTCAACACCATGTCATAAATCACACTGTGTTTCTATTGAGGTTATCCGAGTTGTGTCATCGAATGACCGGTTTGGGAAACTTGGTTTCCTGCATAAACATGTACTAACCCACACATTGTAACAAGTGTCTAGATATCACTTAGCCCCTGTAACCTGCAAGTTAGTATTTCTCAAGACAAACATCTATAGATAACATTCTTTCAATAGTTTCCTTTCATTCATCAATCGATCATCATCCATTCATATAAACAAATTAATATATCTGATCCATAGTCGATTGCCGACATCTACTGCGACAAGTCATCTTCATCGACACAACTCTGACGAGTTCCGACTTCGACAAATTCTCATCTTCGACACATTCAACGACCTCACAGTTTCATGATGTCGACATGCAGTGTCGACTTGGGACTTGCACAACACCATCTTCCGACTTGCGACTGTCGAACTTCGACAGACTATCTCTCTGTCTTCCAGTCAACTGTAATGGTTGAACTGTCGAACTGTTATAACTTCCTTGTAACTAAACATAATGGGAAGGCACCCAAACGTCTCAGCACTCTCTATATAAGCACGTAAACTATTGTAATATACATATTATCAATCTAGATCTTTACATCCAGTAATAGAGAAGATCAGTTCGTATTCCTGCATATTGTTTGTGTGTATATGTTTATGTTTATGTATGTAGTGTAATCCTCCTTGCTTATTCTATTTCTTATGCTTCCGTCATAACAGAGCCGACTCATTCAGTCAAACCATTGTCCCCCTCATTCTTCCTGGCCCCGAGTGGATCATTGGTATCAGAGAAGAATCAAATCCCTTCTCCTTCAAAGCTTCATTAGAGCACATCAACTTTGTTCGTGCTTAAGTTTTGCATAAAAAATTCCATCGAAGTTACTTGACTTATTCCGGTTAAAACACGCTCGTAGACTCACCAATCCAAGCAGACACTACCTCTAGAAATGGAAGAAGAAACGGGCGAAAGACATGCAATCGACGAGACACAACATCTCATAGAGAAAGCGCAGACTCGATAAAGAACTGAGATGTTTGCCCAATTCAATGAAATTCTCACGTGATTTTCTTCGACATCTGAAGGATTTCCGACGAGAGCTAACTCCGACAAAATCATCCCTTTCAAAGTGCAAATGAATTTGGACATACCGAATCTAGAAGGAAAGATTGATGCGGAATCTATCGACAATTGGGTTCAACAATTGGAGTCCTATTACTCTATGAATCAACTCCCAGAAGCCGACAAGATCACCATTGCATCCTTAAATATGTCAACATTTGTGCACGGCTGGTGGTAGAATCTTTCAACAAATATGGAGAAAAGTGGAGACCCCATCGACACATGGGATAAATTTTTCGAATACATCCGAAAGGAGTTTTACTTGCCGAAGTACCTTGAGAAATAGTATAAGAAGTGAAAATAGCTAAGGAAATGGAAATACCAGTCCATACAAAGTTACACCGATGAGTTTTATCGAATCATGGCTAGACTTGGCGTTAAAGAAGAAGAAAAATTGCTTGTTCAGAAGTACGTTAGTGATTTATCCCAGTACATTCAGCAGGCGATGGAGTTTATGACTATCATTACACTCACAGATCATTCCACTATGCCAACAAAATTGAAACCAAGCAGAAGGGAAAAGCGCGCTTCACAACAAAGTCGACATCAGGACGACCACCTGACAAGAAGGCACCATCCGACTTGGACAAGTCGAAATATTCTTCGCAGAATCCACTAAATCCAGATCACGACAACAAGCCTTTTCACAAAAAGGAAGGTAGCAAGAAACCGACCGAAAAATGGTGCAACTACCATCACTCATATTGGCATGATACATTTGAATGCAAAGCTCAGAAGACCTTTTTGGAAAAAGTGTCGACATCTGATGCATTCGACAAGACAATGGTAGAATCTGACCCAGAAGCAATGACTCTTTTGACATCAACATTGAAAAATCTAGTAGCCTTGACCATCGTCGACGAGGAGGAATGAGAGCACATATTCCATGCACAGATATGGGTTCAAAACAATCCATTACATCTGATTGTGGACAACGGGAGCCAAGAGAACTTTGTTTCTGAAGATATTGTGAAGAAACTAGGTCTTTTGACTACTCCAGATCCTCGGCCTTACAACATCAGTTGGATGAAGGATGGAGAAGAGCTAAGGATCTCCCAACAATGCAAGCTCGCATACTTCATAAATTGTTTTGAAGATGAATTACTTTGCGACGTGGCACCTCTCTCCGTAGTCAACGCCCTGTTTGGGATACCTTACCTATGGGATCGCCATGGAAGTTACTAGTCATGACCATAGAAGGTGATTGTCAGGATTCACAATCAACTGTACAACATACAAAAATAACGACCTATGCCAACGGTTGCAATGATATCTGCTAAACAGACAAAGAAGATCATCAATCATGCTCAGAAGTTCGCATTGATTATGATAAAGCCGCAACATTTTAGGAAGACTGCAAAAACTAGTCGAGTCACCGACCGATGCAGCTCCCGACAGAAGATGCAGATCGACAATATTCTTGATGAGTACTAGAACCTATTTCAAGTTCCAGACAGAGTACCTCGACAATACCAGGTAAAACACTCTATTGAATTTGCTCCTAGTTATTGTTTTCTTAACACATCTATCTACAGAAGATCCATTCTTGAAAATGAAGAGATTCACAGACAAATCCAATATTTGATCGACAAAGGCCATATCCATCCCAGCTCCTCCCCTTGTGGAAGTCCATTCGTCCGCGTTCCGAAGAAAGACTGGACTTGGCGCATGTGCATCGACTACAAGGCACTCAAAAAAATATTGGTGAAGAATCGGTACCCTCTTCCGTAGATAGACGAGCTCATTGACTTTTTGAAAGGTTCTAAGTTCTTTACTAAGCTCGACCTCAAGTCAGGATATCATCAAATTCCAATCGAGCCCTCAAATGTATGGAAAACTGCTTTCAAGACCAAGGAAGGATTGTTTGAATGGTTAGTCATGCCTTTCGACTTAACCAATGCACTTGCAACCTTCATGCAATACATGGATAACATTCTTCGACCTTTCATCGCAAATGGGTCATTGTCTATCTCGACGACATACTGATTTTTAGTCGATCATGGGAAGAACATGTCAAAAAACTCCGACAAGTCCTCGACACTCTCCAACAACATCGACTTTACTTGAACATAGACAAGTGTTCCTTTGCGATGAAAAACATGTAATACCCCCATTTTGACCCTTAGGATATATTGGATTTTAATGTAAATATTGTATACATGCGATGTATGTTTTCCTAGCGTGGAGCTCAAGGCTAAGGCGCCGCTAGTGGATGCTTGGATTTTTATTTAAAAAGGAAAGTATTTGATATTATGTTATTCATGTGCTATGAAGCCATGGAAATTGTAAAAACGATGTAAATAAACATCATGCAATAAAATACCAAAAACTGGCTATGGAAGAAACTAATAAAAGGGGGCCATGTGTATCCACTAGGGAGTGGTGAGGGGGTTATGGGGTTGAACCATATGCTTCCAAATGTCATTTTTAGAACCCATTTGACTTTCCTTGCTAAGATTTAATTATGTTGTAAGGAAGTAGTTGAAGAAGTCAGTCCATCACTTCAATGGAGCATGGGTAGCCCAAAAATTCGTATGGCAGGGTATGGGATCTATTTTCTTGACCCACAAGTCACTCTAGCTCATGGGAATTCATTCTTATTCATTCCCATTCCATTGTGGAACATCTAAGCATCAGTTTTCATCCATTACACAGTTCCAACAGTGAGAAAAACCAGAAATCGCAACTCTGAATTAAGCCACATTTTGAAGTGCCAAAAATGCCCAGAAATTCATGTGGATAGTGAAATACAATGGGGGATCCATAGACCTGAAACTTGGGGCAAATTTGAGAGTGTTAGATGCCCATAAAATTATAGGAAAACCCATTTTTGATAGCCCGAAAATCCAATTACGAGACCTAATTATTTGCTTATATAATTGAGAAAAATACAAGTGTGAATAACAGAGTATAAGAGAGAACAGAGGTAGGAAATGCTTGATAAACCCAACTGTGTGTTGGCTTAGCATGACCGTCTATGTGAAACCATGACTGTGAGTGAGCTTGTTGATCCACATCGTAGTCGGCATTTGTTTTCGAATGCTACTTTCGACACATCTTCGACCAGTCATCGCTGTTCATACAACTTCGGCAAGTTTCGACACGACATGACTTCGACAACTTCAACACTTCAACAGGTTTTTCAATTTTGACACAACTCCAATGAGTCTCGACTTTGACATACTACAACATGTTCCGCACCTTCGACATGTTCTACAATCTTGCTGTTCGCAACATCGACAAACAGCGTCGACATGCGACCAACAACTGTCGAACTTCGACAGACTGTCTCTCTTTCTTCCAATCGACTGTAACGGTTGAAATGTTGAAACCGTTCTAACTTCTTCTTTGTAACTAAATGTAACGGGAAGACACCCAAGCATATCATACTTCTTTATAAGCATGTAAACTATTGTAACATACATCTTATCTTGATCAATCTAGAACAGTTCGCATTCCTTCATATTGTCGGTGCGCATTGTGTTTATTGTATCGCGTAATCCTGCTTTTGCTCATTCTGTTTATTAAGCTTCCGCCATAACAGAGCCGACTCATTTAGTTGAACTGTTGTCCCCCTCGTGCTTCCAGGACACGATGCAAATAATTGGTATCAGAGCTCTCAGTTTTGTTCGTGCTTAAGTTCTGCGTATACACTTCTCTCGAAGTTACCTGACTTATGCCGGTTCAAACTCGCTCGTAATCTCAGTAATCCAAGCAGACACAATCTCCATAAATGACAGAAGAAACAGATGATAGACATGCAACCAACAAGATAGCACAGCTTATTGAGCAAGCTCTGGCTCGACAACGGACTGAAATGTTCGCCTAGTTCAATGAGATTCTCATGCGATTCACTTCGACATCCGGAGGATCTTCGACGAGAATTCACTCTGATAAAATCAGCCCCTTCAAAGTGCAAATGAATATCGACATACCGAATCTTGAAGGTAATATTGACGTGGAATCTGTAGACAATTGGAATCCTATTACGCTGTAAATCAACTGTCGAAAGCTGAAAAGATCACCATTGCATCCTTAAAGATGTCTACCTCCGTGCACTGCTAGTGGGAGAACCTCTCGACAAAGATGGAGAAAAGCGAAGAACCCATCAAAACATGGGATAAATTCATCAAACACATCCAAAAGGACTTTTACCCACCTAAATACCTCAAGCAGCAGTATAAGAAGTGGAAGCAGCTAAGGCAATGGAAAGACCAATCAGTACAAAGTTACACCGACTAGCTTTACCGACTCATGTCTAGACTTGGCATCCAAGAAGAAGAGAAATTGCTTGTTCTGAAGTACGTTAGCGGATTGTCCCAATACATTCAGCAAGAGATGGAATTTTTTACTGTCAATATGCTTGTGAATACTTTCCACTACGCCAACAAACTGGAAACCAAGCAGAAAGGAAAAGCACATTTCACGAGAAAGCGAACATCAGGACGACCACCCGACAAGAAGGCATCAGCTGACTTCAACAAGTCAAAATCTTCTCAGTCGACACCGCCAAAGCTTGATAGTGGTAAGAATACTTTTCACAAAAGGGAACGTAGCAAACAACCGTCGACTGGAAAATGGTGCGATTACTACCACTCATCTTGGCATAATACGTCTAAATGCAAATCTCGGAAGACATTTTTGACAAAAGTGTCGAACTCTGACGCGTTTGACAAGACAGTGGAAGAATCTGATCCAGACACGACGACCCTTTTAACCTCGACCACTCTAACAGCCTCGACTATTGTCGATGAGGAGGAATGAGAGCGCCTATTCCATACACGGATATGGGTCCAGAGAAACCCATTGCATCTGATTGTCGAAAACGGGAGCCAGAAGAACTTCATTTCTAAAGAACTTGTGAAGAAACTAGGTCTTGTTACCACTCCACATCCTCAGCCTTACAACATCGGTTGGATGAATTATGGACAAGAACTATGGATCACTCGACAATGCAAACTCACCTACTTCATAAAACCTTTTGAAGATGAATTACTCTGTGACGTGGCACCACTCTCCATAGCCGACACCCTGTTTGGGAAACCTTACTTCTGGGATAGACATGGAAGCTATCAGTCACGACCTCAGATGGTGATTGTCAGAATCCGAAATCGATGGTTCAGCATACTAGAGCGTCAACCTACACCAACAGTCGCACTAATATCTGCTAAACAGACAAAGAAGCTCATCAATCATGCTCAGAAGTTTGAATTAATCATGATCAAGCCGTAACATTCTCAAAATACTGCAACGATAAGTCGAGTCACCGACCAATGTAGTTCTCGACAAAAGAAGCAAGTCGATCATATTCTCAATGAGTACCAGAACCTCTTTCAAGCCCCAGTTAGAATACCTCAACATTTTTAGGTAAAACACTCCATTGAACTTGTTCTTGGTTCTTCTTTGCCTGATGCATCTATTTATAGAAGATCCATTCTCGAAAATGAAGAGATTCACAGAAAAATCCAAGAATTAATCGACAAAGGTCATATCTGACCTAGCTCCTCTCCTTGTGGAAGTCCAGTTGTCCTAGTTCCGAAGAAAGACGGTATTTGGCGCATGTGCATCGACTACAGAGCTCTCAACAAAATATCAGTGAAGAATCGGTACCCTCTGTCGCGGATAGACGAGCTCATCGACTATCTGAAAGGTGCTAAATTATTTACTAAGCTCAGCCTCAAGTCGGGATACCATCAAATTCCAATCGAGCCCTCATATGTGTGGAAAACTGCTTTCAAGACCAAGGAAGGATTGTTTGAATGGTTAGTCATGCCTTTCGGCTTAACCAACGCACCTGCAACCTTCATGCGACACATGGATAACCTCCTTCGACCTTTCATCGGAAAATGGGTTATTGTCTATCTCAATGACATATTAATTTTCAATCAATCATGGGAAGAACATGTCGAACATCTTCGACACTCTCGAGCAACATCGGCTCTATCTGAACATGGACAAGTGCTCTTTTACGATGACCAGCATCAAATATTTGGGGTATGTAATTGACTCTATAAGCATTCACGTTGATCCCGACAAAGTACAGATCCTCAAAGGTTGGCCTATTCCTATAAGCATTCAAGAACTAAGAATTTTCCTTGGTTTGGCGAATTTCTATTGACGGTTCATACTTAGCTTCAGTCACATATCCTGGCCCTTGAATCAGTTGACGAAGGGAAACGGGAAAAATGTCTTCCAATGGATAGAAACACATCAAGTAGCTTTTGAACAGCTCAAACACAGGCTGTGCACTGCACCAGTACTTGTGTTACCTGATTTTCATAATCCCTTTGAGATTGAGACGGACGCATCAGACTATTCCTTGGGCGCAGTGATCACTTAGTCTGGTCACCCAGTCGCTTTTCATTCTGAGACTTTTAACGACACAGTTAGAAGATACTCGAAGTACGAAAAAGAACTGTGTGCCATTGTGCAAGCTCTCAAGCAATGGAGGCATTATATCCTTGGCAAGGAAACGATCATTCTTACTGATAATAAACCTCTACAGTTCACTCTGACACAATCAAAGTTGAAGACAAACTGACAACTCAAGTGGATTAATTACCTACAACAATTCCAGTTGCTGATTAAGTATCAGAAAGGTAGAGCTAATGCCGTCGCCGATTTCCTCAGTCGACCACTTATTACTCTCCTTTTGACAGTGATGAGTATGCAGGGATACGACACGACCACTTGGAAATAGTTGTATGAGCACGGCAGCGACTTCTCATCAGTCTACCAGCAGTTACAGACTAACAAGTCGTCAACCTCAGACTTCGACTACTTCCTAAAAGACACCTTGCTATACAAGCTTGGACAACTTTGTGTACCGATCGGTGAGCAACGACAGCAGCTCATTTGGGACGCGCACTACAGCAAGACTGTGGGACACTTTGGAGTAACAAAGACCCTTGTTATTCTGCAGAAGTATTTCTTCTGGCCTACACTTAAAATTGACATCAACAAGTACATTCGATCTTGCGTGGTTTGCACCATTGCTAAGCCACCTAATCAACTACAGGGATTGTACACACCTTTGCTAGTTCCTCGTCAACCATGGGAATGTATTTCTATGGACTACTTGACGGGTTATCCTACTACCAGACATCAGCATGACGCGATATTAGTAGTAGTCAACCGATTTTCCAAGATGGCCATTCTCATACCATGTAAGAAGACCATGACAGCGTAGCATACCACTCAGCTCTTCTTTACACATGTTTGGAAACACTTTGGTTTACCCACAACCATCATTTCCGATCGAGATACCAAATTCGTCAGCATCTTTTGGAAGACCCTCTGGCAACAGTTGAACACATGAATCTCATTGTTGAAATCTTTCCATCCTCAGACCGATGGACAGACGGAAGTTGTGAATTTCTTGGTAGTACAATTGCTTCACATGTACAATCACCAACATTGACGCACATGGGATGAAAGTCTTCCATACATCCAACACAGTTACAATCGTGCTCAGCACAACTCTACAGGAAAGAGTCCCTTTGAAGTCTGTTACAGATTTCAACCCTCAGTGCCTATCGACTTGATCAGCTCCTCGACACAGCGAAACTCTGACACAGACTGTAGCCAGTGAGAAGTTGATAAAGTAGTCAGGTTCAGAGAACAGATTTGCGACATCCAGAAGCAAGCACAGGATATGTTGCACAGATAAAACGAGAAAGCTAAGTTCTGACACGATAAGCATCGTATCCTTCATACATTCTGAATTGGGGATAAGGTCTGGCTACATCTCAAGAAGGAGTGCTTCACTGGTCCTTTCAAGAAGCTCAAGCCTTTGCGATATGGTCCATACAGTATTCTTCGACAGATTGGAAAAAACGCTTTCCAACTCAACATTCCTGCTTGTCTTGGTCTACATTTAGTTTTCAATGTGGATCTACTTCGACCATACCATGCACCTTTGTTGGAACAGAACGACTTCTCAACAGTAGCACCCGAAGACATCCATCCAGATGTTCAGGAGCCTCTTCCTTGCGACACCATTGTGGGACTACGCGTATGCCTTACAAGGACGAACATAATTCCCTTGTTTCAGGTTGCCAAAGCTAGCCAGATCCCATCTCAAGGCAAGTCGTACTCTACTACTGAAGTGATCGACAAGTTTCCTCACCTTCATGGGAAAACAATGGGGTCCATTGTTTCTTAAGGAAGGAGGTCTGATCCACATCGTAGTTGGCATTTGTTGTCGAATGCTACCTTCGACACGTCTTCGACCACTCATCGTTGTTGATACAACTTCGGAAAGTTTCGACGTGACATGACTTTGACAACTTCAGCACTTCGACAGGTTTTTGATTTTGACACAACTCTGACAAGTCTCGACTTCGGCATACTACAACATGTTCCACACCTTCAACATGTTCTACAATTTTACAATTCACGACATCGACAAACATCATTGACATGCGACTAGTGACTGTTGAACTTCGACAGACTGTCTCTCTGTCTTCTAGTTGACTGTAACGGTTGAACTATTGAAACCGTTCTAACTTCTTCTTTGTAACTGAACGTAACAGGAAGACACCCAAGCGCCTCAGACTTCTTTATAAGCATGTAAAGTATTGTAACATACATCTTATCTTGATCAATCTAGAACAGTTCGCATTCCTACATATTTTCTGTGCGCAATGTGTTTATTGTATCGCGTAATATTGCTTTTGCTCATTCTGTTATTTAATCTTCCGCCATAACAGAGCCGACTCATTTAGTCGAATTGTTGTCCCCATCGCGCTTCCGGGACATGATACGGATCACGTATTTAGTTCCTCCTTAGTGGATACATAACCCAGCTTGGGGGTGGTCTCTCTTCTGAAAGAATATAAGCTATACAAAGACCTATGGTTGGGTGGAACATTGCTGTCACATAGCCAGTTGCTTGGACAACTTCATCTTAAAAGATAAGTGTTCTCTGTAGTTTAAATTATGTCCATTATGTATTATGCAATGTGTTAACTAGTAACTGTTTTTCTAGTTGAATAAAATGGTTATCTTAAGTTAATCAGCATAATTCATGTGCATAGCATGAGAAGGGGATTAATTGTCTGCATGTTGTTTCATCCTTCAAGCTAGGAGAAACATGCCGATGCATTCTACTTTGTGTGTGTGTTAAAATCTTTTAATTATTCCACTGTATAATTTAATTATGCATACATTTTTAATTGTGAATTTCTTCATATGGTTGTGGGGAAAAATTAGACACCCCATGTGGCATTCATGTTCCCTTTGTGGGTCGGGATGACGGGAGGGGACATGACAGAGTGGTATTAGAGCCCATGTTGCAGCATTGGGGCTGCTTGGGCCAAACCGTCAGTTTACAGGCAGATATCAGAATGTTTAAATGAGGTATTGATGAAGTTTGGGAGACATTTTTATTAGAAAAATGGCAAGATCAGAGTTCTTAGGTGTGGCAGGGGATCACACCATTGCATATATCTCTCCAAGAGCTTTCCAACGGTACCAGAATCTCCTTATTTGGTTAAGGGATAAGAGAGATATTAGCTCTAAAAGTTTGCAGGAGTAGAGTTGTTTCCGCAATTCTACATTGCGGAAACATAAAATTTTCGAATTTACATTTTTGGACTTCCACATTTTTGAACTCGCATTGCAGATTGCAGATTGCAGAAACGAAAAATTTTCAAATTTTCATTTTGGCGTTCCGCATTTTCGAGTTCTGCAGTACGGATTGCGGATTGCTTAAATAACATTCCCAAAATTGAAAATTTGGCATTCCACATTTTCGAGTTCTGCAGTATGGATTGTGGAATGCATATTCCGGATTATGGATTGCGGAAGTGACATTTCCGAAGTTGAAAATTTTGCGTTCCGCATTTCTGCATTTCGTAGTACGGATTGCAGATTGCGGATTGTAGATTGCGGATGGAGTAATTCTTCGAGGTTGTGCGATTGGAATTCCGAATTCTGCATTACGGATTGCGTATTGCGTAAGTTGCAGATTGCGGAAGTGAAAAAAGAAAAGAAAAAAAAGTGCAGAATTTTGGTAAAAACTGTCATTTTTGGAGTAATGTGATTTCCACACCCGAAGTCAGAATGAAGCATGTGGATAAGCATTGGAAATATTATCTAGTAGGGAATAGTGGTGCATCACCATAATTGAATGAGGTTTTCACATATCATATATATTTAGAGCAGAAAATTTCCAGTGGTTGTTTTGACAAAAAATGTTGTCAATATGGGCAATTTCTAGAATTGCATGCCTGGAAAGTAGTAAGTTGGAATATTATGCATGAGTATATGTATTGAATTGTTGCTTGGTGATAAAATCATAGCTAATGATTGTTGGGATATTTCTATACTCCATTCCTTTTCTACCTAGTATTATCATTGTTTTGCATTTAGTCATGCAGGCATGCAATTGCATCCATCCCAGTCATCAGTAGCCCTATCTCCCAACACCTTGTCCCTAGTCTGCTATCCCTAGGAGCTTCTTTCTGTTCAGTTCCATCCCTCCTAGTCAGTGATGCGCCCTCTTTTCACCTACCATATGTGAAGTGCACCCTCTCTCACCTACCACCAGGGGCACACTCAGTTAGTTTCTTGTTAACTAACTGCAATCAATTAGTTGCTTGTTAACTGGCTGATACACTCTGTTAGACATCCAGAGAGACTAGTTTATCTATTCTGACTACTAACAGCTTCAGTTACATCCAGTTAAGACTAGTTATATTCTGTTAGACTCAATTACATCTTGTTGACTTCGTTTGACAACTACCAGTGCATTGATGACACTCCACTATGGATTTGATGATGAGTTCATGAAGGCTAATTTGAATTGCCACCTTGGCATTCGAATCCTCTCCATTGTATTATCTATTGTTCATATTATGATTAATGAATTAGTGTGATGTTATTCTGCTTCTATCTGAGTTCTACTGTATCATAATTCTGTTGTTCTTTTACACTGCATTATCCACTCTTCTCCTATTTTCCTAGTTAATCTTTCTTGTGAGGTATACATTAGCTCTTAGATATGCTGTGAGGATTTTCACATGGTATCAAAGCATGTTGAGAGTATAGTCTATCGCCATTCCTGAGAGTTTTTTTTGCAGGTTATTACCAAGATTTCGAGTGCAGCAGTTTTCTGCAGTTTTGCATCTATAGCAGTTGTAGATATTTTCCATTGTTTTTGCAGGTCTTCTGCAACAACTGCCATGAATCTGGAAGGAATTCCTCCTCTCTCTCCATTCAACTATGATGAGTGGAAACCAAAGATGATAGCATATTTGAAGAGACATGGTATTTTTTATTATTGTCTTGAAAGAGAGTTCGAATCCTCTGAAGTGGAGAATGATTGGTTAAATGAAGGTGACAGAGCCTATGGAGCAATGTTGACTGCTATGTCTCATTGTATCTTACCCCACTTCCATGGTTCTATTGAATCTCCAAAAGAGCTATGGGCCCAACTAGATGAAAGATTTGGAAAATAGAATGAAGGGATTGGTGCAAACTATTTGGAGAGCAATCCCAGTGATGCATTCACCCTCCTTGATGGTCTCTCTGATAATGATTAAGTATCAAACATATCTCATAATGAAGTTGCCCAAAAAGAAGAATAACTTGCAGATTTAACACTCATGTTCTCAATGTCTTCTATTTCGAATTCTAAGCCAGCTCACACTCTAGAAACTGAAGAGGTTCTTAAATCCTCTCTTGCATAAGAGTCTGTTGGTTTGCATAATGATGATCTATTGAATGTTTTGGAGATTAAATCAGCAATTGGAGGTGATGCATTCCCTCTCCTTGATCACTTACCTCTTATGTACTACTATATGATCATTGTTACATGCTCTCAGAAGTTCATTGAAGATGTAGGGCATTGCCATTTGCTTGGGATCATTTCTCATGCATATCATGGTTTATTTGGTTTTGATCTCACCCCTGCTGGTTCAAAGGATATCTCATGAAACCATTCATCAAGTCTTGGAGCTGATTTGAAGTCCAAGTAACCACTATCATGTGATGGTTCTTTTGGGCATGATCTCACCTATGATGGTTCAAAGGAGATAATAGAAGACTATCTACACATTCATGGATTTGATCCTACCTCAGCTGATTCGAATCACAGGTTCCAGGATCATCCTCATACCTTTAAATTTGTTCTCATCACATTCGGTTTGAAGAGCAAGTACAAGCACATGTCTCCATATTCGCTTGAATCCACTAAAGGAGAACACAAGCACATGTTTTTGGAGCATGAACCACTTCTTCCCAAGAAGAAGATACCTCCAGACATATGACCAAGCATCACACCTTCTTGAGTTTGGAGCATTTATTTTTTGGCATGCCTTACAGTCTCTTTTGGGGGGGGTATTTTTCCCATTAGGTTGTTACCATCTCCTTGTTTCATGGACTGTTCTTTATTATTCATTGTATTGGGTGACCTTTGGTACTAGTTACTAGGGCCCAGGATGCAAAGTATGGATTAAGGGGGGGTGTTAGGATATTTATATACTCCATTCCTTTTCTACCTAGCATTATCATTGTTTTGCATTCAATCATGCATGTATTTTTGCATGCATCCGAGACATCACTAGCTCTGTCTCCCAGCACCTTATCCCTAGTTTTCTAGCCCCATGAGCTTCTTTATGTTCAGTTCCAGCCCTCCTAGTCAGTGATGCGCCCTCTTTTCACCTACCACATGTGAAGTGCGCCCTCTCTCACCTACCACCAGTGGCACACTCAGTTAGTTGCTTGTTAACTGACTGCACTTAGTTAGTTGCTTGTTAACTAACTGATACACTCTGTTAGACATCCAGAGAGACTAGTTTATCTGTTCTGAATACTGACGGCTTCAGTTACATCCAATTAAGACTAGTTATATTATGTTAGACTCAGTTACATCTAGTTGAATCAGTTTGACAGCTACCAGTGCATTCATGACACTCCACTACTGATATAATGATGAGTTCATGTAGGCTAATTCAAATTGCCACCTTGGCATTCAAATCCTCTCCATTGTATTATTTATTGTTCATATTAATATTAATGAATTAGTGTAATGTTATTCTGCTTCTATCTGAGTTCTACTGTATCATAATTATGTTGCTCGTTTACACTGCATTGTCCCAACTTCTTCTATTTTTTTGGTTAATCTTTCTTGTGAGGTACACATCAGCTCTTAGATTTGTTATGAGGATTTTCACAATGATTCATTGTGTGCTTGCTAGAGGCCATCAAATCGGACTAGCTATGATGTGGAAGAGGAATTCCATGCTATGATGAGGGATTGGAAAGGGAGAATTCCTTAACCCCTGTCTTGCTAACTGTATTTATGTTTTATGAACTTGATGTACATAAAATTATGGCACGGGAATAATGAAAATGCAAGAGATTAGATGGATGGCATGAATATGCACTAGTTGGCATATTAATAAACATTGCACAGTGCATGAGAATATGTTTTTGCATGCATATTGTTATAGGTCATATCTGCACTTCTCCATCCATGATCACATTTCCCTGTCGATCACACAAAAGAACACCATGGATTGAAGATCTAGGTTGACCTAGATGACTTATTGATAGTACTACACTCTTCACTTGAGAAATTTACTGTTTCTTTTGATTTCACCACATGTGTGCTACTATTGCTCTAGCAAACCAGCGCACACCTCAAAAGATGCGCTGCTTTCCTCAAGAACAACCAGCGCACACTTTCAAAAAATTTGCAAACGCTTGTTGCAAAGCATGAAAGTTGCTCTCTGTGCGCTACTCTTGTTGTATGAAACTCATGCACATCTTAAGATGAAATCAAAAAATATATTAAGATTACAAATTGGTATTAGTTGAAGTTGGTTCTGCAACTTCCCCAACCTCCCAATTCAACCACCTCTCGAATCCAACTGCCTACCTTGTCCCATAAATATAAGGAGGATCCATGAGAGAGGGACCTAGAAGAAAGGCATTAAGTGCTATTACGCTAGAGGAATTCCCAAGTCATTTTGAAGAGAAGGAGCCCAGGACTCGGTTGTAGAAGCATCTTGACCGATCAGGTGTATTTGTACTGATTCATGTTTCTTTGACAATAAAAAGATGGAAATACCCTTTTTGTCCCAAATTGAATGTCTATTGGATTGCATGTTCATTTGGTTTAGTATCTGATTGTTGTTGATGTTTGATTGCTTTCAACATTCATCATATTTATTACAGTCAAGATATGCTGAGGAAGGTTTCCTTTGTGTTGTAGGTTCATCATAGCGGAAGATCAAGCGGAAGACCAAGCAAAAGCTAGGACCAACCGTCGATTAAAGGTACATCTTTCGATATCTTGATCTCTTTCATTTGTAGGAACCAAATGCAATATAATGAATGTATTTACCTGTCAACCCTGCCCAAGTTGGTAGTGTCTCTCCTCACTATAAGGTTTAAATCCCGAACCACACATATGATATCGCATATTGGTAAAAGTAGTGATATTTTACATATGCAATGAACCACTAATGGTAAATATTGTGGTTGATAATCGCTATTGGTGTTGGTATTGTTGTAGGAACAAACTCAACAGAAGCATGGCTAAAGATGTTGATGATGTTGTTGCATGTGACCGAAAACCTTACGAAGAAAAGGTTAGGGAAAAAAATCCAGGATCAAGAGGTTAGTGGAAGGATTCTGTAATCCTCTATAAGAGACCAACTTATCAGGTAACATCAAAGGTGTAAATGGGAGACATGTAGGTAATGGTTTAATTATGATGATTGCATAAGTGTTGAGAGGGGGATTGGGGAATAATCCCCTGAACCATATTTAGTAATCATAAAATGGTATGCATATGAGGTTCAATGCATTCATGTGAATGCCATACTTCCATATTGTGGTGGAGCATGGAGTGGTGAAGGCAAGAGGCCTCATACCATGTGACTGTTTAGAAATTTAGATTTCATTCATATAAAAATATATCATGCCATGTGTATGTTGGTTATGAGCTTAATAACCAAAGCAATTAAGGACTAGTGGTCCTGATTATGGTAATGCATGCTATATGAGGTAGTCATGGTTAGGCCATAATATGTTTGAATGCATAGTATTCATGAATCAATGAAAGGTGGCATTGAGTGGATATGCATTAATGGATTTTATAAATCTTCTGGTTGCATTCAGTGAATGCATATTAAAATATAATGTAATGTTGTAAATGTGCATGCATGAGTGTGGGTGCACATGTTGTGATGCATTGCATGAATGCATGGGGAGGGTGTATGTGTTATTACAAACTAAATCATGGATGAGATGATGAATTGATGATAAATCTAGGATCATTTCATGAGCTGCTATGAATGCAGGATAGTAAGTACATGAAGAAGGTAGTCATGATCAATGGGTTGTCAGAATACTCTATGGAAGCCCAGAGTTGTATAAATCATATGACTGTGAAATCATGAGTATCTAAAGTTTCATTTAAATTGCATGAATTATATGACTGTACCTTGCAATTTTAGTATGATAATGATTCACGTGAAGTAAATAATTTTTGGTGATATTGATATGTTAACAGTTGGAAGTGTTTGAATTCTAGAGTGTTATAATTCTGAAAATGATTCAGTGAATGTTGCAGCAATGAAATATTATATGCATAGAGACTTACAAAGTGTTGGTTGATTGAAGTTTTAGATTTCAGGTAGATTGTTTTGGGCATGGCAATGTGGGTAAGTCCACGATGAAGGCTGGAATCTACCATGTGAAAGAGCCAGACCTCATGAGAAGGATCTGATGGTTGTAAGAAAAAAATAGTTTATGTGCAGAACAGATTGTCAGTTTTGGGCTTGTAGATTTCAGATTTGAGAATTTGCTGATAATTTCTAATCATTGTTGGCTTGCATAGAACTGTTCCAGGAGGACGTGTTGTAAGTGGATGTTTATGTTATGGTAGCAATCATAACATACTAGAGGGTAGATTAGTGCCACTTACAAGAGACAAACAATATGAGGATAGCCTCATGACTAAGCAAATCGATTTCTGTAGTAGACAAAATTGCAAATTCATATTGAATTTAATTATTAGTGCGACTAATTGGTTATGAAACAATGATATTTGAATTTTATTGTTAAATGTTGCTGACTATTTGGATATTTGATAAGTGTGCCAGGAAGACACATTTCAGGAATACCATGTGTGATGGCCTGTAGAAGCCAAACTCCATAGGAAGGACCCCATGTTTTGGAAATGGGTTTCGGGTGAAACACCATTGCATATTTTAAGGATGACATCTCAGCTTAACCGCATGTTGGAAAACCATGTGAGTGAGATGGTAAAATTATTCCAAGAAGGTATATGTGGGTTATGGAATGTGAAAAGATTGGGGTGGAAAACCGAAGGACTGTCGACTCAGAGAAGGGAGCCCCCATTCTTCGCAAATGAAGAGAGAATAAATCTAAAAAGGGATAAGTATTATGTAACCCTATCTAAGAGCATGCATGTCTAATTATTAGGGTTAATATGCAGAGCATGTTTTATTTTATTTATAATATTCCAGACTGTTGAGTATGATTAGGGCCTACATGGCTCACATCGTGGAGGGGTGCTCAACTTTCTAGTGATGGGTTATGGTAGGGTTGTCAATATTGACTACACCCTAAGGGAATGGATGCATTCTTGGTGTTTCAATATTTGGTAGTGAATGTTATGAAATATGCTTGAAATTTTGGAACTACAATACTGATGAGCTTGTTTATCCATCTTGTGTTGTCAAATTAAACAGATTCAATTTGGTGTTGCATGCACACTAAGGAAGCAAAGTAAAGAGGTTGTTGTGAGGGGTTGTGGTGGAAGGGTTGATGTGTATGAAAGGATGTTGTGGAGGTTTTGATGAAGGGTTGTTGTATGCCTAATAAACCCAATTGATGTACTGGTTTGACATTACTTACTTGGATGTTGTGGAGGTTTTGATGAAGGGTTGTTGCATGCCTAATAAACCCAGTCGGTGTACTGGTTTGGCATTAGTTACTTGGATTTTGTGGAGGTTTTGATGAAGGGTTTTTATATGCCTCTGGCTCCATAGTAGAGCCTTGACCTAGAAATGGTTGTGGTGAAGTTTCCTTCCAGTCGGAGTGTTGGTTCGGCATTATCTGTTTGGATGGCATGGAGTATTTTCATTCATTTCTTATTTTAGATAATGAAAATTTCATGGACATTATTATGACAACCAAGTTGATACACTGTTGTTTCTATGTTGGAAACTTGGGTCATTGCAGGAAGCAAGAAGCCTTGAAGGCATCCTAAGGATGCATTTGGACATGTGACTGTCCTAGAAAGCTCAGTATGAACAGGAATGATAAGAATGGTGTTAGTGTACATGTGTGGATCCTAGAAGCCAAATGTTCTGTCGAAAAACCATGGGGAGGGGATTCCATGATGGAGACATCCTTGCACAGACCTTAGACACTAAGTGTCATAGTCAAAACAAGAAAGGGGAAAGTAAATCATTCACATTGAAGTGAAAGAGGATAAGGAGCATATACCCACAATGATGGTGTGACTCCGGATTGGAACAAGACTAAGAGGGGGAAACTCTTACTCTTCTCTTTCATTTTTTACTAATGCATCTTAAGAAACAGAAAATTGTTGAATGCATATTATGACTGGGAGTTGATTATGTTTATTTGCTTGAAATAAATTGTGAATGCTGAAATAGTTAATTCCTTGAGAAAGGATAAACATGAATGTGTTCATGTGTATGTTGGGAAAGCATGAAAAGTGTGGAAGTCACATGAATAGAGCATGCGATCTCCATGTCAATTGGGAAAATAATTGACTAATTTAATGTTTATGTTATGATTGGCCTAACAAGATTTGTAATGATGAACTTCACATGTGAAAATTGAAGCAATTGGTTGTAGCTGTTACAAGCAAGTGTTGCTAGTAAGCAAAGTGTGGTTAGTTGTGCACATTGAACATGGCAGCAGACCAAAATCTATTTGATTTGGCTGAAAATATTATACAAACAATTTCCAAGACCTAAGAAAACCTTGGAGAAATGCTCAATCTGCAAAAGAAGCAGAATGAGATGTACCACAAGGTTTTGTAGGACTCTGTTTGTCTACAAGAGTAGGTAAAAAGCATTCTGGAGGAAATCAACAATAGAAGGGACATTAGATCAATGAAGAGGCATTCATCCAATCAATCCATTAAGAAACATTACAGGTGGGAATACTTAAAGGAAACTGAGCAGGTAAAGAAGAAGCAACCACTGAAATGTTGGGAATGTGGAGGAAATCATTGCCTTCACAACTGCCCAACAAGGAACAGCAAGAGGGATAACAACCACGATGTTTCCAAACTTGTAGATCAGCTGGAAGGTAAAGAAAAGGAAGGGATTTTTGTGGAGAAATTCCCACCTGTAGAGAAGGAAGATCAAAGTCAGTTGGGGTAGCTTGTGGAAGCCAAAGGACTTGGTCTTGAAAGTTCAAGTAAGGGATAGCATGCAGGGCATACCTACAACATTTTTGAAATGTTTTGGACATGTGTAAACTGTATATGTTTTCATAAGTATTGGAACACTGAGGACAATGTTATTCTAAGGGAGAGGGGATTGTAATACCCCCATTTTGACCCTTAGGATATATTGGATTTTAATGTAAATATTGTATACATGTGATGTATGTTTTCCTAGCGTGGAGCTAAAGGCCAAGGCCCTTCTAGTGGATACTTGGATATTTTTTTTAAAGAAAAGTATTTGATATTATGTTATCCATGTGTTATTAAGCCATGGAAATTGTAAAAATGATGTAAATAAACATCATGCAATAAAATACCAAAAATTGGCCATGGAAGCAACTAATAAGAGGTGGTCATGTGTATTCACTAGCGAGTGGTGAGGGGGTTGTGGGGTTGAACCATATTCTTCCAAATGTCATCTTGAGAACCCATTTGACTTTCCTTGCTGACATTTAATTATGTTGTAAGGAAGTAGTTGAAGAAGTCATTCCATGGCTTCAATGGAGCATGGGCAACCCATAAATTTGTACGACAGGGTATGGGCTCTGTTTTCTTGACCCACAAGTCACTCTACCTCATGGGAATTCGTTGTTCCTCATTCCCATTCCATTGTGGAACATATAAGCATCAGTTTTCATCCATTACATAGTTTCGGTAGTGAGAAAAACTAGAAATCGCAAATTTGAATTAAGCATGTTTTGAAGTGCTAAAAATGCCCAAAAATTTGTGTGGACAATGAAATCCAATGGGGGATCCATATACCTGAAACTTTGGGAGAATTTGAAAGTGTTAGATGCCCATAAATCCATAGGAAAACCCAGTTTTGATATCCCAAAAATCAAATTACGGGACATAATTATTTGGTGATAGAATTGAGAAAAACACAAGTGTGAATAACAGAGCAGAAGAGAGAACAGAGGTTGGAAATGATTGATAAACCCAACTATGTGTTGGATTACCATGACCATCTGTGTGAAACCATGGCTATGAGTGAGCATGTTTAGTTCCTCCTTAGTGGATAGACATCCCAGCTCGGGGGTAGTCTCTCAACTGAAAGAATATAGGCTGGACAGAGACCTATGGTTGGGTGGAACGTTGCTCTTACATAGCCAGTTGCCTGGATATATTCATCTTAAAAGATAAGTGTTCTCTATAGTTTAAATTATGTCCATTATGTATTCTACAATGTGTTAACTAGTAACTGTTTTGCTAGTTGAATGAAATGATTATCTTAAGTTATCTTAAGTTAGAAGGGGATTAATTGTCTGCATGTTGTTTCATCCTTCAAGCTAGGAGAAACATGTTGATGCATTCTACTTTGTGTGTGTGTTAAAATGTTTTAATTATTTCGCTGTATAATTTAACTATGCATATATTTTTAATTGTGAATTACGTCTATGGCTGTGGGGAAAAATTAGACACCCCATGTGGCGTTCATGTTCCCTATGTGGGTCGGGATAACGGGAGGGGACGTGAAACAACATCAACTATTTGGGGTTTGTAATTGACTCTGTAGGCATTCACGTTGATCCAGAAAAAGTAAAAACTATCAAAGAATGGCCCATTCCTCACAGCATTCAAGAACTAAGATTTTTTCTTGGTTTGGCGAATTTCTATCAACGATTCATACTTGGCTTCAATCACATAGGTTGGCCCTTGAATAAGTTGACAAAATGAAGTGGGAAAAATGTCTTTAATTGGACATCGACACAACAAGCAGATTTTGAATAGCTCAAACATAAGCTCTGCACTGCACTAGTACTTGTGTTACCTGATTTACATCATCCCTTTGAAATTGAGACAGAGGCATCGGACTATTCCTTGGGCACAGCAATCACTCAGTATGGTCACCTAGTCGCTTTTCACTCTGAAACTTTTAACGACACTGTTAAAAGGTATTCAACATTCAAAAAAGAGTTGTATGCCATTGTTCAATCTCTTAAGCAATGGAGGAATTACATCCTTGGCAAGGAAACGGTCATTCATTGACCATAAGCCTCTTCAGATCGCTCTGACCCAGTCAAAAATATAAACAACTCCATAGATTAAGTGGATTAATTACCTGCAACAATTCCAGTTGGTAATTAAGTATCAGAAAGGTAAAGCTAATGCCGCTGCCGATTGTCTAAGAAGACCACCCATTACTCTCCTTTGTACAGTGATGGGTATGCAGGGATATGCCACCACTAATTGGCCTCAGTTGCATCAGGAAGACATCAAATTTTCACCAGTCTATCGACAAATACAGACTGAAAATACATTGACCGCTGACTATTTCCTGAAAGATACCTTGCTATACAAGCTTGGACAACTTTTTGTATGGACCGGTGAGCATCGAAAACAACTCATTTGGGACGCGCACTACATCAGTACTGTAGGACACTTGGGAGTAGCAAAGACCCTTGTTATTCTCCAGAAGTATTTCTTTTGGCCTACACTTAAAATTGATGTAAAAAATTACATTCAATCATGCATGGTTTGTGCCATTGCTAAACCACCTAATCGACGACAGGGATTGTACACACCTTTGCCAATTCCTAGTTGACCATGGGAATCTATTTCTATGGACTACTTGACATGATATCCTACTACGAAACATCAGCATGATGTGATCTTATTAGTAGTCGACAATTTTTCCAAGATGGCCATTCTCATTCCATGCAAGAAGAAGACAACAGTGCAACAAACCGCTCATCTCTTCTTCGAACATGTCTGGAAAAACTATGGTTTACCAACAACCATTATCTCCGACAGAGATTCCATATTTGTCAGCATATTTTGGAAGACCCTTTGGCAGCAGCTAGACACAAGACTCTCATTGTCGACAACTTTCCATCTTCAGACCGACGGACAAACGGAAGTTGTGAATCGCTTGGTCGTACAATTGATTCGCATGTACAACCACAAGCATCGATGAACATGGGATGAAAGTATTCCATATATAAATCACAAATACAATCATTCTCAACACAACTCTATGGGAAAGAGTCCATTTGAGATCTGTTATGGATTTCAACCCTCAGCGCCTATTGACTTGATCAGCTCCTCGACACAGTCGAACTATGACACCGACTACAGCCAGCAGGAAATTGACAAAGCAACCAAGTTTCGAGATCATATATGCAACATCCAGCGACAAGCACATGACATGTTGCACAAAGAAAACGTAAAAGCTAAGGTCCGACACAATAAGCATCGTATCCCTAATTCATTCCAAAATGGGGATAAGGTATGGTTATATCTAAAGAAGGAGCGCTTCACTGGCCCATACAAGAAGTTGAAACCTTTTCGATATGGTCCATATAGTATTCTTCAATAGATTGGCGAAAACGATTTCCTGCTCGACATTCCTGCATGCTTGGGTCTACATATAGTATTCAATGTGGATCTACTTCGACCATACCATGCACCATTGTTGGAACAGAACAATCTGCAGACAACAAAACCTGACGAAATCCATCCATATGTTCAAGAGCCTCTTCTTTGCGACATCATTGTGGGACGACGAGTACGCCAGACAAGGCCGAACACAATTTCCTTGTTTTAGGTTGCTAAAGTAGGATAGATTCCATCACAAGGAAAGTGGTACTCTGCTACTGAACTAACTGACAAGTTTCCTCACCTTCACGAGAAAACAATGGAGAAAATTGTTTCTTAAGGAAGGAGGTATGATCCATATCGCAGTTGGCATTGTTGTCAAATGCCAACATCTACTGCAACAAGTCATTGTCGTCGACACAACTCCTACGAGTTTCGAATTCGACGTGACTTCGACAACTTTTCATATTCGACACATTCAACGACCTCACAGTTTCGCGGCGTCGACATGCAACATCGACCTACAACTTGCGAAACACCATCTTGCAACTTGCGACCGTCGAACTACGACAGAATGTCTCTCTATCTTCCAGTCGACTGCAATGGTTGAACTGTCGAACCGTTATGACTTATTTGTAACTGAACGTAACGGGCAGGAACCCAAACATCTCAGCACTCTCTATATAAGCATGTAAACTATTCTAATATACATCTTATCATTCTAGATTTTTACATCCAGTAATAGAGAAGATCCGTTCGCATTCCTGCATATTGTCTATGTGTATATGTTTATGTTTATCTGCGTAGTGTAATCCTGCTTGCTTATTCTATTTCTTATGCTTCCGTCATAACAGAGCCGACTCATTCAATTGAACTCTTGTCCCCCTCGCACTTCTTGTCCCCTAGTGGATCAATATCACACATGTGCATAGAATCCATCCATTGAATTGATTGTAACATAAAAATGGTATCCACGTACCTCATCACATATTTTAATTTTGCATGCTAAAAGAAAACTAAACACATAACTATCACCATTAATATGAGGAATGATAAACATAAAACATAATAATCACATATAATTAGGTCCATCATGCCACACACACATTACTCAATGAAGTTGAGTCCAATAGATAATAAGCAAATAATATAGTATGTATAAATGTGATATAGATGTCCAATCGAAATATGGGGAATTACAATTGCTTTAAATCCAAGTGATTTTTCTTGTATTCAAGACTATCTATCTAAATTAAAAACCCTCAAACTCTTAGTTGAAGAATACAATATATTTAAGCCAAAAAAAACAATGTATTTATGCTATTCTATCTAAGATTGGTATTGCCTATTGTGTTTTTGTATATGCCTTTGTCTCCATCAAAGAAACACTAGGGACTAAATATAAGAACCCTCTTTTAAAGATTTTTTTTTATGTTTTGATTATATAGAAAAATAATCTTTTGCATCTTGGAGTAATCAACACTGTAGGTACATCTAGAAAATCCTTAGAATCATAACAAAAAGATAAAACCAAGAATCCAAAGAAGTAGCATCCACAAAAAATAAGAAAAGCAAGGGTCCCAAACCCTCTCATCCAACTCATCCTTTCAATGGTGACAAGGGAACTAAAACGAAAGGTAAGAAGACTGAGCGCAATTGCAATTTTTGTGGGAAAGATGGTCTTGTGGAATATAAGTGTTTCAAGAAGATGGAATAATTGGAAGCAACATTGAAGACTCACAATATCAACTTTGATTCTTCTTCTAACTCTACTTGTCATAGGCATGCACTTTCTGATTTTTGTTTTTCCTTTAATGCATTTTCTTCTTCTTCTTCTTATGAGCAGCTCATTGATTCTGGAGCATATTATCATATGGATAAGGATAAATCCATTTTTTATGCTCTAAATGAATGTAACACCAAAAACGTATTTGTTGGTGATGATAGATATCTTAATGTTGTAGGATTTAGAAAATTTCAGCTAGGTTACAAGGAAAAGTTTAGGGGTGAAATTTAGCCCATGGGCCAATTTTAGGGTTTTTTTCCAAAAACGATTCGCCAATTTCCATTTTTTTCTAAAAGGATTCACCCAAATTCCATGGGCTAAATTATTTTACTTAAAAAATTTCCAAAATTGTCCCAACAGATATAAAATCCTTAGAAATTTGAATAGTCTTTTAAAAAAAACTGTTAAACGGTTTATGTTTGGAATTCTAAGTACTAGTAAGATTAGTCAAGGTTTCTACACAAATTATGGATCATTAAAATTTTCCCTACTAGGTTATGGTTAGTTCAAAGATGTATTATGTGTTATATGTATTTTTTAAGCTATCAAATCATTCATTTTGGTGAAGGTAAGATTATAGACTTTACTCCTCAACAATTTGTAATCAAATATTTCAAGTATCCTAAGCATGTCCTAGCAACCGAAATTTTTGATGATATTACAAGGTTGTATATATTCGACAACTTTGGGTCGTCACCTTTTTCCTCAAATTTTTATTACTCATATAGATGACTTGAGAAAAATTTGGCATGACTGATTTGGTCATTTAAATTATCACTCGTTCCAGCAACTATGCAGTAAGAAAGCTGAGTGACTTCTCTTCATCTCATTTTTTACATAGATAGTGTTTGTCTTGGGTGTATCCACGACAAACATCATCAAGACAATTTTGAAAAACATACCTCTCAGCATGCCTCGACCCCATTGCAACTTGTTCATAGTGATTTTCATGGTTTGCTTCCTTCTACTTCTTTTTTTGAATTCAAGTACTTCTTAAATTTCATTGATGACTTCTCCAGGCGCACTTGGTTTTACTTCGTAAAATTCAGAGTGAAAATTTTGACATGGTTTTGGCCTACACGACCCTTGTAGAAAAAAAATATAGACATCAAATACAAAAGTTAAGAATATATAACGGAGGTGAATATGTAAATGATAAATTTACAAATTATTGCACTACATGAGTAATTTAGATGCAACATACTGTTCCATATACACCACAATAAAATGGTGTTACTGAGAGAAAGAATCACATGTTAAAGGAAATGGCTAAGTGTATGATCCAATCTAAGGGATTAAGTCCTCCTTTGTGGGTGGAATCCAGTAATTGATCCAATTTCCTAGTCAATCACACTCCCACAAAGGCTCTAAAAGATATAGCACTGGAAGAATCATAGAGTAACATGAAACCATATGTAAGCCACTTTCATGTGTTTGATAGTGAAGCATGGGTTCACATTCCAAATGAAAAATGGAAATCCTTACTACCTAAGAATTAGAAGTGCATTTTTGTTGGATATTTTGAATATGTAAAATTTTATAGACTTATTCAATCAAAATTAAATGACAATTGTTTTTCAAGAGAACTAGTAAAGGATTTAATTAAAAAATAGCTGCAAGAAGACTTGCAAAAGATACAATATCATGTCCAAAATTCAAACTGAAATAGAGTCTCAAGAAGGTTATGAATACTAGCTATGCTATCTTGTAGTTCGAGTTCTATATTGGGTTTATACAGTCTTCCCCAACTATTTTCCAAATATTGTCTATAAAAGGCTCATAAGATCAAAATGCAAAAGCACAACATTTATATTTATAGCATTGTTGGAAATTTTCTATCCTTCACTTGCTCTGCTAGTTTAGGAGGTTTGATTCCATTTGGTTTTTCATGTGCATTAGATGGTTCTTCATCTACATTAGCTGGAGGTTATTCCTTTATGTTGGCTTGAGGATGGTTCATGTTTGGAATGGATCTAATGGAGACAAGGATGATGCTTCTACCGATAATTATAAGACAACATGCCATGGATACTAGATGGAGGACCCGTCATGCAATTATTCAGCCTCTAATCGACTCACTGCACATTCATATTGAAGATTCTATTGACCTTTCTTTTGCTCCATTAATATATCAAGAGAGTTAAGAACCTGAGCCAACAAGCCATCGACTTCGATATGAAGTGCTTGGAGAGTGTTTTCCAATTTAATTTGCTCCTCCTCCTGTAGCTCTCTTCTCCATTGAGCGCTTCCCTTGCTTCTCTTTTCCATGCTCTAACTCTATTGGGTGGATTATTATTAGAAAAAGGTTAATCTTGCATTGACATTTCATTGGGCTCCTCTAGAACTCATTATTATTATGAACCTTTTCAACATGCCTTTTCCCTCAGATCTCTTTCACCTTTGTATGGAGATGCATCCATATCCATAGAAGAGATTCATTTGTCATTTACATTAATGGAAATGAATGCTCACACAAGTCCATTTGTTGATGAGGAAAGGAGGAACACTCAATACCTTGAATGGGAGAATCCAACACAATATGAGACTACTCCATAATCATTTGTGGGATTACATACTCCATAATACTGGGCATGAGGGAGGTACGAAGAAGATACCATATCATATAAGGAGCACATATGAAGCATGTGTGAGAGGAAGAGACAACCTAATGTGAAAAGGAGGGATATGGGTGAAGGGAGCCCACGTGAGAGTTGGGGAAGCTTCCAAGTGGCATACTACCACCACCTCTACACTTGGAACCTAGAAATATGCTTTCCTTGATAAGGAATTTCAAGATAGCAACATGGGAAGGGTCCATTTGATGGACACCTATGAGATCCCCATAACTCACTAATTCTAGAACGCTTGTTATGCTCATGGGATGTGCTGCAAATGGGCCTTCCCATTAATTCTTAGAATTCATGTATTGTCCCTGGTTGCAAAATTAGCTTAAGCATAAACAATTGAGTTATTATCCCAAAGGATATGGATAGGAGAAATTTTATGATAATCCCATAACTCTTATTGAATTCTGAGAAAAATTGCTATTTTCATGTCAAGGGGAAAGGTTTTCAGTCTCACATGATTAATAAAAAAAATTGAATTACCAAGATCATGAGGTAGAATATCCCTACTTCTGAGCTAATTGTAATCCTTGAAGAAGGGCATAAGCCTCTTCATGATTAATTGTTGCATAGACAATACTCCAAGAGAACCGAATTCTGATATTACCTCCAAGGGAGAAAATAAACCCACCCGCACTTGCCACCTGAAACCAAAATAAAATGATATTATTATTAGAAGAGATGTTGAATTTGATGAAAATATCTTGTCGCATGAGCCTAATTCGATGTGTATTCCATCTTTGTCCTACAAGCAATATTCGTTGATTGTGCCATCATCTCTTCCCAACTTCTCTTCTTATGATCCTACTCCAAATTCTTCTTCAGACGATGACAGTGAGGATGACAATCCACCTCTGTGTACTCATAGTTCTCTAGTTGGGTCAATTGAACATGAATTTGCATTAGAACCACTACTTCCCACATGGGTCCGTTCAACATGCAAAGCCACTAGTGATATTGTTGGTGATCCTAGAGATCAAAACCAAACACATTCACAGTTATAGCAAGCATCTTCTATTTTGGCTCAAATTTAATAGACTCGTGATCTAGAGAGATTTGTAGAAGATTTTGAATATCCAGAGAGGGACACATCGACTATGAATGATGAATATAATCCCTTAATGGTGAACAATGCTTGGGAGCTAATACCTCTTCCGAAAGGAAGAAAAATCATTGGATGCAAATGGGTGTATGGAAGTAAGTATGTATAAAATGTAAGTGTTGAAATACTTAAGGGTTAGAGTTTGGAATAAGGTGTAATTTTAACTCCCTTCTAAAACAATATGATTGTGGGAGCACCACTTTTTGGTTGAGGGGTTGATTTAGGGTTTTGATTGCAATAGAATCGATCGAGGTTTCAAAAAAGTTGTAATTTTAACTCTGATAAAAAAAGGGTGCTACCGGTAGCACCACTTTTCAAATCAATGGTTGTTTTTGTTGTTTTCAAAACAAAAATATGAGTCGGGGATTAAAAAAAGTTATAATTTTAACTTTGAAAAAAAAAGGGTGCTACCGATAGCACCACTTTTCAAATCGAGGGATGTTTTTGTTGTTTTTAACACCAAAATATGAGTTTTTATGGTTAGAGTTCTCGTTTTGAGTATAAAGTTCTCATTAAGTTGTATAACTTATTTCAACAGAAATAGAGTATTGAGCCATAGTTAATGCAATTCAGTAGCTTCATGTCTTTGGAAAATCCTTTCAAAATTTTGATTTCAGTAGCAGCATCTGAATACCCTTTTTTGTGACTATAATAATTCCATAAATCTTTCCAAAGGTCTAGTTCAATATCAGTGCAACAAACAGATTGAGATACATATGCTCTTCATCATAAAACGTATTCAATATCGCATTCTCAAAGTGCTCTTTTTCGCTACATATGATTAAGTTGCAAAAATATTCACAAAGTCTCTTATAGAATATTGTTTTTCTAAAATTCGATCATTGTTAGGAGCTAATGAATTTGTTAGTAAGGGGTTTGGTAGAAAATTCCCCCCACGGACAGGTCTAACTTCTCTTGGATATACAATGGTTCCCTATTCCCTAATCCAAGACATAAGTTAACAAGTCGACACTAACATCCTCCTAGATCTAGTTCATACACAAGCAAACAAGCTATGAAAGAGACAAGAGAGATATATGACCTACCTCACTTTCAATGGTTTCCCTCGTTGCTCATAGGTTTGATTCAACTCCTAGCATTGAGATATTGGATTATGGACCTTCTCACAAGAAAAAGAAAATTTATTCTCCAAAGAAACAGATGTATAAAAAAATATCTAACTATTAAGCAATAGACACATTCATATGTTCACCATGAAATACAAGAAATAGGGAGAAATAACCTAAGTTTATATTGAATGGAAATCCATAAATAAATACATACAATCTTATACCTAACTTAGTAGCAACATCTCCTCCAAGCATTCCTTCCAAACCCCTTGAGAATTAGAATAGTGTAAAGATGGCACCTTCAAGATTTTTTTCCATGTCTCAAATCCAAAGTGTTAACTCAATTTATAGGATTTGGGAGATCAAAATACTTGGAGAAAGGATTGGATCAAGAGGGGATATGTTGGATCATGAGAGATTAGGATTTCTTAGAATGGAGAAGGGAGTGATACTCGAATAATAGGATTATCCATCCAAATCTCGCTCCTTTATCCATGGCTAAGTTGTTGAGCCAAAATTATCACTCCCCCAATGACAGCCATAGGGTGATAAAAGGGAAATTATCGCTCCATTAACATTGAGTGTTTGGAATTATCACTCCCTATACAAGGGGAGGGGGGCGATAATTTTCATCCAAGGATCAAACTAGGGTTAAGAAGGTGGGTTTCGACCCCCAAATCATAGGATTCTCTCCCAAATTTGGATAGGGAGTGAACAACCACATGATGAAGGGTCCTAACACACCTAGGGAGCATAATAATAATGCTTCTCAGGGTGATGAAGCATGGAAACCAAGAATGACACATGAAGGTGAAAATTTGAGGTGTAACAACTTGATCTAAAAATGGACAACTTAATTTTCTTCCATTAACAAATTATTAATTAATTCTCAATTTTATTTAATAACATAAATAAATTGGCATTTTAAAACAAAAAATTTGCATCTACACTTAAATTATGCACAAACACATAAAGACATTATGCAAAACCGAGATGATAATGGAGTTCACCAGACCCCCTGGCTACGTCTCCGAGCTCGAATAATGCCCAACTATTTTATTATCCTTCTCCAAGAAAGGATGGGACCTTCTCACAAATGTGCTACATGCTCCATACAAAGCTACCTTCTCCTTAACAAAGGATTCAATAAGGCACTCACATAAGTGACTTTTCTCCAGATACTAGAATGACTAAACTCCTCATAATGGAAAGCTCTCACCAAGCTCTCCAAAAGCTCTCAAAGAACCATTGCTATCATTCTCCCAATGAGGGGATTTAATAGCTCCCTTATGGATGATTAGTCATCACCCATAAGAAGGAGCATATCTCTCCCATGATCCCCTAAGGTAGGATAAGGAGACACCTTAAGGGGTATGTGGAGGGAGATTCCTCTTCTTCCTCCATAAGGATCTCAACATCCTTTAGGTTTAGGAAACTAAGTCATGAGGTGGATTCTCACCTTTTAATTTTCTTTTTATAATTAAAAATGGGAATTTAATGTGCATTTCTACATTAAATTCATTATTACAATGTTTGTCCATAAAAATGATTTTATGTACACCTTGTCACAAAAATCCTTCTTGTTGTCAAAACTTCAACCCGGAATCTTCTGCGCATGCGAGGTCCATTTGTCCTCGTTTAAGTTGCCTTTGAAAGATTCCTAAAAGCTCTTCGATGGCTGATCAAATGTAAAGAAAATGAACATCATATTCATTCTTCGACTGAGATGATCCTCCTGGATCAAATCTCCCCACCGAAGGAGCTTTTGGACTTCCCCACGATACTATAAACAAAAAAATATATACATACCATCTGGTCCCCATGCCTGACCAGGAGGTCGAGGAATCTCCAGATCCCCCCTGTAGTCCATCCTATAATAAGGATAGTCTTCGATCACCACTGGAAGCTACATCCACTGAGTGAAAAAATCCTTAGTAAAACTGTCCCACCGGCCCTCCACCCCCGCGAGTCATCATCTCGCCCCATCACTGCATCTGTGGCTCAGTGGTCCCTCCATCATGCACTGCTCTATACGGTCGAAGCGTCGGCAATCGCTCAAAGAAAAATGAACAAAGGAATGAAGAGAAATAGAAATCCCCTCCTCTACGACTCACCTTGTTCAGCTCATGCCAAACAACCTTCTAATACATCTAGCCCCAACCAAAATAGGTGCCTTCCAAGACCTACTCCACCAACACCATTTATCCCCCTGACACCCCGTGGGGAAACTTTGACCCGAGTATATGCACTACCAGTGCCTCTATCGCCCGCGTCTCTAGGCTCTCTATTTCACAAATCAGAATAGCATTGTCATGCACATACGTTGTGGCATAACAATGACGCTCTAGTAAGTCCTTCATGGACACATCACTTGGATTCCTCGGCTGGGTGTCTAAAATAATTCCCAACCGTGGAAGCCCTTTCAAGAAGTACACATCCCTGAGTGATATCTATAATCGCTCCCCCTGTATAATGAATGCCCCACATCGGCATCCCAAACATCTACTAGCTTGTTCCACAATAACTTTGTCGTGCGCATTAGGAGCACGTTTGCGAAATTCAACCATCCACAATGGGCCAGCGTGTCCTGAACATCCTCATCATCCTGGATAGCCTCCAACAAATTCTTGATCTCATTCTCTCTCCAGGTCACTCTCGGCATCCTGTCAACCAAACAACAAAACCCCCATTAGGTCCATATCAACTATACCTCAATCTCCTCACGATTGTCGTAACCAAAATTAGGCAAAAAGGCACATTCCAAAGTGTGAATTTTTTTCTCATAGGTGCACTCCAGAGTGCGCTTTTCTCCTCTAAAAGAATTCCCCTTGAGCGCACCTGTGGGGCCCACAGCCACGCTCTGAAGTGCACGTTTCCCAAGAAATGCCGCACTTCGGAGTGCAGTTGTACATCCCACAACCGCGCTCCAAAATCATGAATGTACGACCCAGAGTCATGCCCTAAAGCACACATTTTCCCTTGAAAGCTGCGCTTCGACACTATGGTGACCAAGCCAATCTTGGCACGCCTCCCTAGAGGCCCAAATCCACACCAAAATGCATCAAAAACCTCAAAAATCACTTAAAGACTTACCTGCAAGTTGCAAAACTTGATTCCACTGGTCATATTGAGATAAATATGAATTTCCTCTTCTTGTCACTCCACAATCCTCTCAATTGTCACAGTGAAAATGACATGTGGTAAGAGGGCACCTTTGTTATTTATAGCCATTTTTTAAACCTAGTTTTTCCTTTGACCATTCCGGAGCCATTTGACTTCCGTTTCTCACACCGTTTGCACCGCTGGATTTAGATTTCCATGCCGGTGATAATGCTTGATATCATTTATCACTCTCACTAATTTTTGGGGGGGAATTTTTTCCATGCCCCTCGCTTCCTCGATTTGCATGCCACACAGGCCGCAGTCATTTTTTTCCATTTTTTGCATTGCGGCCTATCCATGAGCCCTCTGCTCCATCCATACTATAGTCATTGTGTTATTTTTCCACCAGTCATCAACCCTCAAGGAGGCCCCATCAGGGTTCCCCCCCGGACTTCATTCTTGGTTCTCATAATTGTCCCTTGATTGAACACTTCCTCCTTGCCTGGCCATTATATTTGTTTGGTATAAATTTACCCCTTTTTCGGGTCGAGCAATTCCTTTACGAAAAAGGCACTTAGGGAGTTTCTGTTAAGTTCTTTTCTGACTCCTAAAAGAATGAAAAGATCGTCGAGCAATCTTGCTTCCTTTCATGCTCGCTAAAAGTATTTGAAAGGGCATCTATATGGTATAAGTTTAACCCTTTTCCGGACCTGGTAGAATAATTATGAAAAATGAATACTCTAGTCACATCGGCTAGAAGAGTTCTTCATTACATACTTTTATGCTTTTTTGGGCCTTGGAGACTAACACACAAAAAATAACCTCTTGGAGTCTTCTTATTTTTTTTTTTTTTTGGCTCTCTAAAAATGAAAGCAACCAAAAGCACTCACTGTCCTGGGCTCGTACAAATCCACATGACGATACCATTTTGAGCACACTTCTATCCCTTCTTTGAGCTCCTTAAACCATGAAGAAGGCCCAAACGATGCCTCTCGACGCCACGACAGATCATATCTAGTCCCGCTATTCTAGTAGCCTCCCTAGTATGGTTTCCTTTGTTCAAAGTGTTCTGGGATGTGTCACCCTTCGAATCTCTTGATATCACTCATCAGTTTCTCCCTGAGTCTCCCCCATTGTAGTCACAATCCCTGGTCCATTAACCTATGATCCCCTTCCCCGAAGTCAGTTTCATATGATTCCAGGTCAAAATTTCCATCATACTTTGAACAAAGCAAGTTTGATTCCCCCCCACTCTGCGTGACCCTCATATCCCCCCATAGTTTGCCAATATCACATCTAGTACTATCACCCCTTGGTTGTAAACCTCACGCTCCTATCAAGGAAACATCATTGCCTTGGTAGTTGCAGGTTTCCCTCTATCTACACCAGCCCATCTATTCTAGAGGATAGACCCAGAGGTCCTTGTACCTTGGACTCATCTCCATCAGTGGTGAGTTCGTACGGACCATCTGAGAGGATTCCTTAGTGCCTCTTAGAATCGTTGTTTCTCACGTGCTTGACTTCAACACCATCATCGCATTGTTGAGATTTGCGCAAGGTATTGATCCCTTCAGTTATTGGTCGAAGACCCCGGATGTCCCTTGACTCTAGCACATTGGTGAGTCTCTTTGGAACCCCCAGTTATATGTTCCCACGGATATTCGGGCTGCGATTGGTGATAGTATTCGAAAGCACTCCAGTTATATGCTTCCTCAAGTACCAAGTTCCGATACAGTCCATTATACCTTTGAGATTCTGACCCTTCGACATTGAGTCCATACAGTTTTTGGACACCTTCAAATCCAATAGAGCATCAGTTGTTATCGTACTGCATTCAGTATGGATTCCATTGTTCCTATGTATCAGTTTTTCATATCAGTCATGGTCATACCATGAGTATGTCCCAAATTTGTGTCCCCTCTGGACAATTATGATGTACACAATATTCCTCCATGTATTATTCAGGTCCCCTTTTGGGCCTCATTATTATTTGTATATCTTGATACGAGCATGGGTATGCCCACCTCCTCCATATATTGAGATTATTCCTCATTCGGTGTTAAGGTCATGTATTTTCGGTTTTAGCCTTTTCAATTTGTATGGAGCACGTGTTCCGGTCTCCAACCCGTTTATGCTCTCCTCCATCACAATGATCATACCCCTGGAAAACAAAAGAACCTATGATGTCTATCGGCCATACAATGAGCTCCTACCCTCACACATTAGGGGGCAATCTGTTAACACCCAAATCTTTTTCACTAGCTCATCTCCCTAGTCACATAACCCATTTGTCCACATTTCCTACATTGTTTGCCTCCAAAACCCTAAAAACCCTCAAATGGTAACCAAAAAGGAAAAAATCATTATTTCCCTCCTCAATTAATGAAATTCCTTCAAAAAAGGTCAAAAACCCTCAAAAAAAGGGTCCAAAATCCCCAAAATAAAATAAAAAGGGGAAAAAAGTCAAAAATAAATTCAAAAAAGAGGAAAAATATCAAATACTACAAACCAATACTACTAGTTACCCAAAACCATGGGTAAATACTCCACCACCCAAAATCACTATAAAAAGGTGATGGAGGCCCCCCATTTCACATCCATGATCAACTCTTCACACTCTTATGTTGCTGAAATTCCTGTTGAAATTTAGCATATCACCTTGAGCTTATGTTTTCCATTCAATTGAGTTTTGGCCAACCCATTGAGCATTTGGAGAAGAGCAAGGAACCCTGAAGACTTGGTGCACTACTCACGTACGGCTGCAAAAGCTCCTACAACCTCACCTTTTGAGGTAACATCATATTGTAAACCATTTTTTACACATTAATATAGAAAATCATATTTTCATTCATGGGTTCCCATTTGTTTTATTACTGCAGTAGTTAATTTGTTTAATTTTTATTTCCATAGATGCACTCACATATATTAGTTATCATTTGTGTCATAGATATGGATCTAACTAAACTAACTTACCTATCTATGCAAAACAATAATATATCAACAATAAGTACAAAAAGAGAACAAGAGAAAAGAGTACACCAAATATACGTGGTTCACCCAATTGGGCTACGTCCACGGGAAGGTATTCTTATATTATCTCCAGAATATATCCCTCAAGCTTACAAGAGAGCAATGCCAATAACCCCAATACAATATAGAAATACTTGTGAAAGTATAGATCATGATGAGTGATGTGACTCCCTTGACTCTATTATATACTAAGAGATGAGGAGGAATTACTCTCACATATTACATTTGGGATAATATAATTCTCCATAATAACATCTCTTTATATAATAATGAATATCAAGAGTATATTTTACCATAATGAATATGGGATATAATGTATTACTCTTTTACATAAGATTGTGGATATCTTCTGACATAATACAAAGACATTATTACCTTCCAAGGAATATAAAATATTCCAACACTCCCCCTTAATAATGGCTGGGAGAAAGACCCACTAACTAAGGAAGGAAGGAATCATTACTGCTCCCCCTTGATGACAACTTCCCTAATACCAAGTAAGGAACAAAGCTGCACATACTTCATTGCTGTTAAGGATTTGGTGAATATATTAGCTTCCTGCTACTCTGTAGGACAATACTCAAGAGAAAGAACACCATCTACAACGAGACCTCAAATGTAATGAGAATCAAGATTTAGATGATTTGTATTGGAGTGATATACCGGATTATAAGCAAGATTAATTGCACCCTAATTGTCACATTTCAACACAGTGGACGATTTCGGAACTAGACCAAGCTTAGTGAGAACATGCTGTAACCAAACTGCTTCTTTTTCTACTTCTTTGGCTGCTCTATACTCTGCTTCACACGACGATAAATAAAGAGTCTTCACCTTTTTGTTGGAACAAGAAACTGGACCTCCTGAACCAAGTTGAAATATATAACCAACAATTGACCGTCGATCAGAATTGTCACCTACCCAGTCAGAATCTGTATAACCAGAAAGTGAAACTGTAGTACCACTCGAATAAAAAACACCATAGTACAATATCCCTTGTAAATATCTTAGAATTCTCTTTGCTACTTGCCAATTACTTTCATGAGGTTGCTGCATGAACTGTGAAATCATAGTGATAGTGAAAGAGAGATTTGGTATGCTGTGAGTTAAATATATCAAACTGTCGATTAGTTGACGATAAAGAGTAGCATCAACAAGAGGAGTAGTACACTCAATAGTTAACTTTACACTAGACTGAAAAGGCGTAGGAGCAGGTTTACAATCACTCATGTGGAAATGAGCCAATAAATTTGTAGCATACTTCTGTTGAGAGAGAAAAATACCGTCTGCCAAATGCCAAATTTGAAGACCCAAAAAATAGTGCAATATACTGGTATCAATCATTTCAAACTGTTTGTGAAGGTCACTTTTCATACTTTGAATGAGAACAGGTTGGCTTCCAGTGATAATAAGGTCATCCACATATAAAACAATAAAAATGATATTATCATCAACATGTTTAACATACATGTTAGGATCAGATATACAACGCTTAAAACCATTATTCAAGAGATATGCATCAATTTTATCATACCGAGTCCTAGGTGCTTGTTTAAGACCATATAAATACTTGTGTAATTTACATACTAAACTTGATGATTCAGCATTAATAAAACCAGGAGGTTGTTGCATATAAATGTCTTCATTAATATTACCATTTAAAAAAGCACTTTTAACATCCATTTGGTGTATTTCCCATTTATAAGATGAAGCAATAGATAAAATGGTTCTTATTGTATTCATTTTAGCAACAAGAGAAAAAGTTTCATTATAATCAATACCTTCAAGTTGATTAAAACCTTTTGCAACTAATCTAGCTTTATACTTTTCAATCCGTCCTTCTCCAATAAATTTAGTTTTATAAACCCATTTACAACCAACTAAATTATTTCCTGAAGGAAGAAGAACAAGAGACCAAGTCTTGTTCTTCATAAGAGAATCATACTCAAGAGTCATAGCTTGCTCCCAATGAGGTTTACCCTTAGCTTGAGCATAAGAGGTAGGATCATCTATGGCCAAAAATTTGGTCATAAGAGCAAAGTTAGATCTAGTTCTACGATTATCAGAAGGGATTCCGATATCACTTCCTGCAGATTCAAGAGTTTTCTGGTCCCAAACAGGAAGGTTATAAAGGACATAAGCCACTTCAGAAGCTTCGAGACATTCAGATGGAATACTTGAAGAAGAGGAAGAAGGAGAACTAATATCAATCACAGAACTAGAAGGAGTGATCGAGATAGGAGTAACAGGTGATAAGCGATTATTCAGAGTAACATGAGGTTCTACAAACTGAGGTGGTGGAGAGACTTTAATAAATTGAACATCTCTTCTAATGATGGCACTTTGATTAGAAGGATCAAACAACCTATAAGCCTTAGAATCCTCAGAATAACCAATGAATATACACTTGTGAGACTTGGGTTCTGACTTTTTCTGTTTATCATCAGGAATATGAGCCCAACATTCACAGCCAAACACTTAAAGTTACTAATATCTAGTTTTCTACCCTTCCATTTTTCCTTAGGGGTAACATGCCTGACAAATTTTGTAGGAACTCTATTTAAAATAAAGTTAGCACAACTTATAGCTTCAGCCCAAAATTTCTTGTGTAATCCTTTAGAATAAAGCATACATCTAGTCATTTCAACTAAAGTTTTGTTTTTCCTTTCAACAACACCATTTTGTTGAGGTGTGTAAGGAACAATCTTTTGATGTTGAATTCCATGTTTAGATAAAAATACTTCAAATTATTTCTTAATGAATTCCCCCCCATTATTAGTTCTTAAAGTATTAATATTTTTACCAGATTCATTTTCAACCAAGGATATAAATACTTGAAATTTAGAAAAAGTTTCACTTTTATGTTTCAAAAAATAAACCCATGATTTTCTACTAAATTCATCAATAAAGGTAAGAAAATATACTACATGTGATATAGAAGGAACTTCAAGAGGACCACAAATGTCACTATGAATTAATTGCAAAGATTCTTTAGCACGCCAAGCTTTAGTTTTATCAAGCATTTCTCTATGATGTTTACCAAGAACACAACCTTCACAAACACCATTAGTAGGCGAAATATTAGGAAAGCCAAGTGTCATTTTAGTTAATATTTGCATTTTACCATAATTCAAATGACCTAATATTTCATGCCATGATTTACTTAGTTCATCAGCATGAGCAACATAGGAATAAAAAGGTTGTCTTTTAGTTGAATTAAAACAAACAAATTTATATAAACCAATAGTATGATCAACAGGACCAGAAGAAACTACTTTGAAATTTTGATTGATATCTTTAAAAACATATTTATCGGGCCAAGCTCAAATTTAAATCATTTTTTACATGCACGATAAATAGAAAGAAAGTTGATGGGAATATTTTCAATATGAAAAACAACTTTCAATTGACCATTAGCAACATTAACATTACCATAACCAATTATAGAAAGTTGTTTAACGTCACCTATAGATAATTTCTGAGATGTGTTTTTATTATTGTCATAAGATGTAAATAAAGAAGCATTACCAATCATATGTTTAGAAGCACCAGAATCCATTATCCATTCCACATTAGAAGAATAATTACTAGCAGAAACAACAGAAGCACACAAAGCTACTTGTGATTTATCAGAACCATGCTTTTTAGCCTTAGATTTTAAATGTTTCAACTTAAAGCAATTCTTTTCAGGATGGTTAGTTTTACTACAATGTTTACAAGGAGGATACACTTTCTTCATCTTACTATTATCATGATGTGCATTAGAAGCATTACCAGAGTTATTAGTAGGATTTGGAGTGCGTGAATTAGAACCTTTAACATTATTAAAACTTTTCTTAGGATTCTTATAGAACTTATTATGTGCCATAAGAGCCTTATTAGGTGTTAGTTGTCTTGAAACAATTAACCTTTCTTGATCATTTATCAATCCTTTACAAAAATCATCAAAAGTACGTTTCGTGGTATTTGAAGACAATTCAAGAGCTCTATTCCTAGTTTGAATGAACATATCAAAACAATATGGCAATTTTTGTTCTACAGGAATTATAAGAGCAGTGTTTGTTTTCTTGTAATATGTACCACAATTATTTAATTTTTCACTTAAGGTTTTCACTTCAACAAGATATAATTCTACTCTATCAAAGTTAGTAGGATCGAGCTCATAACTTTTCTTTTCAAGGTAATAAGTAGAAACATCATCAGATTTATCAAATAAAGAAGAAAGAGTTTTCCATACCTCAACGGGGCTGTCTTTTGCCTCTATACTTACCTGAAGACTATCTACAACCGTTTGACCAATGAGTCCTCTTGCTTGATCACATTTATATTCCCAGATAGCCAAATCTTGAGCATCAACAAGTTTCATGTGTTCACCATTAACAATCCTCCATAGATTCTTACTCCTAAGAACATCAATCCTCTTCCATGCAAGATAGTTAGGACCAACAAGTTCAGGAATAGAAGCTACTTCCAAAGTCATAATGATAGAAATATTGACAAGAAACCAAATGCTAGAAATGACAAGAGAAAGAAAGTGAATAACATAAAACTGAAATAATTTACCGTACTTAGCTAAATCTACAGAAAAACATAGTTAGAAAAATAGTAAAGGAAAAAAAACTTTTACTTTCAACCCTTTTGAAAAAAGTGCCAAGAAAATCCACTCGTGGGTCTGCCAACAGCAAACTAGCGAATAAACACAGATACTCGCAGGTTCTGCTCAGCAAAGGTCGCGGTTACTCATAGGTTGCAATGTAATGGAGTCATGGCTACTTGCGGGTATCTACACTGTAAGGTCGTGAATCTGTCGAAGCATGCGCGAGCTCAGTATAGGGAGGGTCGCAAATAGTTTGAAGTAAATGTGGGTTTGACAGTGGAACAATCGCGAGTATGTTGGATCATATGCGGGTCTACACACCGGGATGCCTTGAGTCTACAGAGTATTCGCGGGTTGAAGTATGAACAGTCACGGTTAACCACGGGTTCCTGCGAAGAAAAGTCGTGAGTGTCCAGTTTAAGGCCGAAAAAAGTGTCGAATCTGCTGAAGATGGAAACCTGCACAAAGTCTACCAAACTTGGATGAAAATTGTCATTTTTACAACTGGAAGAGATATCTCCTTGAGGAGAATCAGAAAATCATATAGATCTACAAAAAAACATCAAGAAACCCTTGAAAAATTTCTGCAAAAATCTACACAACAAGGTTAGGGTTAGAAATAAAAACTGCAAAAATATGCCCAGATCTAAAGAGAAGCCTAATGGCTACCAGATAGAAAGCAAATCTAAAAGAAATAAACAATGCCCAAATGATAAAATATTGTTTTTAAAGCAATAGAAGGTGCTAGATCATAGCAACAAGCTCTAATACCATGTCAGAGATATGGATCTAACTAAACTAGCTTACCTATCTATGCAAAACAATAATATATCAACAATAAGTACAAAAAGAGAAAAAGAGAAAATAGTACACCAGATATACGTGGTTCACCCAATTGGGCTACGTCCACGGGAAGGTAGTCTTCTATTATCTCTAGAATATCTCCCTCAAGCTTACAAGAGAGTAATGTCAATAACCCCAATACAATATAGAAATACTTGTGAAAGTATACATCATGATGAGTGATATGACTCCCTTGACTCTATTATATACTAAGAGATGAGGAGGAATTACTCTCATATTACATGTGGGATAATATAATTCTCCATAATAACATCTCTTTATATAATAATGAATATCAAGAGTATATTTTACCATAATGAATATGGGATATAATGTATTACTCTTTTACATAAGATTGTGGATATCTTTCGACATAATAAAAAGACATTATTACCTTCCAAGGAATATTAAATATTCCAACAGTTTGTTTATTTACTAGTTTTTACTCATTTACATGAACTGCTACTAAGGGTTCCAGAATCCTTAGTAGGTGCTCTTTAGCACGAGTTGGTGTGAAAACACTAGATACAAGAGGGGTTCCACCATATTGTAGTCAATCGTGTCAAACCAATCGGAAGCAGACTGAATCGCATGTTATGTTTCTTGGTTGCGGTTCATAGGCATGCAATCACCGATGGTTTCATATTCGGTGGGAATCAGTATAACCCAAGAATTGTTAGATTCATGAGGTTGAAAAGTACTCGAAGAGATCATGTTAATCGAAAAGATCAGGGGTGGGAGCTCCGGAAATACTCCAATGAAGGAGGAATCTTTCAGCAGATCAACACCAATATATTCATAGTGATGTTGAGATTGTTTCAACAGCGGGACATTGTTGGTGGTGTTTGAGTGAAAAAAGAAGATGCTATAGCGGTCATGGCATAAAACCAATTCCAGCTGAGTAGGATGTTATAATCCAATGGAGCATCTACAATTTCAATGTGGATAGAGACGGTTTTTCCCCCTATTTCTACGGCAAGTGATGGGATGAGTCCATAAGTTTGAAAACCATGTCTGTGAAAAGCTTTTAAAGTAGTGGGAGACTGAGTTACCTCTGGAGAGTCGACAACTCTCCAACAAGACAAAGACATGATTGAGGTGGAATAACCTTCGTCCAAAACGGTACGATGGATGTTGTTTCCACAAATCTTAGTATGAATCTGAACGACCAATTGATGAGATAGTCTCGACTTAAAATATTCCAAATTGAACGTAATTGTGTTGGAAGAATCGAGATCAACAACTCCAAGTGTTGACAATAAGGTTCTGCACTGAGTAAGACAGGGTTGTAGAACTTCGAGCTTGGAGATTTCACAGGGTGCTTGAGATAAGTCCTCAACAATATTGTAATTTTGGGCAGCTCGCACATTTGGATTGAATTTCGCTTTTCAAATGGTGGCCTTTGGTGGGTGCAACACAGTGTCAGTAGGAGGCCTCTCGATATGAAGAGAACTCGTAATAGGAGGAGTAGAAGCAATATATTCCAAGGGAGTTTTATCTTTGGAATTCCTATTCTTGTTTGAAATGGGAACATAGTCATATGTCCTTGATAGAGTGAATATATGGACAGTCTCGTTACTCATCATAATGATGTCACGATTTCAATATGTCTCTGGCTGAGTATTCTCATTTGGGTTGCCCCCTTGCGAGGGGGTTGTGTGAAACCATTTTCTATTGTTGATGTGGGAAAGGGTCGGTTAAGAATGTCGGCCTTGAAGAGCCTTTGTCAAATTTGTTAACTTTCTCTTTATAAGGACACTCTTTTGCATAGTGGTCACCTGACATATAAGGAAGGGGAACTTAGTTACTTAGTTCCCTGTTTTGGTTTGTTATCAGCATTGGTTTGTTGCGGTTTAGGATTTTCCTGCTGAGTAGAATATTTTTTAGGTTTCCCTTTGTTATTCTTCTTTTTCCCTCCGGATTTTTGTGGAGACAATTGAACCGCGTTCACCTCGAAGGTTTGATTAGGAGAAGTAGTTTTTTTGGATGTAGCCTAGGTTTGAGGTGGATCAGCAATGCTTTGTTTTCCACTAGATTTGGTTGCAGGTTGGGCCTTCATAGAACCAACTACACCATCGATAGGAGGTTCGGTAGTGGACCTAGATGGATCTCCAGTGGGGTGAGGGGCATGAGGAATCAATTCATATAGGGTTCCAGATTGGGAATAAACCAAATATAAGTACTTAGCACGAGTGATTGCCTGTGCTTCTGTAGTGACCCCACCCATTGAAACATCCCTAGAAATAGGTGGTAGTAATGAATTTGTGAACCAATCAGCTAATAATTGGTCAGGAATAGGAGCCTTAATTAATCTCCGGCGTCTCCTCCAATCATGGATATGATCGGAGATGTGAGTGGCAATAGATTTTCGCAACGAAGTTAACAGGTCTGTGACAGTATCATATCGAATGGGATGATGGAAATGTGTCAAAAACTGCATGGAAAGGGTGTTGAAATCTCTGAAAGAGTGTTGTGGAAGATCGATATACCATTTTGCTTCCATTTTGGTGAGTTTTTGTTGGAAGAGCCTCAATCATATAGAGTCATTCATCAATGAGTTCGAAGAACACCAAAGATGAAATGTCATGACATGATTTTTTGGGTCTAACCCGAGTTTAGCATCAAATTTTGGAATATATGATGGTAATTTGGAAGGAATGGGTGGCTAATGTGGTTCATGCCAAATGGGATCGTTTGTTAATCTCGACAAATCAGGTAGGTCAAAGGTTTCCAGAAAGGGAAGTTGTCAATTGGGGTGCGGGAATGAATAAGAATGATGGGGTGCTAGGACACTAGTCGAGCCCTGCACTACATATTGTTGCATATTATACCCATACATGTTACCAGTAGGGTACTGTTGGAGGTTTTGTGACTTTGGGAACTATCTAGTTAACCGGTAATTGGTTGGGAATCATCGGATTCACCAATTGATTTGGAATCGAATTGTAAAATGGTTGTTGAGGATACTTCTGGGTGGGATTGAACAGTGTAGATACCTGGGGTTGTGGGATCTAGGTAGAGTTCCAAAATCCTTGATTGGGTGGATTTCCCAAACCTTGAGTAGGGGGAGGTGTCTAAAAGGGTGGAGCCCGTGGATTGTTTATTCTGCCCTGGTTAAGGGATGGGGTTTGAGGGGGTGGATTCCATTGATTGTTTGAGACATTGGGATGAGTTACTACATAATTCATGTTACGAGGGAGAAAGGATTGATGTTCATTTGTGTGCCCGTCGACTGGATTCTGGTTCCAAATATATGTTTCCCCCCAGTAGGTGGGATTTGTTCCCCCAAGAAGGAATTGGGCCTAATGAAGTAAATTGGTTGTTGGTCCCACCTAGGGTACTAATAAAGGGTTGTCCTCCGCTAGGTTGGGTTTGAGGTCCCCACATAGAAGATTATCCCGATGGATGAGGTTGGTTACTAGTCTCACTTGGGGCACCAACAAATGGTTGTCCTCCAAAAAGTGAGGTTTGTGATCCCCACAGGGAGGATGGTCTTGACGGAGGAGGTTAGTTACTGGTTCCGCTTGGGGGACCAATGAATGGTTTTCCTCTGGAAATAGTATAGATTGTGGCTGAAGATTGACCTCTAGTCACAACAGGTGTTCGAACAGTAGGAATAAGTGGCCTTCCAACAAAAAAATTAGAAGGAATTGGTTTTGCATGTTGGTTTGCTGCATTATTGGTGTTGGCTTCTGAAGATGATTGTGCATTAATTCTAGATGATAAGGGTAAAGACGGGAAACTATTGTTTGTCCCATGAGTAGGAATGTTCCTGAATGAATAACCAAAGATTTAATTTGGTAATAGATGAGGGGAAGGTTGGTGGGGAGTTTCCAGCGTCAATTGCATGGGTACCGAAAAAGTGCAAAAATCGTTGAGGGCTTGGCACAGAGTCGTGTTCCATAATGATGAATATGGATCAAAGATTTTTTTTGTCCCTAAATCATCGGGGAAATTTTCAGAATAGATCGATTCTATGGGTCCAGATCAACCTACGAACGATGTTCCATAGGTAGTGTCATAGGAAGTGGATTGGGGGGATCTGGAATCACGAGGGTTCACCACTTGAGAAGTGGATATTGCTAGTAATTGCGAGTTCAAATCCATTATTTGCACAACTTCACGTCTAAATTTGTTCGTTTCCACACATTCTTGGGATAAGCTAAGAATTTTTGCTCGTATGGATTCCATAATGTCATGTCTCATAGGGAGATCGGGGGAAGGTATTCTGAATGATCTATTACTAGAAGATATGACTTCGTAGCTACGCATAAATGGAGAAGAAGGTATGACAGGAAGGGTTACCAATTGTACAAGAGGTTGGTTAAAGTTCGCAGCGAACTGGATCGTCGTAGGGGGCGAAGGATCAGATTCCTCGATAATCTCGACATATCCTTCGAGGAGATCAAATTGTGATGGAATAACTGGAGTGGTGATAGCTTCCAGAATGATAACAACTTCTGGCATAACATTGGCTTGGGGTGGAACACTAAAATCAGGTGCTAAAGTAGTTTCCATTGTCGTACTAACTTATGGTGCAACAGTGGATTCTTGTACTGCACTAGTCTCAGGTACTACACTAGTCTCTGATACTGTACTAGTCTCTGGGACTGTGCTATGAGTTTGGGGTACTCTAGCAGCTGGTGGTGTTGTACTAAGTGATTGTGGGATAGTCCCTTGGCCAGCTGATCTTCTAGTAGAGGGGGTGGGTATGCGTGAAGGTGGCGTGCGACTATTTATAGGAATGGGTTCAGGACTCTTCCCTTGTTGTCTTCGTGATTTCCTTTGGTCATCCATGGGATAAGAATAAATGTTTTGGGGGAAGTCTTGTTAAAAAATAACTCAAAAACCCTGAAGCAATCGAGTGTGCAAAAGGGGAGCTAGGAAAAGAAGAGGCACACAATACAAAAAAGCAAGATAAAAAACTACTCTGAGACTAATGTCACAGTAAGAGAGCGACAACAAAAAAGACCAGAAATCCAACAAGCAGCACTAAAAAATAAAAAGACTCTCTATAAGGTACAATAGCAGGAAATCTTCCTATCTAAGGTTTGGAGACCTCAATAGATCGTATCCTTCGCAAGGTGATGAAATCCAAGTTGAACAATATGAGCTGAGAGACCAAAAGTTAAAAGTATATACCTCTATCGAAAGGGATCTCGGGTAAAAGATCCTTAGAATGAAGGTCACTAAGATACCTCGTTCATGACACATCTGAGAAGGTTTACTAGAGCTTCTTCCTTTGAGCTCTCGTACAACTGGTATGGAGGTCAGAAACTACAAGGAAGACAATGGATTGATGTACTTAGGTGTTAAATGGAGTGTAGTATTCCACAAATTCCGTCCGGAACCAATCCTCGTTGCTTACCCCCATGGAATGAGAGCCCCACCCAATAAATTGGTGTATAACCATTTCAAAAATTACAAGAGGATTTGGGCAGCCTAAAGGAAAAAAAACAATGTCTCAAATGTAAAGCGACATGGGTGAATTATTTGTATTCCTATCCCCGATGTCCTACCTAACTACACAATTTTTTTATATCCTCAAGTGAGTTTAATATGTGTTTAGTTAGGGAATTGATTTTAAGGGCTTGTCGTTTTACTCAAGAGGTGATGAAAGTTCAACTTTATGGTGTTAAGAATTGACTCAAACCATGCATGTACGAATGAATCAATGCAACTCTTTTCTTTTCAATGAACTTCTAGCTATGGAAAGGAGAGAGTTCTTTCGTTCCCAAAAATATCACAAGCATAAACACAACTTCTCAAAAAGATAAAACCACTCACTTTTTTATTTTCCTTTTATATGCCAAACCAAAAAGTAAAATACTCTTTCAAAATGAACGAATCCAAAAACTAATCAAAAAGAAAATTCTTTGTTTTCTTTTCTACTTCAAATGGGTGTAAAGCATGATAAGTAAATGGGACAATGTCTTATGATTGCAAAACAAGCTTGATCTTTTAAGTGAAGAGGAAAAAATGGATCTTGAAAAATTTTCTAAGCCAATTCAAATAATTAACAATGCAAAGAGGTTTTTCTAAGTAATGAAATTTCCAAAAAATATTCTTTCAAGGATACAAATAAGTATATAAAAAAGAAATTCCTTGAATTTAAAAAAATGCTCACTTTTGCAACAAAGAAGCCAAGAATCCAAGAAAAAACTAATTACTCTTGTCACCTTAACTCAAAAATCCAAACCAAGAATAAATCAAGCAAACCAAGCCCAATAAAGATTCAAAATAAAATGCAAGAGGTGCAGGAATCAAACTGGGATCACACAGGTTTGATCAGGATCAGAGAGATAAGCTCAAGCCAAAAATCAGAAACCAAAATCAATCAGGCAAAAAACCAAATTTTAGTGAAACAAAGGGAATTTTTGCTCCCTTGGAGACCACCCAGCCGCGGAATTTAGGAATTTTCATGCTCTGCTATACTGTTGGGGAGCAAAAATATGGATATTTTTGCTCTATGGTGTATGGGCTGGGGCAAAATTTCACTATAGGTGGATGAGGGAGAAAGTATGAGAAACATTTTGTGGTTTTCTCAAGTTTGCAGACCTAGAGAACTGAATGCTAAGGATCAAACTGATAAAAAAAGGTCAAGGAATGATAAAATCCAGAGATAATGGATCAAATGGTTAAAAACAAAGATTTAATAACCAAATGAAAACTGGGATCTCTTCAACAGATTCGCCAATTTATGTTCTAGCAAATCTGTCCTACGAATAGTTAAACTTGCTCAGAGATTAAACTATATTCAAATAATTCTAATCTAAGATAGGAAAGTAACAAGTGGGACCTTAAACTCCTACATCTAATTCAATGTATGAATATGAAAGTACGAGAGAGAATGGAAGGTGAGACTTACCTTAGATTAGTTGGTTGTCCTAGCTCCAATTCCAAGCTTGATGTCCAAGATGTGAACCTGTTTGAGCAAGACAAAAAAAATATCTCCAAGTACCAAATACAATGATTAAGATCTAAATCCTAATGAAACATATCATGAATCCAAACAGTAAGAAACATAAAATGGGAGAATAATCCAAGTTATATTAAGGTATCTTAGAATATGAATACAATATTACCCTTGATGTCCAAGTAGCAATGTCTCCTTCCAAGCCTTCCTCCTTTCTATCTCTGCAAAACCTCCAATACCATAGGTTTGATGCCTCCAAAGTTCTCCCCTTAGCTCATGGATGGCCTCCTTCTTATAGGATTTTGGATACCAACTACTAAGAGAGGAAGGTGGATCTCGGTGAGTGAATGGTGGATCAATGGGTTGAACTAGAACAAAGAGGGAGAATGAGTTAGGATTCGAAGGGAATCCCAATCCCAAGAAAATCTCTTCAAAGGTAAGATCCACTTTCCAAACCAAGGATTATTTAAGGTAATTTACGTGCCCCAGGAACTAAGCAAGGCGCAAAAAAGTTGTAGTTTTCGTGCCCTTGTAGGCATGCAGGGAGCGAAAATGCTGAATTTTTGCGCCTTGCACCACTAGAAGGGCGCGAAAATAATGGTAAAGTGTGCTCAAATGAGGTGGAATTTGGATCAATGAGGTGGAATTTGGCTGAGGGGAGTTGTATTTGTCTCCAATGACTCCAAGTAAGGCCAAGGAGGGGAACAACAAGGTAGAAGTAAGGCCCAACACTTGTTAGGAGGTAGTGCCATTAGGTTCCACATGGTGATACAACATGAATACATGAAATGACACTCAAAGTGAGACTTTGAGTTATAACACATTCCAACCCAACCATAGGTCTCTTCCTTCATGATTCACTTTGAAGGGGAACGAAATACCATGACAAAATCAATCACCTCCACATAGGATCTCTCTATACAGAAAAATAAGGTGGACAAGAACATGGAGGCACATAGAGATATCTTCATCACACCTGCCAAGGTGCCATTACATTCCTAGGTCAAACACTCAATTGATTTAATGCCTAGGGTGCATCTACCCAATGGGATAGTATACAAGTTCCCCCTCATGGAAAATGAATAAATCAAGTGATATATTCAATCATTAATCCAAAAGGGGCACATCCGATCGAGCTCTTCACCTTGCGGGAGCCCAATTGTGTTGGTGTAGAAGAAAGATGGGACTTGGTGACTCTGTATTGATTACATAGCTCTAATCAAGATCACATTCCAGAATCAATATCCCATTCCCTAGATCAATTACCTTCTCAACCAACTCAAAGGTGACATGTATTTTAGTAAGATTGATGTGAATTCTGGTTATTGTTTTCGGAAAATATACCTAAGCGGACTTAAAGGCCAGAACTCGCTAGTCTAACTAGATCTAGAACAAATAGATACAGAATGAAACCAACTCTCCTAGATCAAAAGAAATGTGAGATAGTAAGTAAGCCTCTTACCTAAGATTCATGTTTCCCTTGGCTCCTTGCTTGACCTAATGCTCCAGAACCTTCAGATCTGCAGCTTCAAAGTCCTGTTGAACAAACAGACACAAAAAAGAAGTACAAGCATATATCGCATATGATTGATCTAAGCTAACAGTTAAGGAGGTAAGCTCTAAACATTAATAATGCAATAATGTATATGGGAAGAGATTGTATTAACTATAATAAAGAGAGTAAAATAGGAGAGAACGTTATAACCTATGCCTTAATGTCGCAACCTTCCTTCCAACAAGCCAAACCAAAGCCTCCAAGGATGAAGTAAGTCTCCCAAGGATGTATAAAGATCACCTAAGACAATTCCACCAGCATGAGAGTGCTATATACCTTCCTCTCCTTCTAATGGAGTGGAGCTTCATATTTATAAGACCAAGTGGATAGAGTATGTTGAGAACTAATGGGAGAGGTCTAAGGGATCCTCCCTAGAGGTTAGAGAACCGAATGCCAGATCACATAGAAGTTAGGGATGAATCTCCACCTCACCATGCTTTGAGAAATCGCTCAAAGGTCCTTTTAATCCAAATTAACCAACCCTGGCGCACTCTGCATGAAGGAAATTTGCTCCAGGAATGGGGTGGTGCAAGCTGAATGAAGGAAACCTGAGCTACTGGCACATGATGCTAGATGACACTTTGCGTCGGGCATGATTTGGTGCATGTTGCTGGAAGACAACCTGCACCAATGCCACTAGAGAATGTGGACACAAGGGTTAATAACTTAATCTGGGTGTTATTGGTCAGGGAAACTTCAGGGATTGAGGCATGAAGTTGGAAAAAGACTCATGATGACGAGATTTGGGTGTAACAAAATCCCGCCCAAAGCATGAAGCTGGAAAAATGAGACAGGTGATATGTTTTGTAAGATAGATGGCGAGGACTTGTTGGTTGGAAGGTGCTGATGCAGTACAACTGACTCTGAGATCTCAGTCTCACATGAATCACAACATGGTTGTCGACCAATACATTGCAGATCCATGCTAGCAAAGACTAACTAAACACAATCATGGCTACTAGACACAATCGTAGATCCATGATGAGATGATAACATAACCACGACCAATACAAAGTGGATCCATGTGATATGACTCAAACAATCTCCATTGCAACCTAGGTGAAATATGAAGCAACCCAGGGTCTTCAAGTCGAACCCGTAATGATGCAAATCTATCCATGTGATTACAATTTCTTGGAGTCGAACATAGTATAAACCACTTGATTACCGGTCATTAATGTATACCATTAACAAGCACGAGAGAGATCATCATTGATGTCAATGATTCTCATGGTATCATAGTACATACCATCGAGTGTGAATCAATGAGTTGAGGTTGAACACTCAACGAGATATTTCAATCAGGAGTCAATGATGTAAACTCATGTTGAAAGCGAGGTAACCTACCATTGAGGCATGCAGGACCAAGGTACTTGATTGGTTTCTAGATTCAATCCTCGGATGATGTGTTTAAGTCGACGAGGATGAATCCTTCGAAGGAGGTCCATGATGAATCCCTCATCATCGACACAAAATGAGATCATAGATGTTTGGAGTGAATCGAATAGTAAAGTGATATGTAAGACTGAATCAGGGTAAACCGACATGAAAGAAGGTACAGTAACTATAGATGATGAATAACGAACATCTCTTGAACATGGGCATGACATGACTTGGAAATATTGACATGAAGAGAATGATACCAACCCCTAATGCAACTGAAGACGGAAGCATTCTTTGGATGACCCAAAGGAGTGACAAGACTCATGGAATTAGAAGGACGCGAAGACAAATGGATTTCCCAAGTACTGAATGCATATGCAACAGAGTTCCATGTTCAAGAGTGACTATGTACTTCCATAAATATGATGAACACAATCTCATCCCTATTCCCCATCATGATTGATGAGTACCTCTTTTGTTTATTAACGAGCTTGAGGAGGGTAGCAGATGCTCGGTATAGCTCATCGTATGGATGAGTCTAATCCCAAATGTTTTACGAACCTAGGATAGGAGGGGTTTGTCCAAAAATGGGCCCTTCTATGTCATATTTTAACAAGTCCATAGAAGGTAAACTCAGCGTCATTTTATGTTTAGAGAATCTGAAAATAACTAAAGAAGACTCCAAAATTCCTTTGTTCGTAAAGTTAGTCTCTTCGCCCGAAAAAGGGTAAAACAACGTGAGAGAGAACTCTTCTAGCCATGATCGACTGGAGTGCTCCTTTTTCGTAAATAATGCCTCCTGGTCCAAAAAAGGGGTAAACTATCACCAGAAGGATGATCATTCAAATACTTTTACAAGTGTGAATGCATCAAGTTCTCTTGGCGATCTTTTCGTATTTAGAGAGCCTGAAAAGAGCTTAAAGGACGACTTTGGGGGGTTCCTTTTTCGCAGAAGTTTAATGAGCCTGGAAAAGCAATAAAATGTAACTCAGTGACTTATTATCATCGTTTTACGATCACGAGAAGGAACAAAGAGTTATCTCGGTATCATTAATATTCAATTTTAACGAGCGAAATAATAACACAAAGAACGCTCGGAGAGTTGTTCACACCTTGCAACGGGTGTGAAATGGCTACAATCGTGACCAAAGATCATAATACGACATGGCAGATCACCTATGAACTCCAAAGACTCGGTCAAAATGATTAGTTGAGTAATTAGATATAAAAATAGTCCCAACTATAGTAAAATAACCCATAAAATGAATAAAATTAAAAAGGGAATATACCTTTTTTCAATATAAATAGGGCAAAATAGTAAAAATAGTTACTATTTGTTTTTTACCAAGTTGAGAGGTGAAAGTGACCCTTTGGAGTGCAATTTTCATCTATCAATTGCGGGAGTTGTGATCCGTCACTTACAGTGCCGTCAATGTCAGGTAGGCCTAATTCGTGTCCTTTTCATTTCCATTGGTTTAGAATTTATTTTCTTGTCCATTTTATTGGGTTTTGGGATTGCTTTGTGGAGGGAAATTGCAACCTCGACCCGGCGTAGTTTCTTCTTTCAGGAACTGCGCCAAGGGCTCACTGGCACAAATCCTGACATAGAGGCTTGCGCCAGTGGCGCCCTGTCTGCAAGGATGGGCTGCACCAATGCAAGTCTATTTGGAAATGTCAAAACCTAGCCAAAATGGATGAATTTGATGGTTGGAAAAGTTTCTAATAGTGTTTAAATTTCCTTTGGATAGGTTTTGGGTGGACATTATGGTGATTGAATGGAGAGAACGTGAGCATGAGCTTGATGATGCTCAAGCATCAAATGATCCACAATTCGTGGCCGCATTGCGGAACTATGGGTTACTGAAGTACTTCCAGGTTCCGGGCATGAGAGCCCAAGTGACATTATTGGAGCACCTGATCCAATGTTGGGATCCAGTACAGCAGTACTTTCAGATTGGGGTCCATACACTGATGATAGATATCGAGGATATCTATTTCTTGACTGGATTATCTTGATGGGGGAATCCCGTATCTTTATCAGCATCACGAGGGAGTGACTGAACCACTAAGGAGTTGATAGAACAGTGGTGCACTTTTGGCACGCAGATGGTAGGTATGAATATTCCCATCAAGGAGGTTAGATATCGAGCCCTCCGCACATTTTTGTTTACCATCGTGAGGGTGGAAGGTAGTAGGGTTGTTCATCTGGCGAGCAAGTCCCATATATTGTATGCTGAGGAGTGCGTAGCTCCCACGGTATTCAACTGGTGCGAGGGACTCCTCGCAAACTTGCGAGATCATCTCACCAAGTGTAGATGTGCTGCGCTGAAGCAGTTCAGCTACGGATCAGTCGTAGTCTCGTTCATTCTGGAGCGGGTGTCACATCTGCACCTATAGGTTGATATAGAGGATCTGGATCCGAGAGATCCTCACATTATCCGTTGGATAGAGGTGATGGCCCGCCATGGAGGTGGTGGTCCCATCATTACTTTTGGTACACCCTTCTTCAGATGGTTGAGGGATCAGCTCCTCATGCTTGAGGACTTCCCCTATGATGGTACTGACTACAGGGATGACCCAAACCTAGTTCTCCCTAACGGGATGTAGTGGGGCAATATGGGTAAGAACATCAAATATGTTGTGTTTTTTCATTTTATATTTTTAGATGTTTTTGGATTACTACTGATGGTTGACATATGTTTGATGCAGATGTGAGCCCGTCACGACAAGTTGGTGTCTCTCCAATTGCATGGAGAGGGGAAGTGTCGGTGATGGATTTTGTAGTGCATGATGTCGTCGAGGAGATGGATGAGCTAGAGGAGAACCTCCAGCATTTGACTCTAGACATCTGGATCCAAGGGTTCATGAATTACCTTGCTGGTATCAGCGTCAGACCATTGGAGTGTCTGAGCGTTTCGGCTCACTGCTTAGGAAAGTAGCGAGGGCGATTATCTGCTACCATGAGCATCGTAGAGACTAGGCTCACGTGTATATGTATATGTATTGAAAGCTTATAGGCTTCATATGTTGTATCGGAGGATATTTATTGAAAGCTTATACGCTTCAGATTTTTGTATCAGTACTACATTTTGATATGAAAAAACTCTATTGGGGTATTTATACACTGTGTTTTTATGGATGATTATGGGATCTTGCTTATGTGTTTGTTTATGCATTATGTACATGTTGTTCCATTTTATGTTTATTAATGTTTCATGTATGTGCAATATACCATTCCAATATGAAATTGGCCATGGAATCACAAACGGTGTTAATGTCTCTTGAAATGTGCAGGTACTGAACAGATTCAAAGGACCTCTCCAAGAGGCGTACTCATTGGAAAATACAAAGTAACGTGGGATCAAGAATGGCGTAGAAATGATTAAGGTGGTATACCACTAATTGTGAGTTGAGGTGGATGACAATGTGGTCCATACCAAGGGAAAGAGTGTCGGTTAAGAGTCCAATTACCACATGATATTCTGTGGAATTTTTGGTTGCTTACCCTAGAAAACTCCCTCCCGAACTAATGAGCTCGCCGGTAGGGGAGTAAAGTACCCAGGATGCCGAAGCAAGGCTGCGGGTATGCCAATTGGCGCCATCAGCGAATCCAAAACAAGTTTCCATATGCACATGTAGGCAAAACATGATATAAGCATAAATCGAAGATCCTAATACACTAAACAAAAGTGTCACACCACAAAAAATGCACACCATGTACAATATATACAAGATAATAATGCATGAAAAAATCAGGCGTAGTACCTCTTCAGGTAGAACCCATTGCGAGGCTCCCCTAGAAATATTCCATCATAATCCTCAAGCTCGTAAGATCCCTTCTCCAGGACACGTTTCACGACATATGGCCCATGCCACATGGACTCGAACTTACCTGCCCCCAGCTTATCATGTTTCTGGTCATACGTGAGGACCAAATCCCCCTTGTTAAAGACATGATGTTTGAATGACTTATCATACTGGGTTTTAATGTGTTTCTTATGTATTTTGTTGGCAAGAGAAGCATCACGACAGGTTTCATCGAATTTTGCTAAGTGAAGGAAACGTTCTGCTTTAGCAGTGGTGTTCGAGAGAAGTTCGACTGCAAGTTTCAGTGATGGAATCACGCAATGACATGGTTAAACATGAAGAGTGCAGCAGTTTTTCCATCTTCATTGTATGTAGGAATAGCCTCGTCCCATTTAGTGAAATAATCAACGGCTACAATGACATAACCATACCCCCCGGCTGAGGTAGGCTTACAGTGCATGAAATCGATGCCCCATTTAGAAAAGGGGCCTACGTCAATAACCATATGTAAATGGGTTGGATGGGAGCGATTTTTGAATTGAAAATGTTGGCATGGAGGAAACTTCTTAAGGACCTCAATACAATCTTTGAATATTGAAGGCCAGTAGTATCTTGCACTTAGTATTTTCTGGGTTGTAGCCATCCTAGAGAGATCATCACCACAAGCCCTGGAGTGACAATCATTCAGTATGAGTTTATCCTCCTCATCTATTAAACAACGTCGAAGGATGGAATGAATGCCACGACGATATAGGGTATCACCAATGATAAAGTAGTACATGGCGTCATGGCGTATATGATGACGGTCGTCATGAGATAGTTGAGGGTTGAACCGTTGGGTTTGAATATATAAGTTCATATCTCCATAGCATGGGTCAGACATGCTGATGAGAAACAACGACTCGTCTAGAAGGGATTCAATGGGCTCAATTATCAAATCAACATGGGGAAGATCACAAATGAACTCTGTAAACACTAAGGATTTCTTTGACTTGGATTTCTTGAAGAGGAGATCAAATTCCCGAAGTATCACGATCCAACATGAATACTTTCCCCCGAGCACTTGACGTGTAAGGACATGGTACATGGGATTCGAGTTGAAAATAACAGTAGTGGTGCGGAGTAGGATGTAGTGATGGAACTTTTGGACAGCAATGACTTCCGCGAGAGCGATTTTCTCGACATGTGAATAACGGGTTTCAGAGTCGATAAGACCCTTACTGAGGTAGTAGATCACATGTTCCTGGGTGTTATTGTCTTCCTAGACCAAGACCATGGAGATCGTGGTGGCAAAAGCGACAAGATAAAGGATATAATCCTTATATTAATTGGGCGGCTGGAGCACAGGGGCGTGAGTAATAGATGACTTCAAATTGTCAAAGGATTATTGGGATTGGTCGAACCAGATGAAAGGGACATCCTTCTTCAACAATCACATATATCCCTATGTCTTTTGAGTGAAATTACATACAAAACGTCGTAGGTAGGTTTCCTTCCCTTTCAAACTCTATAATTATGTGATATCAGTAGGAGGTGGAAGAGAGACAATAGCTTCCACCTTCAAGGGGTCAATGTGGATCCCATCTTTTGAAATAATGAAACCTAGGAGGCATCCTGATTCAACACAGAAAATACATTTGTGAGGATTCAGACGGATTTTATACCGCTTGCATCTGAGGAATACATCTGTCAGATGATCAATGTGGAACTCATGATGTTGCAAATGAGCAGGGAGATCGTCAAGATAGGGCTCCACAAAGTCCTTCACATCATGAAAAGAACACGACATGGCCTACTAGAAAGTAACACCAGCACTTTTTAGGCCAAAAGGGAGTTTACGATAAGCAAACCTGCCCCAAGGGAAAATGAAAGCGGTCTTGTGTTGGTTAGTCGGGTGGATCTCTATTTGATTTTAAACGGAAAAACCATCCATAAACGAGAAGATGACACTCTTGGCGCAATTGTTGATGATCTGATCGATGAAGGGGTGGGGTAATTTTCCTTAGGACAAGCCTTGTTCAGGTCCCTATAATCGACACATACCCTAATAGTACCCTGCTTCTTGGCCACATGGACGACATTGGAGACCCATTCTGTTAAAGGAAAAGGATAGATCAAGCTGATCTTCAAGAGCTTTTCAATCTCAACTTTAATTGCCGCATTTTTTCGAGGGTGTACTGATCATAATTTTTGGTGGACAGGTTTAGCGTGGGGATAGGTTTGGATCTCATGCACAACAATGGCAGGATCGATCCCGGGCATTTCCTCATAGGTCCATGCGAAGACTTCTATTGGTGTTTGTTTTTGTCATCATTTTTTAATATCAAATACACTCTTATTGGTATTACTTTCACCATTTTTTATGTCCTAAGTCACTTTGTTTTCCATTCAGACCGTTAAATGGAGCAGGTATGCGTTTATTCACACATCACATGAATTTTGGGTAAAAATTGTTATATTATGGTTTATTGATGTTTATTTGGCTTTTTTAGTAACTACATTTCGTTTCACAGGTTCTGGCTCTCAAACAAATCTTCAATTGGACGCGTATTGAAGTTGTGGACAATCAACTGCATTCAGTCCACCGTTCAAACCCGCATTCGACCCGCAAGATCCATGGTTGAGGTATGCTTGGGCAGTTAGAGAGTAAACCGGCGCATGGGTTCCATTCGGGACGTGGCCCTGTTGGTACGTGAGTTGATGTTCTGCAAGATCCTTTCTCCTGCATGCTCAGCTTGACATCACATCTATCTCTTCCCACGTCAAAGGAGCATTGACGCTTCAACAACTACGTGAAAGGTCAACACCGTGGAATTTGGAACAAAGCTCTGTGTGCTGTCATGAAACTTTATGAGGTCGTTCCTTGGCTTACGAGTTGTCACAAGATGCTGAGTAGAGCTTCTCTTTGGTTATGTTTTGTCACGAGATGTTAAACAAATCCATTTTCATGTATTGAAGACTGTCTATTATTAGAGCAGTCGACCATTGAAGGGTCGACTTACTCCCCCAATTGTAATGCTGTATAAATAAACGTCTTTGTAACAGAGATGAGTTAGTCCTTAGTCAGTAGTCATTCAGTCTTTTATCTTTAGACTTGTTAATCTCTTTTAGTTGCAAATGGATACATAAGCACTGTAACTCTATCTTTTATTTTAATACATCTTTGTTCCAAATATATGGAAATCTATCAGTATGCATCGTGATTGACTGATTAAGGCTCAACCTCTATTTGCTGAGATGGGCCCCTCAACGACCAGCAGTCTCCTGTCTGTGTATATACTTTGTGTTTGTGTTTATTTCATCTCTGTATTTATTTTATACATGATGTTTTTGTCCTGTAATATAATTGATGTTTTGTTGTTTACATAGATCAGATTTCTATTTTGTGCTATGTATTTTATCATTGTTCATGTTCGATGGTTTATATAAATAAGATTTATGTGTTATGTTATATATATCCTATTGTTATTTATGTTAATATTGTTTAGAATATAATTGATGATCGGTCACACTTAGGTTCATTCAGCTTGCTTTATAGGTTAGGTTACACTTAGGTTTATTTAGTTTACTTCAGTAGCTTAAGTCATATTTAGTTTATTTCATTTGCTTAAGTAGTTTAGATCACTTCCGGTTTATTTAGTTGCTTAAATAGTTTTATTTAAAAGATTTAGTTTCCCTAGTTAACTTAGAGTCTAGTTAGTTTCACCTCTTAGATCTGCTCATAGACTAAAAGTTCTGTAGTTTCTCTCCTGTAGCAGAAGATTAGTTATTAGATACATTCCAGTCTCGTTTCCAAGATAAAATATAAATAGTTAGCTTTCTAACATAGATAGATTTTTCTTATTCTAGCTGTTAACTAGCTTATTCATTGCTTCCCCTACACTATAGGATTATATGCATAAGCCAGCTAGTAGGTAAGATCATCCCATCTTCTCCTCTTCTTAGTTTACATCGTTTTCCCCCATTCGGACTGTCATTCGGGTAGTCATCCAGACCAGCATTCGGACCTTCATACTTCTTGCATCATTTTGCTTAATTAGAATCTAGTTTTTAGGTTTTCTTCAAATTATAATCTCTTTCACCCTTAATTAGTATTCTTAGGAGTCATTAAGACCTTGTTGTATTTCATATGAAGTTTTGATCAAGTTTTATCATCATCCTTATTTTTCCTTCTCTCTTTCCTTATACCCTGCTTTAGTCGTTTACAAGTTATCTTTTCCTTATGATTGATTCATTAATGCTGTATGGTTACAGAATTTATTAGTCTTCATTTTTTAGTACAGTTTATTGTATGTTAATAATATCAATATTAGGTTAAGTTTAGTGATTTCATTCTCCAAATCATTTCAGTCTTGGATTATTCTTCTCATGCTAGCAATGGATTCATGGAACAGGATTTAGTTCAGAAGTCCAACATCTTTATCAAGTTTTCTACTTCCTTCCGAATTTAATATCTTTATCAATTTTTCTACTTGCTTCTAGACTTCTTCAGTTCAAGTCCCTCGTTTATAATAGGAGATAGGTCATTATGTTTAAAGTTAATTGTAGTTGGATAATATTTATCTTGCATTTATTTGTAGAAGTTAAATTAGATTTAGTTCCATTTTTTTTTCTTGCTACATTTGAAAACCACTTCGATACATTCACCCCTATTCCCATCACATTTGATACACTTCCTCAGGATCCCCAAGGAGAATGGAATTAGATGCTTTAGTGTAGTCTTAAATAAATTTTTTTTGTCTTCTCTATTGTTTAATCATAGAATAGAGTAGTATTGTTTGATACTATTTTGATCTGGTAGTTTAGATAGGTTCAGTTAGTTTCTTTGTTGTCTTTCTGAAGTTTGACTCGGTTTTTCATTTTGAAAGATCTTTCGATCTTTTCTTTATTTTATCTTTTAAGGTCTGACAAGCCAAAATTTAGGGATCATTCTACCTTAGCATATGCTTTGCCTCAACTCTAAGATTACCAAACTCAGTCGATAATTAAATATTAGGTGTTTTCTTTGAGATAGCTCACACACCCAACATTTTGGCGCCGTTGCCGGGGAGTTCTAGATAGATAGGTAGAATTTAGTTGCAAATAGATAGAACCTTATCTTAGGGATAGATTTGAATTTCTCTCTTTTTGATAGGCTGGTGGCGGGTGAGCGGTAAGACGAGAGGTAAGAACCTACGCATTTGTTATAACATGCATCCCCAAAACCCAACAATAGTAGTTTTGCAGTTAGAATTTATTTCAGTTATAATTTTGTCTTTCATGAATAGGTTTAGAAATATCACGAGGTAGAAATCCCTACTAAAAATTCCCACTAACCTATATGGGGAGCATGCCACCCCAACTTCTAACTTAGCATAAAGGTATTGGAAGACACCCAAAGGGGATAGTCTCATTCAGAAAGCTAAGGAAGTCCTTTCTGGAGATCAATTAGGAGAAATTATAGGGACATTAGAAGATTCTATTTATAAGGAAATTCCACTAAAAAGAACCTCAAATTCATACAGAGACTGAACCTAGACAAGAGGAAGCTCCAAGGATAAAATTCAAAACATATTCACCAAGAAAGGAACCACCTAGGTCTTCTCTCTCTGGCAGTCAAATCTTCATGGAGAATGAAGAATATGTTTGTGGGAGTTACTCTAGGAGCATAGGGAAAAGTGGAAGACACTCTCGAGAATTGTATGCTAGGAACCTAAAAGAAAGCACATATGGTTCTAGTGGAGTTACAAGGGTAGAGTTGTAAAACCTATTAGAAAACTTTAAATTAGATATCCTAGAAGCAATAGGCTCTCAACTAGATACACCACAAGCTAAAAAGAGGCAAGATGAGGAGTGGGAAGCAATGAGTGTTTTCTTTCCTAGGTGTAGTATTGAACATCCTCGACAAGGATGTCCATGGAATAATGTCCCAGTTTGTCACCTTGGTGCAGAAAAACATCCAACTGATAATTGTCCATCGTCTCCTGGAGTGCAAGCCGTATACAAAAGTGAAAACTTAGATGGACCATCTAGGAGGCCTTGGCAACCTAGAGCTCAACTATCGTATCAAGGTCCCTCACAAATTCCACCCTATCCTTATCTACCTCCTCAACAATGGAACACTTTGGGTGGATAGAATTGGCCACAACAGTACCCTCCTCAGAATGCTCAACAACAACAATGGCCACATGGAGGGAGAAGACCAGCTTATGCTCAACCACCTCTTCCTATGCCTAACTATCCTTACCCACCTAATATCCAACAAATTCTACCTGGATTTGTACCTCCTTCACTACCCTCTATCCCAAATCAACCTCACCATTTCCAGAATGAGAATCCTCCAAAGCCTACAATATTACTGGCACAACCGATACCAAATTCTAACCATAAACCAACCCAAGATTTTGATGGCATTGGGTTGTGATCTCTTCCATCATATTCCGTTGTGACCACACCTATACACGAGATTCAACTGCGGTTTGGAAGAGTTATGCAAGATGAACCCAAGTCATCAGTTGTTATCCAAGAAGAGAATGAAGAAGTCAAAACAATTGATGATTCGCAAATCTCCCCTATTGTAAATGGACATAGACTTAGACCTTATCATCAACCAATATCTAAACAAAATTTTGTCTAGAATGCCTTCCAATAGAAAGAGATAAAACTGGTAGAAGAGGAAGTCATTCCTCCTTCTCCCGGTCTTTGAATTATTTTTGGGTTATCTTCATTGGTATATATATGTAAATATGTTTTTGTTTTCAATAACAAAGAGTCATTTCTAAATAACTGAATGCATTCTTTCAGGAAAATCATTGATATCATCAGCTTATGAAATTTTGCCAATTAAAACAGGAAGACTCTTTCTCCTTTTTCCCAAAATTCATATAGTTCTTTCTTTTTGTACGTATATGTTGTTTTGAATTTGAAATCATTTAACAAAGGGTTTTTCAGTATGATTACAAGAACCTCACAAATATCTCATGCAATACTTGGAAGAGGAAGTATTCTAAAAATACTTATAGTTCTCTTTCTCTTCTGATTATTTGAGGAAATTGAAAATTGAAGTGTTCTCTATATCATATTTAACCACTTTCTTTTATGATTCCACATATGGTATTTGATTCAGACATGTACATTTCTGATTTATCATCAGAACAGTTGCTTAAAGAACCTACTTTAATTTCTATGATTTTTCAAAAAGTTCTATTTTACACCTATGGACTACTAGCTCATCCTAGACTCATTATCAAAACTTGTCTCTCAAAGCATCCTCAAAAGGTAGCTCAAAAGGGAATGATATTTCTATTTCTATGGGGAACGTTACTGACTTTTTATGAAGAAGATAGACTGAGAAGTCAAATAATAGCTTTAGGTTATTATCTTTTGACATGATCTATAATCTAGGCCATATTAAATAAAATTTACTCACAAGGGTCGTTCTGGAAATTTTTGAATTATGTGTTTAGCAGGCTTAGCACACTCTAGTGCCAACCAGATTCCTTACAAAAAATGTATACATATATATCATTATACGAAGCAAACCCGCCAGGGTACTGAACAGGCTTGCTGGCAGTGGGTCCATGCTAAGTAATATATTAAAAAATAAGGAAGCTCGCTAAGTGCAAGTAAACCCGCCGGGGCACTGAACAGGCTCGCTAGCAGCAGGGCTATACTTGCATGGTACCAAGATAAACCCGCCGGGGTACTAAACAGGACTGCTGGCAGCGGGGCAATATCAGGTAAAAGAGGTTTGGTTAATGCATCGCTATCCACATGGCTCATCAAAACCCTAAGTATATAAATACATGTTTAGGCCAATTATTTATACTGTCATAAGAGAATAGATGTAATTTGGACTTGGACCCTGTCATCTAATTCACACACTACCTAGGATATGTCCATCCTATAAATGGGACCCATAGTTCTAGAAGTCTCATAAACTTTACAATGAACCTTATTTATATTCTTTGAATGACAAGAAATCTTTACAATGAGTCATGTATGACTAGTTGTCCTATGGTATTTTCTTTACACTAGTTATACTATCATTCTTCACATGGTCTTCTTAAGCACTGTTGTGTTCTTTTTTATGAATGTACATATCTGAATCATCTACATTTACTAGTTGATATTTTATTTTATTTTTCTTCTATTGTTACAGTGTTTTTTGGCAAATTCTTTTTTTTATTGATTAATTTTTCTTTGATGGCTTGAGGACACGCCATATTTTCGGTTTGGGGGAGGATTCATAACTGTTTTTACTCTCTGAATATTGATGAAAAAGATCATGTATCTCTGGTAAAATAATAATGCAAAAAGAAGAAAGAAGCTCGTTTTGATCAAAGACAAATAAGAAAGAATGTGACTTAAAAGTTCCAGAAAAATTCTTTGCATAATCAGCAGCAGCCAGATCCATCAAAACATGTTTTTGTACAAAGGTTTATATAAAGGGTTGAATGAAGGGTCGAATGACGATCCGAATAAACTGGCGAACGAGGAAAATAAATAGCGATCTAAAGGGAGTATTGAATGAAACCATAGCTTGAAATAATATTATGCCAAGGCATTTAAAATTTTCAATTTTTGTTGATATATCTAACTAACTAGTCATAACAAGGACCGAATTAAAATGCTATCTTTGCATATTCATCCTGTCTTATCAAATAACTTGGTCAGTCATACATTTTGGGCATTGTTTTATGATTCTTATCCTCCATTTAAGAGTTATCATGCCACTTATCATTCATGCACTAAAGCATTACGATCTTTCATGTGTAATTATGTCCCTCATAAAATTTATGTTCAACCTATCCAAAGTTTTACTTTGTACATGGTTGAATACATTATAAACCATATAAATTTATAATTACATAGCTCTAAGGTGGCACATGACTCAACGAAACGCAAATTATGGCGTATCACTCATACGTGTGAGATCTCTCTCCATGATAGATCAGTCGTCCAAACGACCCTTGTTTTAAATCTACCCCCTGCATAGACCCTGCCTCATTCTGCTCATTCTTCATCCGATATGAACTTACCAAAACCCATCCACTACAATTTTGTGCATTCCCTCTATTCATCCGTTCAAAATGCCTACCTGTCATGAGCTTGGAAGTTACTAGGATCTCCTCCGCATTTTCGAGTTTAAGGCTTGCCGTAAAATATTTCTGCATGCTGGATGGGGTCCATTCCTTTGCCTCCTTGACGGTCACGACCATGAAATATCCTTACTGTTTGAAAAAGGGTTTGATGGTAAGATAGCCAAGGTCGGCCATCTTAGCTTTCCAGTGACAGAAGAATCCATAGCCGCGGCTACGAAGCTTCCTAGGGAAGGTGCCCGCTGGCACAAGCATTTGTTTCTCCCATGGACAACCCATGAGTTTGCCCTCAAGCCCGAGTATCAGCATGTTGAAGGTGCCAAAGGGGTTCACCGAGAATGGGTTAGGCCTGAGTACCTTGAACCATTAATCGTCATTATTCACTTAATAACCTGTGAAGGTAAGTTTTCAGTCTTCAAAGCCTGTCATTTTCGATTATTGGCACACTTTGTTAATAATCAACCCCTGAATTTCCCTTTCTATTTCCTAAAAAGCCTAGAAAAAATGTCGAGCCAGGTTCGAAAGAATACTGTTAACCCTGCTGGCAGTTTGTATCACCATTGCCTTATAAAAATCCTGATCACTCATCAATTGGAAGAAAAGGGTCAAACTTGGGAACGTTTTGTCTTTGAAACCCTGAACCCTCACTTAATAAATAATCCTACTATTAAATCCCCCTCCTCTTGAGCTGTCATTTCCTAACCCATAGAAATGAGTCGTCCCAAAACTCTGCCAAGAAAGAAAAGGTTTCCAAGGTTGTAAGGTTTAGTGAGGATGCCCTCAAAGAAATACGCCCTGATCATGCATCTTCCCTTGACCATGTCCACGAGGATACAACCACATAGCCCTCATTCTTTTCACTCATACCCATGAATTCAAGAAGGGCTAATCGTGACCAGATAGTCGACCTAGCCATCATCCAGTCCGATGACCAGACCATTGATCAGTCCATCACTCAGTCAGTCATTGAGCCAATGCACTTGGACAATCTCGACAATCAAGCAAACGACCCCGTCTTTAAGTCCCCTCTCCTTGCATTGGCCAATTTATCAGCTAGTTTACTTAAATACCCTGTCCTGGAGCCTATCCCTGCATATCCTAAAGATGAGGCCCCTGAGGCACCCATTACATCCGTTGATCCCGAACCTTTTCAAAAGGAATTGAGCCCTCAAAAGGACCTTATGTCCTTAACAGAAGTCTCTGTTCCACTCCAGCAGACTGTGGATAGACTAACCCAGGATGTAGCAGAGCTAAGAATCAAGAATGTAAAGTATGAAGAGATCATTGCTAGGCTTCGCCAAGAAAACAAGGACCTACGTTTTCAGGTGAAATGTGTGGAAAATATAAATGAAGCCAAAACAGTCTCCAACCTTTCTCTTCGTTTGAAGCATGACAATTTGAAGGAGCAGCTCCAAAAGTTTAGAGCTAAAAGCACTTCCTCGTCTAAGTCAAAGGCAGCTTCTACTGTAGCTACGCCTTCTTCCTAAGTTTTTCTCTGTTGCTTTGTGGGACCTGGCATATCTCCGGTTTGGGGGAATGTTGGTGTCTGTTTTTGTCATCATTTTTGAATATCAAATACACTCTTATTGGCATTACTTTCACCATTTTTGATGTCCTAAGTAACTCTGTTTTCCATTTAGACCGTCAAATGGAGCAGGTATGCATTTATTCACACATCACATGAATTTTGGGTAAATTTTTTTATATTATGGTGTATTGATGTTTATTTGGCTTGTTTAGTAACTACATTTCATTTCAGAGGTTCTGGCTCTCAAACGAATCTTCAATTGGACATGTATTGAAGTTGTGGACAATCAGTTGCATTCATCCTACCATTCAGACCCACGTTTGACCCGCGAGTTCGATGGTTGAGGTATGCTTGGGCCATTAGAGAGTAAACCGGTGCGTGGGTTCCGTTCGGGACATGGCCTTGTTGGTACGTGAGTTGATGTTCTAGAAGATCCTTTCTCTTGCATGCTCATCTTGACATCACATCCATCTCTGCCCATGTCAAAGGAGCATTGACGCTTCAACAACTGCGTGAAAGGTCAACGCCATGGAATTTTGAACAAAGCTTTGTGCATTGTCATGAAACTTTATGAGGTCATTCCTTGGCTTATGAGTTGTCACAGGATTCCGAGTAGAGCTGCTCTTTGGTTATGCGTTGTCACGAGATGTTAAATGGAGTCGCTTTCATGTATTGAAGACTGTCTATTATTAGAGCAGTCGACCACTAAAGGGTCGACTTGCTCCCCCAATTGTAACACTGTATAAATAGACGTATTTGTAATAGGGACGAGTTAGTACTTATTCAGTAGTCAGTCAATCTTTTATCTTTAGACTTGTTAATCTCTTTTAGCTGCAAATGCATACAGAAGCACTATAACTCTGTCTTTTATTTTAATACATCTCTGTTCCAGATTTATGGAAATCTATCAACATGCATTGTGATTAACTGATTAAGGCTCAGCCTCTGTTTGCTAAGACAGGCCCCTCAATGACCAGCGGTCTCCTATCTGTGTATATACTTTGTGTTTGTTTTCTACAGATAAAATTGTGTTGTTTATTTCATCTCTGTATTTATTTTATACATGATGTTTTTGTCCTGTAATATAATTGATATTCTGTTGTTTACATATATGAGATTTATGTTTTGTGCTATGTATTTTATTTTATATAAATAAGATTTATGTGTTATGTTATATGTATCCTATTGTTATTTATGTTAATCCTGTTTAGAATATAATTGATGACCAGTCACACTTAGGTTCATTCAGCTTTCTTTATAGGTTAGGTTACACTTAGGTTTATTTAGTTTACTTCAGTAGCTTAAGTCATATTTAGTTTATTTCATTTGCTTAAGTAGTTTAGATCACTTCTGGTTTATTTAGTTGCTTAAATAGTTTTATTTAAAAGATTTAGTTTGCCTAGTTAACTTAGAGTCTAGTTAGTTTCACCTCTTAGATATGCTCATAGACTAAAAGTTCTGTAGTTTCTCTCCTGTAGAAAAATATTAGTTATTAGATATATTCCAGTCTCATTTCCAAGATAAAATAGAAATAGTTAGCTTTCTAACATAGATAGCTTTTTCTTATTCTAGCTCTTAAGTAGCTTATTCATTGCTTCCCTTGCACTATAGGATCATATGCATCAACCAGCTGGTAGGTAAGATCATCCCATCTTCTCCTCTTCTTAGTTTAAATCATTTTCCTCCATTCGGACTCTGATTCGGGTAGTCATCCGGACCGGCATTCGGACCTTCATATTTCTTGCATCGTTTTGCTTAATTAGAATCTAGTTTTTAGGTTTTCTTCAAATTATAATCTCTTTCACCCTTAATTAGTATTATTAGGAGTCATTAAGACCTTGTTGTATTTCATATGAAGTTTTGATCAAGTTTTATCATCATCCTTAGTTTTCCTTCTCTCTTTCCTTAAACCCTCCTTCAGTCGTTTACAAGTTATCTTTTCCTTATGATTGATTCATTAATGCTGTATGGTTACAAAATTTATCAGTCTTCATTTTTTAGTACAGGTTATTGTATTTTAATAATATCAATATTAGGTTAAGTTTAGTGATTTCATTCTCCAAATCATGTCAGTCTTGGATTATTCTTCTCATCTTAACAATGGATTCGTGGAATAGGATTTAGTTCAGAAGTCCAACATCTTTATCAAGTTTTCTACTTGCTTCTAGACTTCTTCAGTTCAAGTCCCTCGTTTATAATAGGATATAGGTCATTATGTTTAAAGTTAATTGTAGTTGGATAATTTTTAGCTTGCATTTATTTGTAGAAGTTAAATTAGATTTAGTTCAATTTTGTTTTCTTGTTACATTTGAAAGCCACTTCGATACATTCACCCCTATTCCCATCACATTTGATACACTTCCTCAGGATCCCCAAGGAGAATGGAATTAGATGCTTTAGTGTAGTCTTGAATAATGTGTTTTTGTCTTCTCTATCGTTTAATCATAGAATATAGTAGTATTGTTTGATACTATTTTGATCTGGTAGTTTAGATAGGTTCAGTTAGTTTCTTTGTTGTCTTTCTGAAGTTTTACTTGTTTTTTCATTTTGAAAGATCTTTCGATCTTTTCTTTATTTTTTCTTTTAAGGTATGACAAGCCAAAATTTAGGTATCATTCTACCTTAGCATATACTTTGCCTCAACTCTAAGATAACCCTAGTCGATAATTAAATATTAGGTGTTTTCTTTGAGATAGCTCACACACCCAACAACGTCGCAAAATTGTTTAAATAAGGATGTGAATGTGGTGAGATCCTCAGGAGAGCAGGTCTGTCCAATATGGATATGTTCCACGAAGCCAGGTGTAACCGAGATGTCAATCGGGATGGTGGGCATGATGTTTTTCAAGTTTCCTTCCGTAACCGTATTGGAAGTGAGGATCAGCGACTGCGGGAAAGGATAGACATCTGGTGTAAAAATGGTTGTGATAGCGTTCTCCATGGAATCTAATGAGGCTAGGAAATATGATCTATTGTGAAGGTCTTCCCATGGAGGGTCATCTGTGCTCATAATATCCATAATGGGCTCATAAGAATGAAAATTATGGAGCAGAGGATTTGGTGAGGATGGCATCCACTATAGAGAAGAATATGTAGAGGCCACAACCAATTGGTCCTCAAGGGATGACTAGATAGCCTCATAAGTAGCTTCAGTTGGTGAGAGAGGCATAATATCTCCAATCAAATGCATGGTGGCCTCATCGGGCATGAGACATTGATCTGTAGAGTTGGAAGATGATGGAATCATGGAGGAGACCATGTGCACCATGGCAACATGGTTAGGTGGATCTGGGGTTGGAAAGATGCCCCTAAGAGATGAATCTTTTATGAGGCTGACCCCCACGCTCTCATATGGCTATGATGATTTTCCTAGAAAAGGGACATTGTCTCCAAGGTTAGTAGCGGTGTCTGGTGTACAGAATTCCAATTGGTCGACGGTGAAAATTCGACCTTTATGGGGGAATTGCACAATGCGGAAGAAAGATGATGCGACTGTAGTCATGGCATAAAATGAGTTACAATTAAGGAAGAGATTATAATCCAAAGGGTCTATGACTACTTACACATTAATGGTTATAGTATTACCTGCCAACTCTACTCCTAAGGCTTGTAATAGCCTTAGCAGTAGAGTTGGGGGGTAGTAGGAGAACAGTTTAACTCGGGAGAGTCAATGGCTCGCCAATAGGACATCAACATGACCGAGGTGGAGGCACCTTCGTCTAATACAGTATGATGGATTGTCTTCCCAACAACATTTGTGGCAATTTGGAAAGCCAGCTTGTGGGAAATCCTCGGTTTGAAATACTCAAGTTTAAACATGATCTTGTTTGAGGAATCTAGGTCTACCACGCCGATGGAAGCGAGAAGAGACTTACGTTGATTGGGACAATTATGCAAGACTTCTAGCATCGACATGGCACAAGGATCTTGTGCCAAGTCCTCTACGATGTTTTAGTTCTAAGTTTCCCGAGCATTAGGATTGAAAACTGCTTTTCGAATCGTGCTCTTAAGCAAATGCAACACTGAATCGAATTAATGAAGGTTTCTCAATGGTGAGAGAACCCTTGCAGCGCAAAAATATCCGAGGTAGAGGTGGAATATTTTTTAGTATTACTTCCGGAGGGCTCCTTAGGAGGGACTAAGTCATATGATCATGATCATGTATTCAGGTTAACTGTTTCACTACGCATCATTAGAACATGAACGGTCGAGGATGTTTCTCCTTGAGAAGGAGAGGGTTGGGTAATCATTTGTTGGTTTTGGGGGGGGAAGGGATCATTGAGAACTGTGGGTGTGGAGTTTCCCTTAAGAAACTTATGTACTTCGTCTCTGTGGGGACACTCTTTGGAGAAATGGTCAACACCACACAGTAAACAAGGATACTTGATCTTCTATTTCTGTTTTGTGTCTTCGGGGGGGGGTTTGTGTTCCTGTTGGTTGGAAGACTTCTTGGGTTTATTTTTGGTTTTCTTCTTTCCACCAGATTTCTGAGGTGAAGTTGATTGAACAAAATTCACCTCCTCGGGGGGAGCAGGAGTGGGTGACTTGGTGGTGCTGGTTCCATCCTGTGACGAGGGTGGGGAAGAACCATGGTGGTTCGACAATCCACCGGTTTGAGTAGAAGGATGGGAAGGTACAGAACCAATAATTCCATTGACATGAGGTCCCTGTGGTCATTTTGCAGGATCGTAGCTGTGGCGGGAGGCGTCAGGAACAATGTCATATAAAGTGTCGGATTAAGCATAGATAAGATCTAAGTAGTGGGCACGAGCGTGTCATGTCCCCCCCCTAGTGACCTTGGTCACCACTTGGATCTTCCTATCCCTAGGGGTCTAATTTCACTATTAATTGAGTATTTAATTTATGGGGATATTTTGAGGCAAGTACACCTTAGGAAATAATTGATTATTGAGTTATTTAATTAATTATGAAGCTGGAATTAATATTGAGGAGTATTTTGGTGTTTTTATTATTTAAATGCTAATAAAATGGTTCCAAGTGGATAATGAAGGCTAGGAGGTTGAATTGGTGATAAGAGGATAACCTTGCCTAAGTGGAGGATATTTCAGAAAGGAAAGAAAGTCAGAATGGAATTAGAAATTGGAAAAAGCTAGAGGAAGTTGGAAAAAGCTGGAAAAAGTTGGAAAAAGCAAAAAAGTAGAAAGTAAATGGAATGGAAAGAATGAGGAAAATCATTCAGAAGATAATTAGCAACATCCAGAAAAGCAGCTAGGGCGCACTTTCCAATTCTGACTAAAGGAAGTTGAGGAAAGAAAGTGGAGAAAGCACAAAAGTTGGCAATATCAGAGAGGATGCGCCCTACCTCACCCAAACGTGTGGTTTGGCTTGCCAAGCAAGCTAACTCATCTATTTAAGCATGATTCTAACTCCAGGAAAGAACTTTTGATCATTTATGTTTTCTCATGAGAGCTATGATGCTTCTCCAGTTGAGTGATGTGCCTCAGCTGTGCTTCTTGGGTGATGTGCCCCAAGGCCCATAGTTTTGAGTGTTGTGCAGGTCCTTATCAAGATATTGTAGCCAGTAACATATTGTTCCAGCCTCCATTGAATATCTTCAGTCATACAGGAGACCAGGTTCCTCCAACAGTGATTCTGCAGCTAGTTTTAGTGAAGATTCTCCTATTGAAGAAGTTTGATCCAGTGAATGTGCCCAAGACTTGGTGGAGAGATAGCTCAGCTAGTTTTGCAGACATTAGAAGAGACACATATCAGAGATCAGCTTCAAAGATGAAGCATCATTCTCTTCTATCTCATTCTCTCAACCACAACTAGATTTGGAGAGGGTTTCCACTTAAGAAGGGATCTAGTTGATGGTGATGGCACCCATTTGAAAATCATCCATTTTGAGTGCAGCAAGATCATCCATCTAATCTGTAGATGGACTGATATTTACTTCCAGAACAGATCCACAGTAACTTCTTACTTCTCTTATCTATTCTCTCACTGATTGTAACCAAAGATTAGCCTGTGAGGCATTGTTATTTAAGAAGCAAATTATTAATGAAATAAGAAGTGTTCTGAAAGTCATATTTCGAGTTATATGTGTGTAAAAAGTTATATCAAAGTCTAAATTAATATCAAAACATATTTTGTGGTTTATTAAAGCAGTTTGTGAAGTTAGAACGCAAGACTAGCTAGATTGATGGCAATTCTAGACTAGTTTCACCAGTTTTCCTGCTGAATCTATTTTAATCACTATTTTTACATTCTGTCAGTTGGAGCTAGTCCTTAACTCAGTCTAGTATCCATATCAGTACCTTTAATAAGAATTTTGATTCCTTTAGCCCCATTTTGGAAAGCCTATATTGTGACTAGCTCAGCAGTCCACCATGTGCAAATAATCCCCAAATTGCTCCAAACCTTTCCAAGTCAATCCAGTGTTTATTCCAGCATTCCTTATGAGTTTCATGACTGATATATCTCTATCCTAAACACCTTTAACCTTTACCCAGTCTTGTTGGCATATGCTAGAATCCCAGGAAGCCTCGAAGTAGGCAATAGATTCGTTTTATTGCTGAAATGTGAATGGCTCTAGTACCTTGTGCTAAGGAATCCTGCTAAAAAAATAATTTTCTGCTGCTGCACCTAATCCCATATAAATTCCAGAATCAAAATTTCATCCCACCATCCTCAGTCTGTACACCAGTACCCCTCACTTACCTCCTATCCGGTTCGAAGGATATGCCACCAAATTTCACTAGTAAAAGTTGTAAAAGTTTTAAAGTGGAGTTAATATCTGGGTCAGATATTGACCAAGATATTAAAGTGGTATTAGAGCATGTTCCTCTAAACCTGCTCTTGTTGTGGTGATGAACTCAAGTAAAACCCCTGGCACCAAAGGAAAAGGCCACAAAGACACTAGAAAAGAAGAGGTAGATTCTACTGAAGGAGAAATACAAGGGAATAGAGACATGTCTGAACAGGAAGCTAATGATGATTTTAGACAACTGCTTATTAAAATGGTTAGAGGGATAGAAAATCTAACACATACTGTAGCACAGAATGGTCATGAAACTAAAGAAATCCTTAGCAGACAGTTTGCACACAAAGAGGCAGAAGGGAGTGCTAGTGGTTCTCACCAGGGTGAAAGAAAAACATTTGGAGAAACCATTTTTTCAAAAACTGGTCCATTCAATAGGCCTAGAGAATTTAAAATGGATTTGAAATATCTAAATTGACAAACCATGCCTACCTTCTTTGAGGAAAATAAAGAATCACTCGGTGCACCTGTAGCTACCTGTGAGGAGAGACATGTAGTATATATGACCTTGAGTGAGGAGTGCAGAAGAGATCTCACTTTCAAGGATTTTTCTGAGATTTACCTTAAAAATCAGCCAAGGGGATATAATAGGCAGCCAACAAGCAATTTTGAGTTGAGGAATGCGGCAGGTAGGGTCCAGATACCTTACTTTGATGGGACTGCAAAATGCAATGCTAGTTCCTAGGTGCAGAAACTAGACATATATTTTCAGTTGCATCCCATGGAAGAAAAGGATGCCATCAAGATGGCATTTTTTCATTTGGAAGGGGTGGCCAGTGATTGGTGGTTTCATGGCATGAGAACCTTGGGACATGATTTAGTTGAGTCTTATGAATATTTCACCAGGAGGTTGGTGGAAAGATTTGATAGGAGGGATCCTGAGCTGTCTTTCCGTGAGCTAGCACATTTGAAACAAACCAGCACACCAGAAGCATATATATCAGAATTTCAAAAGTTGGCAGTGATGGTCACTGATGTATCAAAACCTAGGTTGATCCTACTGTTCACAGAAGGATTAACAGAACCTTTGAAAGGGATGGTTAAAGCCTATCGACAATCACCCTGCAAGAAGCTATGAGCAGAAGGAGGGATCTGCAAGATGCAATCCCAAGAACCAGATACCCACATAAGTTTAATCCACCTGCAAAATTTCAGAATTCAAAGCCGCCATTCAGGAATAATTGTTCCCCAAATAAGAAAGAATACTCATTCCGAGATCGGGATGAGTTAAGGAGGAAAAAGCTGTGTTTTTCCTGCCAAGAACCATGGGTTCGGGGGCACAAATGTGAAAAAGGAAAATATCACTACATAGAAGTATTTTCTGAAAGTGATGAAGGAGAAAATGAGTGCAGAAGCACAAGTGGAAGAACCAACAGAAGAAGGGTATAATACAGCAGAAGGAGAGGAACCAAAACAAACAGAAGCAAAATTTGCAGTTTTGAGTGGAGTTCCCCGCTACCACACTATGAGATTTAAAGGAGTAGTGCAAGTACAGAAAGTTTTAGTGCTGGTCGATGGGGGTGCCACACATAATTTCATTGATGCATCCATGGTGGAGAGAATAAAACTCTAAACTGAAAAATACGGGGGTTTCACAGTTATTATTCCTGGCAAGAACAACATTATGCAGTGCAACAGATAGATTCCCAAGCTGCAGGCAACTATTGGAGACCATACTGTAACTGATAGTTTTTACATTGTTGATGTTGCTGATACTAATATTGTGTTGGGGCTACAATGGTTGTTTTCACTTGGGGAGCATGTGGTAAATTATAGGATTCCCCAAATGTGTTTTAAAGATAATGAGGGTAAGCAAGTGGTTTTGAGGGATGTTAACACCTACCCGAAACAAGTGATTTCCGCACATAGAATGAGATCTGTTTTGAGGCATGGAGACATAGAGTGGGCTGCTGAATGTTTAATATCTACCAAAGGAACCACCATTGATGTGTCACAACATCCTGAAGATATCCAAAAACTGCTGCAAAAACACAAAAAAGTGTTTGAGGATCTGCCACATGGTAGGCCTCCTGATAGGGGTACTGAACATTGGATAGAGCTGGAACCTGGTACTTTCCCATAAAAACCCATCCCTACAAACACCCCGAGAGATTCAAAGATGAAATAGAAATACCATCAAAGAGCTACTGGAAATGGGGTTCATAATACCAAGCTCAAGCCCCTTTGCTTCATCGGTGGTTTTGGTCAAAAAGAAAGATGGAACAATGCGCATGTGCATTGATTACAGAGCTTTAAATAAGAAAACCATCAAGAACATATATCATATTCCAAGGATTGATGAGATGATGGATGATCTGCATGGAGCCATGTATTTTTCTAAGATTGACCTTCGTTCTGGTTACCACCAAATCAGAATGAAAAGTGAAGATGTGCAGAAAACTGCCTTTAGGCGCCATTTTGGGCATTTTGAATTTCTGGACATGCCTTTTGGCTTGACAAATGCACTAGCAACCTTTCAATCTTGCATGAATAGAATCTTCAGCAAACAACTCCGTAAGTTTGTACTTGTTTTTTTATGACATTCTGATTTATAGTAAGACATGGGAAGATCATTTGCAGCATTTGGATAGTGTACTAACTCTACTTACAGAACAATCCTTTTATGCCAAACTGCCAAAGTGTGAGTTTGGTATGAAGGAACTCCTCTATCTTGGCCACATCATTGGGAAAGAAGGAGTTAAGGTACGCTTGGAGAAGATCCAATCCATCTTAGATTGGCCCAGCCCAAAGAATATAACCGCTCTGAGACGGTTCATAGGCTTATGCACATATTACAGGAAATTTGTGAAGGGATTCTCCAAACTCACTTCTCCCTTGACAGACCTTACTAAGAAGGGAGCTTTCTGCTGGAACGAGGAGGCTGAAAAATCCTTCAATAAAATGAAAGAATTTATGAGTAGCTGCCCAGTCTTGGCACTCCTAGATTTCAGCCAACCTTTTGTTTTGGAGTGTGATGCCTCGGGTGAAGGCATAGGAGCAGTTTTGATGCAGAATAGACACCCGATTGCTTATGAGAACAAAACATTTCAGCCCCATGAGAGGCTGTATTCGATCTATGACAAGGAGATGTTAGCCATCATGCATGCATTGGAAAAATTCAGGCAGTACCTGGTGGGAGGTAAATTCATAGTTAAAACAGACCACAATAGTTTGAGGCATTTCCTAACCTAGAAGGAGTTGAATGACAGGCAGCAAAAGTGGGTAAGAAAAATTCAATTCTATGATTTTGATACTGAATATAAGAAAGGTAAGCTGAATGTAGTTTTTGATGCCCTTTCTAGGAAGCCTATTTTTTCCTTGCTGCAAGTGCCTACCGACTGGAAGGCACAACTAATTAAAGAATATGCAGAAAATCAGTTTGCTAGTGAATTGTTAGATAGAGTAAATTAGGAGGATCATTACCAGGTCATCAATGATGTCATCTATTATAACAACATAATTTTTTAACTCTTGAATCTAAGCTGAAGGAGTAGATTTTGATGGCTTCCCACAATGCTCCGGTAGCAGGCCATTTTGGTATTTTCAAAACTTACCGGATTTTGAGAGAAAGATTCACCAGGAAGGGACTCAAGGAGGATGTTATAAGACATGTTAGTGAGTGTACTGAATGCCAGCAGAACAAGGTGGAGCACACTCGTCCTGCCGGTCTCCCACAACCTTTGCCAATTCCTGGACAGAAATGGGAGAGCATATCAATGGATTTCATCACAGGTTTTCCCAAATTCCAGGGTAAAGACAATATTTTTGTAGTAGTTGACAGATTAACCAAATTTGATCATTTTTTTGCTATCACATCTACTATTTATGCTAGTAAAGTTGTTGCACTCTTTTTTAGGGAAGTATTTAGATTGCATGGACTGCCAAAAATCATAATCAGTGACAGGGATAGTAAGTTCATCAGTTCCTTTTGGCAATCTTTGTTTGAATTGGTAAATACTAATCTAAACCTTAGTACCAGCTACCATCCCCGGACCGATGGGAAAACTGAAAGAGTTAACCAATGGCTGGAGGGGTGTCTCAGGAACTATGTTACAGGGCAGCAAAAGGCTTGGGTCAACTGGTTACATCTAGGGGAATTCTGTTATAACACCACCTTCCACATGTCCATTGGAATGACCCCATTCAAAGCTTTGTATGGGTATGAGTCTGCTACTTTTGCATATCTGGTTTTTGGAAACTACAAGGAACAAAAGGAAAAAGATTGGTTGCAAGAAGGCCAGGACATCCTCAGAGCACTGAAAGAAAATTTACAGGTTGCACAAAATCAACAAAAAATTAATGCAGATAAGAACATAACAGATCGAACTTTCCAGGAAGGAGACTTGGTTTATCTGAGATTGCAGCCATACAGGAAAACCACTCTTAAGACAAAGGGGGATGAAAAATTATTGCCAAGGTTTTATGGGCCCTACAAAATAACAAGGAAAGTGGGTGAAGTAGCCTATGAGTTAGATTTGCCAGTAGAAAGAAAAATACACAATGTCTTTCATGTGTCCTGTTTGAAGAATGCAGTGGGCCAACAGGTTAAGGTTTCAGAAATACTGCCCCCCCCTTGATGATGAAGGACATCTGGTACTAGAGCCTGAAGACATCTTGCAGACCCGGGAGAGGAAGCTGAGAAGCAGAATTATTAAAGAATACCTGGTGCAATGGAAAGGTCTGCCTAGTGAGGATGCCACTTGGGAGGATGAACAGATTCTGCAGCATCCTAGTTTGAAACTGCTTGAGGACAAGTAGTCTTGGGAAGGGAGGAATGTCATGTCCCCCCCCCTAGTGACCTTGGTCACCACTTGGATCTTCCTATCCCTAGGGGTCTAAGTTCACTATTAATTGAGTATTTAATTTATGGGGATATTTTGAGGCAAGTACACCTTAGGAAATAATTGATTATTGAGTTATTTAATTAATTATGAAGCTGGAATTAATATTGAGGAGTATTTTGGTGTTTTTATTATTTAAATGCTAACAAAATGTTGCCAAGTGGATAATGAAGGCTAGGAGGTCGAATTGGTGATAAGAGGATAACCTTGCCTAAGTGGAGGATATTTCAGAAAGGAAAGAAAGTCGGAATGGAATTAGAAACTGGAAAAAGATGGAGGAAGTTGGAAAAAGATGGAAAAAGTTGGCAAAAGCAGAAAAGTAGAAAGTAAATGGAATGGAAAGAATCAGGAAAAGCATTCAGAATATAATTAGCAACATCCAGAAAAAGCAGCTAGGGCGCACTTGCCAATTCTGACTGAAGGAAGTTGAGGAAAGAAAGTGGAGAAAGCACAAAAGTTGCCAATATCAGAGAGGATGCACCCTACCTCACCCACACGTGTGGTCTGGCTTGCCAAGCAAGCTAAATCATCTATTTAAGCATGATTCTAACTTCAGGAAAGAACTTTTGATCAGTTATGTTTTCTAATGAGAGCTCTGATGCTTCTATAGTTGAGTGATGTGCCTCAGCTATGCTTCTTGGGTGATGTTCCCCAAGTCCCATAGTTTCCAGTGAGTTTTGTGTAGGTCCTTATCAAGATATTCCAGCCAGTAACATATGCTTCCAGCCTCCATTGAAGATCTACAGTCATATAGGAGAACACGTTCCTCCAACAATGATTATGCAACTAGTTTTAGTGAAGATTCTCCTGTTGAAGAAGTTTGATCCAGTGATGTGCCCAAGACTTGGTGGAGAGATAGCTCAGCCATTTTTGCAGACATTAGAAGAGCCACATATCAGAGATTAGCTTCAGAGCTGAACCATCCTTATCTTCTATCTCATTCTCTCGACCACAGCTAGATTTGGAGAGGGTTTCCACTGAAGAAGAGAGCTAGTTGATGGTGATGGCGCCCATTTGAAGATCATCCATTCTGAGTGCAGCAAGATCAGCCATATGATCTGTAGATGGAATGATATTTACTTCTAGAACAGATCCACAGTAACTTCTTACTTCTCTTATTTATTCTCTCACTGATTGTAACCGAAGATTAGCCTGTGAGGCATTGTTATTTAAGAAGCAAATTATTAATGAAAGAAGAAGTGTTCTGAAAGTCATATTTCGAGTTATATGTGTGTAACAAGTTATATCAGAGTATAAATTAATATCAGAACAGAGTTTGTGGTTTATTAAAGCAGTTTTTGAAGTTAGAACGCAAGACTAGCTAGATTGATGGCAATTCTAGACTAGTTTCACCAGTTTTCCTACTGAATCTATTTTAATCACTATTTTTACATTCTATCAGTTGGAGCTAATCCTTAACTCAGTCTAGTATCCATAGCAGTCTCTGTAATAAGAATTTGGATGCCTTTTGATCCATTTTGGAAAGCCTATATTGTGAATTTGTGCAAATAATCCCCAAAATGCTCCAAACCTTTCCAAGTCAATCCAGTCTTTATTCCAGCATTCCTTATGAGTTTCATGACTGATATATATCTTTCCTAAACACCTTTAACCCTTACCCAATCTTGTTGGAATATGCTAGAAGCCCAGGAAGCCTCGAAGTAGGCAATATATTCATTCTATTGTTGAAAAGTGAATGGCTCTAGTACCTTGTGCCAAGGACTCCTGCTAAAAAAATATTTTGCTGCTGCTGCACCTAATCCCATATAAATTCCAAAATCAAAATTTCATCCCACCATCCTTAGTCTGCACTCCAAAACCCCTCACTTACCTCCTGTCCAGTTCGAAGGATATGCCACCAAATTTCACTAGTAAAAGTTGTAAAAGTTTTAAATTGGAGTTAATATCTGGGTCAGATCTTGCCGAGGATATTACAGAGCGATAGCCTGTTCCTTGGTGATAGCCCTACCCATAGCTACATCTCTAGCTACTGTTGGTAAAAGAGACTTTGTAAACCAGTCAACTAGTAATTGGTCTAGAATGGGAGCCTTAGTGAGACGTCATCTCCTATGCCACTCATGGATATGATCGGTTATATGAGTTGTGATAGTCTGGAGGAGAGAATTCAATAAGTTTGTACCAGTTTCATAGCGGATGGGTAACTAAAAATGAGTCAAGAATGACATAGCTAGAGAACGAAAAATCGGGAAACGAGTGCGATGGTAGTTCAATATACCACTTGGAAGCTGAACCGATGAGGGTCCTTTGGAATAACCTCATACGGATTGAGTCACCGATCAGGGAATTGGATGAGCACTATAGATGGTATGTCATAACATGGTTCTTCCGGTCTTCACCGGGATTTCCATCAAACTTTGGAATTTCAGAAGGTAACTTGACTGGAATGGGTGGCCAATTATAACCGTGTAGGATGGGATCATTTGTCAAACGAGACAGGTTAGGCAGATCCAAAGTAGCCAGGGATGACAGCGGGTAGTTTGGCTGCGGATACTAATAGTATTGGTATGGCAATTGTGGACCAGTAGGACCTTGAATCAATTGATTGTAAGGTGTTCCCATAGGGAATTAGCCATAAGGGGGTGTGTCTCCTGGGTTGGGTGGTGGACCTCATGGTGGTCCATCGCCATAATAGGGTGGTTTTCCACCGAAGGTGGGAGTCCTCCCCCACCACCGGAGTAAGGGGGTTGTTGGGCACTATTTTTGACCCCTTTTTGCCTCTTAGATAACCTTCATTTCCTTCATAAAACCTCCATTTTGAGTAGAAAGCCTTAAAGTTCATCTATAAACCTTGGTCAAAGAGGTATAATGTCATTTGCTTATTAATAAATTGAGTTTTGTGATTTTTTTAGGCATTTTAACTAGGATTTTTACTTAGACTACGGGATGTACTAACTTCCTGTATTACCTCCAAAGTTGAGTAATTGCAGGGCAGTTAGGAGGGAAACGGAAGATCAAGAATGGATCCTTAATGTCCACAGATGGATGAACATCCAACAGTCAGGTGAAGTGGCCTGTGCAGATGTCGAGTCAATCCGAGTCAAAGGTGGCCACCTGTTCTGCGTTCAACACAAAAGAAGGAACAATGCTGATTTTGTGGAACTCCACGATTCTGAAGATGATCTCGATTAGCTCTTAGCATTAATTAGATGCAGGTTTATAGCAATTACAGTTTGATTTAGAATTTGTATAAATCATTTGCAAGACAATGAGAAAGATTATCACGATTTTGAAGAGGAACGCACTTGTGCTTCCAAACTGCGTGGTATCTCTGTGTAAAACAATTCTGGTGAATGAATACAAAGCTTTAGTTCTGTGAAATCTTTCATTGTGTGTTGATCAAGGCTTTGGAGGGCCCCCATCGTCGAACTCTCACACTTTCCTGTTGCCGGTAGATTGATTTGGATGATTGCAGCGATTTACTTCTGGTGTTAGCTATCTAAATCGTGTTAATGGTATGCATTTTATTGTAATTTCCAGTTTATAAATCGTAGAACAAGTTTAGTCAAGTTTTAAATCGATTCTATTGATGCTCTGTTTCTTTCATTTACGGTTTAAATTACAAATTCTATCACATTGTATATCACTGGCAATATTGGATAAACGTTGTTCTTCACTGGTTAAATGCTAAGGATATCAAATGGTTCAGACCACGACCTCTGTGTATTGTTCACTGCTGTTTATTTGATAGTGAAATGGTAAAAAGACATTTACAAATTATGAACATTGTCTTGTAAGAGAAATTGATTGGTAATTGTCTTTCAGCGCTGATAGAATTTTGCAGTTTAATCCTAGGGTTTATAAATTTGTTGTTTAATTAATTTTTACCTCAGTCTTTTATGCTTTCACAAATCAATTACTGTATGCTTAAAAAGGAAACAATGAAATTACCCTTGTAAGAGGATTTTGTCTCTGTGAGCTGCAGTATCTTAGTTTCTGTCAGTAGATTTAATTACAGATAGTTAAATTCTAAATGAGTCCAGCTTCTCTGTCCTAAACTTGAATGTGTCTTGAAGTTCACAAACCCGGATTGATTTTAAATTCAAGTTCTGATTAACACTGATAGATCAGAGCCCAACATTTTGGCGCCGTTGCCGGGGAGGCATTGTAGAAGCAGGCTTAGAAACTTTAGTTTTCTGATAAAAACAAAACTTTCAAACAAAAATATAGATTAGATTTCACTTTTATGTTTAGACTAAGAGACGAGAAAGGAAGATTTATTAAAAACCCCCCAAAAACAGAAATAACAGGAGCTTCTCTTCCAAAAGGGTTCATCTCAACAGTTGGTAAATTCAAAATGTTTGAGGAAGAAACATCAAAAGGCCCAACTGCAGAACAGAGAAGGGAGTACGAGAGGATGTTAGAAATAGAAAACAAATGCAGACAAGAGAGAAGGGAAGAAGAAAGAAGACATGTGAGGGATGAAGGAATAATGGAAGATCAGGAGGCCACCTTTAAATTTCCTATCTTAGACACTAGCGTTATCCTAGGGGAAGAGGTGAAAATGAAGAATATTCCACCCTCTGTCTTACCAAATTTTTATGGCATGACCTCTGAAGATCCTGACTCTTTCCTATTCGAATTTGACATCTTGTGTCGAACTTATGGATATACTGATGACACCCATAAGCTCCGTCTTTTCCCTGCTACTCTTAAAGCAGCTGCCTTGAAATGGTTCATGGGTTTAGGAGAACACTCTATCACTAGCTGGGATGACATGAGGAAGATCTTTCTTCAAAAATATCAAGCATATTGCAGATCAAAGGGGTTGAAAGATGACATTTTTGGCATGACTCAACAGGAAGATGAGAGTTTGGAGGAATATTTGGAAAGATTCTCATACAATTTACAGAAATCTAAATACAATTCTTTAACACCTGAAATGATTAGAACAATATTTTTGAAAGGAATAAGAGAAGAGTATTTGGACATTTTAAATGTTATGGGAAAATGTGACATTTCTTACCTTCCTTTTGATGAGATACAGGACTTATGTCAGAAATATTCCAGAGGAAAGGCTCGAACTGGGAAAAGAGATAGCAATACCAAAGCAACTAAATCTGCAAACAGTGGTATTTCTAGAGCTGAGCTTGGGAATCTGCTAGAAGATTTCAAGACTGATTTATTAAGCACCTTAGGTACACAAGTTGAGGCAACAAAAACCAAGAAGAGGCAAGAGCAACAGGACCAACAAGATCATGCTTTGTCTATTTTTTGTCCTAAATGTAGAAAGAAACACCCACTTAGAGAGTGTCCTTTAAATACTGTTGAAATTTGTGGCTTATGCACTTTTAATCACAAAACTGATGATTGCCCTAGATTGAAGGAACTGCAGGCAGTTCGACTGGAGGAAAATCACAGCATGGAGTCTCTTTACTTCATGGGACAACGGAGACCTTGGAAACCACGATTCTCAGGTATGTCTCAAGATCCTATGCAGCAATTTAATACAAATTATCAGACTCCTGTTCAAAATTCATGGAATGCACCCATGCCTTGGCAAACTTGGTCTCCTCCATTAGCCCAATCTGCTCCAAATTGGAGAGGGTATGCCCATGGTAATCAAACATATCAGCAGGCTTATTTGCAGCCCTATCAACAACCTTCTGCCTATCCTCAATACCAACAGCATCAAGTCCAAATCCCATCTTTTCAAAATCCATCTTTTCAACAGCCCAATAACATGGCTCCTCAATTGAGTACACCACCTCAACAACTTCAGTTGCCATCTAATCAGCCTCCACCTCGGCCTACACAACTGCCAGCTCAGCCAATGCCCAATCAAAATAATAAAACCGACAGACCCATGTATAATGTTGATGATGGGACAGTGCTTCCCTACTCCATTCTTCCGCTGCAAAATATCAATTTGAGATCTGGGAAAACCTTAGAAAAACAGTCTCCTGTTATCTTAGAAGAACCACTAGAAAAAGACAAAACTCCAAAAAATTTGAATACAGAAAAATCTCAGTTAGAAAATCACAGTCAATGAGGGAACACAATAGCATCTTATCCACCTCCTTTTCCTGAGAGGTTAATCAAGGAGAAACCTTCGATTTCCTTACCTGACTTCAATGTTCTAAATGAGTTAACAAATGTATATGTTAAAATTCCTTTACTGCAGGCTCTAAAAGATATCCCGATTTACACTAAAGTAGTTAAGGAACTCTGTCTTAACAAAAGAAGAAAGGATCCATCGAAAATTCACGTGGTAGGCAATCTAGCAGGGTTAATGTCCAACACCATTTTCATTGAGAAGTATGTAGATCCTGGAATTCCAATGGTTACAATTACCATTAATAACTTTTCCATCCGAAAAACGTTGATCGATTTAGGTGCTGCCATTAACGTCATGACCCTAGAGACAATGAATTACCTTCACTTGACAAATCTCAGACCCACCACAACTGTCTTAGAATTAGCTGATAGGTCCAAGATTACACCTGAAGTGGTCTTAGAAGACATTATTGTTTCTCTAGACTCCTGTGAATATCCTATTGATTTTATAGTTCTACAGCCAAAATCCAACTTAGGAGGTCACCCATTGATCCTTGGCAGACCCTGGCTGGCAACAGCAGATGCTTTCATAGGATGTCGATCAGGAAGCATGCTTATTTCGCATGGGACAGAGAGGAAACAGATTGCACTTTACCCTTCTGCCCAACGACCTTCCACATTAGATCAGCTGTCATGGATTAGTGAAACCAAAGAACAAGAAGAAGAGGTAATTCAGCCTATTCTAAGTATAAATCAGTACTTCGATTTTCACGAAGACAACCACGAAGATCTACTAGATTATTTCATTGTTGAGCCTGATATTTCTGCAGAATTACGAGATATGGAATATGCTATAGCAGAACAAGTTATGGGTCACAATTTCCAGGAAAATTGCAACATTCATTCCCTAGCATTAGCACTTGATGACGTTTTTAATGTTCATTCCATCACCGATATTCACAGTAAAACTGTAGAAATCAGTCCAGGCAAAACTCTGCGAATAGGTGCACATCTTACCACATCACAAGAAGAACAGTTGACCACTTTGCTGAATAAATATTCCCATGCATTTTCCTGGGAGTACACTGATATGCCAGGCATTCATCCTGAGACATGCACACACCACATTTACCTAGATGACACAATACGACCACTGAGACAGCCACAACGCAGAATGAACCCTATGCTAAAGGAAATAGTCAAAGACGAGTTACAGAAGTTGTTAAAAGTGGGATTTATTTACCCCATCTCCGATAGCCTATGGGTCTCACCCTTGGTTGTTGTTCCTAAAAAAAATGGTTAATGGCGCATATGTGTCGATTACAGGGAGTTGAATAAGGCAACTTTAAAAGACTATTTTCCATTGCCTTTCATTGATCAAGTACTGGATGCTTTAGCTGGAAAAGAATATTTTTCATTTTTAGATGGCTTCAGTGGTTATAATCAGATTAGTATTGCAAACGAAGACCAAGACAAGACCACCTTTACATGTCCCTGGGGCACCTATGCCTACAAAGTTTTACCTTTTGGCTTATGTAATTCCCCAGCTACCTTTCAACGAGCTGTTTTGGCCATCTTTGCAGATCTGATTCATGAGTGTGTTGAGGTTTACATGGATGACTTTTCGGTATATGGACGTACCTTTGAAGATTCCTTAGCAAACTTGGAGAAAATTCTGAAAAGGTGTGTTGAATCAAACCTTTCCCTGAGTAACGAAAAGTGTTTCATGATGATGACTGAAGGGATAGTTTTAGGACACCACATTTCTTCGTCTGGAATAAAAGTAGATCCTGCTAAAATTCAAGTCATTAAAAATCTGTCTGAACCCACAACTCAAACAGATGTGAGAAGCTTTTTAGGGTATGCAGGCTATTATCGTAGATTCATTGCAAATTTTAGTAAGATAGCCCTGCCATTGTTTAAATTACTTTCAAAGGACATGTGTTTTACTTGGGATACTGACTGTAAATCTGCATTTCAGACACTTAAGGAAAAGCTTTCCACTGCTCCCATTTTACGGGGACCAAATTGGACATTGCCTTTCCATATTTCAACTGATGCCTCTTCTACTGCAATAGGAGCCTCATTGGGCCAGAAAGAACATACTTTGACTTATGCTATCTATTTCATTAGTAAAAATATGACACCTGCAGAGCTGAATTATATAGTCACTGAAAAAGAGATGTTGGCAGTGGTTCATGCTGTAAACAAATTCCGTCATTATATCACGGGCTATGAAATTTTTGTTCATACAGATCATTCAACCTTACGTTATTTAATGAATAAATCCATCACTAATGGTCGGATTACTAGATGGTTGTTATTAATGCAGGAGTTCAATATCACTGTTTTGGATAGGCCTGGACGAGAAAATCAGGTGGTGGATTTCTTGTCTCGCTTACACAATACTGGTGAGGTTGTTCCAGTTTTAGATAGTTTTCCTAATGAGCATCTCTTTGCAATTTCTGTTATCACTCCTTGGTATGCTGACATTGCAAATTATTTATCATCAGGCCAACTACCACCATCTATGACATCTAAAGAAAAAAAGAAGATTATTAAACAAAGTGCTAGGCATATATGGGTTAATGGTGATCTCTTTTATACAGGATATGACTTAATCATAAGAAGATGTGTCCGACAGGATGAAATCTTGGATATTTTAAAGGCATGCCATGATGAACCATGTGGTGTCCATTTTGCAGACAAAAGGACAGCATATAAAATACTCAGTTTGGGGTATTATTGGCCTTCCATTTTCAAAGATGCTAAACGGTATGTTAGAAGTTGTGACACTTGTCAATGAATGGGATGCCCAGTCCGGTTTGATGAAATGCCACTCCAACCACAGATTCTCATTGAACCATTTGAAAAGTGGGCCCTTGACTTCATTGGTCCCATTCATCCACCATCACATGGACAGAAGTACATTTTGGTCTGCACAGACTATGTTACTAAATGGGTAGAGGCCAAACCATTGCCCAGAGCCACTGAACAGACTGTGGTAAACTTTCTGTTTGAGGAGATCTTTGTTAGATTTGGGGTGCCTAGGGAAATTGTGACTGATCAAGGTGCCCAATTTACTTCCAAATTAGTGCAAGAGATAGCAGAAAAATATAAGATCAAGCATAGAAAGTCCACTCCTTACCATCCACAAGCCAATGGCCAAGTGGAATCTACAAATAAAACCCTAGAAGGCATCATCACTAAGACTATTCAGATGCATAGGAAGGACTGGTCAGCAAAGCTTACTGAAGCTTTATGGGCATATAGGATCACTTGGAAAAACAGTACTGGTTTTTCTCCTTACCAGCTTGTCTACGGTAAGCAAGTCCTCCTCCCTATAGAGTTTCAAATTCATACATTTAAGTTGGCAGCAGATTTGGGCATGGATCTTTCTAAGGCTCAGAAAGAAAGATTACTTCAGTTGAACCAGTTAGATGAGATCAGACAGGCTACCATAGAACACAACACTCTGATCCAACAGCAGCGGGCTCAATGGCATGATAAATTTATCAAAAAGAAACAATTTCATATTGGTGACTGGGCATTATTATTTGACTCCAAATTTAAAGATTTCAAAGCTAAATTTACTACTCATTGGCTTGGTCCATATGAGATTGTTGATGTCTATGATAATGGGTCAGTCAAACTTAAAACTATAGATGATGAAGCACATCAATTCGTGGTCAATGGCCACCGCCTCAAGCTGTACAATAAACCTATCAATAAGGCAGATTTTATACAACATCTTTCACAGCAAAAGGAAATGCAAGTGCTGGATAAACACATCAGTGTTTTTCCTTCACCTGCTCCTTAGCTGCTCTGATACAGCTAGCAAATAAAACAAAAAGAAAAGAAAAAAAAAATCAAAAAAAAAAATATATATATATATATATAAGAAAAAAAAGGCAGTTTAGTTGTGAAAACCAGTTCGCTGGCACAATATAAACTGGAATTTTCTGTGGAAAACCAGGCTTGCCTGGCCATTGAAAATTCACAAAAAAAAAATCTGTTTCTATTTTCCTGTTTTGTTTTACAAATAATGCAGATCTTGTTTGACTTGAAGACAAGTCAAAAATTAGGCCTGTGAGGGGGATAAACTGTTCATTCTTCTTTAGAACCCTCCGAGTCTTTTTCAAGCAAAAGATTGTGATTTTTCATCAGCAGAAGGGACCTGATTACCAGCAATTTTATCAGCATAAGGGCCCTGACTTGTGGTAAGGAAAAAGAGATCTATGAAGAGACCCGACCTTCAGTGAAAATGAAGGAAATAGAGACAGCAACAGATAGAAGACATCAGAAGGACAATCAGAATACAAGCCAATTTCACACTGGCAGCAAGCTCATCAAAGGAACATCAAGCAAGTCTGTAAGAATTTATGGTTTTTATGTTTAAAAAGTTTCAAAATTCTTTTGTTTATAAGTGATGACATCTTACAAATTTGACTGCCTATTATTGCCATTATTCTGATAAGTCTCTACCAGCTCCTTATTTACCTTTCATTAACCTCTGCCATTACCTCACTTAGTCTCTGTCAGCACTTCATTTTTATCTCTGCCAATACTTCATTTTCCACCTTAGGGGTCAGAATGGTTGACATAATCAAACCCAAGAGAAATTTTACATGGTCAACATCTATACTGGACTCTACAGGAAATGTACTGCATTTTATAGAACATACATTGCATTCTACAGGAAGTATACTGTATATTATAGGCAAAGTTTCAATTTGGTTTAAAAGGTAAACAAGGTCTCTTTCTCAGCAAAAGTAAAGCATTGACATAAAAGACTTTCAAAGGTTTCTTTTGTACATGTATATAGTGCATCATACAATGGTTAAATTAAAGAAGAAACCAAGGCATAAATACATCTTCAGCACAATTTTTATGAAAGGAAAAGGTTTATTTTTGAGAGAGAAAAGAAAACTTCTTTTATACAGCATGTTTATTAAACATAGGGCATATGATAAATTGAAGTATATATATTGCCAAATTGTTTACTAAACATTGGGCATATAAAAAGATTGATATGTTTTCTATCCTAAGTAAATCATCAAATAGAAATGCCATATTATGAAATGATGGGAAGCAAACGTGGAATGATACCCACAACAGCACAAAAACAAAATCGATTTCTGCAGTATATGCCACGATTTGGTCATTTTCTTTGAGGCCGAGCCCATTTTTCTTGTTTCTGCATATGAAATCGATTGATGTATGAAGGTAATTGCCAGTGAGAAGGTTGTAAGCTACAGGAAGATTGAAATCGATTGCTGTATAAAGGAATTGACAGAGAAAAGAGACTGTGGGTTATAGAGAATGTGAGATACCATTTGCTGAAGATAACACGCACGAGAGAAGACAATCAGTAAGAAGGAAGCTACGAATACACTGTGGAGATCGTGCAAGAGGAAGATAGTGGCACGAGAGAAGAGGTAAAATTTAAAAAACCCTTCTCTTTGTTAAACAACTCTGCTCAAACCAACAGCAAATTTCATAGATTCAGAGTATTATCGAGGGGATAGGAAGACAAAGGCAGTGTAAAAAATAAAGATTCCTGTTTTCTATTTTTCAAAATGTCATCTAGATTGGAACCAGAGGTATTTGAGCCCGCAGATGTTCATGAAAAATGTCTAGAAATTTTCAAGAAAAATCAATGGGTGCCTTTCTTTGAAAAATTCGATGGGCACAACGATAATGTGAGCTTAGCCTTTGCTGGCTCGTTTGATGGAGAAAAGGCTACAGTAGGGAATTTAAACTTCAGGTTGTCTGAAGACATTTTGGCACAAATCATTGGTCTGCCACAGCAGGGAGAAAGGTTTTTCAAAACCAAGCAATTCAAAGAAAAATCATGGGTACCCTTTTTGTGCAGATCTAGAGCAGGGTCAGTCAACTGGAAGAAAGGCATACCAAGGAGCTGGTTGGTTCATCCTTGGGATGAAATGGTGTACATCATACAAAGATTCATCACCTGTGAAGGGAGATTTAGTATCGTTTACCTTTACCATATCAAACTGTTGCAGCACTTGACAGGTGAATGTGAGATCAATATGCCCTTTTTCCTATTGCAGAGTCTAACCAAAATGGCCAAGGTTGTCCAGAGGCGTGAAAAAGACAAATTGACAAGTCTTTTCCACTGTGGACTTATCAAAATCATCATCCAACATGAGTTAAGGAAGCAGAATTTGACAAGGACAGAATTTTTAGTTCAAAATCAATTTGAAGAGCAAGAAGAATTGCATAAAGAGGTTCCAAAAGAAGAGGAATTGTTGATGATAACATGCCTTGAGGCAACAAGTTCAAAACTACCAAAGGATAAAAAGAAGAAAGAGGAAGTATTGCTCATTCCTGATGATGAAGACAACCCTGAAGCAACAAGTTCAAAACAACCTCAGAGAAGGATACGAACTAGGAGTGCAATGAAAGAAGATAAACAGTTTCAAAAACAGGAACAAATCTTCACCACTTACCAGACGAAGCCAAGGAAGAAGCAAGTTCATAGCCAGCCAACATCAGAGGATGAAGAACACCCACAAACTGTGGAAGGACAAGAAGAAGACCTAGCAGGTGAAATAGGACAGGGAACCCCAGATGCTGATGAGATAATGAGACAAACAAAGAAAATAAATCTCTTCTTAGATCAGCAGGAGAGGGAGAGGGAGAATGAGAAGCAGTCAAGACAGGGAGTACTAAAAGACTTAGATTCTCCTTCCTCAGAGCCACAAACTGTGCAAGAAGAAAAGAAAGAGGGTTCAGTACAGGGAAGTGACGAATTAGGAGTGGACACCAGTTCTGTCAAGCCTTCAACGAAGAAGAAGACTTCCAAGAAAAATAAAGAGATCAAGAAATTGAAACTTGAAATAAAGGAGTTGGAGCTCAAGAATGAGAAATTAAAAAAGGACAATCGGAAGCTGAGAATTCAGAGGACACACATTTCTAAGACTGCATCCAGATGGTATAAGCAGAAGAAGAACTACAAAGCTAAGTATGAGAGGCTAAAGGTCCTTTATGCATCTCCAACATCAACAGATGCATCGTCTTAGTAGGAGATTAGAAGCAGGAAGGTCAGCAACAAAATTTTGGTTTTAACACAAGGTCAAAGTTTTTGGCATGAGGACATGCAGCAGTTTCCTCTTGGGGAAGATGTTGGGCACTATTTTTGACCCCTTTTTTCCTCTTAGATAACCTTCATTTCCTTCATAAAACCTCCATTTTGAGTAGAAAGCCTTAAATTTCATCTATAAACCTTGGTCAAAGAGGTATAATGTCATTTGCTTATTAATAAATTGAGTTTTGTGATTTTTTTAGGCATTTTAACTAGGATTTTTACTTAGACTACGGGATGTACTAACTTCCCGTATTACCTCCAAAGTTGAGTAATTGTAGGGCAGTTAGGAGGGAAATGGAAGATCAAGAATGGATCCTTAATGTCCACAGATGGATGAACATCCAACAGTCAGGTGAAGTGGCCTGTGCAGATGTCGAGTCAATCCGAGTCAAAGGTGGCCACCTGTTCTGCGTTCAACACAAAAGAAGGAACAATGCTGATTTTGTGGAACTCCACGATTCTGAAGATGATCTCGATTAGCTCTTAGCATTAATTAGATGCAGGTTTATAGCAATTACAGTTTGATTTAGAATTTGTATAAATCATTTGCAAGACAATGAGAAAGATTATCACGATTTTGAAGAGGAACGAACTTGTGCTTCCAAACTGCGTGGTATCTCTGTGTAAAACAATTCTGGTGAATGAATACAAAGCTTTAGTTCTGTGAAATCTTTCATTGTGTGTTGATCAAGGCTTTGGAGGGCCCCCATCGTCGAACTCTCACACTTTCCTGTTGCCGGTAGATTGATTTGGATGATTGCAGCGATTTACTTCTGGTGTTAGCTATCTAAATCGTGTTAATGGTATGCATTTTATTGTAATTTCCAGTTTATAAATCGTAGAACAAGTTTAGTCAAGTTTTAAATCGATTCTATTGATGCTCTGTTTCTTTCATTTACGGTTTAAATTACAAATTCTATCACATTGTATATCACTGGCAATATTGGATAAACGTTGTTCTTCACTGGTTAAATGCTAAGGATATCAAATGGTTCAGACCACGACCTCTGTGTATTGTTCACTGCTGTTTATTTGATAGTGAAATGGTAAAAAGACATTTACAAATTATGAACATTGTCTTGTAAGAGAAATTGATTGGTAATTGTCTTTCAGCGCTGATAGAATTTTGCAGTTTAATCCTAGGGTTTATAAATTTGTTGTTTAATTAATTTTTACCTCAGTCTTTTATGCTTTCACAAATCAATTACTGTATGCTTAAAAAGGAAACAATGAAATTACCCTTGTAAGAGGATTTTGTCTCTGTGAGCTGCAGTATCTTAGTTTCTGTCAGTAGATTTAATTACAGATAGCTAAATTCTAAATGAGTCCAGCTTCTCTGTCCTAAACTTGGATGTGTCTTGAAGTTCACAAACCCGGATTGATTTTAAATTCAAGTTCTGATTAACACTGATAGATCAGATCCCAACAGGGGTCCTCCACCGAAATAGGGTGGAACTCCTCCAAAAGGTGTGGGTGCTGGAATAAGGTGGTCCTCCACCTCCTCCTCCAGAATAGGGTGGACCTCCTCCAAAATGTGGGGGTCCGCCACCGCAGCCAGAATAAGGTAGTCCTACACCTCCTCCGCCGGAATAGGGTGGACCTCCTCCAAAAGGTGGGGGTCCTCCACCGCCACTGGAATAAGGTGGTCCACCACCTCTAAAATAGGGTGGGCCTCTGCCGAAAGGTGGTTGGCCTCCACTACTGGAAGGGGGTTGGCCTCCGCCTCCTCCGCCAGAGTAGGGTGGGCCGCCACCGCCAGAATGAGGTGGGCCTTTGTCGGAAGGTGGAGGTATGCCCCCTCCAGAATGAGGTGGGAGCCCACCACCTTCAGAACGAGGTGGAGGTGGACCAAAAGGTGGTGGGGGTTGTGGGACTTGAGGAAATGTTGGTGGGGGCCCAATTGGAATTATATTGTGATGACCCCATGGAGTGTTTGGTTTTCTGGGATAAGGTACCCCGGGAATCATGCTCTCCATATGGTATTGTCTCGACGGGGGGTTGAAATTACCCGGATATGTATGACTCCATAGTGATTGAGTTAAGTTAGATGGTCCCCGACCATGAGTTAATGCCATGGTAGGTCCCACGAATGGTAAGGAGCTTCCAACAAAATGAACAGTTGGAAGCCCTCCACTCATATTATGGTTGGCGAATAGGGGTTTCCCCCCAGTAATGATGTTTTGACCACTTTTTGATGTTGAATCGCAATGGGTTGATGGTTAATTACTAGCAGAGGAACACTACTCATGTAAAAATTAATAGGTAAAGAGTATCCTCCCCTTGAATTTTGGGGTGGGGTGGTGGGGGGGTAGCGTTCCAGTAGCAGTATGAGGGGTGTTGGACAATTTTCCTTCAATATTTTGAGTCAGCAATGGTATGGAACTAGTCTCCTGATTAGGAGGTGTACTCATAGGAAACGAGGATTGACCAGGTTCGTACATTGTAATATCCTAGGAACAATTTACCCAGAATATTAACTCAATTCCAAATTCCTTTAAACTCCACTAGTCAAATTTCTGTTAATTTCTTCGAACCATGCAGGGAGTAAGTGAGGTGTACTGGGCTAAAGACTGAGGATGGTGGGATGAAAGTTTAATTCTAGAAATTATATGGGATTAGGTGAAGCAGCAAGTCAAAGTGCAGATTGGATATGTCCTATGCACCATGTACCAGTACCTTTCACTTTTCAACAATAGAGCTAGTCTATTGCCTACTTTGAGGCTTCCTGGGTAGCTGGCATATGCATACTAGATAGGTAGGGGTTATGGGAGTTAGTGATAGTGTATGTGTCATTCCAATGGTGGATGGATATGTTTAGGAAGATACTGGAGTAGTTTGGACAAATTTTGGGAAGAATTGTGTGACAGGTGCTTAACGGGGATTGTCGGTCTAGGAATTTTGTTGGCTTCCCAAAAATAAGGCAGAAGCTTCCAAATTCTGGTTTTAAGGGCTGATATGGTTAATATATTAATTTATTAACCTACTGCAACAAACGAGAGGTCAAATGGATACAAAGATTGCATTTTACGAAGAAAGCAGTGAAACTAGTCTAGAAAAACCTCTCAATGAGGTGGTCTTGGAATTTAACTTGATAAATGACTTCCATTATCTGATTTCTCTATTCTGAAATGTTATGCAGCTCTGATATAATATTAATAAAATTAATAAATCAAAATTTACATAATAGAACTCTTCTTTTTATTTCAGTGGCTTCTTTCTCAAAACATAGTGCCTCACAGGTTATAAATTGCATTACATTGGTGGAGAAGGTGAACAGACAGAAGGATTTTTACAGTAGCTTTGTTCTTGATGTAATGCTCAGAACCTATATAGATCATAGGTATTATTTGGCTGCTCCTTCTGCTGATAGAATCCACTAGTACGCTCTCCTTCAACTAGTTGTCTCCACCAGGGGAAACACCTCTAAATTTGGTTGAGTGAGATGGAGCAATGAGAGATGAATGAGAGATCATGTATGAATTCGACCTATGGACATGGAATCCTATGATATCTATTGATAAAAAATTCTAGAGCTCACTGGAGGTCTTGGGCATGATCCGCTTCAACTATCTTCTTCTGCTAATGATCCTCCTCCAAAACTAGCTGCAGTTCTTCTCCAAAGGTGGCCTTCTCCTCAGTATGATATTAAGACTCCATGGCTGAACTGTACTGGAGATTACTGGCTGTAATATAAGTTTTTGTACCTGCACAACACTCTTAGATAACTCACAAAGTCTTGGGGCACATCACCCAAGCAAGCTTGTTGAGGCACAACACTCAACTAAAGAGGCTCAGAGCTCTCAAACCAAAATTGCAAATGACAAAAGTTATCTTCTAAAGTTGGAGTCGTGCTTAAATAGATGATATAGCTTGCTTGGCAAGCCAGACCACATGTGTGGGTGAGGTAGGGCGCATCCTCTTTGAGATTGGCAACTTCTGATCTTTCTCCACTTTCTTTCCTCAACCTCCTTTAGTCAGAATTGGCAAGTGCACCCTAGCTGCTTTTCTGGATGTTGCTAATTATCTTTTGAATTCTTTTCCTGATTCTTTCCATTCCATTTACTTTCCACTTTTCTGCTTTTGCCAACTTTTTCCAGCTTTTGTCAGTTTCTATTTCCATTCTAACTTTCTTTCCTTTCTGAAAGATTCTCCACTTGGGAAAGGTTATCCACTTATCACCAATTCGACCTCCTAGCCTTCATTATCCAACTTGGCAACATTTATTAGCATTTAAATAATAAAAACACCAAAATACTTCTCAACATTAATTCCAGCTTCCACAATTAATTAAATAACTTAATAATCAATTATTTCCTAAGGTGTACTTGCCTCAAAAATTATCCCCATGAATTAAATACTCAATTAATTATGAACTTAGACCCCTATGGATAGGAGGATCCAAGTGGTGACCAAGTTCACTAGGGGGGGGACATGTCATGTACCCACCCATTTAACCAATGCAAGGCAGGGTACATGATGCCAAAATTCAGGGCTTTCCCATGATCTCATCCCATTACTTAGATTCATATGATAAATTATGAATGTGCAGATGTAAAACAAATCAATTATGATGCACAACGGAATTAAAATATCCACACACATTACTCATGCATACAACATATCAACAGTTATTGAATTAATATAGTGCATAAGTAAATATAGAGGCATAAAAACACTTATCTTCATTTTTGCAACTGCCCAAGCAACTAGCTATGTCGCTGCAACGTTCCACCCAGCCATAGGCTCTTCGACAGCTTATACTGAGTCCGTCCGAAGGCCACCCCCGAGCTGGGAATGATTCCTTCAAGGAAAAGGGGACATTCACTCTCTCACAGCCAATTAATCATTCCATCCGAGCCAAGCCAGTCCATAGCTGGTTTTATCAGGATACAATTGAACCCTGGATTATCGCACTCAAGCTCAAGCCCAAGCCATGGATACCCATACCCATACCCAACATACTCTTCTCTCACACAGTAAGCACAAACAGGGGCAGGGATACCCATTTTAGACAGTGGGATTTACAAATAAGATGGCCATGGGTTTTCCTAAAAACGTTCCCAACCAAAAACGGATTGTGGGATGGGAAAACAACCACAGGGGGGAAAAATGATTTCTTCCCCAAATATCTTCGCCTTCAACAACCCAAAACGGTCTCTATTGAACCCCCGTTCGATTTCCCTTCTTCCCCACTGGTATACAACACAGAAAACGCCCTTCTCTACTGGGGAAATGAAGAAAACGCTGCAACATGCCTGGAAGACGCCCAGGTACCTCTAAACTCGTGAGGGAGGAAGAATGATCATGGATAATGGCTTGGGGGAGAAATTCATGGCTCTTTTCTTGCCCAAGGAGACAAACACATTTTTCCATAAAGGGTGGCTTGCCCATACCCAAATTTGGACAGCCATACCTCTCCATTCCCAAGGCATTAACTACGTCAACCAACCCTTGGAAGAAATCAATGGTTGGGCACAAAAGTCAACATGGGTAGTTGAGGGTTTGATGGGTTCTCTCATTGACACTTGGCTTGACCTGATTGGCTCAAGGGTTTGAATGTTTTCCCTCCCAATTCCTTGTGAAATCATGCCCCCATCTCTTTGTTGCATTGCATAGCTAGTTGTGGGTATCTTTATTAAAATGCATATTACATGATATTTGAATTTCCAATGTGCATTGCTAGCACGCAAACCATATGCATCACTAAATCGATGGCGGGGCCTTGGACTTGAGCTCCTCACCATGATTTCATAACAATATTACATCATTTAAAATGTTAATGCCATGGGGTCAAACTGGGGACATTACAGGACATGACATAAATGGTCATGTTATGTATAGGTGTTTCCGGTGAAGTGAAATATAGTGAATGAATTGGGGTATGTTGAGACGTGGGTACTTCCGAGGTGTCTCTTCTCCGTGAGAGAGTCTGTCGCCTAAGTGACTCGCCATGTTGGTGTAATGAAATGATTTGTTCATGGATGGGAGCCAAGAGCTCATTACTGGGAATCCAATAAGTGGGGGGATATTCTTCCCTCAGACTCAAAGCAAAGTGGGCCCATTTTTTCCCTAGAGTCGTGTCCCAAAAGGATGCAAATGGACCAAAAGATGTGGATACAGGGTCATCCTAGGGTTGATTGTACCATTCTACAGCCCCAAGTTCTCCTTCCATAGAATGGTGGAAAGACGTGTCTTGTGAAGCAGATGGTTTTATGGTCACAGACCTTGGAAGATCAGTGATCAGTGAACTCAAGGGAAGTGAAAAGTTCACTCCCGAATCCACGGTGGAGTTTTCTTCTTCAAGTGACATGACAGTAACTGGTGGATCCATGTTTGCTCTCGAAAGTACCTCCTGATTAAGGGGATATTCGGGTGGCAAGTTTAAAATTCTACGAGACCTTCTCAAAGGTTGTTCAACCACAATGACTGAAGCAAAGTTTCTCCTAAATGTCTTCTATATGAAAAGAAAAGCAATACAAAATCTACACAAACTAAGGCCACAAGAAAACTTATGTGACAGGTGTGGATTCAAAATTATGGAACCTCAAAGGATTGTCAAGGCTTCGTAACTCTCAATATACCCCAGGGTCCAATAGTTATACTCGGCCCAATTTTTCAGAGCACTAACCAGGGAGGATTAGGACCATACCCCTGACCATATAACCTGACTACCTAGAATCATGTGCATAGTATCTCCCCGAGTGTTGTTCTCGGTGTATTTCTCTTCCAAGACGGCCAAATGGTTAGCTCGGTTGGTTTTAGGAATCCTAGGAGAGTCTCTCGATATACTCAAGGTATGTGGGAGCACAAATCTGTAGTGGTACTGTATAATGCACAATCGTATGACAAGATCCTCCCGATAGACTACCGAGTACGTGAAGTGTCTTTCGATATACCTAAGGGTACGTGAAAGAGCCTTCGATATACTAGTTGGTACATGGAAGAACTGCAGGCCCTTGGGATACAGTGCAGGCAAGTAACGACACCTACCATGTTTTATGTAGCCGGAACACGTCACTAACTTATTGCACAAGTTACTAGTAAATTTTAACCTAATGCTACCGATTAATTTTATCTTATGCGGTTAGGTGAATGCATGAGGTGTATACAAGGATTTAAAAATAATGCAACCCTAGCTACATGAAGGTGCACATTTCATTTTCTTTCAATGAAGTCTATCTAGGTTAAGGAGAAATCCCTTTTTCCAATGGTCTCACGAGATAGTAAATCTCAACAAGTTCGAAAATATACCAAAGATGATTGAAAGCACTCTTTTCGTTTGCAACAAAACACAAGAAAATCAACACACCAAATCAAAATTACTTTTTTTTTGTTATCTTTTCAAACTAGAATGAATCTAAGTAATTATGAAAAAGAGGATTTCTGCTTAGAATGCACTAACTCTTCAATTTCTACAATGATGAACAAAAAGCACAAAAAGACCAAAAGCGCATAGAATGTTTCAAATTTGAAATACTTTGTAAGATCTTGAATTCACTTGATCTTTTCAAAGAAATGAAAGACTCATAACTAATAAAAATACGATCAACTGATTTCCTTTTCAAACTTCTCGAATAAATAATGAATTCCAAAGCATGAAATAATTCCACAACAATTTCCAAATGATCTTGAAAATAGATAAAGTGAAGCACTTCTCATTTTTCAATACATATATCAAAACGAGATCTGATAATAATAATGCTTATTAGACATAATAGCAGAAAACAAGAGACTAATTGCAACACTCCAATGACTCATAAATTCTCAAAGAAAAATGGCAAGCACTCAAATGGGTCCAAAGACACTCAAATCACTCAAAATCAATCAAATGCAATCAAAACTAAATGGATAAGTGCATAGAGGGTTTGGAATCAGGTCTAAAACAATGAATAGACCCGGTAAGGTGATTAGGGAATGCAAGATCGAGTGGATGAATGTGGGGGATTGAAATTGCTCACCACCACCAAATCTCTAACTTGACCAAATGGAACCCAAAATTCAACCAAACAAATCCAAACTCAAGAAAGTTGGACAAACAAGTCTATGATTGGAAGATATAGCACACAGAAGGTTGCAAATCAAATCAAAAAGAAAAATTTGGAGAGGATTTGAACCAAGAACCAAGCTTAAAGGGTTGGCGCACTCTGTCAGTATACTGCAGAGCGCCTAGCGCAGGATGTACACAGGGTAAAGCGCCTGTGGCACAGACTGTACGCAAAGCAATAGCACCAATGGCGCAGATTTCACATACACAACAAGCACCGGATGAGGAGGGGCGCACTCGATGCATAGCCTAGGTGCATCGAGTGAATAATAAATTACAAAAAATCAAAAGATATCCAAGGGATAAAAAGAAAATGATCTGATAATGATCCTAAAAGAATCAGGGGAAGCCAACAAACTCTCTAATGATAAGATCTGATGGTGGGAAAGGATCAGGAAGCTAGGAAATGGATCACTAAAAAATCAATGGAATCACACTCAAACTGAAATCAAATTTAAGGTACTCCCTAGTATGGTCACCGGATTTGTTTTCAAACAATCTACCTAAGCAGACTTAAAGGCCAGATCTCCCTAGTCTAACTAGATCTAGAACAAATAGATACATAATGAAACCAACTACCCTAGATCAAAAGAAATGTGAGATAGTAAGTAAGTCTCTTACCTAAGATTCACGTTTACCTTGGCTCCTTGCTTGACCTAATCCTCCAGAACCTTCAGATCTGCAGCTACAAAGTCTTGTTGAACAAACAAACACAAACAAGCAGTACAAGCATATATCGCATATGATTGATCTAAGCTAACAGTTAAGGAGGTAAGCTCTAAACATTAATAATGAAATAATTTCAATGGGAAGAGATTGTATTAACTGTAATAAAGAGAGTACAATATGAGAGAACGTTACAACCTATGCGTTAACGTCGCAACCTTCCTTCCAACAAGCCAAACCAAAGCCTCCAAGGATGAAGTAAGACTCCCAAGTATGTACAAAGATCACCTCTGCCAATTCCACCAACATGAGAATGCTATAGACCTTCCTCTCCTTCTAATGGAGAGGAGCTTCATATTTATAAGACCAAGTGGATAAAGTAGGTTTATAACTAATGGGATATTTCTAAGGGATCCTCCCTAGAGGTTAGGGAACCGAATGCCAGCTCACCTAGAAGTTAGGGATGAATCTCCACCTCACCATGCTTCGAGAAATCGCTCGAAGGTCTTGTTTATCCAATTGAACCAACCCTGGCGCATGCTGCATGAAGTCAATTTGCACCAGGAAGGGGGTGGCACAAGATGAATGAAGGAAACCCGAGCCACTGGAATAGGATGCTAGATGACACTTTGTGTCAGGCATGATTTGGCGCCTATTGCTAGAAGACAACCTGCGCCAGTGCCACTATAGAATGTGGACACAAGGGTTAACAAATTACCCTGGGTTTGATTGGTCAGGGAAACTTCAGGGATTGAGGCATGAAGTTGGCATAGGACTCATGATGATGATATTTAGGTGTAATAGCTATCATCAGGTACAAATTGAGCCAACCAATGTTTGGAATATCACCTTCATGTCTCAGGAAGGCCTTTTTGAGTGGTTGGTCATGCATTTCAGCTTGACTAATGCTCCATCAACTTTCATGACGATTCTAGATGATATTCTACATCAATTCACCAATTCTTGTGTAATCATATATCTAGATGACATCCTCATCTATATCATACCGTGGGTAGAACATTTGTAGCATATACAATAGGTCCTCAGCACCCTGTGATAGCTCAAGTTATACACAAATATAGAGAAGTGGTCATTTTTCATGGATATAATTCATTATATAGGATACATCATGGATGACCATGGTTTGCATGTGGATTTGACCAAGATACAAGCCATTCCCGACTGGCTAACCCTGACAAATCTCATAGAGCTTCACAGCTTCCTAGGCCTTGCCAACTTCTATTGAAAATTTGTGTTGGGATTTTCTCATATTGATTGGCCCCTTATTTGGGTGACCAAAGGAGGATATAAGGACAATTTTGTTTGGGCCAAGTCACAACAACAAGCATTTGAGGAGTTGAAGAAGCGATTATGTTCGAAACCTATCCTTACCTTACCATATCTACAACAACCCTTTGAAATTGAGACAGATGCTTCAAAGACACTCATCATGGCCATATTTTGGCATATCATAGTGAGACATTCCCAAATGCATTTCAAAAATACCCCACATATGACAAGGAAATGTATTCCATTGTCCAATATTTATGCTAATGGAAGCATTACATTCTCAGCAAAGAGACGATCATCCAAACAAATCACAAGCCCCTGTAGTTAAAGGAAACACAAGGGAAGTTGGAGAATGATTGCAACTAAAATTGGTTCACATACTTGCAACAATTCCACATGAACATCAAGTATAATAAGGGAAGAACCATTATAGTCTTTGATTGCCTCAGTCGATCTCCAGTGGTAGCCTTGACTATGGTGCTCAACTCTTGTGGCCATGAGACCTATGGGCGGTCTCAACTATATGACAGTGATCCACCTATTGATAATTATGTGCAGGAACACCAGTGGAAGGATTTCATCTCTAGGAATGACTATTATGCCATCTAGTCCATATCTGTGTTCCTTCAAGTGAAAGTGCGAAGCTGATTTGGGAAGCACAATACAGTCGAGTGGAAGAAAAATTTCACATAGAAAATACCATAACAATATTGCATAATTACTTATATTATCCGAATCTATGACAAGACATCAACAAGTATATCAGATCATGCACTAATTGTTCCATAATGAAACCTACCATTTACAAGCAAGGGTTGTACACCCTTTTTTCTACTTCCAATGGACCTTGGGAGTCCATATCCATGGATTACATGTTAGGACTATCGTCAAGAAAGCATAGTAATGACTGTGTTTTTTGGTGATGTATCACTTCTCTAATGTGGCCATTCTAACATCCTGTAAGAATAGCATCACTACCGAAATCACTTCTAAGCTCTTCTTCAAATGTGTTTTTGGTTATTTTGGTTTACCACATATTATCATTTCATATCAGAACAACATATTCTTGAGCACCTTTTGGTCTAGCCTATGGTCACTATGTTGATGTATATGTAACTTCGAAATGTATTTCATCTATGTATTTCATTGTACTCCTATAGAGACGTATTATTCCTCTATACGGAAGTGTCATCATTTGTATTGACAAGTGTCGCAAGTGTCGTAACTTTCCGATGGGTTATTAGACCACCATGTGTGGGGTCGTCCCTGATTAAGTTAACCTGGGGTTATTAGGCTGAGTTAGACAAGTCGGCCCCATAGGTTTATTAGGCTGCTCATAACAAGTATAAATAGAGAGCGGGATCTCTCTATTTTATCACTTCTTCATTACTCACTTATCCATCACTCGGAAAGTGGCGCACATGTGAGGAGGAGTATCAGCTACTAGGAGGAGTCTATCTCTGTGTACTTGGGTTGTACTTTGGTTGTGTTATTGCTCTATCTATCTCTAAGGAAGTTGTGTGGTTTTTCAGCTTAGGGTTTTCCCCACGGAAACTCTATGTGTCTATTGTCTCTTATGATTGCATCTTGCTATGATTGATATGCTTGCTATGATTGGTATGCATTGATATATTGTACATGTTATTCTCTCAGTAAAGATCCTAGAGTATTTTGAGTTAATACTCGAAAATTAACATGGTATCAGAGCTAACCTGAGAAGAAGACACTACGCAGTTGCGAAAGCTAGGGCTTCTTGTTTTTGGGTTTCTCTCCACATATTTTGGAAAAGAAATATGATAGATTGACTCTCCTCAGCAAGGTGAATCTTTCTGTCCAATCAGAATTCAGTTCTGAGCACTTTTAGTTTTGGCCCTCAAAATTAGGGTTTCCACAAAAATATGAATTTCTGAAATCTGAATACATAGCTGGAAGCTCCTTGGAAAAATCGAAGTTTAGAGCTTTGGATCGATATTTTTGGCTGGGTAAATCTCCGGGAAACTCAAACCCTAATTCAGGGTCCTCCCCAGTGAACCCAGGAAGACTAAAAGGCATTTCTAAAGGGTGAAGCTTTGCAGATCTCAAATTCTGAATACACCAGGCTTATGAGCTCATCAAGGTGTATCTTTCTATCATTTCAGAAAGTTGAAATTCACATTTTGAATTTTTAAGGTTTCTCTGACAAACCCTAATCCGGGACTAGATCCAGTTTTTAGCAAATCAAGCGGTAAGACCTAAATCTTTTCTATTTCCATTTGAAGTACTCTTTAATATGTCTCACCACACTAAGCTTGAGGATAAGCTTGAAGGGGCTGATAACTTCTGAGCATGGAAGTATAGGATTGGGTTATTCATGGAAGAAAATGAATTGGATACTTACATAAGGGAAGAGGTCCCTGTCCCAGACGGAGAAGAGGCTAAATCCCTCCACAAGAAGAACTTGGTCAAGGAAAAGAGAATCATTTTTGATTCTATCAAGGACCATATCATCCCCCATGTGTCATCTCTAAAGACACCCAAAGAGATGTTTGATTCCCTATCCAAGCTATTTGAAGGGAAGAACATAAATTGGAAGATGACTCCGCGGAACCAATTGAAAGGGGTAAAGCTTTAGAATGGAGAATACATTCAATTTTATTTTTCTAGGGTCTCTTAGATCAAGGAACAACTAGAAGCAGTGGATGAAATGGTGGAGAATGATGAAGTTGTCATGACCACTCTGAATGGCCTACCCAGGTCATGGGATTCCTTTATCCAAGGAATCTGTGCAAGAAAGAAGTTGGTATTGTTAACACCCAAAAAGTGTTCACTACCTCATCTACCACATTATATGGCTCATTTTTCCATTTTCCTACCATATTTCCCTTAAAATCCCAAAAAATCCCACTAAAAAGCCTCCAAAAGGCCAAAAATGCCTCCAAAAGGCCACAAAACCATCAAAATAGCCTCAAAAAGGCTAAAAACCCCCTTTTTCCTCCAAAAATATCCAAAATTCCTCTAAAATAGCAAAAATCCCCTAAAAAAGGAATAAAAAATATAAAATAATGAGGAAAAGGAGGAAAAAACCCTATATAGTTGCCTTAAACCATATGGTTCCCAAAACCATGGGTCAGCACTCCACCACCAAAAAACTATAAATAGGTGATGGAGATCCCTTATTTCATATCCACAATCAAGTATACCCTTACTCTGCCAAAATCTCTCTTGAAACCCTAGCTCACCATTGAGCCACTTTCACCTTGAGAGCCCCTTTTGCCCCATTCCCACCATTGGAGAAAGAGAAGGAGCACATTGGAGCTTGGATCAACCCTCTTGGACATTGCAAGAGCTTCATCAACCTCCACATTGGAGGTAATATCAATACAAAACCATTATTTATCTTTTGTTCTTTATGTTTCATGCATGTGTTTTAGATTAGTTTACATTTTTGTTTTAGCTTAATAATTTACATTTACTGAACTGCTACTAAGGAGTCCATTCTCCTTAGTAGGTGCTCATTTGCACAAGCTAGGGATAAAACCCTAGCTACAGTTTTGGCGACTCCCCTAGATTTTGAATTTCTGGTTTTCGTTTAAAAAAATTTTTCCTTTCGGCTGTCCCTTTTGGCCGCTGTACATCGCGTCTTTTCCCTCTGCAGTCGCGTCCCGACCGCGTCTTTCAGGCCCTTACCTGCGACCTAACTGCGGCTCTCAGACTGTTTCCGGTGACCTGCCGGCGGCTTTCAGTCTGTTACTTGCGATTCGGCCGTGGCTATTAGCCTGTTTTGATCTGGTTTGACTGCGGCTATTTCCCTGTTTACGGCATCCCACCTGCGACTATCGGCCAGTTTACCGCAACCCGTCGGTGCCTTTCGGAGTCTTTCCTGCGTCCCGCCTGCGGCTTTCGGCCAGTTTCCCGCAACCCGCCGGCGCCTTTCGGCGTCTTTCCCGCGTCCTGACTGCGACTTTCAGCCCCTTTGCTGCGTCCCGACTGCGTTTATCTGCCAAAAACCTGCGTCTTGTCCGCGCCTGTTTCCCTAAAACCCGCGGTCCGACTGCTCAGTTTCGCCACAAACCCGCGGTCTGATCTCTGCATTTTTTTTACAGTTTTGAGCCCATAATTTTGCTGCACTATTTTTTGCACCAGCACAGCCCTCTGTCCTACCTGCAGCCACCCTTCCTTACAGCATTTTTCTGCAGTTTTTTATTTTCTGTTTCATTTACAGAATCGTTTTTACGTTTTCAGCACTTTACATTGGAAAAAGAAAATTGTGCATTTTAAAAGTTCATTTCTGTATTGTTATTGCTAGATAGAAAGTTTCCCTCCCTAGTGGCACTTTCTAATTGGGTCCATCATCACCTCACGAGCACACACTCTGTCACATAATTCAACTGAGCCTTAAAAAACTATCTAACTCAACCAATATTCTAACCCCACTTGGGGAACACAAAAGAATCTTTGTAGTTATGTAGGATCGGGGGGATAGGCTTCCAATAACACCCCTCAGTTACTTACACTTGAGACATAGTTGTTGTCCAAATAGGGAACCAAAATCCCCTAGTACTTTTTGGCATGGTCACGACCAGTTTATCAGAGGGCCTCTCCCTTAGGAGGGTTGAAGTCGGGAGACTGGTTCCAGAGGCCTGAGTGGAATACCACACTCGATTCAGTAACCGAAGGGCTACCTTTCGTGGTTCTCGGGATATCCCTATATAGAGATATTGCGGTTAAAGGACTAAATGGCAGATTCACCTTTCTGGACGTGTCATGAACGGGGTATCTTAGTTGCCTTTCTTCTAGGATTGACTACCCGGTGTCCCTCCCGGTAGGGGGACATCTTAGCCACTTGGCTTTCCTATTCATATTGTCTAACTTGGATTTCATCACCTTGCAGAGGATATGTCTAGTTGAGTCAGAATACCTTTTAGTTAGGTGTTTGCATGCTCCCTTACCTCCTTTTGGTCTAGCGAGTCCACCATTTTTTATTTGTAGGAAACCTGCTGCTTGTTGGTATTCTGACCATTTTGTTGGTACTCCACCTATTGTAGCACAGCTGTTACAGTGGGTGTTTTGAGTTGGTTGTTGGCCTGAGTGCCTTGTTTTTTGAGCTCTCCTTTTGCACACTCAGTTGCATTAGGGTTTTTGAGCTATTTTTTACTCACCTCAACCCACAGAGATTCGACACCATCTGTCACCATTGAGTCCCCGAGACATTCTCGGCGCCTTAGGGGTGAGCCCCCACAACACAGTTCACTTGACACCACACGTCATCGCCACAGATCATCATCACTTGATACCACTTATCACAGATCTAGAGCCTTGTCACTTGACTCTACTCGTCAACGGCATAGGACTCCGTCACCAGATATTGGTGCCCCTTACTTTACCTCCGATTCTGAAGAAGAGTCTGAGAACCCTATTTACACTGCCCCTACTAGCCCCATGGCTGGCGCGACTTCCACTCCTTTCATTGTAGGGACCATTGGTGGCACATCCGCCACTACACCAGTTACCACACCTGCTCTAGGAATGCCCTCGATGGGGGCCACATCCACCATCCCGGTCACCATTCCTATTCCCGTAGCTGGCATCCATACCACCACTCCACCAGTGACTCACACTACCCATGGTGGTGCGGGCCCATCCTATTCCACTTTAGTTCCCCCACTTGGGGGCAAGATTCCCAACCCTGCCCCTCTACTTGGGGGCACGGAACCCAACTTGGTCCAACCCACTCCTGTGTCAAATCCTTCTTCCAGTTTGCCTTTCATGGCTAGCCTCAACCTACCTGACCTAGCCAGACTGACCAATGACCCTATCCGACACGACCCTACATGGCCTCACATGCCTACCAAGCTCCCCTCTGACATTCCTAAATTCAAGGGCAAGGCGGGTGAGGACCCACAAAACCATATCATGTCCTTCCATCTATGGTGTTCCTCAAACTCCATAGTGGATGACTCTATTCGCCTCCGTCTATTACAGCGCACCTTCACTGTCTCTGCAGCCAAGTGGTATATCGAGCAACCACATGGGACCCATGCCACTTTTACTTCCCTTGCCTCGACCTTCCTGCAGTTCTTCCAGTTACCTGTTCTCTATGATGCGGGCATCGAGATTCTCCTATCCCGTAGACAAAACACGGCTACCCACATCACGGACCACATTCATGAGTGGCGTAGACGTTGTAGCTTATGCAAGATCAAATTGGACGACCGTATCTTCCTAGATTGGTTCCTCAAGTCCCTTCTTCCTGTTATTGCTAAGGATGTAGCTTCCGAAAGACCCCAGTCTAAAGAAGAGGCCATCCTTAAGGCACAGCAGTTTGACCTCATTTACGCCTAGTCGAGTTACCTCTATACCATTATACCTGACGCCCCTCGCGGCGATTCCTCCCATCACGATGCGCCAGGGGCATCCCACGCTGCAGACGGCATCATTGGTCGTGTTTCTTCGCATCCTCAACCCTTTTCCATAGCACGTCCTACCCCGGGCCCCGACCTTTCGTGGGCCACCTCACAGTCTGGGGCCACCAACTCATATGCTCCTATGACACATCACCATCATTCCCATGGACCCAGCTGTCCACCTCAGTGCTTCGGTCATGCGCCCCCTGCTTATAACCCCCCAGTAGCACCTCAGCCCTATTACCACCAGCAGGCTGCACCAGCTCCTGCTCCTTCTCAGGCCCAACCCACTTATTACCACCAGCAGGCTACACCAGCTCCTGTGCCTTCCCAAGCCCAACCAGCTTATTACCCGCCACAGGCAGCCCCTGCGGCAAACCCACAACCTGCTCCGCAGATGTATCAGCAACCTCCTCAAGGTCCCGCACCTGCGCAGTCTCCACCTACCTATCATCCACCGCAGCCTGCTCCTGCACATGCACAACCTCAAAACCCACCTGTTGCTCAAGGGCAAGTTTACGCCCAAAACAACCCGCAACAAAACCAGAACAACCAACGCAACCAGGGCCAACAAAATCATGGCACGGGTCATAATCGTGGGAACAACCAACCTACAGACCAAGGTGGTCAACCGGCTAATCCCCCAGACAACAACAACGCGGCCCCCGCTAACCAAAACCCTGATCGCCCGCCCAAGCAGGCTAAAAACCCTAATTTGAGAACGAACCATCCTTGTTCTATCTGCGGGGTCTATGGCCACTACACACATACTTGCCCACATTTGGAGCGAGCTCGGCAACTTTGGGTTGATGATGCCCATCGCTAAGGGCAGGCAACTCCTCAAGCGTAGCCCAACCCCCCACAACCTCAGCAGCCACCTTTGGTGTTGCAAAACCCCTTACCAACCCAAGGCATGGTAAACACTCAGCCGTTGGCTCCCCCTCAAGCCAACGCGCAACCCCAACAACAACAGATCACATACGCCGCTCCTGATTAACCCATGTTTGACTCAGGTACCCACCACTTATTGATGATGTCTTCCGCTGATGTCAACCTCCAGACCCGTCGGAACCAATATGGCTCCACCTCTGAAGCCCCTCCCACTGATAAAACCCCTAACGCTCATCCTACTGATCAAGCGTTACATATCCCTCCCCCTTCGGTAGATGGCGCTTCCAAAGCAGCTCGTTTCCCACTTCGCTGTATCACCAACAACCCCAATGCACGCGCTATGTCAAACTACAACATTGTAGACGACCTAGCCCAATCTCCCGCAGCCATGTCTGCGTTAGAAGTCTTGAAGAACTGCCCTTCCCAGCGCAAGACTTTACTCTCAGCCATTGGGGCTATTGACCCAAATGATTCGAATTTAATGACATTTGATTTGGACCAGTCCGAACCACGCCTACCTTCCACCTTAGCATTCCAAGTTTCTGTTTCCGTTCGGAATCTTGTCATCCATCGATGCATCATCGATGAGGGTGCCTCCACATGCGTTATGTCTACATTCGTATGGCATAAGTTGGGATCCCATACCCTCCAGCAGTCCACCACTGTGTTACACGACTACGACGGTCGTTCGGCTCAGCCCCAAGGTCTCCTAGCCAATGTCCCTATCCAGTTAGGTGGTAAAACCGTCCTCATCGATATCGAGGTCATCAATGCCCAGCTTGATTACAACCTCTTGCTCGGTCGCAACTACATGTATGCTATGCGGGCGGTCGCTTCCTCTGTCTTTCGTACCATGATGTTCCCCCATGATGGACGCATGGTTAAGATCGACCAACTTACTTACTATGATCCAAATGCTCCTGCTGCACCCGAAAATGTTCTCCCCATGGTGGAACAACCGGTCAGTAGTGCTGCTACCTCATTTGTTTCCTCTTTGGGACCTGGAGTTTACTCAGACCCACCGATGACATCCACTTTCCAATCCATTCCTTCCCCGTCATCTACGCCCGAAGTGGCTGACCTATGTACCCTCTCCCACGATCACCAACCAACTACCAATCAACCACCCTTGTTGCCTAAACCACCACTGGTACCTAGCCACATTGGTGTTACACCTATCCACACTATCCCCTTCCTAGTCCCTCCTTCGGGAGTAGTAAGCGCCCCGGTTATGGCTACCCTTAGCCTCCCTGGGTTAACCTTGGGATTACCCGTATGGTATCTTTCGCCTCCTGTTCGCCCGCCAACACCTGATGTCGTCCTCCAACCGGTGCAACCCATGGCTACTACCACTCAGCCACCCCTCGGTGTCTCTACCCCTTCGTCCTCCATGACTCCTCCCCCTACTCCTAAACCCATTGGGGGCAGAGGTCCCCAACCTTACACTACTGTACCACCTCCCAAGACAGTCAAAAACCCCCCAGTATTTCGTGCTCCTCCCAAATTCTCATTGTGCGACGAGTTAGGCCATGCGACTCATCAGTGTCCATAGTTACCAGCATTATAGAAGCACATGCTGATGCTCGACGACGACCCCAACATCCTGGTTGTCGAACTCAACCCCACCCCCAAGCCTAAAGATAAATCCCTGCGTACCAATCACCCCTGTGCTATATGCGGTGTTTACGGGCACTACTCACATCACTGTCCCGATCTCCCCGATTACAGAGCAGCTCTCTATGAGATGAACAATCTGGATCTTGAGACGGCACCAACCACTATTGAAGAGATTCACCCCCCGATCTCACCCCCATCCGGGGAGGTCAATACCATTTACATGATCTCTTCCACTACCATTCCCACGTCAACCAATTTGACGACCCAAACTTTCCGTACTGATGAGGAGATTCTTGAGGCACTCACTGCCCTGGAGTATCCCTGGGATGACATGCACCATCGTTCGTACTTCCTCCCAGAAGCATCTTCCTGTAGCACCGCTACCCAATTTGCGGTTGAATCCAAAGATTTCCTTCCCACCAAGGTCGACTGGTTTCAGGACCCTATTCCGGCTCCTGACGCCTTTGAGGAAGGTAACATGGCTAACATCTCACCGGTCATCCAAATTTATATCGCTTCCCTTGGGAGTGCCCCTGAACTCATCACTTTAGGAGACTTCTGCAGTAAGCAAGAGATTGAGGAATACACTAACCTCTTCAGAAAGTTCCGTGATGTCTTTGCCTGGTCCTATACCGAAATGCCCGGTCTTGACCCCGCCATTATAGAAAACCACATTGACACATGGCCTGATGTACCCCCCGTCCATCAGAAACAGCGTCCTATCCATCCCTCAATGTTCCCAGCTGTTAAAGATAAGATTGAGACCCCTGAACTCATCACTTTAGAAGCCTCCTGCAGAGAGCAGGAGATTGAGGACTACAAACAACTCTTCCAAGAGTTCAGTGATATATTTACCTCCCCACTCGAGCAACGTCTGCTATCCCTTGAACAAGCCGATGAATACCATCACGCCGCTCTCCAGACCATTGAAGCTGCCAAGAACCGCTCCAAAGCTGGTTACGACAAACATGTACACCCTCAAACTTTCCACGAAGGGGACCTTGTCCTCGCCTATGACCAAGCCCATGACAAAACCGGCAAAAGGAAGTTCGAATCCATGTGGCAAGGCCCTTACATCATGTAGACTTGCCTCGGCAAGGGGGCATACATTTTAGTTGACTCCGAAGGTCACTCTTTGCGCAACCCACGTAACGGGTTGTACCTTAAACGATTTTATCCTTAAATAACTCGCGGCCCCACTGGTCCGCATTGTACAGTTTGCTCTCTTTTTTGTTTTTCACATTTTTTGCCGCAATCTTACATTCCTCATTTTTGCATGACCACAGATGGACCATCTTCCACCTCACTATACTGGCTTTGCCAATGGAGCAAGCCGATGGTCTCCCAACCTGGCTTCTGCAGCGTGGGTCTTATATTCCCCTTCCCATGAAATGATTCACCTTGACGGAATCTGTATAGGCGCTGCTACCAATAACCAGGCGGAGTATGATGTTGTGACCGGTCTCCTGACTGCTTCCCTCCAGATGGGCATACATCACCTCCATGTGTTCCTTCACTCCCAGCTACTTGTCTCCCAGCTCAACAACTACTACTAGGTGCGTGATCCCTGCCTCTTTAGAAAATTCCTACGCACAAAAAAACTCAGCCGACAGTTTGAATCCATCACATTCACCCATGTCCCAAGAGCTCAAAATAGTGTCGCAGACCAAATGGCCAACAACATTCTAGATTGGCACATCAATCACACCATGTAAAATCTCCATCCTGCATAGCATCTCATAGAAATATATATAAATCCAAAAAGATTGCAAGGGGCATCCATGTGCCTATCATCCCATAAACATTTGCATCCATGTGCAATAAAAAATACATACACGGGCATCCATGTGCCTAGTCCTACATACATCCCGCCATCCCTCGTCGGTCACCCCTATTAGCAAACGGTCTAGTAGTGCCCGTACCGACTCCAGTGTCCCCTCCGCATCGTGGCGACGGACCTCTCCTCGCCCAGGCAGAGCTGGAACGGCCACAATCCCCCTCCGTGCCACATGTCCCGATGGCGGCCTCGGACCCACATCTGCAAATCACCCATATGTCAGTCACAGTATATCAATCTACTATCATATATATAACACTTGACATCCATAACATGCAAGCAAAACCATACGTACCGTCGGGACCCCATGCCTGTCCTGGCGCTCGTGGCGCCTCTGGATCTCCCGTGTAGTCCATGTCCCTATATGGGAAGTCGTCCAGTGTCAATGGTATCTGAAGCCACTGCAGGTACAACTCCTGCGTAAAATAGCTTCCAACATCGCCGCCACCACGACGGCGCATCATCTCGCCCCATCGTACCGTCCGCGGCTCCCTCAAGCCTCCTGCCCTGATCGGCACCCGTGGTCGCAGTGTGGGTACCCTCTCCATAAAGAAGGCACACAAGAAGGAACCATAACAAAAGCCCTTGCCAGCTTCCTTCGCTGCTGTCAGCTGCCGCTGAAAGCAGGTCAGGTACATCTGGCCCCACGCGTAGTACACCCCATCCAGTACGCGCTCTATCATCTGCATCTGGCCCCCAGACACCTTCTCAGGTGACTGGGACCCCAATACCCGAACCACGCAGGCCGCCATGGCCTGTACTGCTAGCTCTTGTAAGTCTCTCACCAAAAGTGCATTCCTATGCACTCTAGCCTCTGGACCACAGTGTCTCTCTAGCATGTCCTCCATGTCTACATCCGCGGCGACCCGCGGCTGTGTATCTGCCACCCTGCCCAAGCAGGGCAACCCCGTCAGAAAGTATACATCGGTCAGGGTGAGGTCCACCCTCTCAACCTGTACTCGGAAATCCTGTATATCAGGCTCCCAGAAGCTAATCAGTCGGTTCAGCAGCAACGCTGCTGACCGTATCATGGGTACCTGTGCAAACTTTAAAAGTCCGCACATTCCCAACACTGATTGTACATGACGCTCCCCTTGGATCACCGTCACGATCTCATCAGGAATCTCCCGCTCTCTCCATAAGACCTGCGGCATCCTGCAAATCCCACAAAGTAGACTCATCAAACTCATGTCAAATAAATAAATCCTTCCCCTTCCCCCCGGGAAGCCCTCATAGCTCGGCCCAAAACCGCGGCTTTCGGGCGTCCTGCCGCAGTTTCACACCGCGGCTATCAAGCCTACAGTGGCGGTTCTTAACCGCGCCTGTCAAGGCTAACCCCGCGGTTCCACACCGCGTGTTCCTCCTTGGAACGCACGGTACCAGACCATGTATCCAGTCGAGAAACACGCGGTACTCAACCGCGTGGTTCACCCTGAAACTCGCGGTCGCCAACCGCGGTTTCGTTCCCCAAACCCGCGGTCTACCCCACGTAGACCGTACAAATAACCCTGGGACCCACTACCCAAACCCCGACCCTAAAAAACATGCAGGTATGAGTTTGATGGAATACCTGTATCTCCCGGATCTGAAATCGGCCGGTCGGATCATCCAGAAATGCCACCTCAGCTCTGGTCCACTCTGATCACAAGTCAAAGTCAAATAGTACAAATGACACATGTCATGTTGGACCCACTCACTATTTATAGTCAGTTGACTTTTTCTTGTTTTGGACATTCTAAACCCATACGGAGTCCGTTTCTCGAACCGTTTCCACCATTGGAATCAGCACGACAAGACCGTCATAATAATCATCTCGTTGCATTATTTTTTCCCCGTCATTTTTTGCCCACTTTTTCAGACGCCACTCGTCGCCTCGATTTGCGTGCCACATCGGTCGTTCTCCATTTTACGCATATTGTACACCATCGGATTCATTTTTCTGAGCCGGTGATGATGCTTGAGATCATTTCTCGCTCTCACCCCCAGAATTTTTTGGGTCTTTTTCCAAAACACCCCCAGTCACCTCGGTTTACGTGCCACATCGGTCGTTATCCGTTTTCGACCCTCTTTATATTGTCGGATTCATTTTTCCGAGCTCGTGATGATGCTTGAGATCATTTCTCGCTCTCACTTGGTACAGTTTCAACATTGTGTCCCAACACCTTGCTTCCTCGGTTTGCGGGCCACATCGGCCGCCATCGGATTGTTCCACACTTTTACATGAGCCATTCACTCCTGTCATACTGCAAATGTTTCGTTATTTTGCCACCATTTCATTCACCCCACAAGGAGGCCCACCAGTGTTCCCCCCCACCCTTGTTCTTGGTCATCATACATGTTCCTTGATTGAACACTTCCTCCTTGCCTGGCCATTCCTTTTGTTTGGTATAATTTTATCCCTTTTTCGGGCCGGACAAGTCCTTTACGAAAAAGGCACTTAGGGAGTTTCTGTTAAGCTCTTTTCTGACTCCTAAAACAATGAAAAGATCACCGAGCAATCTTGCTTCCTTTCATGCTCATTAAAGTACCTGAAAGGGCGTCTATCTGGTATAAGTTTAACCCTTTTCCGGACCTGGTAGACTAATTACGAAAAAGGAATACTCTAGTCACACCGGCTAGAAGAGTTCTTCATTGTATCCTTTTATGCTTCTTTGGGCCTTGGAGACTAAATATACGAAAAAGAAACCCCCTGGAGTCTTCTTATTTGCTTTCAGACTCTCTAAAATTGAAAGCAACCACGAGCATGAACTGTCCTGGGCTCGTTAAATCCACACGATAGTACCATTCCATTACTTCAGAGTCTTCTTATCGCTTTCAGACTCCTTAAAATTGAAAGCAACCACGAGCATGAACTGTCCTGGGCTCGTAAAATCCACACGACATTACCATTTTACACACACTTCTTCTAGATCATTACCTATGAAGAAGTCATCCCGTGCCTCCGGGCACTATGATCGATCATCTCGGCAGCACCCCCAATCAGGTCGCCTTTGTTCAGAGTATTCTGCAGTCTCCCGCCATTTTATACCAGCTTGAGTCTCCCTCATCCCAGTCACCATACCAGACCCAATACAGCTATGATCCCTTTCCCATCAGTCAGTTTCATATGCTGCCCGATCACTCCCATCATCATACTCTGAACAAAGGAAGTTTGAGTCCACCCACTCTACTTGCCCAGTTATTCCCTCCCAATTTGGTCAGTCCTGCCATCAGTACTATCACAGTTCGGTTCTCCACCTCGCGCTCCTGTCAAGGAAACATTATTGCTTTGATAGTTGCAGGTCTCCCTCTGTCGACGACAACCCCTCTATTCCAGAGGACAGGCCCAGAGGTCCCTACGCCTTGGACTTATCACCATCTGTCGTAAGTGCCTACGGACCATTCTGAGAGGAGTCATCATTTCCTCTCCGAGTGGTTGTTTCTCACATGCTCGACTTCAGCACCTTGATCACATCGTCGAGAATCGCGTAGGGTTACATTCCTTCAATTTTTAGTCGAAGACCCTAGATTTCCCCTGACTCTAGCACATTGGTGAGTCACTTCGGAACACCCAGTTATATGTTCATGTGGATGTCCGGGCTGCGTTGGCGATTGTGTTCGGAAGCCATCCAGTTATATGTTTTCTTGAGTACCCAGATCAGTTCCAGTTCAGTGTACCATTGCGAGTGTACCCCTTGTCACTCTGATCCAGCAACTCATCAGTTCCTTTGGTACCACACTCAGTAGCACTGTTGATTTTTCCAGTGTATCAGTTCCTCAGCTCAGGCATGGTCATCCCAGCAGTATGTCCCAGATTTGTGTCCCCTCTAGACACTTATGATGTACACAGTGGTTTTCTATGTATCTTACAGGTCCCTCTTTTCGGGTCTCACAGTTCTTTTTATGTATCTTGATACGAGCATGGGTATGCCCGCCTCGTCCATATATTGAGATTCTTCCTCATTCAGTTTTTTGAGGTCATGTATATTTCAGGTCCCCATTTTTTGGACCCCATTGTTATTATTATGTTGTTATATCCTGATACGAGCATGGGAATGCCCGCCTCGTCCATATGATCAGATGATTCCTCATCCATTATTGAGATTATGTACTTTTAGTTCTTGCATTTTGTTCGGGATCGTTGTTCCAGGATTCAGTTTGTTTCTTCTCTTCTCCATACCCCAGGAAAACCATATATGACTTATGATGTCCATCGGCCATACGATGAGCTCCTGCCCTCGCACATCAGGGGGCAATCTGTTAACACCCAAAAAGTGTTCACTACCTCATCTACCACATTATATGGCTCATTTGTCCATTTTCCTACCATATTTCCCTTAAAATCCCAAAAAATCCCACTAAAAAGCCTCCAAAAGGCCAAAAATGCCTCCAAAAGGCCACAAAACCATCAAAATAACCTCAAAAAGGCTAAAAGACCCTTTTTTCCTCCAAAAATATCCAAAATTCCTCTAAAATAGCAAAAATCCCCTAGAAAGGGAATAAAAAATATAAAATAATGAGGAAAAGGAGGAAAAAACCCTATACAGCTGCCTTAAACCATATGGTTCCCAAAACCATGGGTCAGCACTCCACCACCAAAAAACTATAAATAGGTGATGGAGATCCCTTATTTCATATCCACAATCAAGTATACCCTTACTCTGCCAAAATCTCTCTTGAAACCCTAGCTCACCATTGAGCCACTTTCACCTTGAGAGCCCCTTTTGGCCCATTCCCACCATTGGAGAAAGAGAAGGAGCACATTGGAGCTTGGAGCAACCCTCTTGGACATTGCAAGAGCTTCATCAACCTCCACATTGGAGGTAATATCAATACAAAACCATTATTTATCTTTTGTTCTTTATGTTTCATGCATGTGTTTTAGATTAGTTTACATTTTTGTTTTAGCTTAATAATTTACATTTACTGAACTGCTACTAAGGAGTCCATTCTCCTTAGTAGGTGCTCATTTGCACAAGCTAGGGGTAAAACCCTAGCTACAGGTATCCTTCAGCAAACTGCGGGAAGAATGCTCACAAGAAGAAGCAAGGCTTGTGGAACGAGAAGAAAAGATGGGGAATGAAGATCAAGCTCTCATAGCTCACACTAAGGGAAGCAAGTTTAAGAGGGATAAATATCATAACAAGAAACATTCTCACCCTCATCACAAGAAGAAAGATCTATCTCATGTTCGATGTTACGAATGTAATGAAATGGGACACTTTGCTTCAAATTGTCCCAAGAAGAAGAAAGACAACAACTTCAACAAGAAGAAGAAGAATAACAAAAGAAGATATCATGCTCATGCTGCTGAGGATGATGAACCTCCCAGGAAGAAAGCTAGAGTAGAAAGTGATGATGATGACTCATCAAGCGAAGAAGAGTATGTTCTAATCTCTTCTCTCACAAGTACTATTTCTCATGGTTGTAATGATTGGTTAATTGGCAGTGGGGATTCTAAACACATGACTGGGTTTAAAGAATCTTTTGTAAATCTGTCTGAACATGAATCACCCCATAAAGTGAAACTTGGGGATGATTATCAATACCCTATCAAAGGAAGTGGGCAAGCCTCCTACAACCTAGAATATGGAAAGTCCTTGAAGATGAAAGATGTGTTATTTGTACCTAGGCTCAAGAAGAATCTACTCTCCATCTCTGCATTGGATGCAAAAGGCATGAGGGTTTCATTTGTAGATGGCCAAGTCCTAATGTGGCCAAAGGGTAAAACTATTAATGATGCAGTGGTGATTGGAGAGCAAGAGGGAGGATTGTACAAATTGAAGGGACAACCTGAACATGCCATGGTACATGAATCCATGGAGCCAAATGAACTTTGGCATTGAAGGCTTGCACATGTGCACTACAGAGCACTACCAATTGCAAGCAAAGTTGTAGAAGGTCTTCCTGAAATCAAGACCAAGCATGAAGGTGTTTGCAAAGGCTGTGCAAAAGGAAAGAACATAAAGAAGGCATTTCCAAGCAATGAAAGCAAATCAAAAGCAATCTTGGAAATTATCCACTCCGATGTATGCGGTCCGATGTCATCCAGTTCTCTGAGTGGGTATGTTTACTATGTCTCTTTCATTGATGACTTCTCCAGGAAGACTTGGGTTTATTTCTTGAAGAAAAAAGATTAAGTGCTTGACAAGTTCAAGGAATTCAAAGCCTTGATGGAAAATCAAACTGATAAGAAAATAAAGACATTCATATCAGACAATGGTGGAGAATTCACTTCAGGTGACTTCAAGAAGCTATGCAGTGATTCAAGGATTAAGAGGGAGTTGAATGCTCCCTACAATCCACAACAGAATGGAGTGTTGATATATATGTAACTTCGGAATGTATTTCATCTGTGTATTATATATATATTTATTGTACCCTTATAAGAGATGTGTTATTCCTCTATAAGTAAGTGTCATCATGTGGATTGACAAGTGTCGCAAGTGAGTGTACTTGCCAATGGGTTATTAGACCACCTTATGGGGTCGGCCCTAATTAATATATAATATAATGTGGATGTATCTAAGTAGACAAGTCGGCCCCAGTAGGTCACTGGGCAAAAAGGTGAGTATAAATAGAGATAGGAGATCTCTATTTTACTCACTCGGAAAAGTAACTATCTCTCTCTCTGAAAAGTGGCACACTAGTGAGGAGGAGGAGGATCATCTTCTAGGAGACTATCTCAGTATTATTTGGTTGTATTTTGGTTGAGCCATTGCTCTCTCTATCTCCGAGGAATTTGTGGGGTTTTTCACCTTAGGGTTTTCCCCACGGAAACTCTGTGTCTCTTGTCTCTATGCTTTTGATTCTTGTGATGCTTGTGATGCTTGTCATATTATGATTGTCATGCATTGATATACTGTAGATGTTATTCTCTCAGCAAAGATCCTATAGTATTGTGATTTAATACTCAAAATTTAACATGGAGTTGCAGAAAGGAAGAATAGAATAATCATGGAAGCAGCACGGGAAATGCTGCATGACCAGGATCTACCTATGCATCTATGGGCAGAAGCATCCAGGACAGTTGTATATGTGCAGAACAGAACTCCCCACAAGATATTGGACAACAAGACACCATAAGAGGTCTTCTCTGGTAAGAAACTTGAAGTCAGCCATCTCAGAATATTTGGTTGTCCAGTATACACTCATGTCCCAAAGGAAAAGAGGACTAAGCTAGATCCTTCAGGAAAGAAGGGTATCTTTGTGGATTATAGTGAAAGGTCGAAGGCTTACAGAATATACTTTCTAGGGTTTAAGAAGATTGATGTTAGCAAGGATGTAACATTTGATGAAAACTTAGTGTTAAGTCAGTAATTTTTTCTACATTTTTAGTTTTTTCTCTCCAAATTTTGGTTTGTTTTTTGAGTCTACCTTAGTTAATTTTTGGTTTTCAGTTTTGGTTTTTGCCTTATTAAGAACCTTATGAATGATTGAATAAAGTTTGAACCCAGTCCTTTCAGATTTCTTTTGATTTTGGTCATTTTTTATATTGAAAAGTGGGTCAATGAGAGTTATATATTCAAAAGGAGAATCATTAATGACTTTAGAGAGTAGCTAAACTAATGTCCTAAACCAAATAGCTGCCAAAATCTCCGACAAGTTGGCAAAAAGTTAGAAAATTGCTAAATTTTGGTTAAAAGATATTCTTGTAGCGCTACACCAAAGTTTAACATAGAGTGCGCTACAGGAATATCGTGGCATGAGTTTTTTGTAAATTCTCGATTTGATTTCAATCATCATGCAGAGTGAAAGTATCTAATCGCATTGTGTGAAGTGTTTAACACGTGTATGCAGCATTTTGAACATGATGTTAATTGGTTGCTAATCACGAAGAGAAAACAAGGGCATCATTACAGGTTATGCGGGTTCAGTTGCACAGAGACCAGCCAATTCCAGGTTTAGCTGTCAATTTTCCCTTGTCACACGCATCATCACTGAGGAGTTAGTGTTTGAGGAGGAGACTCCACTGTTGAACGTTGGATTACGTTACTGTGGAGGGAGACAACTGTTTTCTGGCGCCAGCAAAAATTTAGGGCTTTTGAATTCGTTCACCTGCAGCCAAAGAATCGTTAGGAGGACACCTGTGCTCAAAGAAGAACATCATTGACACCCCAAATTGAAGACATTAAGCCACGATAGAGGAGTAATTGACAGGTATTACGTATAACCCTTATAGCTGGAGAATTTGGGTTTCTGCTACTGCGTGTTTTTTTGAAAAAGTTGGTTGTTGAGGAAGATGTAATAGAGCGTAAAGATGAGGAATTCACCACTGAAATAGTTACCTGAAGCCCGTTAGGAGGATTTTGCATGATGGTTTCTCTCATGACCTAATGTTTTAAAACATTAGAATATACAGAATAGGGCATCGAAAAGAATTACAGAATTATTGGTAGAACCCAGTTTTTACACAGCAGGGAGTCTGCTAGTTGGTAGAGGTCCTACACAGGAAGGTCTGTAATTTGTGCAGGTGATTTAAATATCCTTGAAATTGTTATAACCTGGAGAATTATTTGCTCAGAAAACAGCTTATAAGACATTTCTGAAACCTAAAACTAGACTGTGCCTGTTCCCTGAAAAGAAAGATATGGGAAAAAGCAGTAAAAGTGGTAAGGTTAATAGGGCTGAACCCACAGACTTGACATGGATTCAAAAACTTCCATATTGTGCAGAGCTGTTCCAACAGGCAGGCTGGTTGAAATTCTTCAAGAAGGTAGATGGTTTTAATGCTCAAGTGTCCTGCAATTTTTCCAAAGGACTTAAGAATGAGATGATCATAATGGATCCTTTGAGATTTAAATTGACTGTAGATTTAATTTCAGAAGCCACTGAAATTAGTAATGAAGGCGAGCTCTGGTTTAAGAAGTCTCCTTTTGAGTTTGATCCTCAAAGATACTTATTGCCCAATGTTATTCCTGACTGGAACAAAGGTATTCTCATACATAATTTCAGGAGGGAATGGATTGAACCTATAAGGATTCTTCAGAGTTATGTAACTTGTGAAGAGAGGTATTCATTAGTGTTCAAATACCATCTCAGGTTCCTACAGCACATGGCAAGGGTGTCTAAAATGAGTTTGCCATTCTTTTTCTTCAAAAGCCTGCAGAAAATGTCAAGCAAAATAAAACAGCAGGATGATCATACTTCTCAATCATTGTTTCATCATGGTCTCATTAAGTTAATCATCTCTACAGTGTTGCAGCATGAGGAAAAAACTTGGGACTTCTTTTTGTTTTGGTCAGGGATTCATTCTAAAGGAGAAGACCATCAACCCAAAAGACAAACTGATAAGGGAAAAGTAATGATACAAAAATTAGGGCATTCAGTTAAACCTGCAAAGAAACATGACATTAAAGTTAAGAAGGGAACAAAGCAGGCAGCAGATGAAGGACAGAATGACAGTCAGCCTCAGAAATTTTCAGAGCACAATAAGGTCGAGTTCTCATTGTTTGATGACAAAAAGGAAGAGGAATTTCTTGAAAAGAAGTCATCTCCTATAGCAGATTTTCAAGAAGAGAAGAAAATTGATATCAAAGTGATTCCTGTAGCAAAAGTAGAAGTTCATAACCAGCCAAGAAGCCCCATCACAGTCCTCTCAGATGATGAGGGCTATATGTTAGAAGAAGAGCAGTTTATGCCTGAGATAGAGGTTAAAACTGAGATTAAAGAAAATCATGCTATAAAGGATAAGACCACAAAGCTTAAGAGCAAGATCAAAAAGCTGGAAGTGGTAGAGTTAGCATCTATCCAATATCAAGGGAAGAAACTAAAAATGATGGGAGAGGCAGCTTCTTTATGGAGACCTAAAACTAGGTCTAAAAACAAATTAAGATTAAGCATGAAAAAGCTGTTAAATCCAAAATTGAAGACTGATAAGGTGACCATCTCTGATGAAGAATCCATGGAGGAGCAATCAAAGAAAAATGAATTGCATTCAGTTAAAAGAGAGGATTTTGGGTCTGTAAATGTAACAGGTGAAGAAAGCTCTAAATCCATTGTTGAAAACAATTCTGGAAAATTGTTAACAGAAGATATTAAATCAGCACAGGTAACAGGTGTTTCAAACCCTATCATTGAAGATACTGATGTAAAGCCATTGACAGAGGAATTAATGTTTAAGAAGTTTGACATGTTTTGGAAACCAAGTGAAGATCAAGATGCTGCAATAGAAAAACTGGTTAATTCTGACAAGGAGAATTTGAAGAAGACTGTCAAACAGTACAAGCATCAAATGAGCTACATGCAGGAAGTTAATGATGGTCTAATGATGGCAAATAGAAGATTGAGAGAAGATCTTCAAGATACTCATGACAATTTTCAGGAGTTAGTGATTGATGCAAAGGAGGCACTCAGAAGAAAAAGGGTTGCTGACAGGAATTGCTCAGAATTAGAAAAGACAGTTCAAACCTTGTAGCATGAAAATGAACACCTACACAAAAGGATAGCTGAGCTGGAGCAAAAGCACAAAAGAGTGAAGAAAAGATCCTCAAGTCCAGATGGCATCTCTTTGCTTGTGGAGGCATCGAAAGAGATCTAGAGCAGTTAGGTTCATTTAAGGCTTTTTGTTAAAGATTTGCTATTTTTAGCAAAATTGTAATTTGTAAAAATGTAAATGCTATTTTACCTAGTCTAGTCATTCGAGGGAGGATTAGTAGGAAATACCCTAACTGTTTTTGGGAGATGAAAAACTATTTAGAGAGGGAGAAAAGACATTGTAAGGGTTCAAATTTTTGGAGAGCTAGAGGAGGTCTGCAAACTGTGCTTTCATCCAGACTTGTTCACTGCTAAGTATTGCAAACTCTCATATTGCATTTTTGATGAAACTATGAATATATGACTCCTTATTCCACTTCTGATATGTGTTGGCTTCATTTTAAACTTATACAGTTTCTTGATTGACAAATTCATTTCTGGTTTTAGGTATAATTTCCAGTGGTGCTTGTCTTTTATTGTATGAACTTCATTGCAATCTTTTGTTGAATTCCTGAGATATATATGCATCTTCATGGATATATGTATATGAATTAGTTTTTACTTATCTGTTGAATGTATTCCCTTATGCTCTTGAAGTTTCTAACCAAAACCTACAAAACAAAACCCTAAAAACCTAGTTTGGATTGATTTTATTTTTGAGATTGTGTTGGCTTGTTACCCTAGCCTTAGTAACAATTTCTGACACAAACATCTTTGGCGCCGTTGCCGGGGACGAAGCTGAAGCATATCTTCCCTGGGAGACTCATCATTTTTCTGGTTTAAGAGGTGGACTTAAACCAGCACTTTGAAGGCTATATTTTCACCAGGTTTGACAGAGTGGCTGCTAGAAGAATTAGAAGGTTTCAGTCATGCCTAGCTTTATACAGCCTTGATTAATTTGAGCCACTGTCATCCCTTTCTCTTTCTGAGAAGAAGAAACAAAATCTCTCTTGACAAATTGATTGGCGACTCCACTATTTCAAGATGCAGAGACCAATGTCCATGGAAGCTATTATGGCTCGAAGGTTTGCCCCTTTAAATTTTTCTGATATTCCAGGTTTTCCAAATCCAGTACCTACTATGGATGTTTGGGGAGATTGTCTGCCACGGTTTAGAGAAAGCAAAGAGGATAATCCTTCAGATCACCTCATCAAATTTCATCAATGTATGGTTCAGTTAAATATCCAGCATGAAGATGTGCTCATGAAAATGTTCATGTATTCACTTGAAAAAGATGCACGAGATTGGTATTTTTGTTTTCCCGCTGCTAGCATCTCCTCACTGAAAGAATTCCACACATGCTTTCGGAAACGTTGTAAGTATCTGTACTTAGCTGAACTCTTTTTAAAAGATTGTTGTGAGCAGGTTGATGTTTGTCATACAATTCCTGATTTAAAAAACCATGATGATGAGTACAGTCAAGAGTTCAAAACATGTCAGGAAAAAGTTGAAGTTTCAGAATTTGTTGAAGATGAGAAGGTAACATTTTTAGATACTGCTGTCAAGGAAGAATGCTATAATCATTGTGATAACCAGGTTGTTGTTTTAGGACAGTTTGAGGATTGTCCAAGTGATGATATCAGTAAAGATGGTTTGAAACATTCTCATAACAATTTCAACAACCTTAATAGCAGTTTGAATGACAACCCTTTTGAAGATAAATCTTTAGTTCAACAAACTTTTGAAAATCAGTGTTGTGTTAAAGATCAGCTTTGTATTGAAGAAAAAGATGAACCTTTAGCATCATCACTAGAAATTCTTCAGTTTACTCCTTGCTATGATGAAGAGATTAGGTTTCCAAGTCAAGAAATTTGTGATGAATTAGATCATATTCCTCTTGATTTTGATACTAAATTTGATGAAGGTCAGGCTGGTCACAATTTTTCAGAAGTGGTTTTTATTCATGGTTATGATAAATCTGCTGTTCAAAATCATTATGAAGATGGTCTAATTTTTAATAAATATGATGATGAAATTGAAAAGAAAGACCCAGAAATCTGTGAGGAGTGTAATATGTTACAATCTGATCAGCAGATTCAAGTATGCATTCAATCTATTATTCTCGAACAGCAAAAGCCCATGCATGATAGTCATTTATTGGAAGACAGTGTGGAAAAGGAGGTTCAAAGTGTTGACATTATTGGTGATACTATTCAAAAATTTCCGAAGCAAATTCAGGCTGACCCTGATGTCTTTTATCGCCAATGCCTGATTGATATTCATGGAACAAAATATTCTCATGGACAGCTTGTCTTTTTCATAGAGCAGGAAGAGATAACTTGTGGAAGTTTTTATGATCCAGTAGCAGATTATTTAGAGTCAATACCAGGTTATAAATCTGTTATTTCAGAGAAACTATTTGATGAAGGTGGGTATAAGTTGTTAAATCTTTGCTCTTCATGTTTTCCAATATTTCTGATTATATATATATTTGGAGTTGGAAACAAGTTTTGGTGGGTTGATCAAATGTTTTCTTGGTTACATTGGAAATGGGATTTCTATTTGATTCAGTAGTTGGAAGGTTCCTCAGAGAAAGAGATTTGACTTTCATTGTCTATACCGGTGTGAGTGAGATTGAATAAAGACTCCATAGCCCAATGGAAGACTGAAGGCACTAGTCTACAGGTTCTTGAAGCCTCACAGGGAGGACTTCATCCCGCAGCTGGAGCCAGATGTTAAGTCAGTAATTTTTTCTACATTTTTACTTTTTTCTCTCCAAATTTTGGTTTGTTTTTTGAGTCTACCTTAGTTAATTTTTGGTTTTCAGTTTTGGTTTTTGCCTTCTTAAGAACCTTATGAATGATTGAATAAAGTTTGAACCCAGTCCTTTCAGATTTCTTTTGATTTTGGTCATTTTTTATATTGAAAAGTGGGTCAATGAGAGTTATATATTCAAAAGGAGAATCATTAATGACTTTAGAGAGTATCTAAACTAATGTCCTAAACCAAATAGCTGCCAAAATCTCCGACAAGTTGGCAAAAAGTTAGAAAATTGCTAAATTTTGGTTAAAAGATATTCTTGTAGCGCTACACCAAAGTTTAACACAGAGTGCGCTACAGGAATATCGTGGCATGAGTTTTTTGTAAATTCTTGATTTGATTTCAATCATCATGCAGAGTGAAAGTATCTAATCGCATTGTGTGAAGTGTTTAACACGTGTATGCAGCATTTTGAACATGATGTTAATTGGTTGCTAATCACGAAGAGAAAACAAGGGCATCATTACAGGTTATGCGGGTTCAGTTGCACAGAGACCAGCCAATTCCGGGTTTAGCTGTCAATTTTCCCTTGTCACACGCATCATCACTGAGGAGTTAGTGTTTGAGGAGGAGACTCCACTGTTGAACGTTGGATTACGTTACTGTGGAGGGAGACAACTGTTTTCTGGTGCCAGCAAAAATTTAGGGCTTTTGAATTCGTTCACCTGCAGCCAAAGAATCGTTAGGAGGACACCTGTGCTCAAACAAGAACATCATTGACACCCCAAATTGAAGACATTAAGCCACGATAGAGGAGTAATTGACAGGTATTACGTATAACCCTTATAGCTGGAGAATTTGGGTTTCTGCTGCTGCGTGTTTTTTTGAAAAAGTTGGTTGTTGAGGAAGATGTAATAGAGCGTAAAGATGAGGAATTCACCACTGAAATAGTTACCTGAAGCCCGTTAGGAGGATTTTGCATGATGGTTTCTCTCATGACCTAATGTTTTAAAACATTAGAATATACAGAATAGGGCATCGAAAAGAATTACAGAATTATTGGTAGAACCCAGTTTTTACACAGCAGGGAGTCTGCTAGTTGGTAGAGGTCCTACACAGGAAGGTCTGTAATTTGTGCAGGTGATTTAAATATCCTTGAAATTGTTATAACCTGGAGAATTATTTGCTCAGAAAACAGCTTATAAGACATTTCTGAAACCTAAAACTAGACTGTGCCTGTTCCCTGAAAAGAAAGATATGGGAAAAAGCAGTAAAAGTGGTAAGGTTAATAGGGCTGAACCCACAGACTTGACATGGATTCAAAAACTTCCAGATTGTGCAGAGCTGTTCCAACAGGCAGGCTGGTTGAAATTCTTCAAGAAGGTAGATGGTTTTAATGCTCAAGTGTCCTGCAATTTTGCCAAAGGACTTAAGAATGAGATGATCATAATGGATCCTTTGAGATTTAAATTGACTGTAGATTTAATTTCAGAAGCCACTGAAATTAGTAATGAAGGCGAGCTCTGGTTTAAGAAGTCTCCTTTTGAGTTTGATCCTCAAAGATACTTATTGCCCAATGTTATTCCTGACTGGAACAAAGGTATTCTCATACATAATTTCAGGAGGGAATGGATTGAACCTATAAGGATTCTTCAGAGTTATGTAACTTGTGAAGGGAGGTATTCATTAGTGTTCAAATACCATCTCAGGTTCCTACAGCACATGGCAGGGGTGTCTAAAATGAGTTTGCCATTCTTTTTCTTCAAAAGCCTGCAGAAAATGTCAAGCAAAATAAAACAGCAGGATGATCATACTTCTCAATCATTGTTTCATCATGGTCTCATTAAGTTAATCATCTCTACAGTGTTGCAACATGAGGAAAAAACTTGGGACTTCTTTTTGTTTTGGTCAGGGATTCATTCTAAAGGAGAAGACCATCAACCCAAAAGACAAACTGATAAGGGAAAAGTAATGATACAAAAATTAGGGCATTCAGTTAAACCTGCAAATAAACATGACATTAAAGTTAAGAAGGGAACAAAGCAGGCAGCAGATGAAGGACAGAATGACAGTCAGCCTCAGAAATTTTCAGAGCACAATAAGGTCGAGTTCTCATTGTTTGATGACAAAAAGGAAGAGGAATTTCTTGAAAAGAAGTCATCTCCTATAGCAGGTTTTCAAGAAGAGAAGAAAATTGATATCAAAGTGATTCCTGTAGCAAAAGTAGAAGTTCATAACCAGCCAAGAAGCCCCATCACAGTCCTCTCAGATGATGAGGGCTATATGTTAGAAGAAGAGCAGTTTATGCCTGAAATAGAGGTTAAAACTGAGATTAAAGAAAATCATGCTATAAAGGATAAGACCACAAAGCTTAAGAGCAAGATCAAAAAGCTGGAAGTGGTAGAGTTAGCATCTATCCAATATCAAGGGAAGAAACTAAAAATGATGGGAGAGGCAGCTTCTTTATGGAGACCTAAAACTAGGTCTAAAAACAAATTAAGATTAAGCATGAAAAAGCTGTTAAATCCAAAATTGAAGACTGATAAGGTGACCATCTCTGATGAAGAATCCATGGAGGAGCAATCAAAGAAAAATGAATTGCATTCAGTTAAAAGAGAGGATTTTGGGTCTGTAAATGTAACAGGTGAAGAAAGCTCTAAATCCATTGTTGAAAACAATTCTGGAAAATTGTTAACAGAAGATATTAAATCAGCACAGGTAACAGGTGTTTCAAACCCTATCATTGAAGATACTGTTGTAAAGCCATTGACAGAGGAATTAATGTTTAAGAAGTTTGACATGTTTTGGAAACCAAGTGAAGATCAGGATGCTGCAATAGAAAAACTGGTTAATTCTGACAAGGAGAATTTGAAGAAGACTGTCAAACAGTACAAGCATCAAATGAGCTACATGCAGGAAGTTAATGATGGTCTAATGATGGCAAATAGAAGATTGAGAGAAGATATTCAAGATACTCATGACAATTTTCAGGAGTTAGTGATTGATGCAAAGGAGGCACTCAGAAGAAAAAGGGTTGCTGACAGGAATTGCTCAGAATTAGAAAAGACAGTTCAAACCTTGCAGCATGAAAATGAACACCTACACAAAAGGATAGCTGAGCTGGAGCAAAAGCACAAAAGAGTGAAGAAAAGATCCTCAAGTCCAGATGGCATCTCTTTGCTTTCGGAGGCATCGAAAGAGATCTAGAGCAGTTAGGTTCATTATGGCTTTTTGTTAAAGATTTGCTATTTTTAGCAAAATTGTAATTTGTAAAAATGTAAATGCTATTTTACCTAGTCTAGTCATTCGAGGGAGGATTAGTAGGAAATACCCTAACTGTTTTTGGGAGATGAAAAACTATTTAGAGAGGGAGAAAAGACATTGTAAGGGTTCAAATTTTTGGAGAGCTAGAGGAGGTCTGCAAACTGTGCTTTCATCCAGACTTGTTCACTGCTAAGTATTGCAAACTCTCATATTGCATTTTTGATGAAACTATGAATATATGACTCCTTATTCCACTTCTGATATGTGTTGGCTTCATTTTAAACTTATACAGTTTCTTGATTGACAAATTCATTTCTGGTTTTAGGTATAATTTCCAGTGGTGCTTGTCTTTTATTGTATGAACTTCATTGCAATCTTTTGTTGAATTCCTGAGATATATATGCATCTTCATGGATATATGTATATGAATTAGTTTTTACTTATCTGTTGAATGTATTCCCTTATGCTCTTGAAGTTTCTAACCAAAACCTACAAAACAAAACCCTAAAAACCTAGTTTGGATTGATTTTATTTTTGAGATTGTGTTGGCTTGTTACCCTAGCCTTAGTAACAATTTCTGACACAAACATCTTTGGCGCCATTGCCGGGGACGAAGCTGAAGCATATCTTCCCTGGGAGACTCATCATTTTTCTGGTTTAAGAGGTGGACTTAAACCAGCACTTTGAAGGCTATATTTTCACCAGGTTTGACAGAGTGGCTGCTAGAAGAATTAGAAGGTTTCAGTCATGCCTAGCTTTATACAGCCTTGATTAATTTGAGCCACTGTCACCCCTTTCTCTTTCTGAGAAGAAGAAACAAAATCTCTCTTGACAAATTGATTGGCGACTCCACTATTTCAAGATGCAGAGACCAATGTCCATGGAAGCTATTATGGCTCGAAGGTTTGCCCCTTTAAATTTTTCTGATATTCCAGGTTTTCCAAATCCAGTACCTACTATGGATGTTTGGGGAGATTGTCTGCCACGGTTTAGAGAAAGCAAAGAGGATAATCCTTCAGATCACCTCATCAAATTTCATCAATGTATGGTTCAGTTAAATATCCAGCATGAAGATGTGCTCATGAAAATGTTCATGTATTCACTTGAAAAAGATGCACGAGATTGGTATTTTTGTTTTCCCGCTGCTAGCATCTCCTCACTGAAAGAATTCCACACATGCTTTCGGAAACGTTGTAAGTATCTGTACTTAGCTGAACTCTTTTTAAAAGATTGTTGTGAGCAGGTTGATGTTTGTCATACAATTCCTGATTTAAAAAACCATGATGATGAGTACAGTCAAGAGTTCAAAACATGTCAGGAAAAAGTTGAAGTTTCAGAATTTGTTGAAGATGAGAAGGTAACATTTTTAGATACTGCTGTCAAGGAAGAATGCTATAATCATTGTGATAACCAGGTTGTTGTTTTAGGACAGTTTGAGGATTGTCCAAGTGATGATATCAGTAAAGATGGTTTGAAACATTCTCATAACAATTTCAACAACCTTAATAGCAGTTTGAATGACAACCCTTTTGAAGATAAATCTTTAGTTCAACAAACTTTTGAAAATCAGTGTTGTGTTAAAGATCAGCTTTGTATTGAAGAAAAAGATGAACCTTTAGCATCATCACTAGAAATTCTTCAGTTTACTCCTTGCTATGATGAAGAGATTAGGTTTCCAAGTCAAGAAATTTGTGATGAATTAGATCATATTCCTCTTGATATTGATACTAAATTTGATGAAGGTCAGGCTGGTCACAATTTTTCAGAAGTGGTTTTTATTCATGGTTATGATAAATCTGCTGTTCAAAATCATTATGAAGATGGTCTAATTTTTAATAAATATGATGATGAAATTGAAAAGAAAGACCCAGAAATCTGTGAGGAGTGTAATATGTTACAATCTGATCAGCAGATTCAAGTATGCATTCAATCTATTATTCTCGAACAGCAAAAGCCCATGCATGATAGTCATTTATTGGAAGACAGTGTGGAAAAGGAGGTTCAAAGTGTTGACATTATTGGTGATACTATTCAAAAATTTCCGAAGCAGATTCAGGCTGACCCTGATGTCTTTTATCGCCAATGCCTGATTGATATTCATGGAACAAAATATTCTCATGGACAGCTTGTCTTTTTCATAGAGCAGGAAGAGGTAACTTGTGGAAGTTTTTATGATCCAGTAGCAGATTATTTAGAGTCAATACCAGGTTATAAATCTGTTATTTCAGAGAAACTATTTGATGAAGGTGGGTATAAGTTGTTAAATCTCTGCTCTTCATGTTTTCCAATATTTCTGATTATATATATATTTGGAGTTGGAAACAAGTTTTGGTGGGTTGATCAAATGTTTTCTTGGTTACATTGGAAATGGGATTTCTATTTGATTCAGTAGTTGGAAGGTTCCTCAGAGAAAGAGATTTGACTTTCATTGTCTATACCGGTGTGAGTGAGATTGAATAAAGACTCCATAGCCCAATGGAATACTGAAGGCACTAGTCTACAGGTTCTTGAAGCCTCACAGGGAGGACTTCATCCCGCAGCTGGAGCCAGATGTTAAGTCAGTAATTTTTTCTACATTTTTACTTTTTTCTCTCCAAATTTTGGTTTGTTTTTTTAGTCTACCTTAGTTAATTTTTGGTTTTCAGTTTTGGTTTTTGCCTTCTTAAGAACCTTATGAATGATTGAATAAAGTTTGAACCCAGTCCTTTCAGATTTCTTTTGATTTTGGTCATTTTTTATATTGAAAAGTGGGTCAATGAGAGTTATATATTCAAAAGGAGAATCATTAATGACTTTAGAGAGTAGCTAAACTAATGTCCTAAACCAAATAGCTGCCAAAATCTCCGACAAGTTGGCAAAAAGTTAGAAAATTGCTAAATTTTGGTTAAAAGATATTCTTGTAGCGCTACACCAAAGTTTAACACAGAGTGCGCTACAGGAATATCGTGGCATGAGTTTTTTGTAAATTCTCGATTTGATTTCAATCATCATGTAGAGTGAAAGTATCTAATCGCATTGTGTGAAGTGTTTAACACGTGTATGCAACATTTTGAACATGATGTTAATTGGTTTCTAATCACGAAGAGAAAACAAGGGCATCATTACAGGTTATGCGGGTTCAGTTGCACAGAGACCAGCCAATTCCGGGTTTAGCTGTCAATTTTCCCTTGTCACACGCATCATCACTGAGGAGTTAGTGTTTGAGGAGGAGACTCCACTGTTGAACGTTGGATTACGTTACTGTGGAGGGAGACAGCTGTTTTCTGGCGCCAGCAAAAATTTAGGGCTTTTGAATTCGTTCACCTGCAGCCAAAGAATCGTTAGGAGGACACCTGTGCTCAAAGAAGAACATCATTGACACCCCAAATTGAAGACATTAAGCCACGATAGAGGAGTAATTGACAGGTATTACGTATAACCCTTATAGCTGGAGAATTTGGGTTTCTGCTGCTGCGTGTTTTTCTGAAAAAGTTGGTTGTTGAGGAAGATGTAATAGAGCGTAAAGATGAGGAATTCACCACTGAAATAGTTACCTGAAGCCCGTTAGGAGGATTTTGCATGATGGTTTCTCTCATGACCTAATGTTTTAAAACATTAGAATATACAGAATAGGGCATCGAAAAGAATTACAGAATTATTGGTAGAACCCAGTTTTTACACAGCAGGGAGTCTGCTAGTTGGTAGAGGTCCTACACAGGAAGGTCTGTAATTTGTGCAGGTGATTTAAATATCCTTGAAATTGTTATAACCTGGAGAATTATTTGCTCAGAAAACAGCTTATAAGACATTTCTGAAACCTAAAACTAGACTGTGCCTGTTCCCTGAAAAGAAAGATATGGGAAAAAGCAGTAAAAGTGGTAAGGTTAATAGGGCTGAACCCACAGACTTGACATGGATTCAAAAACTTCCAGATTGTGCAGAGTTGTTCCAACAGGTAGGCTGGTTGAAATTCTTCAAGAAGGTAGATGGTTTTAATGCTCAAGTGTCCTGCAATTTTGCCAAAGGACTTAAGAATGAGATGATCATAATGGATCCTTTGAGATTTAAATTGACTGTAGATTTAATTTCAGAAGCCACTGAAATTAGTAATGAAGGCGAGCTCTGGTTTAAGAAGTCTCCTTTTGAGTTTGATCCTCAAAGATACTTATTGCCCAATGTTATTCCTGACTGGAACAAAGGTATTCTCATACATAATTTCAGGAGGGAATGGATTGAACCTATAAGGATTCTTCAGAGTTATGTAACTTGTGAAGGGAGGTATTCATTAGTGTTCAAATACCATCTCAGGTTCCTACAACACATGGCAGGGGTGTCTAAAATGAGTTTGCCATTCTTTTTCTTCAAAAGCCTGCAGAAAATGTCAAGCAAAATAAAACAGCAGGATGATCATACTTCTCAATCATTGTTTCATCATGGTCTCATTAAGTTAATCATCTCTACAGTGTTGCAGCATGAGGAAAAAACTTGGGACTTCTTTTTGTTTTGGTCAGGGATTCATTCTAAAGGAGAAGACCATCAACCCAAAAGACAAACTTATAAGGGAAAAGTAATGATACAAAAATTAGGGCATTCAGTTAAACCTGCAAAGAAACATGACATTAAAGTTAAGAAGGGAACAAAGCAGGCAGCAGATGAAGGACAGAATGACAGTCAGCCTCAGAAATTTTCAGAGCACAATAAGGTCGAGTTCTCATTGTTTGATGACAAAAAGGAAGAGGAATTTCTTGAAAAGAAGTCATCTCCTATAGCAGATTTTCAAGAAGAGAAGAAAATTGATATCAAAGTGATTCCTGTAGCAAAAGTAGAAGTTCATAACCAGCCAAGAAGCCCCATCACAGTCCTCTCAGATGATGAGGGCTATATGTTAGAAGAAGAGCAGTTTATGCCTGAGATAGAGGTTAAAACTGAGATTAAAGAAAATCATGCTATAAAGGATAAGACCACAAAGCTTAAGAGCAAGATCAAAAAGCTGGAAGTGGTAGAGTTAGCATCTATCCAATATCAAGGGAAGAAACTAAAAATGATGGGAGAGGCAGCTTCTTTATGGAGACCTAAAACTAGGTCTAAAAACAAATTAAGATTAAGCATGAAAAAGCTGTTAAATCCAAAATTGAAGACTGATAAGGTGACCATCTCTGATGAAGAATCCATGGAGGAGCAATCAAAGAAAAATGAATTGCATTCAGTTAAAAGAGAGGATTTTGGGTCTGTAAATGTAACAGGTGAAGAAAGCTCTAAATCCATTGTTGAAAACAATTCTGGAAAATTGTTAACAGAAGATATTAAATCAGCACAGGTAACAGGTGTTTCAAATCCTATCATTGAAGATACTGCTGTAAAGCCATTGACAGAGGAATTAATGTTTAAGAAGTTTGACATGTTTTGGAAACCAAGTGAAGATCAGGATGCTGCAATAGAAAAACTGGTTAATTCTGACAAGGAGAATTTGAAGAAGACTGTCAAACAGTACAAGCATCAAATGAGCTACATGCAGGAAGTTAATGATGGTCTAATGATGGCAAATAGAAGATTGAGAGAAGATCTTCAAGATACTCATGACAATTTTCAGGAGTTAGTGATTGATGCAAAGGAGGCACTCAGAAGAAAAAGGGTTGCTGACAGGAATTGCTCAGAATTAGAAAAGATAGTTCAAACCTTGCAGCATGAAAATGAACACCTACACAAAAGGATAGCTGAGCTTGAGCAAAAGCACAAAAGAGTGAAGAAAAGATCCTCAAGTCCAGATGGCATCTCTTTGCTTGTGGAGGCATCGAAAGAGATCTAGAGCAGTTAGGTTCATTTAAGGCTTTTTGTTAAAGATTTGCTATTTTTAGCAAAATTGCAATTTGTAAAAATGTAAATGCTATTTTACCTAGTCTAGTCATTCGAGGGAGGATTAGTAGGAAATACCCTAACTGTTTTTGGGAGATGAAAAACTATTTAGAGAGGGAGAAAAGACATTGTAAGGGTTCGAATTTTTGGAGAGCTAGAGGAGGTCTGCAAACTGTGCTTTCATCCAGACTTGTTCACTGCTAAGTATTGCAAACTCTCATATTGCATTTTTGATGAAACTATGAATATATGACTCCTTATTCCACTTCTGATATGTGTTGGCTTCATTTTAAACTTATACAGTTTCTTGATTGACAAATTCATTTCTGGTTTTAGGTATAATTTCCAGTGGTGCTTGTCTTTTATTGTATGAACTTCATTGCAATCTTTTGTTGAATTCCTGAGATATATATGCATCTTCATGGATATATGTATATGAATTAGTTTTTACTTATCTGTTGAATGTATTCCCTTATGCTCTTGAAGTTTCTAACCAAAACCTACAAAACAAAACCCTAAAAACCTAGTTTGGATTGATTTTATTTTTGAGATTGTGTTGGCTTGTTACCCTAGCCTTAGTAACAATTTCTGACACAAACATCTTTGGCGCCGTTGCCGGGGACGAAGCTGAAGCATATCTTCCCTGGGAGACTCATCATTTTTCTGGTTTAAGAGGTGGACTTAAACCAGCACTTTGAAGGCTATATTTTCACCAGGTTTGACAGAGTGGCTGCTAGAAGAATTAGAAGGTTTCAGTCATGCCTAGCTTTATACAGCCTTGATTAATTTGAGCCACTGTCACCCCTTTCTCTTTCTGAGAAGAAGAAACAAAATCTCTCTTGACAAATTGATTGGCGACTCCACTATTTCAAGATGCAGAGACCAATGTCCATGGAAGCTATTATGGCTCGAAGGTTTGCCCCTTTAAATTTTTCTGATATTCCAGGTTTTCCAAATCCAGTACCTACTATGGATGTTTGGGGAGATTGTCTGCCACGGTTTAGAGAAAGCAAAGAGGATAATCCTTCAGATCACCTCATCAAATTTCATCAATGTATGGTTCAGTTAAATATCCAGCATGAAGATGTGCTCATGAAAATGTTCATGTATTCACTTGAAAAAGATGCACGAGATTGGTATTTTTGTTTTCCCGCTGCTAGCATCTCCTCACTGAAAGAATTCCACACATGCTTTCGGAAACGTTGTAAGTATCTGTACTTAGCTGAACTCTTTTTAAAAGATTGTTGTGAGCAGGTTGATGTTTGTCATACAATTCCTGATTTAAAAAACCATGATGATGAGTACAGTCAAGAGTTCAAAACATGTCAGGAAAAAGTTGAAGTTTCAGAATTTGTTGAAGATGAGAAGGTAACATTTTTAGATACTGCTGTCAAGGAAGAATGCTATAATCATTGTGATAACCAGGTTGTTGTTTTAGGACAGTTTGAGGATTGTCCAAGTGATGATATCAGTAAAGATGGTTTGAAACATTCTCATAACAATTTCAACAACCTTAATAGCAGTTTGAATGACAACCCTTTTGAAGATAAATCTTTAGTTCAACAAACTTTTGAAAATCAGTGTTGTGTTAAAGATCAGCTTTGTATTGAAGAAAAAGATGAACCTTTAGCATCATCACTAGAAATTCTTCAGTTTACTCCTTGCTATGATGAAGAGATTAGGTTTCCAAGTCAAGAAATTTGTGATGAATTAGATCATATTCCTCTTGATATTGATACTAAATTTGATGAAGGTCAGGCTGGTCACAATTTTTCAGAAGTGGTTTTTATTCATGGTTATGATAAATCTGCTGTTCAAAATCATTATGAAGATGGTCTAATTTTTAATAAATATGATGATGAAATTGAAAAGAAAGACCCAGAAATCTGTGAGGAGTGTAATATGTTACAATCTGATCAGCAGATTCAAGTATGCATTCAATCTATTATTCTCGAACAGCAAAAGCCCATGCATGATAGTCATTTATTGGAAGACAGTGTGGAAAAGGAGGTTCAAAGTGTTGACATTATTGGTGATACTATTCAAAAATTTCCGAAGCAGATTCAGGCTGACCCTGATGTCTTTTATCGCCAATGCCTGATTGATATTCATGGAACAAAATATTCTCATGGACAGCTTGTCTTTTTCATAGAGCAGGAAGAGGTAACTTGTGGAAGTTTTTATGATCCAGTAGCAGATTATTTAGAGTCAATACCAGGTTATAAATCTGTTATTTCAGAGAAACTATTTGATGAAGGTGGGTATAAGTTGTTAAATCTCTGCTCTTCATGTTTTCCAATATTTCTGATTATATATATATTTGGAGTTGGAAACAAGTTTTGGTGGGTTGATCAAATGTTTTCTTGGTTACATTGGAAATGGGATTTCTATTTGATTCAGTAGTTGGAAGGTTCCTCAGAGAAAGAGATTTGACTTTCATTGTCTATACCGGTGTGAGTGAGATTGAATAAAGACTCCATAGCCCAATGGAAGACTGAAGGCACTAGTCTACAGGTTCTTGAAGCCTCACAGGGAGGACTTCATCCCGCAGCTGGAGCCAGATGTTAAGTCAGTAATTTTTTCTACATTTTTACTTTTTTCTCTCCAAATTTTGGTTTGTTTTTTTAGTCTACCTTAGTTAATTTTTGGTTTTCAGTTTTGGTTTTTGCCTTCTTAAGAACCTTATGAATGATTGAATAAAGTTTGAACCCAGTCCTTTCAGATTTCTTTTGATTTTGGTCATTTTTTATATTGAAAAGTGGGTCAATGAGAGTTATATATTCAAAAGGAGAATCATTAATGACTTTAGAGAGTAGCTAAACTAATGTCCTAAACCAAATAGCTGCCAAAATCTCCGACAAGTTGGCAAAAAGTTAGAAAATTGCTAAATTTTGGTTAAAAGATATTCTTGTAGCGCTACACCAAAGTTTAACACAGAGTGCGCTACAGGAATATCGTGGCATGAGTTTTTTGTAAATTCTCGATTTGATTTCAATCATCATGTAGAGTGAAAGTATCTAATCGCATTGTGTGAAGTGTTTAACACGTGTATGCAACATTTTGAACATGATGTTAATTGGTTTCTAATCACGAAGAGAAAACAAGGGCATCATTACAGGTTATGCGGGTTCAGTTGCACAGAGACCAGCCAATTCCGGGTTTAGCTGTCAATTTTCCCTTGTCACACGCATCATCACTGAGGAGTTAGTGTTTGAGGAGGAGACTCCACTGTTGAACGTTGGATTACGTTACTGTGGAGGGAGACAGCTGTTTTCTGGCGCCAGCAAAAATTTAGGGCTTTTGAATTCGTTCACCTGCAGCCAAAGAATCGTTAGGAGGACACCTGTGCTCAAAGAAGAACATCATTGACACCCCAAATTGAAGACATTAAGCCACGATAGAGGAGTAATTGACAGGTATTACGTATAACCCTTATAGCTGGAGAATTTGGGTTTCTGCTGCTGCGTGTTTTTCTGAAAAAGTTGGTTGTTGAGGAAGATGTAATAGAGCGTAAAGATGAGGAATTCACCACTGAAATAGTTACCTGAAGCCCGTTAGGAGGATTTTGCATGATGGTTTCTCTCATGACCTAATGTTTTAAAACATTAGAATATACAGAATAGGGCATCGAAAAGAATTACAGAATTATTGGTAGAACCCAGTTTTTACACAGCAGGGAGTCTGCTAGTTGGTAGAGGTCCTACACAGGAAGGTCTGTAATTTGTGCAGGTGATTTAAATATCCTTGAAATTGTTATAACCTGGAGAATTATTTGCTCAGAAAACAGCTTATAAGACATTTCTGAAACCTAAAACTAGACTGTGCCTGTTCCCTGAAAAGAAAGATATGGGAAAAAGCAGTAAAAGTGGTAAGGTTAATAGGGCTGAACCCACAGACTTGACATGGATTCAAAAACTTCCAGATTGTGCAGAGTTGTTCCAACAGGTAGGCTGGTTGAAATTCTTCAAGAAGGTAGATGGTTTTAATGCTCAAGTGTCCTGCAATTTTGCCAAAGGACTTAAGAATGAGATGATCATAATGGATCCTTTGAGATTTAAATTGACTGTAGATTTAATTTCAGAAGCCACTGAAATTAGTAATGAAGGCGAGCTCTGGTTTAAGAAGTCTCCTTTTGAGTTTGATCCTCAAAGATACTTATTGCCCAATGTTATTCCTGACTGGAACAAAGGTATTCTCATACATAATTTCAGGAGGGAATGGATTGAACCTATAAGGATTCTTCAGAGTTATGTAACTTGTGAAGGGAGGTATTCATTAGTGTTCAAATACCATCTCAGGTTCCTACAGCACATGGCAGGGGTGTCTAAAATGAGTTTGCCATTCTTTTTCTTCAAAAGCCTGCAGAAAATGTCAAGCAAAATAAAACAGCAGGATGATCATACTTCTCAATCATTGTTTCATCATGGTCTCATTAAGTTAATCATCTCTACAGTGTTGCAGCATGAGGAAAAAACTTGGGACTTCTTTTTGTTTTGGTCAGGGATTCATTCTAAAGGAGAAGACCATCAACCCAAAAGACAAACTGATAAGGGAAAAGTAATGATACAAAAATTAGGGCATTCAGTTAAACCTGCAAAGAAACATGACATTAAAGTTAAGAAGGGAACAAAGCAGGCAGCAGATGAAGGACAGAATGACAGTCAGCCTCAGAAATTTTCAGAGCACAATAAGGTCGAGTTCTCATTGTTTGATGACAAAAAGGAAGAGGAATTTCTTGAAAAGAAGTCATCTCCTATAGCAGATTTTCAAGAAGAGAAGAAAATTGATATCAAAGTGATTCCTGTAGCAAAAGTAGAAGTTCATAACCAGCCAAGAAGCCCCATCACAGTCCTCTCAGATGATGAGGGCTATATGTTAGAAGAAGAGCAGTTTATGCCTGAGATAGAGGTTAAAACTGAGATTAAAGAAAATCATGCTATAAAGGATAAGACCACAAAGCTTAAGAGCAAGATCAAAAAGCTGGAAGTGGTAGAGTTAGCATCTATCCAATATCAAGGGAAGAAACTAAAAATGATGGGAGAGGCAGCTTCTTTATGGAGACCTAAAACTAGGTCTAAAAACAAATTAAGATTAAGCATGAAAAAGCTGTTAAATCCAAAATTGAAGACTGATAAGGTGACCATCTCTGATGAAGAATCCATGGAGGAGCAATCAAAGAAAAATGAATTGCATTCAGTTAAAAGAGAGGATTTTGGGTCTGTAAATGTAACAGGTGAAGAAAGCTCTAAATCCATTGTTGAAAACAATTCTGGAAAATTGTTAACAGAAGATATTAAATCAGCACAGGTAACAGGTGTTTCAAACCCTATCATTGAAGATACTGCTGTAAAGCCATTGACAGAGGAATTAATGTTTAAGAAGTTTGACATGTTTTGGAAACCAAGTGAAGATCAGGATGCTGCAATAGAAAAACTGGTTAATTCTGACAAGGAGAATTTGAAGAAGACTGTCAAACAGTACAAGCATCAAATGAGCTACATGCAGGAAGTTAATGATGGTCTAATGATGGCAAATAGAAGATTGAGAGAAGATCTTCAAGATACTCATGACAATTTTCAGGAGTTAGTGATTGATGCAAAGGAGGCACTCAGAAGAAAAAGGGTTGCTGACAGGAATTGCTCAGAATTAGAAAAGATAGTTCAAACCTTGCAGCATGAAAATGAACACCTACACAAAAGGATAGCTGAGCTTGAGCAAAAGCACAAAAGAGTGAAGAAAAGATCCTCAAGTCCAGATGGCATCTCTTTGCTTGTGGAGGCATCGAAAGAGATCTAGAGCAGTTAGGTTCATTTAAGGCTTTTTGTTAAAGATTTGCTATTTTTAGCAAAATTGCAATTTGTAAAAATGTAAATGCTATTTTACCTAGTCTAGTCATTCGAGGGAGGATTAGTAGGAAATACCCTAACTGTTTTTGGGAGATGAAAAACTATTTAGAGAGGGAGAAAAGACATTGTAAGGGTTCGAATTTTTGGAGAGCTAGAGGAGGTCTGCAAACTGTGCTTTCATCCAGACTTGTTCACTGCTAAGTATTGCAAACTCTCATATTGCATTTTTGATGAAACTATGAATATATGACTCCTTATTCCACTTCTGATATGTGTTGGCTTCATTTTAAACTTATACAGTTTCTTGATTGACAAATTCATTTCTGGTTTTAGGTATAATTTCCAGTGGTGCTTGTCTTTTATTGTATGAACTTCATTGCAATCTTTTGTTGAATTCCTGAGATATATATGCATCTTCATGGATATATGTATATGAATTAGTTTTTACTTATCTGTTGAATGTATTCCCTTATGCTCTTGAAGTTTCTAACCAAAACCTACAAAACAAAACCCTAAAAACCTAGTTTGGATTGATTTTATTTTTGAGATTGTGTTGGCTTGTTACCCTAGCCTTAGTAACAATTTCTGACACAAACGCTTAGCATTCATCAAATCAAGGAAGACACCTATTGAAGATCATGAAGAACCAAAGGAAACCAGATTTCAAGACACTACCATGACTGAAGCAATTCCAGATGTTGATCGTGAAATTGAAGATCCACGAGAACCTGTAGATCCACCTCGTGAGAAGGACTCTCACGAGAGGAAACCTGCATGGGCTAGAGAGCTCATTCAAGATGTAGAAAGGTATGGCATTTCAGAAGAAGAACACAGAGCAAAGAAGAGGACCAGATCACATACCAGCTATGTTGCTTTACTCTGTGATATCATGAACAAAGAACCTTCCATTTATGAAGAGGCAGTGGAAAAGAAAGAATGGAAGGATGCCATGGTCAAGGAATACCAATCAATAATGAAGAATGATGTTTGGGATGTTGTCCCAAGACCTGAAGGGAAGTTTGTTGTGACTTCCAAATGGATCTACAAGATCAAGCATGATGCAGATGACAACATAGAGAAATACAAAGTGAGATTTGTAGCTCGTGGCTTCTCTCAAAAAGATGGAATAGACTATGAAGAGACTTTTGCTTCTGTAGCCAGGTACACTTCCATTAGATCAGTACTTTCCCTAGCTGTAGTGATGAAATGGAAGATACACTAGATGGATGTCAAGACAACTTTCTTGAATGGTGCAGTCGAAGAGGAAGTGTATGTGGAGCAGCCACTTGGTTTTGAGACACATGACGGGAAGTCATATATGTGCAGAACTTGGTATGGTAGGATAGACAACTTTCTATCCAGTTTGGGCTTTACCAAGAGTAAAGCGGATTCCAACCTTTACTACAAGGTTGAGGAAGGAAATCCAGTGATACTACTTTTGTATGTGGATGACCTGTTTATTATAGGTGAAGATAGAATGATTTCCGACACGCAGCGGAAGCTTGCTGCCAAGTTCAAGATGAAGAACTTGTGGATGATGCACTATTTTCTAGGCATGGAGGTGTGGCAGAGTGCAGATGGAATCTTCCTTGGACAAGGGAAGTTTGTAGTAGAGATCCTGAAGAGGTTCGGGATGATGGACTGCAAGGACATGGCCACACCTATGGAATTGAACCTGAAGCTTCTGTGTGATGCTTCATCTGATCCAGTTGATGTCACGATGTATCGTCAGATGATTGGATCCTTGATGTACCTGACGAACACGAGACCAGATATTTGCTTTTCCATGAACACATTGATCCAGTTCTTGACGGATCCCAGAGGTGTTCACCTGGTTGCTGTAAAGCATATTCTGAGGTACCTGAAGGGTATAGTTGACAATGGGCTCAATTATGATGTGAATCAAAAGTTTAACCTGCAGGGTTATGTTGATTCAAATTGGGCAGGCAGTGTTTCAGATAGGAAAAGCACACCTGGGTGCTGCTTCAGTATGGGATCAGGTGTGATCTCTTGGTTTAGCAGGAAGCAATCCTACGTAGCACTGAGTACATCCAAAGTAGAGTATGTTGCAGCATGTTCAGCTAGTTATGATGCAGTATGGCTCTGGAAGCTACTGTCTGAGTTATTTGATCTCCCGTTGGAGGCTACTGGTATCTTTTCTGACAACCAGAGTTGTGTGAAGCTATCTGAGAACCCGGTGTTCCACGACAGGTCGAAGCACATCGAGATCAAATATCACTATATCAGGGATATGGTGCAGAGAGGAGCAGTGACGCTCCTATACGTTGCGATGAATGAGCAGATTGCAGATGTACTAACGAAACCACTAGCCAGAGTGAAGTTCAAGTACTTCAGAGAGAGGCTTGGTGTTCTTCAGATCAACGACACTTCGAGGAAGAAGTGATGGACACATCTGCTGGAGCCATTCCAAGCATGGTGAGAGGAGGATCCTTCCCATGGATGTGGATGTAAGTGTTGGATGATGAGCATCAGGACGATGCTCCAGTTACTGCTTTGTATATGCATCAGTTGGATGCTCTAATCAGTTTGATCATGTATTTGTATATGCATCATGTTGCATGCTCTGATCAATTGGGTCATGTATATGTATATGCATCATGTTGGATGCTTGTTATGATCAGTTGGATCATGTATATGTATATGCATCATGTTGGATGCGGGATATGATCAGGTAGATCATGTATTTGTATATGTATCAGGTGGATACTTGTATGATCAGGTAGATAATGTATTTGTATATGTATCAGGTGGATACTTGTATGATCAGGTAGATCATGTATTTGTATATGTATCAGGTGGATACTTGTATGATCAGGTAGATCATGTATTTGTATATGTATCAAGTGGATACGTGTATGATCAGGTAGATCATGTACTTATGTATGTATCAGGTGGATGCATTATGTATATCAGATGGATGCATTTGTATGATCAGGTAGATCATGTATGATGATATGTATCAGGTAGATACTTTGTATGCATCAGATGGATATATTGTTTGATCAAGATGATCACATATGATGAGCTTCAGGATGTTGCTCCAGATGATACACATCAGGTTGATGCTATGATGATGATCAGGTTGATCATATGATGATGTACATCAGGATGATGTATGGTGAGTATCGGTTTGATACTTTGTGGCCGTGGACAAGTTGTGCAGGTAGCATAGAAAAGATCCTTTAAAATCCGGACAGGTAGAGCGGTGTGCTCGTAACAGCCTGGGATGCTCTATCGAGATCCAGACAGGTAGAGTGGTTTGCTCGTAACATCCTGGGATGCTCTGAGTAGGTTTTGCTACAGTTTCGCATAGAAAAGATCCTTTAAAATCCGGACAGGTAGAGCGGTGTGCTCGTAACATCCTGGGATGCTCTATTGAGATCCAGACAGGTAGAGCAGTTTGCTCGTAACATCCTGGGATGCTTTGAGTAGTTTTTGCGAAAGTTTCGCATAGAAAAGATCCTTTAAAATCCGTACAGGTAGAGCGGTGTGCTCATAACATCCTGGGATGCTCTATCGAAATCCAGACAGGTAGAGAAATTTGCTCGTAACATCTTGGGATGCTCTAAGTAGGTTTTGCGAAAGTTCACATAGAAAATATCCTTTAAAATCCAGACAGGTAGAGCGGTGTGCTCGTAACAGCATGGGATGCTCTATTGAGATCTAGACAGGTAGAGCGGTTTGCTCGTAACATCCTGAGATGCTCTGAGTAAGTTTTGTGAAGGTCAACATGTAAAAGATCCCGGGAGATCCGATAGGTTGAGTAGTGTACTCGTAATCAGTCCTGGGATGCTCTTTCGAGGTTTTGTTGAGGCACGTAATCAGTCATGAGGATTCCATAGTATGGCCAGTGATGATGAAGACCTATAGGTGGTGGGCCTACATCCAGTATGAAAAAGGACTGGATCTATAGAACTTCCTATGACGAGTAGATTGGAGATTGATTGAGATAGTAGTGATGATGACGATGATTCGAGGACGATGATTTGCTGATGATGATCTAGAGAAGAAGACTTGTGCTAGCAGATCTATGTCTAGAAATACCTTCCTTCTTAAGAGGGAGTGTTGATGTATATGTAACTTTGAAATGTATTTCATCTATGTATTTCATTGTACTCCTATATGGATGTATTATTCCTCTATACGGAAGTGTCATCATTTGTATTGACAAGTGTCGCAAGTGTCGTAACTTTCCTATGGGTTATTAGACCACCATGTGTGGGGTCGACCCTGATTAAGTTAACCTGGGGTTATTAGGATGAGTTAGAAAAGTCATCCCCATAGGTTTATTAGGATGCTCATAACAAGTATAAATAGAGAGCGGGATCTCTCTATTTTATCACTTCTTCATTACTCACTTATCCATCACTCGGAAAGTGGCGCACATGTGAGGAGGAGGATCAGCTATTAGAGGAGTCTATCTCTGTGTACTTGGGTTGTACTGTGGTTGTGCTATTGCTCTATCTTTCTCTGAGGAAGTTGTGGGGTTTTTCACCTTAGGGTTTTCCCCACGGAAACTCTGTGTGTCTATTGTCTCTTATGATTGCATCTTGTGATGATTGATATGCTTTATATGATTGATATGCATTGATAGACTGTACATGTTATTCTCTCAGTAAAGATACTTGAGTATTTTGAATTAATGCTCGAAAATTAACACACTAAGGGACACCAATCTCATGCATTCAACTGACTTCCACCCCAAAACCGATGGACAAACAAAAGTGGTGAGAGTATTCCATATATTAAACATAGCTACAACAAATCCCTTCACCACTCTACTGAACATAGCTCTTTCCAAATGTGCTTCAGGTTCCAACCATCGGCCCTAATTAATGCAGCTCTAACCATTTCCTCAACACATGAGGAATACTACCATGCTCCCACTAAGGTGAAAAAGGCTACTCGATTTGTTGAATTAATTTAGCACATTCGTCAGCAATTCCATGACATTATGGAGAAAGCCAATGCCAAGTACAAGCAGTGGCATGACCAACATCGAGTTACACATAAATTTAAATTGGGTGATAAGGTTTGGTTTCATTTTCAAAAGGAGTGGCTCATGGGACCTCATCAAAAATATTCATCCACTTCCATATGTGCCATACACCATCACCAAGGTAGTTAGTGAGAATGCCTTTGAATTAAGCATTCCTCCTTTATTGTCCTCCACCTAGTAATTAATGTGGATCTCGTTTTCCCATATTTCCCACTGTTGTTAGATACCTTAGAAGTAGCATAGAATTTGGCACCATCATAGCTAAACCTTGACTATTTGGATTAGTCTATATTTGATCAGATCATGGATATGCGGGTGAAGGGAACTCACCAACAACACATTTAACTCTACTGAGTCGTCAAAGCAAGGAAACTTCTCCATCAAGGCAAGTGGCTCACCGGGATTCAAATTCGAAAAAAAATTCCCCATATGATGTGGTAACTTAATGAAATGGATACCATTTATTCGTAAGGTGAGAGGACTGATGTATATGTATATCAATGGCCACCCACCTATTCCACTGGCTCAAAATAGTTTTTCTAGTTTGGCATGTTTTATGGATTTTCGTGTCCAAACTTTTGAGGCCATTGTGAGGCCCTAAACAATGTTTTTTAGTGATTCCATGGTCCAATCATAGATGAAGGTTCGACGAGATAGGAAAAAATTGTACTTCTTGGCTTGACCTTTCCAATGGGATACCGGGCACCCTAATGGAGATCATATGCAAAAGTGATGCCCCCGAGAAGTTGACACCTCAACTAACCACCTCGAGGCCTGCAAACCTTTTTACAGTTCATCTCCTAGGGTTATGTTTTTGGATGTTATGGTTTTTTCCTTCATTCTTATGATAAAAAGGCCACTCATACTCCTTTTGTAATCATCTTGTGACGAATGAGCGTAGATTCCACATCTCTTCTCAGAGATAAAGGTACCACCATTCTAGCTGCTTTTTTAACAGTTTATTATGTTTCATTCAATTAATAGAATTTGAGTTTGATATATCACTATGTTCCTTGCAATATATATATGTGTGTGTGTGTGTGTTTTCCTTGCAATATATCTATGTATGTGGTGCTATATATACTTTTTCATTTCGTTTCTCAAATAAATACGGATCATAATGAATGATAAAGTGTCTAGGAATCAAGGATGTTGTTCTCGGAGTGTGATAGAATTTTATCCAAAGGTGACCAAGAATTCACCGTCTTGTTCTCCTTATCCTCTTCTCTACTATGAGCATCAAACTTTGTAATCCTCAAATTTTGTATATCGTTAATCATAATTTCTCCATTCCTATGCTTAAAAAAACATGTATAACTTTGTTCAAGTCGTTTGTAAGTGCTTCACTCTTGCACTTTCTATCACCATGGACAATAAATCAGACACATTTAATGTAGTTGTTGGGTCTTAGTATGTGTGAACACAAATATGATAACGTTTCTCACAATTATGGTCATTAATGAGTTAGTTGAGTGGTTTAATGTATTAATGGAAGAATAGTAGGTTAAAATTGTGAAAAGGGTTTCTTATGTAAGTGGGGAGGATGAAGCATTTATTTCCAACCTCCATTGGGCATTGTATAAATAGGGTTTCGGTGGGTCCTTAATCATATATGGTATTTTATACTATCCTATAAAACCCCTCCCTGTTTCAAGGAGTTATAAGTGCATGAGGGAGACAAAGGAATGAATGAGTCTATCTCCCTTGCTTACCATGGTTAAGGGATGGATATGATTAATAATAAGCATAAATCATTGTTGTTCCATTTCTGGTGTTAATTAGTGTTTGTTCATTGTTACGGAATTGGTAGTTAGTTGGTTTCTTATTGTAGGACTAATAATTTATGGGATGTTTTCAAGGTTTTGAGATTATAATAAAGTTTGGGATGCAAAGGTGCCAACATTTTTCATGAGTGAGTAATAGTGATCAAACATATTCCCTTCCTTGGTAGGGTGGTAGAAACGTCAAGGGAGAAGGATTGTTATCTTAACCTAGAGTCAAGTAGTCATTTTTGCCTCTTCCAAGTTGATGGCTACATTCTTGTGGATAATTGAATGGTTTCTTCATTCCATAATGTAGATTTATTGTTTGGTGTTGGTAATGTTTTTTCTAGATATATGGTAAGAAGAAAATACATTCATTAGCCAACAATCATAAAATTTGGGTTGCGTATTACAAATTACATTCTTTCAAAATAGCAATCTAAGCCTCTTGAAAGTGCATGCACCTGCTATATCCTTTTAGTGTAATATTGGTGGTTGATTGACACAAGTTTGATCCAATGGAAGATTCAATATTGGGACTAGAGACATAATTGTGTTCTTACCATGAGTGGGTTATTTTTCTTGCAACATGAGATCACTTCATACATAACCGATACATTCCAATTGTATCCATTGGGACTATTCTTTGGCACTACATGTTATAAATATGTTTGGAAAGGTGTGGGTGGAGTAGTAGCGGTGAGTTATAGATTGACATTCTATATGCAGGCTGAGTGTTATTAGATTAGAAGGTCATGTTTGGAATGGAATCTAGGTTATCATTAGTAACCACTGCTGGAAAAGGATCCTTGTTCACCTTTTCCTTATTTTTACATTTCTTCCTTGCTCGCCTCTTTTCCAATTCACTAAACATATTAGCTGATGGTTGATCCTCCTTGATAATTTCCTCTAGTATATGTGAGCTACCAAAAAATTGATTGAAGTTACACTGTCCAAGTCTAACTATATCATGTTGAAGGGTGCTCACCATTATCTCAAGTCTTCTGAACTTGCCTCCAATCAAACTCTTACCTAGAACATTTTTGCACTACCTGTTCCCAATACTTGATTTGTCTTCACTCGAATATTGAGCAATCACCTCAACTACCCTCTTTGTCATATTGTTGCAAGGTTCCAATATGCTTCTCATATAAACAACTTCATTCTTCACACCAAGTTATCTCTACCCTAACTCTTCTCTTGTTTCCATTATGCGATGTTGTCAGGTCTACCAGTTGAGGAACCCACGACTTATGTCAACCTTATACCTCACATCTATGCAATTGTCCCCAACTTCTTCCTAGTCATCATCGACATGCAACAATTCAGGGTCTTATCCAAGACCAACAAATATTTCTTGTGGGGCATGTGCATGGATTTATCCATTCTTAGAAAATCATTTCCAATGATGATCTTATGATCACCCCTAGGAACCACCATCAAATCCAAAGTGTCAAACCAACCCCCAACCTTCAATGGATTTGAATGAACTACTGTTGCCACTACCTATGTCGATGAGTGCACTACCTTATACAAGGATTTGCTACCTTCGGCCTCCCAATAAAGTCCCTTCACAATTTGTTCGTTAATAAGGTTGTGCCTTGAACCGATGTCCACCAATGGAAACACTTTCAACCCGTTGATTGTTTTTTTTGTACTAGGGGAAACAACAACTAGTATGGGAATGGTACTGGAGTGACACAGGGTCCAGGGATCCAATCCCTCTACCACTATACCCCTAGGTGCATCCACAGAGCTCAAACCATGGCGCACTAGTAAGTTTGGGGGGATTTGAACCTAAGGCCTTCTATTTACAACCATTTACAACTTTTCAACCTTACCACTTGCTCTGGACCCCCATAGGCTTCCACTCATTGATTGTTACATTCACAAAGAAAATTTCATTTACCTCTTTGCATTGCAACCCTTGTATCATGAACTTGCCCAAACATTTTGTTACGACATTCAAAACCTATGCATGTGCATCTGAAGCATGGATAATTTTAGGGGCTAAATTTAGCCCATGGGATAAATTAAAGGGGTTACAAAAATTTAGTGGGCTATTTTCATATATGGAAATGTTTTTTCCAGCTAAAATATATTTGCCCAATATTTATTAGAAACAAATAAATCCAAAATGAATAGCCTCTCATATATTAATGAGGAAAATGAAAAACAATATTTTCTCCCTAGCAAAATCTCCCTCCAATCTATCTTTCATCCTTAATTTCTAGAGAAATTCCAGTGAAATCATTCATGTGCCCCCAATTTTCAGTAATGGAGACTTTGAGGGGTTATTTAGCCCTCCTTTTCCCCTATAACTCAAGCGGATGGATGCATTCACCTAGATTTTCAGTCAATTTCATTTTGATACCTTCTTTGAACCCTCAATTTCCAGTATTGGAGGGGAAATCAGGGGCGATTTTGTCCTATATAAAGGTTGAAGTGATTCATGGTTCACCCACATCAGATTACACTTGCAGGGTGAAGGTTTTGGTTTATGAGATTCCATTCTTCATTCTTAGTTTTCTCAACATTTTAATCTTAGTGCAACATCTCCATTGTGAAAAGATCAGGTCTTGAAGGGGCACGATGCACATGCAATTTATCATGAATATATATCTGCATCATGTTTTTTATCCAATAATTAATGCAGTATGCTTTTTATCATGCTTTTTATGTTTTTTATCCCTACAATAGATTATTCTGCTGTAAATTTTCCTTTTATCTTGCTTTTTATCATGGATGTTTTTTAAGACCTATTGAATTCTAGGGCACTCTTGATTCTTGGCACTCATTCAGTGTTATTAGGGTTTTAATCTATCCTAGGAGTATTGGTTTCGTGAAAGCATTATAAACCTTGAAATATATGATTTATTTTATGCATTATCATGTTTAAACCATCGAATGACATTTATACATTGTTAGTGGCTGCTACTCTTGATCGAGAGGTGCCACATAGTTTTTATGTATTCGAACTAAATTTGACCCAGTTAATTAAAATGTGCTTTTATTAGGATCTTGCTCTGCAATTATTATTGGATCTAAAGTGTTCATGAGAGTGTGTATGTTCATATTTTTTGTTTGTTATTGTTGATGTTTGAGATGGTTTTAATATAAATGAATGTACACTGATTATGATGCTGGGGATACAGTGGAATGGTCATTATTTTGGCACTGTCTTCCTATAGACTTGTCCAAAGCATTCTGGTAGATTCTTTTATTTGTATTGAGAATTTCATGATTGGTATATTTTTTTATTCCTATTCCCAAGTTCATCAATTTTATCTATAACCTAAATTTGTTGGGTTCGATATTTGTTTTATGATATTTTGTTTTTTGTAAGGGTCATTTAGAAGTAAAATGTTTTTTGGTGATTTTTTGGTGTAATTGATGTGATCATCTAGAAATGGATCTAGCTATGTATGATGAATATATGAATTAGTTGGAACATGATACTTCATTTCCATCATGATTATATATAATATGTACAGGGCATGTTTGACCTGAGATGTGGACATTCTGCTATTTGATATCTTTTCTTTTGCAATCAATGAGGGTGCTAAAATAGTTTTACCACATTTTGCATGCTTTTGAAAATTTCAAGGACGTGGATACAAACATCACCTCAGTTTATCTAAGAAAAAGTAGTCTTTAATAGAGTAGTTCTAATTATATGTGTGATGATGCATTAATGTGCTTTCTATCCATGCTAGTGTATATTCTTATTTCTAATAACCATAGAAAGTTTCTAAATAACTCTAAAAATTCTAAATCAAATGACATAATTTAGATTTTGATTGTCAACAAAAGAAAGGAAAAAGCGGTATTTGTATCTACAAATAGATTAGCAGGTTATTTGTTTCTTAGAGGGTAGCTTAAAAAGAGAGATTTGGAAAATAATCTAATTGGGAATTGATACACGATTGTACGTTGTGGGTCTCGATAAGATTCCACGTTGTAATAATAGTTCATGGGTTCTATAATCACTACATAGTGTAAAGTGTCTGACTCTATCAGTTTGTCGTTTAGTCAAGATTTGGGTCACCGCATGTTCGTTGGACCATTAAGGGACATGATAACAAGTGGAGTCCCCACTTACCCCTAATCTAGTTAGTGCAGTTGTGTTTCACCGACACCTTCAGTTGTGAGTCACTGAATACTGTTGTGAAATGTATAAATAAATCCCTCCTCCACCCATTCATGTATTTGTTCATTCGAGAGTCTAAGAGTTGAGTGAGTCTAGATTTGAGCTCTACTATATGCTCTTCTGTTGCATTACCTTAGTAATCTATAAAATCAGAAGTTGAATATTCCTGGCAAAAGATTCACCAAGATGTTAGAAGGTTTTAAATTTTGATGAAAGATTCGCCAAGTTTTGACAGTATTTTATATAGTGAAATATTCGCCAAGATTTTACAATATCTTATAATTTAGTGAAAGATTCACCAATATTTTACAAGATTCTATAATAGAATGAAATATTAGTAAAAAAATTATATATACACATTATATTATTAATAAAATAACCTTCAAATTTCCCTATATTTCAAGGAGATTCGCCCATTTATTATATATGTAAATTTTGGGGGGGTTCTTAAAATTATCCCCGATCTGAAGGTTGTTTCCCTTGATCTTCCGTCAAGGCTACCGATCTCTCCCTCAAAGGGAAATCTTCTGTATGGTTTTGTTTGTGAGTGAAACACAAATTCCTATTGGCCATATACTTAGGCAATTCTTGTCCATCCCATTATGTGATGACTTCATCATCTTTGGAATCCTCCACTTCTTAAATAGATCTCATTTCCAGTTGCAAATTAACCCTTTCCCAATATGGCAATGCATGCAACCTGTTCAACATGATGTCTACCCACATGTGGACCTACATATGGATTTCCTAGAGGGCTTGAGTTAGATCATGTACCTCCTATTGCCACTGATACAAGTTTCTCCTTTATGACATACACTTTGTCTTCTCATGCTCTTCAAGAGCACCTTCCAAGATATTGCATCGGCACTCCCAAAGAAACTTTTGTCGAAACCCTTTACCATTTCCCTTATGTTGCACTAATTCCTGCCCTTGAACTACGTCTTGGTGCTTTACTTGCTAAGCAACTAGTTCAAGAATGAATTATATGCAAAATGAAACTCAACAAATTAAGGACTCACCAATTTGCTTAGTTTTGTGTGGAATGCTCTACCCATATACCCTTTCCAAATAATCCCTGATTGCACGAAACTAATGCAACCTGAACAGTGCTTTATTGATTCTGGGTGGACTAGGATAATTTGGTTTCCTGCTACCTTAGTTTTTGAACTTTCCTCTACCATATGCGTTCGATAACTTATTTGTTAGGTTTGTTGACAAAACTTGCTATTCTACTGAACCGCTGTAAGAGCTGTCAAATCTTCCCAGATTTCCCAAGGCTATCTCATATGACTAGTCTCAAAACACACTATCATAACCCAACCTTCAACTTCACAAGCTTACTGTTACACCGAAAATGATTCTTGGTTAAAATTCCACAACCCTTACACCCAACCTAGTGAACAGTGACTCAAATTGTGCTCCAATACTAGCTATCACAACCCTAGGGAACACACCCTCCTGATGCCCAAAATTTTCTTTTAAGTACCTAGCCATTATGTAGCACCACTTGTAGTACAGCATGGGGACTTAGCGGTTTACACTTACTCAGCATTGGACTACACCTCTTCACCTAAGGCATGCCCATACCTTCACCTTAGGCTACTTGTCGCCTATACTTGATGTGCCCAATGACCTTTCGCAACCCTTAGACTTATACTTATGATGTGTGTTGTTTAACTTATGTGTTCTACTTAGCCAATAAACCATGAACATAAAGAAAGCAAACCATGTGTTTGGTTCCCATACTGAGCATCGACAAGCCTTTTATTACTGAAATGTATAATATGATACAATTGGGAATTATAAGGGTGGGTTTGGCGCATCACTGTTCTCACCCTTTTACAATCAATAGTTAAGCCTAGGTAGACCTTCTAACTCGTCACCTTGGTTGTAGACGAATCCTTTCTGTTGACAACCTTCCCTACTGCCGATGAAATCTACTTGTCGATGGACTTTCCTATTGCCAAGGATAGACTTGTGCCCACTTGTGATCACTGGTGTATAGTTGTTTTCCCCTCTCGATGTTTCTTACCACCGTGCTCAGGCAAGTCAATCCACGACCCTTTTATCTTCAAGGTAAAGTGGGAGTGCCATGCAACGACTTACCTGTCAAATCCCTTCATATACAAGGTGGTCCCACGGTCATTTATGCTTTACCCGATGTGCCTTGGCAAGTGTCGATCGAGTAAACTTCAACGCACTCCTTGTACTCATGATGCCCCCAATTGCACTTTTATTGAAGCCTTGCAGACACATGCCCAATTCATCATATATTTTACCACAACTGCCTTGCATGCTATCGAAAGCACCCACTATATTGGTCCATGCCTCAATCGCGCATAGGTGCGCTGGTTACCAATGTGCCCAAGCCCATTGATCACTAAGCTAGTGGGGGTTCATCACCTACCCCACAGAATGGGCATTACACCTATAGATAAGAGGAAGCTGGATGACCAACTAAACTACACGCAAGACCCAAATTACTTTATTTTATAGCCATGAAATATTTTAAAAATTATTTAGGTGATCTCATTGGGTTACTATATGATGTTTCTTAAGAAATTTATTGCATTGTGATTCTTATGTCCATTTTATGCACTGTATTATGTTTTTTATAATATCTTTTTCCTTTCGGTAATATCTCAATGCTCCTTATCAATGTAAACATTATAGAACATGTTTTTTTCTTGGTGGGGCTCAATGCTCATGAAAAACAAAGGCCAGTTGGTTGAATAATCTACATGAAAACACTGCCATGTTTCACTTTCATATGGGGACATTTGTATGTGGACTCCTTCCCTAATTCCAACATTTTCAATACCTAAATCCCACTTTTGACATCTAGGCTACGTTGGTGAACAATCCATTTCGTAATGATTACGAAATGATTACGAAAAAGGGACTATAGTGGGAAAGTAGGATATGCACCACACAAATGAGAGTGTAAACGAATTCATCTCTACGTGTCAAATCCCCAAAATGTACGTCCAACCTCTCCGGTGTCTCCTTATTCTCTATCAAGCAACATTCATTTGTCATGGAATATGAAATTTACACTATGACCCCACAATTGAATAAAATAAAAAGAAAAACTAAAAAATAATCAAAATGGGTCCCAATAGTGTTGGCTGAGCTGTACATTCTATTTCCACGTATATAATACTCCCCCAAATATTGTACGGAACCCTTAACCCTTAAGTGACTATCCCTTTCGTTCCATATAATAATAATAATAACATTTTATGTCAGGCCAACCGGTCGCGGTGTGCATCGATTTCGACATAATTTCTAACCGTCACAACCAACGACTTAATAGAAATTTTATCACCACAACGGCGTCCTCCTAGTTATATATCTACACGTGGATTACCTCCCCTCTCTCGTTAACCATTATTTTGTGGGATTGCCCTTATTCTAATTTTAGAGGAAGTGAAGAGCAAGGTCCCTACTCTCTTAGTGACATCAAAATTTTGATGAAGAAATTCAATTTCTTTATAATTACTCTCTAAGGTTCTTTGGGGCAATGAGTGTATTGGTCCTTTAAATGTTTCCTCGCTATCTTAACACCATCAAAATTTTGATGAAGAAATTCAAGATTCTTTGAGGGCGATTATTATTGTATTGGTAATTTAATTGTTGCATTTAAATTATTAATTTCTACTTGTCATATAAATAATCTGTGAGCATATGAGAAGGTTGTGACTTGTTGATGTATTGATCATGTTAGACCTAGTTGGATGTGAAAGATTCTCTCCAACTAGTTTTGCTCCTAAGTTAGCGTGGTTTAGATATTATGTCAACAAGTTCTTAGTTTGACAAAATAATGTGTCTATCTTGAAAGACTCTTCATGCATTCATATGTATACGGTTACATTTTGGAAACAAATAAATATTTAATGATGAACAAAGAAATGTTGGGAAACAAGTAGTTGATGTGGTCCATGGGTTCACTCTTATGGTTGTGGGAAGTTTGAGGTGATCTTTGGGCATGTGAATGATTGGGCCTCTCATAATTTTGGATACCATTAACATAATTCTAGAGTTGCAAAAGATTTCTACAGCTCGTTTATTGTTTGTTTCAATAGCAAGACTTCTAGTCAATCTTGTGGGGTTGGCCTTTTTCCATGAAGTGCATCGTTAAGCCAATAGGGGGTTGTTCCCATTCTCATTCTTGTGAAATTCATAGACACAACCGCACATGCACAATTAGTTCCATCCTTTTAGTCACATGGATCAAGAAAACTTAAATGTGGAGATAGTTGAATCGTGTAAATCATTTCCATGACAAGCATTATCATAGTAGTTGTGTTCATGGCGATGATCATAATCATCATGGGGAGAATTTTTTTCATAAAATGTCACACAATCATAGTTGTAATAGCCATAGTCACAGTCCCAAAGGTGCATAATCGAACCACGAGGAACATCAACTAATTGTAGCATCACATGAACATGGTAAGAATAACCATTGATGTGGGTGAGGGTAGGTATAAACAATGCGTAGATGATATAGATAAAAAAGTTGGTGCTCTATAGAGGTTAAATGAGATGGCCATATCCAAATGATGTGTGGTGATGAATTTGGAAAAAACTTTATTCTCACTAAATATGCAAAACACCTTACCATCCTTGATAAACTGAAAAAATGGTTAGTTGTTTTCAAAGGTAGTATATAACTATTGATGACAATTTATTTGATGAACCATGTTTGGAAAACTACTATAATGGTTTGTGTTGTATGAAGTGAGAGTCCTCGATATCCATTTGTTGGAAATAAAAATTCCATATTAGATTTTGAATTTCTATAATGACTTGGAAAAAAATTTCAATCCTTTAATCAACTTTACTTGCACAAATTCATCTTAACCTTGGATCTCTTTCTTGCTAAGATCTACCGAGAAAGTGTAGAGTGTCTATCTCAAAATTCTCATACCTAACTCCTCAATTCTTTGGATAGGGTTAAGATCAATTTGTGTATCCCAAGGGGATAACTCAACGAGTTGTAGCCATTTTTTATGGTCATTTCACTATATATGTGCCAACACATTCTCGGTTCAAATCCCCCTGGGTGATGCACACAAATTTATGTGGATATGTTTACTAAAAATGCAATCCATGAATATGGGGAAGTGTCCCTTGAATTTCCTCACAAGGTTTCCTTTAGAAAGGAAAAGATCAACTTGTGATATCAAAGTAGTCAAATAATGTATTTTGAAGGTTAGAAAGAAGTATGTTCTAAACTATGAAATATTGTCCATCAACAACAATGTAGATATTCTATAAGTAATCCCAAGATACTCTGCAAGTTGTCAACAATGGCCTTCATTGTCCCTAAAATCACATAAATCAACCAGTAATCAAGCATGAAGTATAAACTACATATCCATCATCATTGCACTTGAATAAAGGTAAGTTTATATAGACTATTCAGGTGTGGATAAGTTATAAAAAGTGGTTCCACAACCGATTTTAGCATGCTTTTGATTGATTGAAACAATCACAAACATATTCCCAAGTAGCTAAATTGATCAAAAACAAGTCGAACAATCATGTACTAACAATATACCAACAACCCTACAATTAATCATATACTATGCATATCTTTTTTAATGTATTATGGAAAAACATTTCAATCATTCCTAGCAATTATTGAACATAAGTGAATGAAAATGTTAAATAGATTTTGGGGTACCTAAGTTGCTCAAATATTTTACTGAAGTTGTTGGTGTCCCAACCATCTTTACAACCTAATAAGATTAATATCCACTTGACAAGTTACATAGAGCCTGCAAAGAAACATAAAGATTACTAGAAAAATAGACAACAATATCTCATAGAACTATTCTAACATTTAATTCTACATAGAGTCATTGAATTGTTCTAATAAAACTACATAGAGTCACTGAACTATTCTAATATTTAAAACTACATAAAGTCATTTCACGAATAATGAATTTTCACTGACCATAATTCACACATCACAAAAAATACAGTAATTTCTAAAAAATATCAGATTAACAACCAACATGAAATATGCAATAATTTCACTTTGCATGAACATTATTTAGCTGCAAAAAACCGTTTGATTTTCATGTGATGTTTAACTAATCTATGCTTCTAATTGCATGTATAACATTTTGAGATACATCACTCTTTTCCCTGATCAAAGCTCATATATATAGTGATAGTATGAAATAAAACAAAGCATAATGATAACAAGCCTTTTCAACAAACATTTTTTCATTACGTAATAGTTGTAGAACTCAAATAGACAATAATGAATAATTTGTTGACTCATGTGTAATGTCTCAATACATAGTGAAGGTGGGATACGTACATTGAGTATGTTACATAACTCTTGAATGACTAATCTCCTAGTGACTTACTTTATTTAAAAGAAAACTCAGTCGCTTATTATGAATTGATCACATACCAAAAGTATATTTCATAAATTCCAAGTACATGAGGCTATATCATAATTATGCCATTATATCTAAATTCTAATATTGTATGAATAACCACCATACAGATATCCATAAAAGAGTAGATATTCCAAGCTATTCATATTTAGAATGGTGATAGCTACAACTTTCAAACAGGAAATGCAGGAAGCCAAACCTAGTGTGATATCTAATGCCATATTAAAATAACCTTATTTATCTATATCAAAAGGTTTCTGCAAACTTACTTTGATTGGTGCAAACCTACAGCTGCTAAGTTTGCATTAAACTTTATTCAATCATCACTTGATGCAACTACAACCTTGAGACCCTCATTTTTGCACCGCAAGTAATCTTCCTAGGCTCTTTTGGCATTGAATAAAAGACAAGAAGTTCCTTACTGAAACACAAGCATTTTAGCTTTGAATGGAATTAATGAAATCTATAGATAATAAAAATTCCCAGTAGACATTCTGGTTCAGTGAATCCTAATTATTCAATATTGAAAAACATACCTGCAGAATCAACTCCAAAGACCCTAGGTATCCCAATCCAAAATTTATCCTAGCATACTGCAATGAACACATTATGTTACCCTACAACTAGTTGAAAATGGGGAAAAAAAGCAGTCCACAAATGGGTGGTCATTTTTTCTCGTTCGAGTTTCATAAAAAATTTACTAGAGAATGATCGTGGTACCTTTGTGAGGTAAATTTCAAAAAAGTGATTCTTTGCTGCCACTGGATCAAAGTCTTTTACACTCATTACTCTGGAAAATCCTCCCAAAAAATTTGCTTCCCCTGTTAAGTTCATTGACAAAACCAAAATAATGTTTAGTTTTAACTTTGTAAGTTGTAGGATTATTTCAAAAACATTCCAAACCTGCAAGAGATAAGAACCAATATGTATATAAGGCTTAATTTAATCAAGGATATAAAAGTATAGTTCATTAGATATTATATGCAATAGAATACAAAAAAATAATAGAGTCATTGAAACTTAAAATCTCTTCTTGTGTGAATTCAAACTATAGAGACAAACGTCAGTTGTAGATAAAATCTTTGTTGCTTGACAATTGCAATAATCCTTGATTGAAGTGAATTTCCATATTAATTTACTTCCATGTCAAAATAAAGCAGGCATACATGTTGACATGGAGTATCTAAATGTATGTATGATCGTGAGAGAATCAGAAGATTGTAGCAAGGGTTTCTTCCAAGCTGAGATACAAGTGGTCAAATTTTGAAACATATCAATTTTGGTGAAGTGATGGACTCAGGGGTGCGTTGAAGGGGTGAATACAGTATTTATGTGTTGAAGTCACATTGGAAATGTGTGGGTGTTGATACAACGACTATCAATAGGGGTTCACTACACACTGTCGCCAACAAACACCAACCCAAACTCCCTTATGCACTGGCCCAGAAGGGTGTTGACCCTCCCGGCAACACTCGCAGAGCGAATGAAGTCTCACCCGAGATGCACAAGGGGGCTACAGGAACCAAGTTTTTGCAGTGGAGTTGAGGACATGCATCCAACACACATTACCTTTGTAAAAACCGAAGATTATATCTTCCACAGTAAACTATTCATCATTCGCACATCATACCATTCGCAGGTTCAACAGATAATAAACATTCGCAACAACATATTTAACCTACTTATTCGTATCAACAATAATCATTCAACCCACAGAGTATTAAACATATTGCAACATTCACATTCATCATCGCACAGAGACAGAGATAGAAATGGAACCATACTCGCACATATTCATGCATTCATTAAAAGCTGCAGAATGAACTTCGCAGAAACAGTCAATACACCATGTCGCGGATACAAAACATATCAAAAGATAGATCAACTTCTTATTACTTGCTTCTATCATTCATCAATCGACAAGTCTCTTATGCTTACAATCATCTCCCTATTTATACAAAACTACATGGTTACAAAACGGTCCACATGACCCTTATCTAACTAATTAACTAATTAACATCTCGGGTGAAACCTCATCTCTGTTCCTTCCGAGTGTCTTCATTTCTTCCCTCGCTGGATTTTTGTGCACAGTCGTCAATCTAGCTCTTAGCGCACCTGGAGTGCTTCCGCTCGAAATGAAGTGCACCATTGCAACTATCTCACTACTCTTTTCCACAGCTTCCTTGGGCTTCCCCACTGAACTTCCTTACTCTCTACATCAAACCAACAAACTTGCATCATACAACTTACTACTTCCCTTCTATGAACTTCCTATCATGCATTCTTTACTCCCGATGCCAGTATTTATGCTTTCTTCTTAGTACTGGCTCATCATTTTCAAATCTTGTCCACAACCAACCGAATCCATCATCATACCCTTCCGCTGCCTTTTTGGGATGCCAATCCGTAGTGATCCTAATCGGATGGGACTCCCGCGTGCCGGTCATGCGAAGCATCGACGAGCGACCTAGCTGGCCATGCTTCCCACATTTTGTCATTATTGATTTTTTTTCCATCGTGTTTCTCAACCATTATGTGCCTAATCATGGCAATAGGGTTTTAACCGATTCCTATTTACCAGCTTAGGAAACAACGTGCCATCTAAGCTCTTCAGATGCACCGCACCTCCGCCACTAACAAAATCAATAACATATGGACCTAACCAATGCATCTACAACTTACCTAGATGCTTCGCAAACTTACTGTCATATAGCAGAACCGTATCCCCACGCTGAAAGTGCTTTTGTTTAATATGGCGATCATGCCAAGCCTTATATCGATCCTTTTCCACCTTTTGATGAAATCCTGCGATGAACCTATCCTCATCAAGCTATACCAATTGGGCCAATCGTTCCTCCAGGGTTCCATCATCGCTCATGCCGGTGACAACTGCAATCCGCAGATTGGGGACAATGTATTCCATCGGCATTATGGCTTCCTCCCGTAGATGAGTTTGAATGGTGTCTGGCCAGTCAGACGTTTGCAAGTTGTGCGATATGCCCATAGTATCGCAGGGATATTCAAATCCCAATCATCTCGATTCATGTTGCATACTTTCATGAGCACATGCTCTAGTATTTTGTTAAATGCTTCCACTGTTCCATTTGCTTGCGGATGGTAAGGGGTGCTCTTTCTGTGTTGTATCTAAAATTCCTCTGTCATTGCGGCTATTGTCTAATTAACAAAGTGGGTCCCTTGGTCACTCATCAGTATTTTGGGGCACCCAAACCTGGTGACTACATTGTCGAAGAGGAATCTGGATGCCATCGCAGCAGAGCAATCCCTCATCGGCACTACTTCTGCCCATCGCGTTAAGTATTCTATTGCTGTGATTATGTAGTGTGACCCTGTTCTTTTTCCTGGTGGCTTGATGGGTCCCACAAATTCAACAACCCATTTATCGAAATCCTGCAACGTCAATTAAGGTACTAGTGACATTTAGTCCCTTCTCGATTGCTTCCCATTCCATTGACATGCGTTGCAACTTTTAGCATAGTCTGCAGCATCCCCATGCATTGTCGGCCACCATAGTCCTACTTGCAAAATATTTATCGCAGTCGCGTGTCCTCTATAGTGAGCCCCAGCAACCTGTCATGAGCTTCCACAAGAATTCGCTCCTGTTCATGCGGAAGGACATATCGTCGCAGTATCTCATCTAGACCCATATTAAACAACTGTCCTGTAATCAACTGAAAGTCTACAGGCTTTATGACTAGCTGCTTCTTTTGGTTGGTCGTGAAGCCTGTCGGTGCCTCCCCAGTTGCCAAAAAATGAATGACTTGTTCATAGTGGTCATCGACCATGCCAACCCTGAATAGCTCAGCATCTGGAAATCCTTCGTCAATGCTCCTTGGCTCTCCCCCTAACTCAATTCATGATAAGTGATCTGGTCCTGCATTCAGTCATTCTGGCTTGACAATTATTTCAAAATAAAATTCCTGGAATAGCAGCAACCAATGACAGATCTTCCCCCCCAACGCAGGCTTGTTCAACAGGTATTTTAATGCTCAGTGATCAGTGAACATATTAAAGTGGCCCCCGAGTAGGTAGTGTCAAAATTTCTATAGGGCGTACACCATTAGAAACCCTTCCCACTCTATGGTGGTATAATTCTTCTCTGCAGTAGAAAGCTTCCTACTTGCAAAGGCTATCGGGTGGTCAATGTCGCCTTCTCCTGGCTGGGCCAAGATAAATCCTAATGCAACTGATGACGCATCGATGTAGACATGGAACTCCTTCGTCCAATCCGGAAATGCCAAGATAGGTGCGGCAACCATCTTTGCTTTTAATATGTCCAAACTCTTTTGGCACTCATCATTCCACTCAAACTTGGCATCTTTCTTCAATCACTTCTCCATGGGTGCTGTGATTGCTACATATCCTCTAATAAACTTTCGGTAGTTAGCCTATGTGGCCTAGCGTGGCTCTCAATTTTTTGACTCTCGTTGGTGGTGGGAGATCGACAATAATGACAATCTTTGTCAGGTCTACCAGCATATCGTCCCTACAGACAATGTGCCCTGATAAAATCCTGAACGGAGCACAAAAGATACACTTTTTCAAGTTCAAGGAGATCTGGTACTGTCGACGGCGTTCCAACAGTCCACTGAAGTTCTAATGGTTGCTCCATCGGTACTGTTTCAAATATCTTCTCGCGGATCACCTGTAACACACTATGGATGAATGGATTCTCATTTGAGAAACAAAGTGTTTGGCTGAATCCAAGTGTTAGCTGCTCGCAAGAACTCGTTTCGCATCAAAGTTCTACTGTGACATACCAACTCCGTGGTACTTCATCCAAAGTGTGAACGAACGTATGGACCCACTCCTCTTTTGCTCGGAGTCCCCATTTGCTTTCGCACTCTGCCAAATGTATGTTCGGGTTGCTTCTACCATCAAAATTCCTTCCTCTATATCCTTCCACTTTGCCGAACCTAACCGTCATTAGGTGGCGACATAGTGGCGAGGTTGTGATATTAGATTTGTGTGTTTCCCACCAGCTCACAGGAGTAGCCTTCAAGGCTTCCTCTAAGGACAATAAACGCTGTGGTTCCACCACTTTTTCCTCAAACTCAGTGAGAAAGGTGCTCATATTAGGTAACCCTTCGTACATTAGTAGCACACACTCCTATGTGGATACCCATCACAATGAATGTGTGATCCTCGTGCATATCCTAAATGACACTTCATGCATCCGGTTCTACCAATTCTTGAGCGCCTCATCCGAATCTGACGATGCTGAACTAACACTGCGCCAACCCAATTCACAGTCTGCTATAGGATTTATGTAATCCTCCAATATATTGTATATTATATCCCATCCCTCCGTAAATTCATCTCTAGCCGGTTCAACGTATCACTTCCCTTCCACAGGATACAAAGGTGCAATGACCCTCATCTTGCAATTCTCAAATGACATTGTCCGCTTCTTAAAGTTGATAACCGCTAGATTGTCGATTTCCCAGTCGATCCCTAGCAATGTTGGGTAGGGACTAGTGTTGTCCACAATCTTAATGACATCGAAATCGGCATAAGACTTCAGGCCCTCAATCTCGATGGGAAGTTGTTACACCCGACAAATTGGAGTGACCTTACTCAGGTTTTCTAATTGCAACTGTATTGGTGACTAGGCTAATTACGGTTTCCCCATAATCTCCCATGTCTGCTTGGTCAAAATGTTGACATCCCACCCGAGGTATAAGATAATTGAGTCGACATCAAAAGCTCCAATTTGTGCCAACATTCGCATCTCTCCTGTCTTCCTCTTGTGTATGCGATTAACTCTTTGTTCCTAGCGTACACCCTCCCGTCGAGTCAATAGATTGGATATCTCCTCAAGCGCATCTTGATCCTTTTCCAACTCTAGGAAACTCTTTAAGAAAGCTCTTAGGGTATTATCATTTCCCTACGACTTCGTCCTATCGAACGTCGATGGCATATCATAGATAACTTCTTCCTGAAGAGGTAACTACCTCCTTTGTCTCATCGCCTCTTGCGCTTTCAAGAAGATATCATTTTCGGCCTCTGCATCAAAAGTAACTTGTTTCCATACTGTTGGTCAGACAGTAACTTATGGGCCATTGTCTCCTGTCATCGCTCCTCCTCGTGTCACCACTCCAACAATCGCATGTTGTTTTCGAGCCTCTATCGATATCATTTGCACAATCAATGGATTTTGGTTCTAGTTCGGTGGAGGTGGTGGCGGATGCTTGGTCTACCATTTCGCAATGAGCTGCGGACAGCCTTCAATGCCATGATCCACAGTGCTGCAATACGTGCAATGTTGTGGTGCTGGATTTGGGAAATCCCTATGATAGTGCCCCTGCTGCCCACAATTGTACCATATAATTGGTCCTCTCCCTCATCTAGCAGCTCCTCCTCGTCTTGCGCCAACACCTCGACCTCCGTGGAATCCTCCTCTAGCCCTCCACAAGGTGGTCCATATGGTTGGTACTATGACTTCCCATACTGCGGCTGTTGTGGTGGTCCATATGGTGGGTACTACGGTGGCGGATACTACGGTGTCGGATACTGCGGTACTGGATACTACGATGCCAGATACTACGTTTTCCCATACTGTGGTTGATTGTATTGTTGTGTTTGGTGATTATACTAGGTTGGCGGCTAGTTATATTGCTGCTATGGTTGACCCAGTGCCTGTTCTTCTCCTGCCATGAAATATGCCACTGCAGTTCTCTCCTGGAGTAGGCCATAAGCTCTGCAGTTTTTGCCATCGTGGCCAACTGATTTAGAAAACTTGCAATACAAGTTTTCTGGTTTCGACACCATTGTTTGTAGATAAACACACTCTTCTACTCGATGGCCTCTCGTTTGGCAGACATGACACCAAGGAAACCCTCCCTAACTGAGGGGAATTGGTGCACTGGATTGCAAATAGTCTCGAAAGTCTGGGCACTGATCCTTGTGGTGTCCTACACCTAGTACACCAGATCTATTCGCGAGCTTCTTTCCCTTTCTTCATGTCTTGTAGTTGGACCGTCAAGTTTGTTAGCTGTGCTTGTATTCGATCCATACCCAACCTTGTTTCACCGATTGGTGAAGCCTCCAACTTCATCGCAATCTCCAACGCTTCCACTTGGGTCGCAACCTTCTGTTGCATTAGTGGTCTACGGATGTGTGGTGCTAGTCCTACGATGAGCCACTCCTTGTGTTGTATATCGCTAATCCAAAAAATCACTTTTTTCTATCAATGTCTTGTATCGTTGATCGAATTCCCATACCGGTTCGTTCGGGAATTGCTTAATCTACTTGAGCTCAGTAACATACTGCGACTCCGATTTTGGTTTTTTAAATTCATTAATCATCTCTGTTCTGATCTGTGCCAATGTCTTAGCTGGTGTTCCCATTAGAACCCTTGTAAAATTGATGAACCAGTCTAACACCCGGCCCCTAAGGGTCATTGCTATCTGTCCCATTTTTATGGCTTCATCGTGGATCTGCTTCACAGTCCAGACTGCTTCACATATGAACCAATACTGTTTGGGATCCTGGGTCCCGTTCCCCTGAAAGGTAGGCATCTTTGCCTCGTCTATCATCCTAACGTTCTTACTATTATGGTTTATTGATGCGATACTCTTACCACTGCACGTAGGGAAACTCTGAGAATAGCTTGGGTTTCCTCTTGTATAATTCTAGGTAGTGCACGGGGTTGCAGGTATGTTGTAAATTATAATCCGTGTCTCTTTTGCTTCTGGGGTAGCCTGGTCACCATCCTTGTCGCAATAGGGTTGCTTTCTCCCTTGTGGTCCTGTTTTGCAGCCTTCTATTCCTGTCCTCTCAGGAGACTCTCTCTCATTCCTCCTCTTCTTCTCAGGACACTGAAATATCACTCCACTCCTCAAGGTACCACACTCTCCATCAGCTTCCCTTACAAATTCATCATCGCTCATGTCCATCTACCCCACATATTTCTATCGGATCCGCATTCACGCGACACCTACAACCTCCGCACACTGATCTTTCTACTCGTCGGAAGTCATCCTCAAAATGCCCTTTTCGCACACGAGCATTTTAATCCACAACTTTAGCAACAACAGGAACCTTCCCCTTGGTCCCCTAACGAAATTCCTCTCCGCGTCGATGTATGACTTGATCGTGTCTATTGCAAACTCAGTAATATATCCCTCTAGGATACTATCCACCTAGAAGTCGACAGCCCTTGATACTGTGTTGTCGACACACTTCAGCTGTCGAAACAGTTCTGGCGTCCAATGCTCAGGCTTGGTCTCTTGGAAATGGTGCTTCTGGAATGTTAGCTGTGCTAACCATTCATGCAGCAACACTGGCAATTTGCCAAAAAATATTTCATGGATATCTGAATAAATTTACTTCTGCAGCCAACTGCTTATAGTCTATCTAGAGTTTTACCTTTCTCCTTCTACGAATTCTTCTATCTTTCTGTCAAACCACTCTTGGATCTCCGGTTTTGTCAGATGCCACAACATATCCTCTTCTTTTCCTCCTCAAGGTCCCGGCAATGGAACCATTTGTTGACATAGCGACTATCAATAGGGGTTCATTGCACAATGTCGCCAACAAACACCAACCCAAACTCCCTTACGCACTGGCCCAGAGGGGTGTTAACCCTCCCAACAACACTCGCAGAGTGAATGAAGTCTCACCCGAGATGCACAAGGGGGCTGCAGGAACCAAGTTTCCGCGGTTGATTTGAAGACATGCATCCAATGTAAAAACCGGAGATTATATCTTCCGCAGTAAACTATTCATCATTCGCACATCATACCATTCGCAGATTCAGCAGATAATAAACATTTGCAACAACATATTTAACCTACTTATTCGTATCAATAGGTAATCATTCAACCCATAGAGTATTAAACATGTTGCAACATTCACATTCATCATCGCACAGAGACAGATACAGAAATGGAACCATAATCGAACATCTTCATGCATTCATTAGAAGCTATGGAATGAACTTTGCAGAAACAGTCAATACACCATGTCGCGGATACAAAACAGATCAAAAGATAGATCAACTTCTTATCACTTGCTCCTATCATTCATCAATCGACTATTCTCTTGGGCTTAGAATCATATCCCTATTTATACAAAACTACATGGTTACAAAATGGTCCACTGCTTCGCACTTCCGCGATACCCACAAATGGTCCATCTTTTGCAGATTATCCCTTTCGCAGCTTGTTGGCTTCCGCACTTCCTGCGGACTTATCCCATGCCAACAGTGGGATTGGATATTTCTTTGCGTTCAGCAATGTGAACTCAAATTTTTGGGCAATTAAATGATTGATCAAGCTATGGTCAATCTGTGAGGTGTGAATCTAATACAAATGAGAAATCATGATGAGATCCATGTATATAAATAATTAAGAGAAAGGAATTGATAGTCCATTGAGGCAATTTTTTAAGATCTCCATTCATGAGAATCATTGAAGGTTTATCTTTGAAGATTCCGTGAAGATGTGGAAATTGCAAGATGATGAGATTTTGAACCCTGAAAGGAAAATACCATTTGGAGTTGTGTTGAAGGTAAGATATTGTGATTCTATTTGTTTATACAAAGTCAAATTTCATTGTGATTGAAAAAGGTAATTTCAAAAAAATCTGATTCCTTGATGGATTGAATTCCATTGCCAAATCTAAATTGTATGTGAAGGAAATTGTGATAGAGAATTACTCATGTGGATAGTTAAAATCTCTCATGGACATAACTAAGACCCTAGATACTTAATCCATGACAAAAACAAAACAAATTGTGATCTATTCTCCTATTTCTAGCACAATACATAAGCTATTGAACATGGAAGAATAAATGAAGAAGTAAAACTTACCTCCAACCTGTAGGTTGTCCTAGCTCTAGATCCAAGCTTGATCTTCAAGGCTTGAACCTGTTAAACAAGACAAATGACCAAAACTTCCAAGCAAATAGATGTATTAATCTAGATCTAATATACAACATATCATGCATCAATATAACAAGAGACAATACATGGGAGAATAGGCCAAGTTATCATTAAGAAATCCAAAGAAGTTGATTACAATGTTATACCTTGATTTCCGATATGATAGAATATCCTTCCAATCTCTCCTCCATCACCTTTGCAAGACTCTTAAGATCAAGATGACCTCCTCATAAGCGTTCTCTGATAATTATAGGACCATAGGTTTGGTGTTTCCAAGATCACCCCCCATAGCTCATGGATTGCTCTCTTATTATAGGATTTGGGAGGCCAACCACTAAGAGGATACTGTGGATATAAGTGAGGAAGATGTGGATCAAGGATCTCAAACATGACAAGGAGGGAATGTGAGATGGGATTGAAAGGGGAACCTCATCCCATGAAAATATCCTCGAGATCCAAAATCCAAGATCTAAGGAAAATGGCTATTCAAGGATTTTCGCGCCCCAGTAACTAATCAAAGCGCGAAAACGATGAAATTTTCGCTCCCCCATAGGCATGCAAGGCACAAAAAAGATGTAATTTTATCTCCTAGGAACACCAACAGGGCACAAAAAATCCAGTAAGGGGTATTTTTTGGAGGTGGTTGAGGTGAGTTTCGACCCCTTGTTTTTTGGATTTGCTTCCAAGTGTGATTAGGGAAGGGACCAACATTAGAATGAAGGGTCCTAACACCCTTAGGAGGCATAAACATCATGTTTTCCATGGTGGTGAAACATGAAGATCCTCACTTACACATGGTGTGGCAATTTGAGGTATAACACCCTTAGGAGGCATAAACATCATGTTTTCCATGGTGGTGAAACATGCAAATCCTCACTTACACATGGTGTGGCAATTTGAGGTATAACATAAATTGCCTAGCAAAATTGTGCAGGTCCCATTGATTGAAGTATTAAAACCTATAGCTTTCCACAATTGAGATACAATTTGTAAGGTTTTCCATTACACCAAAACCTTCATATGTTGGTGAACATTTGAAACCAAGCACAACGTCCTGTTACCAGGGGTGATAGTTAGTCCACATTTTTATATCCCAGAGGTCCGGTAGTTATACCATGTGGTTGTACCGATACTCCAACACCCCCCCTCCGGCGTAGCTTGGGGGAATTGAACCTAAGACCTCAGCTCTGATACCATGCAAAATTCTATGTCACAGCAGATCTAAGAGTTGATGATACCTCATAAATAAATAATGAGAGGAAAAGTTGAATAAGAGTGAAAACTGCAGTAAAAAAAGCAGAAGAATAATTATACAATAGAACTCAGATAAAAGTAGAATAATAACACATAATCCACTAATTAGTATAATGAACAATGATGATATAATGGAGAGAATTCGAATCACACAGGAGAATTCGAACCTCAATTAGTCTAGAATAGGTATTACCACCACTGGAGTACTCCGGAAGACTCAAACTCAATTGAATTGAACCTAAACTCAACTAACCAAAGGAATAATCAGTTAACTAACTAAGGAGGGCACAATAGTGAGTTTTTCATGCATGCCAATCATAAAAGGGCACATGAGGCCACAATCAATGGCATCCAGAGATCTAACCCCCCACAAGAGTCAACGAACTTAGGTGGACTGCACTGGAACTCTCATTAGGTTCCTACAAAATAGGGAACTGACTAAAGTGGTCCTAAAATGATGCATGCATGGCTTAGAAGGTGGTAGATGGATCCTGGATGACATATGCACAGCACTAGGGGGAAAATGGCACCATCAACAACTAGGAAAAATAAATAATGCTAGGTAGGAAAAGGATGGAGTATTGAAATATCCTATCACCCCCCCTTAATCCATACCTTTGCATCCTAGGCCCTGGTTACTAAGACCAAAGGTCACCCATACAATCAAATAAATGATAAAAGAGAACTGTCCACGAACCAAGGAAATGGGGAAAAACCTCATGGTAAAAACACCCCCACCTCAAAAAGAACAACAGTAGAGAAGGAAAAAACTTTCCTCAGTGAAAGCCTTTGCAAAAATATTGGCAAGCTGCTCCTCTATAGGATACAAATGCAGGTGCTAGATCTGCATTTGTATTTGGATCTAGATATGGATCTAAATTTGCTCCTCTGATGTACCTCCCACTGTTTGGAAGTTGTATTTTCCAAAACAAGTCTTTCAGGAACCCTTCTTGCTACTGGAATGAATGGCTCATTGTAGTCAAAATCATGAACCTTTGAGTACCTTTTGTCATACAACCGAGATTTGTACTTGGTTGTAGATCCCCCATGGCAAGTCTCCTCGAGACTATGGATCAAAGCCCACCATCATGTAGCACCTCTCTAAGAGAAGTGGTTCTGCATGACATAGTGCAAGTTTTGCATGATACTGAGATCTAGTGGTTCTATGGTCAGATGGATCCCCAGCTGTGTTCCTAGCAACTACAAGGAATTTGTGAGCCCATATTGGCCTTGGCCATGGATTGAGAGCATGTGTTGGATCTAGATCTGGATCTGAATCTGAATCTCCTTGAACTTTATTCTCAACATCAAGATATTGATCCTCATCTTCATTAGAAGATATATCACTCTGATCTTCACCATATTCCGATGGGGTAGGCATAGAGAAAAGAAAAATATGTGAGAATTCATATTCCTTAGAGGCATGGTTTGCAAACCCTTTCGCTATAATCTTCCCAGTAGAGACCTCTGCAATCTCAACTGTGTCAGGACCAAATACCACTTTCTTCGGTGAACTTGTGTGAGTCATCTAATATACAGACAACAAATTTGCTGACAAAGAAGGCACAAATAGAACATTTTTGAACTTCCCATGCTCCATATGTATTTTTCCCTTCCCTTCAGCAGAGATATGAGAATTGTCTCCCATGTGAATAATCAGATCATCTTTGAGATCTAAAGAATAAAATGATTCTGTAGAGGAAACCATGTGGTTGGAGGCTCCTGAATCTATGAGGAGGGCTTGTGATTTTGGAAATCCAGCCTTCAGTGCATGGCATCTCTCATGACCATCAAACACTTCTAGAATCAATCTCTCTTGCACCTTTTGGGAGGGAAATGTTGTGCTATTCAAGAAGCTTGGTCATCCGATCTGTCTTCTTCTGCATGCAAGATCTCTCTAGGTGGTTTCCTTTCTTGCAATAGGAACACTTGGATTCCTCAAATCCATTTTGTTTTCCCTTATTGGAGCTGGAGGGTCCTTCTGATGGAATTTAATTGGCATTCAACTTGGGTTCATATGTCCTCTTATCCTTTCCCTTGTGCTTCCCCTTCCCATTCACACTTTTTTCTTCTCCTACCTGTTTACAATCAAATTAACACCTTTACCAAAGTGAAAGGTAGAAGAACATTTTACTATGCACCCGCAACATGAAAACATAAAGCAAGTACATAAGAGAACAATCCTCTCTTATCTAATCACTACTTCCATGATCAGAAGGATTGAGTGAAGAAAGAAGGATCCTAAAGAGACATGGTTCAGTGATTGAATTGCTCAAATGAAGGCTCAAATCTATTCTCCACCAGTCAACAGTGAAAAGAAGTGAATAAGATTGCAGTAATTGTACTTAAGAATGCCAAGGTAGTGAAAAAATCCTGAAAATACTATGAAAAGTGGGTTTTTGGGTAAAACGAATAAAAAATAAATAAAAGGAATGATCCCACATTGAAAGATGAAACTTGAGATCCCATTTCCCAATACTAAAAAACAAAGAAATTTCGGGCATGGTAAGGGAGGAGAAGAGAAGAGAAAAGGCATGCTGGGGAGATTTTGAGGTTGGAAACTTCATCAAAGGCAAAGGGTGGAGAAGTATAGCTCAAGGAAAGGGAGGATGGATTCATCTCAAGAAAATTTGTAAGTAATTCTATTTTCTCCTTTGGCATAATATGAAACAATTCAATTTTCCTTCCATTCGTGAGTTTACAGTTTTTCTTCCAAGTTTGATTTGAATTCTAAATGGTTAAATAACTTAGGAAATGATAGATGATTGTTCATATATGACATTGAAGCTTCACCTACTTCATAGTAAGATAGTCATTTAAGTGTAGACACATAACTACCTTAATAGCTATTATCAGATTGGTGACTCCACTACTTGGTTTATTTGAAAATTTCTTCAATTTTTGGTGTTTCAATCTTGCAGATATTCTTAAATATTGCCTTAAAAATCTTATAGAACCTATGTTTCATGCTTACTGACCATTAGAAGATCAGATCTGGCCCTAATCAACTCCTAAACAATCAAGAATATGCAAAATAACGTCCAAATATGGATTTCTTGAGTTGCAGGTACATCGCACCCTGTGTGTGTGCAAGGTGCGGAGTTTAAACCTTCCTTAGACCCTCTTTAGCTACAAATTTGGAATATTTTCAAAAATTTTAAAGCTTTCTTGTTTCAGATTTGCATGAATTGTCAACTAGTTTTGAGATCTCATTGTTTTAGGGCTACTCAGAGGATTCATTTTTGTACTTGCAGACCTTCAAAAGGATTTTAAATCTCTTTAGGATCATTTTACCACTAATTAGGAAAAATTTGGAAGGATTTGGCTTGAGATATTTAGATTTGGAATTTCCCTCCAAAAACCTTTAAAAATGGCCTAAATTGGCATTTTTTTCAAAATTTTCTTACAATTTGTGGTAGATCCATTTGCTTAATGTCATATTTTGCTTTTAGATCCATGATTGGATAGGATTAGGACTTATCTCTAAAGAATTTTGATTCATTTAATATTTTGCAAATAATGAAAATTGAAAAAACATCAACATTTGTTTGAAGAACCTTAAGGCCCTTTAATTTTTGAATCTCATACACTTGCTTATTTGAAACATGAAACCAAATCTCACTTATGACATATGAAAATATCATTTGAACAAATTTCACAAAGATATTTGCATTGAAAATCAAAATATTGAACATTATACTTTGAGACATTTTGAAAACAATTTCCCTCCAAAACTGAATACAAACTTTAATTAAATCAAATTTTGTTTTGGATCTACAATATTTCATTATGCTTATGCACAATTAGATAAAGTTGTGCCTTCATATCTCTATTTTCTTGTGATAATTTTTGTCTGAGCCACCGTATCCTCTTCGCTTGGGATTTCGAGTGATCTTGTGAACGAGAAAGTGGATCTCATTTGTAATAGTCTAGGATTTTATTTTTCAAGCATTTTCATTTCGAACCACCGTATCCTCTTCACGTGGGATTTTGGGTGATCTTGTGAATGAGAAAGTGGATCTCACTTGTAACAGAGTAGATTTCAATTTTTGCACACACTTCTCGAGCTACCATATCCTCTTCACTTGGGATTTCGAGCAATCTTGTGAACGAGAAAGTAGATCTCAAGTGTAAGAATTTAATTCATAAGTATTCAAAGGGCTCTGTGTATCCTCTTTTCTTGCACTTTCGGGTGGCTATGCAAATGAGAAAATGAGATCCCCGTGTAATAGAATTAGATTCATTTTCAGTGAGATATGTGTTTGGGTTACATTGATTTTTGAAATCAGTCATTATCCATATTTCAGAAGAACTGTTCATAAAAATCCAAAATCTACCAATACATTTTGCATGTTTGAAAGACACACATGAACCTCTAACCTTTCATTAGTTTATTACATTCATCGAATTGAAAGGTAGAGTAGTGAACATATTGCATTGTTTGGTTCATATTTTTTCGAGTCAACACACTACTAGTTTCACTTCCACTCCTAAAACTAAGCAAACTACCCTTAAAATTGGTGCTTAATCTAAAACTAACCAATATTTGATTTTCATATCACCAAAAAGAATAGGTTAGTGCCCTGGATTAGGTTTGGAGAGTTAACACTCCTTGGCTACAAAATTTTAAAGCTAACATTGATTATTGAGAGTTTAAATCCATTAGTAGCAAAAAACGATTGTCAAAAAAGCGCATATAACACATGTGTCAAGCACAAGGTCAATATGGATAAGTAAGGGTGGTTCCCCCCTCTTTCTTATTTAGTGGGACATGATCTCATCAAGGAATTCTATGTAAAATGACAAGTCCTCAAGGTGACATCACTTTTATAGAGTACTTGGTTATGAGAGTTGTCCTAGACTTAGAACTGTTCTGCCCGAGTATCGATTGTGAAGTGGTAACCTAATTTTCTATTCCTAGGATATCACATAGGCTATTGTAAGTGGGGAACACTTGCAGTACCTGAGACATACTTTGAATCTTTTAATACTTGGGAGGGTTATTGGTCAAGAACCAATACTTGCACCCCTGGCGATTAAAGTTTATTGTAATTGTTTCTCATACCTTCGCTATTAGTAATTGTTTGAGGCTTGATATCCCTTAGTAGATACTAGTTTCGCAAGGCCCTCTAATCCATATTTTCACCGAGCTTCGTCTCTTTGTAAAAGTAGTGTGCTTTATTGGATCCATAGGACTTTTTACTATGTGGACACTTTTTCTTTTCATTGAGTCTAGACTTCCTTAGGATTGTTTGATTCTATTTTCGATTAAAATCATTTTATCAAATTCTTCAAAGTGGCTACTCTCTCGATCCGCTGATCACAGCGGCAGTGAGGTGAGTCACTAGAAATTGAATTCCTCGCTTCATCACATAGAAGGATACAAAACACCCAACCTTGTGACTTGGAGACTAAAAAAATTCTATATTCAATTAACAACAATAGAGAAGAACAACATCAAACAAATATTGAAACATCACCTAACAAGGAAAACACAGACATTGTTGATAATATTGCTCCATTTGAAATTGAAACACTACAGAAAAACACAGCTACTCACATAAACCCACCTTTGAAAAATCTTTCAGACCCAGTGGTACTTCACATCAGTGAGCCATTATATTACATCATCCTCTTTTCAATTATTGGACTAATATGCAAAATTCAACAATCGACCCTATGGCTTCATCGGGAGCACAAGGGGATACATCATCTCAACCTCAAATAGTTGTTGGAGGTAGCAATACTTCCAATTTGGCCTCTACATCAATCCCAATAGTTAGTATGCATGTCATTAGCACAAGTTCAACCAACACTTCAGTTCCAGTTGGTACAGTTTCTGGTTCCAATCCTGGAAGTAGATCCACTTCATCTACAGGAATCCCTACTGGGGGGGTGTGCCTTACCAAATATGGTTTTTCCATATGGTTTGTCTAATCAAGGTAAAAAAAATCAAGGAGTAAACAAAAATCCTCTTGGTATACCTAACATTTTTCCAAGTTCTACTTCTGGGGGAAACTCTTTACCATGGAATCTTAATATTCCTGGTGGAACCAATGGACCATGGAACAGTAATTTTAATTAGGTTTATGCTCCACATGTGAGTGGAAATGCCTCAGGAAGTCATCATCCAACTTTTCCTAGTATAAATCTTGGGGGAAATCCCATACCCCCAACAGGTAGCACACCAGGAGGCAATCCACCTATCAACCCCATTCCACCATGGAGTGGGAAAGTTCTAGGAAGTAACCAATCTTCTTGGGAACCACCCCCGCAAGGAGGAAATCAACCTTGGATCGCTTATCAAAACGAAGGAAATAATCAATGGAGTGGTCATATTTCGACAAGTAACCAATATTATTGGGTCCCACCTCCGCAAGGGGGAAATCCACCCACTAGTCCTATCCTACAATGGAATGGTAATGTTCCAACAAGTAACCAATATTATTGGAACATACCTCCGCAAGGGGGAAATCCATACATGCATCATGTTCCACAATGGAATGGAAAAAATTCAGGAAGTAACCAATCTTTTTGAATGCAATCTACGCAAGGAGGTAATCCTTCTTGGAATGATTTTCAAGCCCAAGGACAACAACAATGGATCCATCAAGCTTCACCCACATATCAAACATTTTCTACGGCACCAGTCAAATCACCATTTCTAGCCACATTGAATCTATCGAATTTATCCCAGCTGACTAATGATCCTATTCTACATTTGAATAGATGACCAACCATACCACCTAAATTCCCCTAGACATACCCAAGTTTGACTGAAAAACCAGGGGAAGATCCATCAAACCATGTGATGACATTCCATTTTTGGTATTCATCCAATTCCCTAGTTGATGATAGTGTTAGGTTAAGGTTGTTTCAGTGGACCCTAATGAGAACTGCTGCGAAATTGTACATTGAGTTTCCTCGCAATACATTCATAGAATTTTCATCTTTAGATATGGTATTTCTGACACATTTTCAATTACCTATCCGCTATGAGATAGGAATAGAACTTTTAACTTCACTTAGGTAGACCACTTCTACTCACATATCAGATCATATCCACGAATGGAGGAGGCGCCGAAGGCTTATAAAAGCTGAAATCCCTGATAAATTCTTGGCATGTTGGTTCATAAAATCACTATTACCTACTCTTTCCAAATATTTATCCATGTCAGGATCCATGACAAAAGATATTTATCCATGTCAGGATCCATGACAAAAGAACAACTCATTCAGAGTGCTCAACAGATTGATTTGATATATTCCTAATCGGGCACACTTTATGATTTAATACCTCAAGTTGTAAGACCTACATCTGATCCATCTAGGCCACCAAAAGGACCTCATAACGATGGTGTGATTGGATCTGTCAACCAACTTGAACAGATTAATCAAAAATTGGGACAAATGTCAGTTCAGACTTCGCAACCCACAGCTAGCCACGCAACACAAAAATCTACAATCCCACCCAAACTTCGAATGTACTTATGGTTCAAAATGCATACCCAAAAGAGAAAAAAAGAAGAAACATAAGAAGAAACCCAATGCTCATTCTTGGATGTGAGATGCACCTAAGGTGAATAATCCTACTGGAGGCAATCAAGAGAACTGAAAAGAAAAATACCCTTGCAAACTTTTCCAGGGGGATCATCCTACTCACCTTTGTCCTCACATGGATGATATTCATCGAATGTTGGCACGACGAGGAGGGAAACAATAACCTGCCATCCTAAATCAAAATTTCCCCTAGCAACCACAAATGGTTGATGCGGTTTCAATACCTCCACCAGGAGGAAACCAGGAAAACCCCCCACAAGGGGGAAATCCACCCAATGCTAACATATTCACGATTAGTGAACATAAAATAAACATTCAAACAAGGGCTTGTTCTTATGACATACCTTTGAAAGATGCAGAAACAACTGGATCTCATCCTAGTGGTTCTCTAACCATTGAGAAGCCAACCATAGACATAGTACCTCGACCTCCAAAAGTGGTTTTCCGTAGAACAACACACAATCCTACTGCGCGAGCTGCTCAAAACTAAAATGTGGTTGAAGACTTAGCTCAAGCTCCTTGTGCAATGTATGCCTTGGAAGTATTTCAAAGTTGTCTTGCTCAATGAAAGGCACTATTGTCTGCTATCGGTTCTATCAATCCATCTGACAGAAATTTGATAACTTTTTACTTAGAAGAATCCACATGTAGGCTTCCATCACAAATCACATTTTAGATGAAAGTGACTTCACATGGTAAGAAAATTTTCCAAACTGTTGTCGATGAAGGAGCCTCAACTTGTGTCATGTCACTAGTATGTTGGAAAGCTTTGGGATCACCCACCCTAGTACTATCCCATACAATACTCAAAGCATTTCATGGTCATTCGTTCCCACCTCATGGACTTAGCATGGCTTGCCCAGTTGAACTGGGAGGTAAAAAAATTCAAGTAGATGTTGAGGTAGTGGACATGCCCATAGATTACAATTTTATATTGGGATGAAGTTGGATACATAAGATGACGGCTATAGTGTCTTCAGTATTCTCGAGTTATTTGGTTCCCACACCAAGGGAATATTGTCACAATCGATCAATTAGACTACTGCACACCTGAAAGTGGTCTCCACTCAAATGTACCTTTTGTAGGGGATTCAGAAATGGTGATTCAAGATAGTGGGGTAGGAATGTTCAAATATTCATCCCTCATGGGAACTTTCGTGATTCCACCACTAGTATTGACCCCTAGCACTGCTCCAATTTTCACTATTACATCAGAAGTATACTTTCCGTTAACATTTTTTTCTGAGTCCTCATCGGAGGGAGCCTCCAAGGAGGACATCTTAGTTGAAAAGAGTGATGGAAATATACCAACTTCTATGCAACATAATGAAAAAGAGAGTAGTGTTCCCCTTTTTTCCGTAGAGCTTTCTTATCAAGCTATTCAAATGGATTCGATAGATTCAGATCAAAATCCTTCCCATATGGAGGAATATGATCTTTAAACTTCACTAATATGGGCCATCAACACTCCTAGCACTCATGACATCCTAGATCATAATTTTTCATCAGATGAAGCCATCCTTGAAGTCATGAATATCTCTGAATGACCCTAGGAAGATAGGCATAATAGATCCTCATTTCTTCCAAACATAGATTCATTAGAGGGAAAACCTGAAAATATTTACCTCGATGATGACATGGAAAAATAGCAATGCCCCGTCCAAACACACATTGTGAGTTTGGAAGGAAATTTGGAAAATATTTCGAAAACCATCCCAATCGATATATCCATTAAGCATGGAATCGTTGAAAACATCAATATAGGTGCGGATTTCTCTCCAGAATAAATCATACATTACACTGCTCTATTCAAAGAGTTTCGCGATGTGTTCGCTTGGTCTTACAAAGAAATGTCGGGCATTGATCCCAGCATAGTTGAACATGAGATAAAAACCTATGATAATGTTAAATTAGTGCGACAAAAACTACTTCCGGTCAATCCTAAGAAATCAACTGCCATCAAAGTAGAAGTTGAAGAACTTTTTAAAGACGGCTTCATCTATCCTGCTCCTTTAAATCAATGGGTATCCAATCCTGTTCTTGTTAATAAAAAGTAGTGAACTATTTGGGTCTGCACTGACTTTAGGGATCTAAATTTGGCTTTTCCCAAAGACAACTATCCCACACCCTTCATTGATCATATTATAGATGAATGTGTCAGGAATGAAATCTTTTCATTTATGGATGGATTCTCCAGTTACAACCAAATCCAAATAAAAAAGGAAGACCAACATAAAAAACCTTTCATATACCGTTAGGGGAATTTTGCATATCAGAAAATTCCAATTGGCCTTAAAAACGTCGGGGCTACTTTTCAAAGAGCCATGTCATATGCATTTCATGACATTAAGAAAATAGTTGAGGTTTATCTTGATGACTTGGAAGCCAAATCTACAAGGAGAGTTGAACATAGTGCACATCTACAAGCCGTCTTCGTTCGATGTCACAAATATAAAATTAGGTTAAACCCACACAAATGCATGTTTTGTGTGGACTCTTGGAGATTACTTAGATTCATAGTTTCAAAAAAAGGGATTATGGTGGATACCCTCAAGGTTGAGGCAATACTTCAGTTTCCTTCCCCGAAAACAATAACACAACTTCAAAGCCTTCAAGGGAAAGCTAATTACTTGAGAAGATTTGTCGAGGATTTTGCTGAACGAGCTAAAGGTTTCATGTGTCTCCTAAAAAAATATGCACTATTCATATGGGATGACCAAGCTCATTGCGCATTTGGTGCAATAAAGAAAGCTTTGGTCTCTTCCCTGGTACTTAGTCCACCCAACTATATTAGAGTTTTTTTGCTATATTTGGTAGCATCTAGTTCCACCATAGGAATGGTATTGGCACAAGAAGATGAATCATCACAGGAGAATATTATTTACTATCTTAGTAAGGGCCTGACAGGTCCTGAATTGAGATATTCCTAGGTTGAGAAGCTGGCCTTGGCAGTAGTCCATGATGTCCAAAGAATTAGACATTATATACTTCCAAGAAAAATGACCATAGTGGCTGAAATGAACCCCATGAAACACATTTTGTCCCACCATATCATCGGTGGAAAATATTCAAAATGGATAGTAATTTTGCAAGAATTTGATCTTGAGTTCAAAAACGCTAAAGCCAAGAAGTCGTTGGCATTTTCTGAACTAATGTATGAGTTACCCTGTGAGAAAGAGGATACTGTATCTGTTGAATATTGGGCAGATGAACATGTATTCCTCATCGCAACATCCGATCCTTGGTATGTAACATTTATCAAATATATCCAAACCCAAAGGATTGATCCTCAGTTTTCTAGCATTGAACGACGTCGCATTTGGAACCAAGCACGAAGATACCTCATCATAGGGGATACTTTGTACCATCGAGGAGTATACATGATCTTAAGACATTCTTTAATACACGAGGAAGCTTAACGAGTTTTGAATGATTTCCATGCTAGGGCATGTGGTGGTCATCAACTGCCCAAAAAATATTGTGTGCAGGATAATTTTGGCCTACAATATTTAAAGATTGCATCAATGTTGTTAAAAAGTGTCACCCTTGCCAAATCTACACAAGGAAAATGCACGCACATCTTGCTCCATTACACCCTGTAGTAACCGTGGGTCCATTTTCAAAATGGGCCATTGATTTTATGACAATCAACCCACCTTCAGTTAATGGCCACCACTACATCATCATAACAGTGGACTACTTCACCAAGTGGGCTGAGGCGATTCCTATATTCAGTTGCACGGGTAAAACTGCAACATATTTTCTATTCAATCACGTGATAGAAAGGTTTGGGGTACCCAAATAGATCATTACTGATAACGAAAGTCATTTTAGGAATTCCTTTATGGATGAACTTTCCAATAGGTCAGGATTGTGGCAGGAATTTTCCTCGCCATATTACCGTCAAGATAACGGACAAGTCGAAGCCATTAACAAGGTTTTGAAAACTATGTTGCGGAGGATGATTAATAAGAACAAAACTAACTGGCACTTAATGTTGTTTTCCACTCTTTGGGATTACCGTACCACTACTAAAACCGCAACCGGATTCACTCCTTTCAAATTGGTTTATGGAGAAGAGGTTGTGTTTCCGATTGAATGTGAAATCCCATCATTAAAAATAGCAGTCAAACTCCTACCTAACACTTCTCCAGAAGAAGAAAGGCTTCTCCATCTTCATTATCTGGATGAAACTAGAATGGAAGCTTCTCTAAATGTGGAAGCACACAAGAAAAGGGTTAAAACACAATATGACAAATAATCCCATCCTCGAGTATTTTCTGAAGGTGATTTGGTTTTATTTTATGACCAAGACCAAGACAAAATAGGAGAAGGGAAATTTATACCAAAATGGTTTGGCCCACTTGTAGTCAAAACTGTGTTAAAGAGAGGAGCTTGTGAATTGATCAATTATGATGGGGAACCTATGTCGAAGATCAGAAATGGTCTTTATCTGAAGAAATACTTCATGTAGGCATTGATGCCTCGCAACACTTGTTGTATTATGTTGTATTCCCTTTATAAAATTTTGTACTTGCACACACTTATCTTGCTTGGCATTGTCACTTTGGAAGATGGCACAATAAAACTTCACATATTTGGGATATGCAGATGGTGCCAGCCATAGTTCTCAAAACATTGCTTCCACCGTATGGGTGATTTTCACACCTAATGACGAATTTTTAAGTTCGGGAGGCATTTTCTCAGATCTGCAACCAACAATGTTGCAGAATATAGCGTAGTCATTGAGCTTCTTGTCGATGCTATCACCCTTGGCATCCGATGGATAATAGTCAAATAGGACTTGGAATTAGTTGTATCTCAATTAAATGGACAGTATCAAGTTTGAAATCCTACATTGTTTAGAAAGTTTCTACAAGTACTTCTTTTAGAATGTCAATTGGAGTTCATTGAATATATTCACGTTCCTAGAAGTCTGAATAGTTTGGTTGATTCCTTATCCAACTACGTACTTGATTGGAATCTAAGTCATTAACATCATACCGAAAAAACCAAGCATGTAAATTATTTATCGAAAATTAATTGAACATATCATTTAAATACATAAGTAAAAGCCGAAATAAACTAGCTTACATCATAAACCAAAAAGTGTGTTGAGGATCTAGACATTTTGAATAGTAACTTTGCACACACCAAAAAGAATAGTGTAAATACTTTTTTCTTTTTGTTTCTTTTTCTTCAAGATAAAACCCAAAACATTTCACAAAAACAATGAAAATATTCAGAAAAATAAAAAAACATTTGAAACTATTTCAAAATTTCCTTGTTCGGCATGAAAACTTACCCACAACTGGCAGATCACTGAATAAAGGTTCACTGCTTTTAGAAATTCATGCTGAAAGGAGATGCTTCCTCTCATCCATTGACTACACCTACAAGGAATATGGTAAAAAATGAGGTTTTTTTACTTGTCTTGTATTCATACATGTATAACCGTATCCTTTTGAATGATAGAATGATGCACAATTCTTCAATTTTGGCTATCTTTTTAGATATTAAATGCACATTTGAACTAGTTTCTGACAAAACAGTTGGGTAGTGAAATTTTTTTGATTACAGGACTTGGAGACTTTGACAGTTCAAACTAGTTGATTTAGATAGTTGGAGATAGACCATGATTCATGATGATTTATGATTTTGGCATTTTTCACAAGACTCTATATGAAGTAAACCTCACTGAACCATTCCTAATTAGCTATCATACCAAATTGGATAAGCTCAGTTACATGGTGTTATCTCCCAAATTGACCACCGTCATTTTGGATGCCAGAATGGGTAAAAATATTTATTTCTATAAGTCATGGCCTTCAAAATTCAAAATCTCAGTTTTCAGCAGTTAACTAAGTCTGTGGAAGTTTACTTAACTGCCGAAACAGGCTAGTTTCATCAGCTAATTTGGTTTGCCAGAATGATTTTAGTTGCCGAAAATGTTTCCATGTGTAAATTTAAAAAAAGATTGTGCTCTGGAAAAATACTACCAGCTATATTACAACGACCAGTAAATCTAAAGGACTAAAAGCAGCATAATTGTCAAGGAATTGGCAAAAAATAATTATTGCACAGAGCAGTGAATGGAAATTGGAGGAATATTTTTGCTGAAATCGCGTGATCTTGCGGGGCAATTTTGACGGCCTTCCCGAACTCCAAATTCAGATCTGGAAGCACCAATGGATAGCTTATGATCTGTAGATCAAAATCAACTATTCGAACGTGCAAAACGGACATCGAACGGTTGAGAAAATCGATTTTTTCCAAAGGCAGTTTTTTCAGGAATCCTACAGGTTTCGGCAGCTTAGGCGAGCCCCACAGAGCTCATTAGCTGCCGAAAGGTCTGACTTCCGGCGGCTAAGGCACGAAATCAGCAGAAAGCAATGTTTTGGGTTTTAATTTTTGAAACGGTTACAGCTTTCGGCAGCTTAGGCGAGCCCCACAGAGCTCATTAGCTGCCGAAAGGTCTGACTTCCGGCGGCTAAGGCACGAAATCAGCAGAAGAGTTAACTGCCGAAAGCCTATTTTTGCCAATTTTCTCTAATTTCGCCCAGATCTCAGTTTTGTTCGCTGAACTAGCAGAAAGCCGATCAGAATGAATGGATTATAAATTATTTTATCAATATCTCAAGGGTTTTGAGCGAGTTTTGAATCAGTTGGGCATTAGCTTTTGAAAGGAGATCTCCATATCAGAATTTCCTTGATTTTAGGGATTAGTCCCTATCTTTTTGCTTTTTACTATCAGTTAGTGTTTTAGTTAATTAAACAGATCCATGCTTTTAGGATCTGGGAACTGCTTTGTAAAGGCTATAAAGCCTGAAAACTCAGACTGTAGAAGGGTTCGATTTTGGATAGAGTAATCTGCTATTGTATTGAGTTTTCTTTATGCTAATACAGATCACAGGTTTCTTTCAGTTTTGATGTCAGCTTTCCATTTTCCTTTCACTATTATCTGTGTTGTCTAGCTTTGAATGGTTTCTTTTCCATTGTTCAGCTCATAGCCTGGTATTAGTTTCTTGAATGTCTCTCGAACCCTACTCTGTACTGGTTTGGTTACATTCCTTTTCTTCATCCATCTTTGAAGTTATATGCTGATTAATCAACTCTTGAGAGCACTGTTTCATTTGTTTATCATGCTGAATGTCTGAATGCCATACTCAGGTTGAGTTGTCCCATCGATCCACCTTTTCAAAAGACACAAAAAAGATAATTTCTTAAGTTACCAGGCATACCTAGCTTATAACCCTAGGTAGTTTCTTGGAGAGCTAACAAATTGGCGACCATACTGGGGAGCGAGGTGAGAAGCTGATCTTCCTGGGAGAACGACACAGATTTGGTCCTTGATGATAGACAAGGATCAGACACTTCATTGGTTATAAATATTCTATCTGGCGACTCCATGAAGGACGAACTCAGTGGCGACTCCATTGTTCAGAATTCTGTTGGTGATTCCACTGGTATGACATGAACAGAATCTTAGCCAAGAGGTATGCGTTCTGTGATTTTTCAAGCATTGCTGGTTTTCCTAATCAAGTGCCTGCTAGAGATGAATGGGAGAACAGTCTTCCTAGATTTCGAGGAGAAGAGGGGGAAGTGCCAGCTGAGCATTTGCTGGACTTTCATGACTACATGCATCGGTTGCAGGTAGTGCATGAAGATGTTCAGATCCGGCTCTTTTGTTTTTCATTAGAAGGAATTGCTCGTGATTGGTACCGAGCTTTGCCTATTGCTAGCATCAGCTCTTTGGCTGATTTTCATACTGCCTTCAATTTGTTTTGCAAAACAAAGTTTTCAACTGATCTTCTTTATCCAGAATGTTGTCATGAGTTTAGTTTATTATATAAAGATTTAGACAATCATGAAGAACATGTTGAAGCAGAAGATATTTCTCATCATGATAAGGAGATAAATGATTCACACTATGACAATCTTAGTTATGCTTTTGACATCATATCAGACACATCTACTGTTGTTAGTTGTCACGAAGATCAGATTTTTATCTCTGAAAATTTTGAAGATGATGAGCAGACTAACAAGACAACAGCTGACAGTTTCAGATCTGCAGAGGTTGATGAGGGCAGCTTACAAAGTCCAGATTTGCAAGGACTGTCCAATCTTCAGCTAGAACATGAGAATCATGATCAAGAATGGGTTGATGCTGTAGTTGATACTAGTCATGAGTCTCTTGATCCTAATAACAGAGAAGATCCGAATCTTGGGGTTGAATTTGCAGCATATGCCGAGGACAGCCCACATCTTCCAGACTTGCAGACAAAGGTAGATTGCAGCACTTTTGAAGAGAGTGATGGTGGCGAGATCTTGAGCAGTCCAGATCAGCAATCTATTGGATATGCTTCTCTAGCAGATCTTGAGCAGTTTACACACATCATTGAGGCCAAGGAGGACAACCAACCACATCATTTTCATTTACAGTCAGAACATAAGCTTGAAGAGGTATTCCATTACTATTTTATTGATCCTATTGCTGATTTTCTGGAATCATTTAGCAGTATAAAGATCAAGATATTCTTATCAGATGAAAGATGTTTCTGTCATTTTTCCAGAACATATCTCTGTTGGCTACATATTCTTTTATTTTTGGGATCAAGATCAAGAATTTTGTCAGCAAATAAATTTCTTACATGGCTGTGTTGGAAGTGTTCTTTTACTTGATCATCTACCTCTACTGGTTAGTGTAGGGGTAGGTAGATGAATAAGCTCTTCCTATGAGCACGTAGATCATTTTTCATTTGTTATTGAATAAGCAGAACAGGCTACATGGAAGATATAGGTTGCAGAGGGATCAGTGTTGATCGCTTGATGACTCCATGCCCAATACTAAGGCTACTGGAACTACTTGGTTCTGGGATTCTTCGGAACCTCACTGGGAGGATTCCATCCCCGAGTAGGAGCCAGATGTTATCTCCCAAATTGACCACCGTCATTTTGGATGCCAGAATGGGTAAAAATATTTATTTCTATAAGTCATGGCCTTCAAAATTCAAAATCTCAGTTTTCAGCAGTTAACTAAGTCTGTGGAAGTTTACTTAACTGCCGAAACAGGCCAGTTTCATCAGCTAATTTGGTTTGCCAGAATGATTTTAGTTGCCGAAAATGTTTCCATGTGTAAATTTAAAAAAAGATTGTGCTCTGGAAAAATACTACCAGCTATATTACAACGACCAGTAAAGCTAAAGGACTAAAAGCAGCATAATTGTCAAGGAATTGGCAAAAAATAATTATTGCACAGAGCAGTGAATGGAAATTGGAGGAATATTTTTGCTGAAATCGCGTGATCTTGCGGGGCAATTTTGACAGCCTTCCCGAACTCCAAATTCAGATCTGGAAGCACCAATGGATAGCTTATGATCTGTAGATCAAAATCGACTATTCGAACGTGCAAAACGGACATCGGACGGTTGAGAAAATCGATTTTTTCCAAAGGCAGTTTTTTCAGGAATCCTACAGGTTTCGGCAGCTTAGGCGAGCCCCACAGAGCTCATTAGCTGCCGAAAGGTCTGACTTCCGGCGGCTAAGGCACGAAATCAGCAGAAAGCAACGTTTTGGGTTTTAATTTTTGAAACGGTTACAGCTTTCGGCAGCTTAGGCGAGCCCCATAGAGCTCATTAGCTGCCGAAAGGTCTGACTTCCGGCGGCTAAGGCACGAAATCAGCAGAAGAGTTAACTGCCGAAAGCCTGTTTTTGCCAATTTTCTCTAATTTCGCCCAGATCTCAGTTTTGTTCGCTGAACTAGCAGAAAGCCGATCAGAATGAATGGATTATAAATTATTTTATCAATATCTCAAGGGTTTTGAGCGAGTTTTGAATCAGTTGGGCATTAGCTTTTGAAAGGAGATCTCCATATCAGAATTTCCTTGATTTTAGGGATTAGTCCCTATCTTTTTGCTTTTTACTATCAGTTAGTGTTTTAGTTAATTAAACAGATCCATGCTTTTAGGATCTGGGAACTGCTTTGTAAAGGCTATAAAGCCTGAAAACTCAGACTGTAGAAGGGTTCGATTTTGGATAGAGTAATCTGCTATTGTATTGAGTTTTCTTTATGCTAATACAGATCACAGGTTTCTTTCAGTTTTGATGTCAGCTTTCCATTTTCCTTTCACTATTATCTGTGTTGTCTAGCTTTGAATGGTTTCTTTTCCATTGTTCAGCTCATAGCCTGGTATTAGTTTCTTGAATGTCTCTCGAACCCTACTCTGTACTGGTTTGGTTACATTCCTTTTCTTCATCAATCTTTGAAGTTATATGCTGATTAATCAACTCTTGAGAGCACTGTTTCATTTGTTTATCATGCTGAATGTCTGAATGCCATACTCAGGTTGAGTTGTCCCATCGATCCACCTTTTCAAAAGACACAAAAAAGATAATTTCTTAAGTTACCAGGCATACCTAGCTTATAACCCTAGGTAGTTTCTTGGAGAGCTAACACATGGTATTATTTCATCGTTCGTCGACACATAACCCTGCTTCAAATAGCCTACCTATGGAGGGAACATCTATAAGAGTGTGCACAACAAGCTCAACCCTTGTTTGCAATATGGATCTTTGCCTTGGCCTGACCCGTGCCCTTGAAAAATAGGATTACTCCCATGCAACACTCATTCCCCCCATGTACTATAGAATTCTTTATTCTTATTTGAGCTGATAAATGAAAAATCCATAAAAATTAAAAAACAAAAAAATCCAAAAAGAGGGAGAATTGAATCATTTCATATTATGTCCTTGAAGAAAATGGAAACAGTTAGTCCTTGTCACCCTTGAACACGACACATAATTTAATATCTGCTATCAGTACACCATCCACATTTTCCTTACGAAACTGTACAAGTTTTTTGAACAGATCTCCACCGATGGGTTATCCTTCCCATCACCAATGGAGCTTTCGTTAATGCATCTAGCATTGGCGGATTTCATGAAGGTTGATTACTCAAATTCCTATGTTTCCAAGTGTCCATTATGCATCGTGTTATGTGGTAAAGAGAAGTTCAAACAGAGTCAACCATTCCTCAAATATTCCTAACTAATCATGCCGGCCTTCCTTGTGTCAGTATACAGTGTTGGATCTCACAGTTCTACCAAATTATATTAGACTATTGATCTTTGTTACGTATCTATTGATGTGGGATGCATTAATTCCATCTTTCCAATGGATCTATTACTATCAACACCAAATCACCATCTAGGAAATTGATCTAGAAACCCAGGATTACCTTGGATCTTGCAGTCATTAGTGGCAGGTTTCCTCACAAATGATAGTGGGTATACATGAATGACCCCTGACTATTTGATTCTAAAAGTGTTCAACTTCAGAACATCTATTCACACTTGCTATTTTGTACTCAGTACCTTAGAGTCCATCATCATTATTGGTGGGTCTCTTCGCATCTGTTAACCGTATACATCAATGACCGGTAATCATATGGTGTTTTATTATGATCGACATCAGTTCATTTATTCACATGACATAAACTCGTACTATTGTCGGTTTGTATTGAAGACCTTGGGAAAAACAGTTGTATCACCCATCAATGCACTGCCCGAGTTACACAAGATTAAACTACCATGTCAGAAGTTCGATGGAGACCTTATTCTCGCACTCATCAAAGTGCATGTTCACACTTCTAATTTTTTTTACTTTTTGACATGGATCCACTATGAATAGTTCATGGACATGCTTGTTTACTTCTGATCATGGGTATGCCCGCCTTAGGAATATATTGTATATTTGAGAAATTTCTATGTTTGACTTGCAAGTGTTCTCCTGAATCCTGTGCCTATGAGCTAATCCTTTTTCATCCTTTCTTTTATCAATCAAGAGTATTAGTATGAAGAATATCAGTATAAAAATAATGTATTTCATCCCTTAGCTCTACTTCGGACCTCACACATTATGGGGCATCTGTTAACAATAAAATTAACACCTTTAAAAAAGTGAAAGGAAGAAGCACATTTTACTATGCACCCGCAACATGAAGACATAAGAAAAGTACATAAGAGAACAGCCCTCTCTTATCCAATCACTACTTCCATGATCAGAAGGATTGAGTGAAGAAAGAAGGATCCAAAGAGACATGGTTCAGCGATTGAACTGCTCAAATGAAGGCTCAAATCTAGTCAACACCAGTCAACAGTGAAAAGAAGTGCATAAGATTGCATTAATTGTACTTAATAATGATGAGGTTATGACAAAAGCCTGAAAATACTATGAAAAGTGGGTTTTTGGGTAAAAGAATCAAAAATCAAGAAAAGGGATGATCCCACATTGAAAGATGAAACTTGAGATCCCATTTCCCAATACTATAAAACAAAGGCATTTGGGCCATGGTAAGAGAGGAGAAGAGAAGAGCAAAGGCGTGCTGTGGAGATTTCAAGGTTGGAAAGCTCAACTTCATCCAAGGAAAAGGATGGAGAATGATATATCAAGGAAAGGGAGGATGGATTCATCTTAAGAAAAGTTGTAAGTAAGTCTATTTTCTCCTTTGACATAATATGAAACAATTCAATTTCCTTCCATTCATGAGTTTAAAGTTTTTCTTCCAAGTTTGATTTGAATTCTAAATGGTTAAATAACTTAGGAAATGATAGATGATTGTTCATATCTGACATTGAAACTTCACCTACTTCATGGTAATATAGTCATTTAAGTGTGTAGACACATCCCTACCTTAATAGCTATTATCACAGCCATAAGAGCTTGATCTTTGGAAGCCTTCAAGGCACCCATCTGGCTCAACTTATCTTGTTCTTAGATGAGAGATTTAGTTTAAACATATAAGGAGGGAATCTTCCAACCAAGGATTGACATTCACCCAGAATGGAAGGTAGAGACAAAGATGGAGAAATCGGGACCTAGATTGCTCAAAATGGATAGCACCAGCTGCTCATCCTTCTTCTCAATGCCACACTACTTGCATTGCATGACCAGAGATTTGAATTTTGAAAAGAATTGCTAAATGGTATCGAAACTAATCGATTGAAGAGAAATCAACTCATTCTCTAGAATATGGTCTCTTAGCTCATCTTGTTTGTTGAAGAGGGTCTCTAAATTCAACCATAACTCTCTTGGAGTCTTCAATCCTTCGATGTGGAAGAGTAGATATCTGGAAATATGAATACACATCAAACCAAATGCTTCATCCAATCTATTCAGATACTTGGTTTTCTCCACAGTTGATGTTGGTTCGGGATCCTTCCCTATTGTCACCCTGTACAGTGATTTTTTGTGCAATACCATCTGCATATAAACCCTCCAATAAAGGTAATTGATGTTGATGTATATGTAACTTCGGAATGTATTTCACATATATGTATATTGTATTCCTATAGAGATGTTATTATTCCACTATACATAAGTGGTTGTATTCCTATAGAGATGTTATTATTCCTCTATATGGAAGTGTCGTCATTTATATTGTAAGTGTCGTAACTTATACTTGATGGGTTATTAGACCACCTTGTTGGGGTCGGCCCTGTATAAGCCATGTGGGTCAAAGGGTTATTAGACCACCCTATTGGGGGTCGGCCATGTGGGTCAAAGGGTTATTAGACCACCCTAGTGGGGGTCGGCCTAGTCAGCATTATGTTAAGTGGTTAAGTTGAGGCCGACCTAGTTGAGTAAAGGTCAAGTCAAGTTAGTGTATAAATAGAGAGTGTGTCTCTCTCATTTTACACATTCTATTCTCTCACTCACACTTGGGAGAGTGGCGCACTTATGGAGGAGGAGGCTCTGCTACTAGGAGAAGACTATCTCTTGTATTCTGGTTGTATCATTGCTCTATCTATCTCTGAGAAATTTATTGGGGTTTTTCACCTTTATGGTTTTCCCCAAGTAAACTCTGTGTCTCTTGTGTGCTTGCATTATTGTGTCCATGATTGATATGCTGTAGATTTGCTGTACATGTTGTTCTCTCAGTTAAGATCCTAGATCAGATTGAAGTAAATTCTGAAAATTTAACATGATATCAGAGCTAGCCTGAAAGAAGGCATGATATGGCATGTATGACACTTGTTGCACTTACGATGCTAGGGCTTGATATAGCAAAAACCAATCATCGTAGAACTTTCGCTATAAATCCATTTTGGAAAAGTTTTTGGATCTGAAACTTTTACAGGTAGAAGCTCATATCCACATGTACCTTGTGTCCAAAGGAAAACCTCTAGTTCATTTTACTTTGTGATTTATGATCTGTACAATATAGGGTTTCTGCCTCTTCCAGATCTGAGTCAAAATCAGGTGACCTTGGGAAAAAGGTCATAACTTGGGCTAGGAAGATCCAAATTAAATTTTGTAAAAAGTGACAGTTAGTACACAGACTTTAATATCCCAAGAAAATTTTTTTAGAGGCCGAAGTTGAACCAGTGACACGTGGCATGCCGTACAAGTTTGCTCTCCTGTATTATCCCATAAACAGGTCACGTTGCGACACTTGGAATAACTCTCTCTACGAGAATCCAATTGAGGTCAGACATGTCGGGATGGAAAGATAACAGGTAGGGATATCTCAAGAAAAGTTTTTAGATCCTGTGGATCGAAAATTCCGGAGTTACACCATAAACAATCAGATACATATTTCTGTCAAAACATAATTATTTTTTAGCACCTTCATTCATGGCTTCCGGAATTTAGGGTTTCAAATAAAGTTGGAATTTTTGTAATCAGATACCACGGCTGAATGCTACTCATCAAAATCGAAATTTAGAGACCAAGATAAAAAAATTTGGTTGGGTAGAAGGCCGGGCTTGATCAGACCCTAGTTCAGGACTTTGATCAGAAAAGTGGAAAATTAGGGCTTCTGTAAAAATGGGAATTTTTGAAATCTGTGACCACGGCTAGAAGCTCCTCAAAAAAATAGAAGCTTAGAGATTTTGATCAAACCTTTTGATTGGGCAGAAGAGTGGGCTTCATCAAACCCCAGTTCAAGGTCACGTCCAGTGAATCCAGAAGTTTTAAAGGCAAAATTGAGGAGTGAAACTTTGCAGTTTTCAAATTCTAAATATACCAGCTTGATCAACTCATCAAGGTGCATATTTCTATCCTTTCGGAAGTTTGAAATTCAATGTTTGAATTTTTGGGGTTTCTCTAACAAACCCTAATCCAGCTCCAGGTCTAGTTCTTACAAATCAAGTGGATTGGGTTAATCTTAGAAGAAGATGGATTGGTCACCTGCATAAGTGAAGAAGTTCATGTTTCAGAGGGAGATGAGGCTAAGGCCTTACATAAGAAGATTACAAGCGATCTCGATAGGTATGACTCATCGAGGTATGTTTCGATATTTGTTCATGATTAAGTTTATGGTATGTTTGTCTTCATGTTATTACGGTTAGTACAATCTTGATTTTAGATTTGTCGTATCACCTTAACAAAATTATGAATGCATGATAGAAGATATTCATTGGTTAGGGTGTTGACACTTATGATTGTACTAATGCATTATGGTGTTGTATGAGGTTTATGTTGTCTGCTAACATAAAAGGTACACCAATAAAGACAAATCATGTTCTACTTCAAGAACATATGATCATGGTGACATGAAGACAAAGATTCATCCATTGTCATGGATCACATAGAGATCTAATTTCGAGGTATGTATAACTTGGTTCTACAATGGTTAACCTATGAGACATGCAGGTTACTAGCACAAGTCACTAAAGAGAACCAGAAGACATTATGCGGGTATGTTAGACATAACTAGCTAGTATGCTAATCCAGGTATGTTTTTCCTATATCAAGCTAGAATCCTACCTTGTGTTAGGATCTTGTATTGTTGTGTTGTTGATAATGATTATTCATGAAGTCATAGGTTTGAATAGTCATGGTTGTATGCATATTATGTTTCTTACCATAATTGATGATATGACTAACCAGAAGAATCATGAAGGTATAGGTTTGAGTAATCGTGGGTTTTATGCATATTATATCTCTTATGTTGATTGATGATTTAACTAACCAGAAGAGTCCTATGATCAAATAAGAATATGTATGAGTAAAAGAAGACTTCCCTGAAACCTTGAATACTAATGTTTATTATCTGTGAATGATCATGACTATACATGTTTAAGATTATTGTGTTTTGATAGTATTAAGATTATACTAATAAATGTGTGATTATGTATGAGACCTCAAGGATAACACAATGATGATACTAATAAGCACGCATAGTGATTAAGGATGGATGTAAGTTCAAGGACAAGTAATCCAGGAAGCAAAGATCAAGAGGGAGCACACTCCAGTTGTTCCTGGAAGAAAGCAAAGGAGCATACTCCAGTAGTTTCTACAAGGATGCAGATATCCAGAGGGAGTTGACCATCCTTCTGCATTCCACAACAGAAAGGTGTAGAAGAAGCTACTTCAACAGTTCCTGCAAGGAAGCAAAGACTCAGAGGGAGTCCACCCAACAAAAAAACAAAGATAAGTATTTTAATTACCATTCCTTACATACTTGTTTGTTTAAATTATATTATTCAATGATGTATATGCTTATGTTCCTAGATTTAGGATGTGTATTATGCATATTAGAATGATTGCATTAATGAACAACTTACTACTAATATGCATTTGATGGGTAAGTGGCCTATGGCACTGTACAACATTCCATTGCTACTTATCTAGAATGAAACCTATTTGCTGACATGTTAGGAGTTGTGCACACTCTTAACAATGTTCTAGTAGAGATTGGAAGGCATCTAGAAAGTTACAGAATATGGATAAATGTTGTATTGAAGCATTGTATAAGATAATTGCATGACTGTCTGACATATTTCCTTATGTGTAAGAATTTGTTCTGAAAACTATGAGATGTTTTCTAATCATGCAATTTAACTTGTTGTGTAGGAAAGATCGTATACCATCACCTACAAAAGAAGGACTACAACATTTGTTCAAGCAACAAAATTATCTATTGAAGATATTGAAGTTCCCAGGATATGGGAAGAATGCCATGATCTGTCGATCATGAAGAACAATGTTTGGGATGCGATCCCAAGAGCTGAAGGGAAGTCTGTTGTGACTTCCAAATGGAACTATTAGATCAAGCATGCTGCAAATGGCAGCATATAAAAGTGATGAAATAGAAGATACACCAGATGGATTTCAAGACAGCCTTCTTGAATGGTGTAGTTGAAGAAGAAGTGTATGTGGAGAAGCCACTTGGTTTAGAGACACATGACAGGGAGTCATATATGTGCATAACTTGGTATGGTAGACATCTTTCTATCCAGTTTGGGCTTTACCAAGAGTAAAGCGGATTCCAACCTTTACTACAAGGTTGAGGAAGGCAATCCAGTCATACTACTTTTGTATGACCTGTTTGTTACAGGTGAGGATAGATTGATTACCGACACGTAGTGGAAGCTTGCTGCCGAGTTAGAGATGAAGAACTTGGGGATGATTCCCTATTTGTTTTTGGCATGGAGGTGTGGCAGAGTGTAGATGGAATCTTCCTTGGACAAGGGAAATATGTAGTAGAGATCCTGAAGAGGTTCGGGATGATGGACTGCAAAGCCATGGCCACACCTATGGCATTGAACCTGAAGCTTCTGTGTGATGCTTCATCTTAACTGGTTGATGTCACTATGTATCGTCAGATGATTGGGTCCTTGATGTACCTGATAAACACGAGACTAGATATTTGCTTTGCGGTGAACACATTGAGCCAGTTCCTTACAGATCTGAGAAGTGTTCACCTAGTTGCTATAAAGCATATTCTAAGGTACCTGAAGAGTACAGTTGATTATGGGCTCAAATATGATGCGAATCAAAAGTTTAACTTGCAGGGTTATGTTGATTCAGATTGGGTAGGCAGTGCTGCAGATAGGAAGAGCACTTATGGGTGCTGCTTTAGTATGGGATCATGTGTGATCTCTTGGTTTAGCAGGAAGCAGTCCTGATTACAGCCAAAGCAGAGTATGTTGCTCCAGATGATATGTACCAGGATGGTACAAGTGATGATGATTAGTATGATCATGGGAATCAGGATGATGCATCATGCAATGATGATCCGTTGGATCATGAGTATTAGGTTGATACTTGGAGGTCAGAGATGATATGTGGTAGGTTGTGCAAATAGCATGTAATCAGTCCTGGGAGATCTTTTCGGTCGTGATGCGGCACATAAATGTTCTTGGGATACTCTTTCCGGTATTGCTATGTAGTATGTAATCAGTGCTCAGATATTCGATAGGTTGATCCGTGTGCTCGTAATCAGTCCTGGGATGAGGTATTACTACAAAGACATGTAATCAGTCCTGGAGATCCGAGAGGTTGAGCTGTGTGCTCGTAATTAGTCCTGGGATGCTCTTTAGAGATCTTGTCGGTCGTGTTGCGGCACATAAATGTTCCTGGGATGCTCTTTGAAAGTTTTGTCTATCCACATGTAATCAGTCCTGGAGATCTGAGAGGTTGAGCTGTGTGCTCGTAATAAGTCCTGGGATGCTCTTTAGAGATCTTGACGGTCGTGCTGTGGCACATAAATGTTCCTGGGATGCTCTTTAAAGGTATTGTGGAGGACATGCATGTAATCAGTCCTGGGAGATCTTGCCGATCATGCTTAAGCAAATAAATGTTCCTGGGATACTCTTTCTGGTATTGCATCCGCACATAAAATTAGTCTTGAGAGGCCACCTTTATCAGACCATTCGCACAGATGATGAAGACCAGCAGGTGGTGGGCCTGCATCCAGTATGAAAAAGGACTGGCTCTGTAGAACTTCCTATGATGAGTAGATTCAGAGATTGATTGAGATAGCAGCAGTAGTGACGATGATGATGACTCGATGATGATTATCCAGTGACGATGATCCAGAGAAGATGACTTGTGCTAGAAGACCTGTGTCGAGAAATACCTTCCTAGTTAAGAGGGAGTGTTGATGTATATGTAACTTCGGAATGTATTTCACATATATGTATATTGTATTCCTATAGAGATGTTATTATTCCTCTATACAGAAGTGGTTGTATTCCTATAGAGATGTTATTATTCCTCTATATGGAAGTGTCGTCATTTATATTGTAAGTGTCGTAACTTATACTTGATGGGTTATTAGACCACCTTGTTGGGGTCGGCCCTGTATAAGTCATGTGGGTCAAAGGGTTATTAGACCACCCTATTGGGGGTCGGCCATGTGCATCAAAGGGTTATTAGACCACCCTAGTGGGGGTCGGCCCAGTCAGCATTATGTTAAGTGGTTAAGTTGAGGCCGACCTAGTTGAGTAAAGGTCAAGTCAAGTTAGTGTATAAATAGAGAGTGTGTCTCTCTCATTTTACACATTCTATTCTCTCACTCACACTTGGGAGAGTGGCGCACTTGTGGAGGAGGAGGCTCTGCTGCTAGGAGAAGACTATCTCTTGTATTCTAGTTGTATCATTGCTCTATCTATCTCTGAGGAAGTTATTGGGGTTTTTCACCATTATGGTTTTCCCCAAGTAAACTCTGTGTCTCTTGTGTGCTTGCATTATTGTGTCCATGATTGATATGTTGTAGATTTGCAGCACATGTTGTTCTCCCAGTTAAGATGCTAGATCAGATTGAAGTAAATTCTGAAAATTTAACAATTGAAGGGTGTCAAGATCCTGGGAGAGAAAGGCGAGTTCGAATTGTCCATTACAACTAGTAGAGCGAATACAAGGTGAAAATTTATGCTTCTGCAACAAAACTGCTACAAATGCAGAAAAATGCTGCTACACTCAAAAACTTTGAATAACCTGCAAAAAAACTCAATAAAGGAGGTAGACTACTATTGAGCACTGCTTTAGGACAGTAGGCACTTTTATCTGGATCCTTCACACTTGGCTAGACCTTAGTGGATTTATCCAATGAAATCAATGTAATGGCACTGAGATTTGTTGTGGAAATCCAAAGGCTTCTGGTGCACTAACGAAATAATTTGCTCAACCTATTCACTCAAATGGCTCTGATACCATGTAAGGTTTTCCGTTACACCAAAACCTGGAGATGTTTGTGAACATTTGAAACCAAACACAAGGTCCTATTACTAGGAGTGGTGGTTAGTCCAAATTTTTATATTCCTAGAGGTGTGATGGTTATACCATGTGGTTGTACCGATACTCCAACTGAATTCAGGTGTGTGACAAATTGAAGGATATTATGTCACTAGTTGTTAAAATGCCAATGTTTCGACTAAATATCTATAATGGTGAAATCTGGGTTTAGAATAAATCGTAAATGGCATGCAAATTCTTAGTACAAGATTTGGATCTGTAGCATTCTAGGTGTAGGAATAGTTGGTTCATTGCTCAAGATAAATTGTGTGTAGCTACAGGATGTTCTAAAATTGTAGTGATGTATGAATTAATACATAGAGAAGAGGACTTGGCAATAGTTTTTTCCATAGTTGTAGGAACACAATTTTTCTATAACCGCAGCTGATGATTAATTGGATAAGGAGATTTTGGAGAATGAATTATTGTTAGCAACATTAAAAGTCTACCAACAACATGGTATCCATCACACTACTGGAGGATCACACCTAATGTTGTTGATAAAAGGGACATCCAAAGGGTTTGTCTATGTGTTCAGGAACTTTCGAAGAAATCCCTTTCAATGCATTTAGATGTAAGAGTTCTTCTCAAAGTTATAGATTTTTCTTTCTCTTTTTTGTTTGGGAAAACATTAGGAAATGTGATATTTAAGACACCTTCCATTATAATGAGGATGGTCCAGAATCCGCTTGCCTGCAAATCTACGAAGTTTATTTAGCTTAATTGTATAGAAAAATTTATTTATTTCTTATATTTTCTCTTAATTTTCTTTTCATAATCTCTATTTCTATGTGTTGTAAAAGAGCATAAACCATTATTCATAGGATCATTTGAACTATCACCCAAGTACCCTTATGAAGTAGAAAGAAAGTTAAAATCACACGATTCTTGGAGTTTAGGTTCTCTTTTAGAATAAAATTTTGGTCTCACCACAAACATTTTTTCAACATCTCCAAGAAGCCCAAATTTTAAAAGTGACAGTTGGTCTCCCTAAAGTTTGACAACCAGTGCTTCTCCTATGAGTAATTCACATGCTAAGCTCAATGTTCTTTTGACTTCAAAAGATATTGATGAAAAAAGTTTTAACAAAGAATGTAGAATCATGCATACTTTCATAATAGATGTTGGTAATGAGTACACGATGAAACCAGTCCTATCAAACTATAATGAAAATTTCTCTAACAACATTCACAAATAGGTGATTAAGACATTTGTTGTTTCTAATTCACAAGTTAATTCTTCTGCTCATAAAGGAGATAACATTGATGTTCAAAACGTGGACAAATACATGAACACAGGGCCTTTGCTTGTAAAAAATTTAACTACCCAAATCAATGATCCATCAACACTAGTGCTCGCAGTTTTACCTTTAAAAGAAAATCATGTCAATGTAAATATTACTAATAGTCCTAAAATTTCTAACACATGCATGGAAGACATTGTTAATGAATTCATGGAGATATTTGTACTGTGCATATATGATAAACATGAAAGTAGTTGCACTTGTAAGGAATTTCCATATTCTACTTCTGTGTCCATCTTCCATGGTATTGAGAAAGAAGGAACAAATGATGTGGAGATGGGTTTCCCCACAACTGCATGAGAATTAGATAGTGTGGATGTTGACTACATAGATACACTCCTAATAGATATATAAATGATGTTGATGACTAGTACATGAACAAACCAAAGAAAGGTAGTGTGGACATTATCAAGAGATACGGGATGCTTACGACCTAGTGCTTGGGACAATTCTTGGAAAAAAAAGAAAGGGAGATTCAATTACATGTGATTACATGTGATTCCAATGCGTCTGGAGATTCTCCTTCCCAATATGATATGTGCTACCTGTTTGAGCCACTATTTATTTTGGTAGAGCTAGGATCCATAGATAATGGTATTTCTCTACCTATGACTAGCGTTGCTACTCCAGATTCAATGAGAACTATATGTGATTATGCAAGTGGAAGTACTCATCCTTCCAATTCAATTGGACCATGATATATTGGCTCAAGCATTGCTACAGAAGGATTGGAATCCAACTGTCTAGGGCCTGGGAATGAAAAGGAATCTTGGCATGAAACCATACTTAGAGAAGATGGGTTTATTCAATATTTGGGTTTATAAAAATGTTGGTACTAGAGATAATTCCAATGGTCCTCACACTGAACTCAGCAAGATGACCTCTTTTGATTGCAAGAATTAATGGTAGAGTTTTTGAAGAGCATATAGAAGCAAGTTCATTACCCTCCAAGTGGTAATTATCTCCCCACTGCAAGGTTACATCGATGTTGTACCCTGACATGTCCCTCCACTCAATAGTTCTCATGATAGTTTCAGAGCCATACCTTCTAAGTACAGTAGATGCAGAGGAAGTGGAAATGGCCATTCTAGTTAGGTCGACCATGGAATTAATGGTTGTATATTTCATGTCATTGAGCATATTAAAGTGAAATAAATGAAAGGGAATCAAGGGAAAATCCTCCAAGCAAGGTTGGATTGTGAATGAGGAAAACAAGAAAATATCCAAGTTTCTATTCAAGTGGTTGTAGAATATGTTTGTTGGTTTGATTGTGTTAATGAATCTCTTCCTCATTAGTGTTAACGAGTTCAAAGTCAAACAATTTACCAAGGCCTCTATGATTGTTGTATTCTCGAAGGGTTTTATTGGAAAGTGCTTAGCCTTGGATGGACCAAGTTTTTTTATAGCAGTTGAGTTCATTTAATGGAATAGTATATGCTAAGGGGGTTGGTGTTGAATTTGTTGAGGAAGGAAATATGAGTGAAGTGGTGGGGTGTTCGAGAAGGTTTTCTAGTTCACTGATGAACCACTTTGGAAATTTCATTCTTTTAGAAGTTATAGATGGGAAAGTAGTTAGTAAAAAAGAAATTAGAACATGATGGAAGGGGCGGGACAAGGAACATGTGGAAACAACAAAAGGAATAATGAATTGTACGTGGAATGGTGAAGAATGTTGCAAACACATTTTTTGAGTTTGATGATAGATCCTGGTTATAATTTTCCATCTACCAAATTGGTATTGTACTAATCCAGAACCAAAGTCTAGTATTGGTGTATTATGTCAGAGATAGAAATAAGAAATAGAGTGGATGCTAATTGTGTTGAGTTAACAGGGGAAATTGTAATAATCTGGAGCAATGGTTGGAGATAGATGTATCCATTTAGAAACAAAGCAATGGAATTGTCAATCAAAAGTGTTTCCATTATGCATCATTGAGAGGCTTGGAAACAAGGGGAATAAAACTGCAAAAAATGAGGCAAACGTAGTGAAAATGTTGTAATCTATATGATTACACTGGAAGCAGTTACCAAGATAAAACATAACCAAACATAATACACAACAAGGTAATATACATCAATACACACATAAATAGAGAGAAAAGAAGAGAAAGAAGTAGTGGAACCAACAATAAGTAGCTTATTATATTATTTGATGTGTTGGAGAAAAATTCCTATGGCTTGGGGTGGACCACAACAGACAGCTGACTACTAGAAATTAACTCAATTCTCAATGCTATGCTATATAAATGACAATGCTAAGATAATGAAGAACATAACCAAAATCGATCCAAACATTTGATGTAGATCCCCGTTGGAGCTTTCAATCCATGCACTTGATCCTGTAAATTAGTCTTGACAGCCAATATACAACAAGCGCATATAATATATAAACAACATTAACATCATCAATAGCAATGGTCCATGATATTATAATTAAATGCAACCCAATGTAATATAAACAACATTCACAACATTAATGGATGAGAATATGAGTATTTCTATTAATAAATAACAAGAAGTATGATGTGATACGACCTCTTGTCGACAACCAATCTAAACCAAGATCTAGGTCTCTCCACTTGTGCCTCCACCACTTCAATACTCCATGGAATGGCAAACTCAAACTATGATAGGAGTTTGGAAGGTGAACATAAGGGGGTTCACAACTACAAGGATCAAGGAGTGTAGACTCAAGGTAGGGAAAAAATCCACTAGAGTTCTCTTACTAACCTTTCTCCTCTTGTCCATAAGCCATATGTGCTCAATATATAGTCCTCCCAAAGGTAAGTGAAAGGACACATCGAGGCGTTTTGGGGAAAATGGAGGGCCAAAGGTCACCCTATGACCACTTTTTGGGAGTAAAAAGTAATTAACTAGTGATTTTTACCATTTTACATGCTACTCACGGGCTATAGTGATGCAACTTGCAGGTACGCCCACTGCAGTGATGCAGCTGATGTACAAGGGAAAAAAATAGGGAAAATAGTGTGTCTGAAGGATATAAAGTGGATATGAGTCAGTAAAATGGATCCTGTAGGCCAAGAGTGCTGATGCTCACAAGGTGGAAGATTACGTTGTAATAGATGCCCCCTAATGTGTGAGGTCAAATACTGATGCTACGATGGCCGAAATACATTATAAATCTCAGAAGTGGAGTGATGGAGACACAAGTGGAAGGAGTAGCTCACTCGTCATAATACAATAGTATCCCTGAGTACATGTCGGTATAGTACAAAAATCTGATACAATGGCCATGAATGGGTAGTACATAGTGAATACATGTCATAAGTGATCATAGCCATGATTTCTCTACAATAAGATATGGTCTTCTACTGAAGAAGGAAACAACTGGTGCAAACTGGAGGTACAAACTGTTGATAGTTGAGAGGTGATATCTCAGATTTAAAGTCATAATCATAAGTAGCATACTGAATGCCACTATCGCCTGGGGTCTTCTACACAAGTCTTCAACGGTGCAAGTCCCATCAAGTGAATAAAGGAGTTGAGGTTGAACCTGATGTGACATCGTCTAATTACCAATCAATGATGTATACCGTTAACAGACGCGAGACAACCCACCAATAATGAAAATGGGCATCAAGGCATAGAGTACAATCATCAGAGTGCGAATAGATGTGTTGAAGTCGAACACTAAGATGAATCCATCGATCAGGGGACATTGATGTATTCCCAAAACTGTCGATGGCGAGAGAACCTGCCACTAATGACTGCAATCCTCAAGGTACTCAACCGAACTCTAAGCCTCATGTTCCGGAATAAATGGGTTGAATTCGACGGAACGAGACTCGCTGGAAGGAGGGAATTAAGGAATCCCCCATCAACCAGCACGAGGTACTAGCTACGCTGAAAGATTTGGAAGATCTCAGGTGAAACGGACTAACTCAATAAGGATGGCCGACATGCAATAGTCAAGAGATATGAGGAGTGGCCGAATCTGGTTTCAGGAGGCACCACAAAGGGCTCCATAATGACTGGAAGCTTAACCAATCGGTGGAGTAAACTAAGAAACAAGTACAGCTCCTAAGGTCCAACTATAGTCCCGACTCATAATGTATGGAGTGGAATGAATGCTCTGTTCAAAGGTGACACAAGAGCTACCAACTAGAAATAGTAACCATAATCCCATCCTCCTTTTTGGAATATTTGATTTTTTTGGTATTTTTCATATTTGGAAAAGCTTGAAAATGAATAAAATTGCTTATAGTACAACAAGTGAGGGAATGAGTGTCAAATAGCGAGCAGATTAGTCCCAAGTAGTGGAACATACCTATGATCAATGAAAGGAAGCGTGTGCAGGATGTGGACACTTGGGGGGGGTGTTCCCTTAGGGTTAAAAGGTCATCAAATTGTGAAAGGAAAATGTAAGCTCTGCAGGGCTCGACAGGGAAAGTGCTGAGGCACCAGGCTAAAAACTGAGTAAGCGGGAGCCGGCACAAGGCTCAAGCAGCAAGCAGGATGATGCAATGCAATCACAACTTGATATAAATGGTGGATTCCTTATGGGAGATGGCCAGCACAAGACAAAGTAGAGTATGAGTCTTTATCACAAAGTCATGGCGTAACTACAAAGGACTCCCGAACCTAAGGACAAACAACAGCATGGGCACCATAATGCAAAAGGGGGTTCTAACTAGGGTACCCATGTTCAGAAAGGCCCTACCGCCACAAAACAACACTTCTATAATAGTGTGAAGGTTCCGTGTCGGTTAAGAAGCGGGTTTGCACCTAGGGTTTATGAAAATGGTCAAAAGGTCAAATGCATAATGCATGTGAAAATGACATCTAACCTATATGCCAGGTGTGAAAGATACCTGCCGTAGGCGCGAAATGATCAAAAACAAGTCTCGCTGAAGAAATCTGGTCAAAAACTACTACTCCAAGACATTATATTAGTCCAAAACAACATATAATGGTGAAAACTATAGACAAGTGGGTTTTGAAAATTATAAATAGTAACAAAAAATTACAATTTACAATTCATTTTTACTGTTCACCCATTTGGAGTTTTGTGGTTAGTTTTCACCTCAAAGTTCAACTGTTGATTCTGGGAGATATGGATGTTCGATCATTGAACCGTCAGGAGCAGGTTGGTAGTCTCATCCATACCTTTCATTTCAATGCTTTTATTTTGTTTTTCATCACTTGGATTTTTTATTTGGCCAAGCCCTAAATGGTCTTGGCTCTACCCGCAGGCTATAACTATGTGGATTGTGGGTAGGGCAAGGTACTCGCAGTCAATGCATGCGTTGACTGTGGGTACTGGCCTCTATGAGCAAAATTTCCCGCGGGTACGGCCGTGAAGTTAGTTTTTTTAAATGAAATTGACTAAATTCTTTGGTTTTTCTTCCTCTAGGATGGTTCTAGAGTGGAGAGAGAGGGAACATGACCAAGTGGATGAGGCCATCCGCAATGATGTACGTGCACAGCAAGCGCTGCAAGCATGTGGGATATACAAATTTTGGAGCATAGGGGGTTTGAGGGCCCAAAACCTATTGCTCCACCATTTGATAGATTACTAGGACATCAATGCACAGAACTTCAACCTAGATGGGTAAAGACTCTCTTTGGAAGTGGAAGACATCTACTTCATTACTAGTTTGTCCCGCCGAGGTGAGGTGGCAAGCCTTCAATCTCATTCTGTGGGTGGTGGGATCACCGTCCCCAACTATATAGAGCGGTATAGTCAGGTTCCCATTAGATCCATAGTCAACCTGAGCATGAAGGTTATAGTGGCTACCTTAGTGCGGATTACTGGTTCAAAAGATCTTCACCAGGCATTCAGGCCAGTGATGTTCTATGCGTCGTAGTGTATGCAACCCATGATATTTGACTGGTGTACCACACTACTGGGGTCCATGAAGACCCAGTTAACATAGTGCAAGCAAGGGGAAACTAAAAACTTCTCATATGGAAGTATCTTGTGCAGTTTATTCTTTGAGTGAGTTTCGGGGCTCAGTTCGAGGGTTTAGGTCCCTCCTCATAGTCTCCGCGACGCATCCCTGACCCAGTGGGAAGAGGTCTTGACGCGACAGGGTGGTGGTCGTCAGGCATCACCATACATAGAGGAGTTCTTTCACTGGTGGGACCGACAGGTCATAGCTATAGAGGACTACCCCTATGCATGGATAGACTTCCGCCAGGATCGTGACATGTCGCTTCCACTAGATGCAGCATTTGGAGACATTGGTGAGTACTCTTTTTAGGTTTTTTGTGGTGTATTAAATTTTTATGGATTTTTTTACTATAGATGCAAATGCAAAAAATATTTTTGAGGGTGGTATCACATATTAATGTTTTACTGTTTGCTCGTAGATAAGGGCCCAGTGAGACCCGGGGGATTTTTGAGACATCGTCGCTGGGGCAGGGGTGATGAGGTAGTGGGTGCTGCAGCAGAGTGTACACTACAGACTCTACGGGTCAACCTATCATGGATGACCACCAGGGTACCACAGGTAGAGGTAGCGTGGCTACCAGAGGATATGCAGCGCCATGTGGTGGGGGTACTGGGTAACTGGGTACGACGACTACAACGTATAGCAAATGCAGTACAGTATTACTATCAGACACATCCTGTCGGGGTGGCAGCTAGGCCTCCTCATAGGGATTGGACATCTCAAATTCCCATTTTTGTATCCATATGTATATTTTTAAGGGCTACGAGCTCCAATTTTGTATTATCACACTACCATATATAAAAAACTTTGGTTCTCCGGTTCTACTATATGTGTGTATGTACAAATGTATGAATGTATCTTTTATTTGTGTGCTTCATTGTGAATGTGACAAATGCCAATCTAATACATAGTTAGCGTATGCATCAGATATATGATTAAAACTTCTCAGAACATGGATGTATGTAATTGAAACAAAATGTCGTTCCAAGAGTCTTACCCTTGGGAATTTCCATAGTAACATAGGATCCCTCACATGGTACTGACCATTCAACTGAGACACAACTAGTTGTGAATCCAGGCAGACTTCTAAAGACTGGGTACCATGTGAAATAGCATTCCGAAGTAACTCAATCATGGCACTATACTCAGCCACATTGTTAGATGTAAGACCAAGACAAGAACCTCCTGAAGATACAACTAGATGGTCAGGTGAATAAATAACCCAAGTAGCAGAAGCAAGCTGCTATGTATGACGGCTAGCACCATCCGTGAATCCTAAGAACATAGGGAACTTCGCTAACATCTATCAATCAAACGAAAGCTAATCAGCAGATCTGCAAACCAAAAGAAAGCTAGACTATGTACAAAAATAACTATACAATAGTATACAAAAGCATTAGCTCAAACTAGAAGTTCAAGTGTAATACCGCTTCAGGTAGAGCCCATTTTTAGGCTCCTTCAAGACGTTCCCAAAGCTTTCTTAAGGGCATAGAAAGACTACTGGGCTTGCTTTGGTATCGGAAAAGTCAGTGAAATCGTTGGTGTTTGCTGAGCTTATGTCGGAACTTCCAAGACTTGCTCATCTGAGATCTGGTATCAGCCCATTTTTAGGCTCCTTCGAGATCGAACTCCTAAAGGATCACAATCCATTTATTGTACTTTCACCCTATAAGGCGTCGTGATAGCACGAACTGAAAAGGATTGATGTGCGCTACAACTGTGGTTGTTCTAAGAAAAATATAGTGTCGTAACCGTTGGATTGCATGGACAGTCGCAAGTGCTAACTTTTCCACGTGAGTATATCTCAGCTTAGCATCTACTAGATTTCGACTAAGGCAATAGATCACATGCTCGACAAGCACATCATCAACCTGAACCAAGACCATGCCAATCGTCTCTTGAGACGTAGCCACATAAAGTATAAAATCTCGTGCGAAGTCTAGTGGACTAAGCACTAGGGCTGATACCAAAGCTTTCTTAAGGGCATAGAAAGACTACTGGGCTTGCTCATCTGAGATAAACGGTCTGTCTTTCTTCAACAAGCACGCGAAACCTTTGGTAATAATGGCATAATTGACTACAAAATGGTGTAGAAAAGTAGCTCTCCCTTGGAGGCTTTGAAGTTGAAACAAGTTGCTTGGAGGAGGAAACCGAAGTATTGCCTCAACTTTGAGAGGATCGACTCAAATACCCTCTTTCAAAACTATAAAACCTAGAAGGGGACCAGACGTCACTGCAAATATGCATTTATTGGGATTCAACCGAATTTTGTAGCATATACATTGTTCGAGAATCCAACGAAGGTGCTTGGGTTGGTCCACTCTCTTGCGAGAATGGCTGGCAAGATCATCCAAGAAAACCTCCATTATACTTTTAAGGTCATGAAAGGCAGAGGTCATGGCACGCTGAAACGTAGCTCCAGCATTTTTAAGGCCGAAGGGAATTTTTCGATATGCAAACATACCCCAAGGAAAAATGAAAGCAGTCTTATGTTGGTCCTCGGGTTAGATTTGAATCTGGTTATACCCCAAAAAGCTGTCCATGAACGAAAAAATCTCACTTCACGCACAAGCATCCAAGATCTGATCAATGAATGGCGTGGGGAAGTTGTCTTTCAGACACGAACGATTCAGGTCTCTAAAATCAGTGGATACACAGATCGTTCCCTGCTTCTTATCCACAGGAACAGGGTTTGACACCCATTCGGTAAGGGGAACGAGGTAGATAAAACCAGCTTTGAGTAGTTTTTCCACCTCTTCCTTAATAGTTGTTGCCTTCCTAAGGTTAACAACACGAAGACTTTGTCGAACCAGTTTAGCATGAGGATACGTTCTAATCTCATGTTCGACAATACTAGGATCTATTCCTGGCATCTCCTCGTATGACTAGGTGAAAGCTTCCTGAAGTTCAGTAAACAATTCGGTGTAGATGGAAACCTCCTCAGAACAGAAATCATCACCGATGTAAACGATCTCAATCTTTCTGGGAGTGCAAGAGATGTTGATCGGTTGAGTCGGGGAAATATTAGCCATGTTCCCCTCCGCATAAATCTCATGTGAGCCCAAAAGAGCCACAGGGTGACCAACCATATCTGCAAGAGTCGTCCTAAACTCTTCTTGCTCAGCGAGATCGAGGTTGGGAAGGAAATAAGAGTGATGATGCATATCCTCCCAAGGTCTCTGACTACCACACATGGCCTCGATAATACCTTCATCCGAAGGTAAAGTACTATCAAGGAAATAGTTTGAACAAGATGAGTCGATTGCCCAAATTGGCAGTGTAACGGGTTTTGCCTCAACTGTCTGAGAAGAGGGGGGATCTGGCTCTGCGGTGGCCTATTGAATATCCTGATAAGCAAGCTCAGTAGCAGATAGTGGCATCGACATCCTGACATGCGTAATGTCTCCAGACGTAGAATTCATGGATGGTAAATTCCATGGATCATCGAAGTATGAAGTCCGGAACAGTACATTATCCAAAGGAGGAGACGCATTGTCAGAAATGGTTCCAATAAAATTCATGGGTGTAGGGAAATCATAAGATCCCATCAATGAAGGGTACATACCAACACCCATGTTCCCAATTGTCGGCTAAGAATCTGTAACCTACGGGACTACTGATCTCGTGGATGCTGAAGGAGGAGGATTAACGAAATCTAGCCGATCGATGGTCACAATCTTGCCTTTGTGGGGAAAGCAAATAATTCTGAATACAGTAGATGCGACATCTTTCATAACGTACATCCAATTTCGACCCAGTAAAAGGTTGTAGTCGATGGGCGCATCAACCGCTTCGACTTCAATAGGCACAGGTTTACCTCCCAAGCGGACAACAAGGGAAGGGATAATCCCATGCGGCTTAAGTGACCAACCATCAAATGCAGTGAGCATGGTCCTAGATGTGAGTAGAGGAGGAGAGCCAAGATCTTTCCAACAAGCTAACAACATCACTGACACGGAAGCACCTTCGTCAACCACTGTTCTCTTGATGAAATTCTTAAGGCACTCCACATGGATTTGAAAAGCCACGTGGTAAGGTAAGCGAGGTTGAACATCAGTAGTGTCGAACTTGATAACGTTGGGACTCCCCCCATCCTGAACTCCTAACACACTCAAAAGGGCATTCCTTTGAGAAGGACATGCTTGTAAAACTTCAAGAGCTGACATGGCACACGGATTTTGGCCCAAATCTTCTACAATGGAGTAGTTATGGCCGGCTCAAGCATTGGGATTATGCGTAGAGCACTTGAGAACACCTTTTGGTATCTGCGACATAATAGAGGGCTTCTCGATATGCAAGGAATTATCAGGAGGAGGGGGAGGCTCACTCCCCATATTAGGTTGCGGTGCACCATAATCGCGTTGAGGAGTAGCAACACTAACCTTCGATTGAACCATATTCACGCATCCATAACCACTAGTATTGGAAGAAGACATAGCAGTCTCATTAGGTCCATAACCAGTGGCAGGAGCATGCGAAGCCATGTTTTGATGATGAGGAAGGGGATCCTTCAACATAGCTGGGCTCTGTGCAAGATTCTTCAATACTTCTTCGATTGAAGGACACAAGTGAGTAAGATGATCTTCCCCACAAAGTTTACAAGGAAATTTCACCTTACACCTAGGTTTATTGGTCCTCACCATCATTTCCACCTTCCCAAGGAGGGTTGGCATTCTCCTTATGAGGGGTATTGCGATTACTATTATTGTTCCCATTGTTTCCACCCTTATGGTTGTGTCTCCCCTTCTTCTTACCACCAGGATACTGGTTACCTGATGGGTTTGTCATTTGCACAGTGTGTACATCGAACGATGGGGTGGAAGTGGACAAGGTGTGAACCTGTCTGGGAGTAGACTGGTCTAGTGACAAATTTTGCATTTGATTAGCCACCAAATCTATAGGGCGAGTACTTATGGATCCCACAATGCCATCGTCATGCGGTCTAGGAACTGTCTTGGGCTCATGTCGTGTTCGCGGTGCATCAGGAATAATGTCATATAAAATGCCAGACTGAGAGTATAGTAAATCTAACTGCTGGACTTTTAAGATGGCTTGTTCCTTAGTCATAATACTAGACATCTAAACATCCTTAGCAATATATGGAAGTAAATACTTGAGGAACCATTCCAACAGACACTTTGGAGGAATGTTGGCTTTCACTAACCTCTTCCACTGACGCCACTCTTGTACGTGGTCAGAAATATGTGTGGCCTTATTATGACGGAAGGTAGACAAAAGTTCAGTACCAGTATCGTAACGAACTAGAAACTGGAAATGATCCAAGAAAACCAAATCAATCTCATTGAATCCCCTATAAGTGTTCCTAGACAACTCAACACACCACTCCGCAGCTGCCCCTGTGAGGGTGCATTGAAATAGTCGTAATCGAATGGAATCGTGATTCAACGAGTAGGAAGAGCACCAAAGGTGAAACGTTGTGACATGATCTCCCGGATCCTCACCACCTTTCCCCTCAAACTTAGGAATGTTTGAAGGGAGCTTGGTAGGGACTGGAGGCCAACTAGGTTCGTGACACACCAGATCATTCATGAGCTTCGAAATATCCAGAAAATTCAAATGTGCAAGGAATGGGAACTGCAGCTGGAAAGCTTGATTATAAGCTTCCATAAAAGGTTGGTTGTAAGAACCCGAAGGATAAGAAGGACCAAATGCTTGACCATGAGCATTAAACTACTAATTATACGGACCTGTCTGACCATAAGCGTGACCATGGCCATAAGGTTGATAACCTCCTATGACCTGACCCATGTGAGAGTAAGTAGGTATATATGTGTTTTGGGCACCAAATTGAGGTGGGTTGTACTAGTGGCTAGCACCGATTGTATTGTAGTAAGGGTTGCCACCATAAGTATGGGGCATATATGTACTATTCGTAGTGGGAACCGTGTTTTAATGACCATGATGGTAAGGTATGTTCCCACCCCCAGTGTAAGCATTAGGATTAGCGTGAGCAGTTGTGTGGTGACCATAAGTATGAGATGTATTCCCAGCCCCAACATTGGTGTTACTAGTAGCACGAATGGTGGCGTTGTGACCATGAGGATGAGGTATATTCCCACCTCCTACATTAGCATTACTAGTAGCGACAGTGGACGTAAAAATATGCGGTATATGTCCACCTCCTGTGATTGGGAGGAATGTTAACATTCGCGAAAGTAATCCTAGGTTGACGGGTAGTAGCATGTGTGTTAGGTGGTGGATGGCAAGTTGGGTTGCGAACAATGTTCCTATTAGGTTGGGTAGTCCTAGGAGGCGGCTGTCTTCCAACATTAGCATTGTTAGGAGGAAGGTGACCAGTCCCCATACTATGTGTGTGAGTGGACAATATGGTGCCCCCAGCGAAGGTATTGCCCCCAGCGGGTGCAGTGTTGCTAACACCATGACTAGTGCCAGAATGACTACCAAATGCAATGGAACGATCTACTATGTTGTAACCAGGCATACCAAAGGAGAACGCGGTAGGGTTGATTGTAGGACCTGTGTCATCATGTAACTCTGGCATCCTGTATAAATAATTATGTTGAAACGAAGGAATGAACGGTTCGTCCTCCGGTGGATCCGGACCAAACAAACTAGTTTGGATCCCAGGTGGATCACCCCCCCACGCCTCACGAGGAGTAGGGGTGTCTGAAGTGTGCTCGACTCTACCCGATGGAGTCGTAGGGATTTATCCCATGTTAGAGTGTGCAGTCATAATGTCCAGGACGTATATCTCGTAAGAATCTGAAGACTCGGAGGGAGCCTGCCGACATCCCCTAGCAACATGGCGTGAAAGCTCGATCGGTTGTAAACCATCCAACCGACGGGATCGGCAGAGAGTAGGACTCTGCGCCACAATATCTCCAGAGAGAATATAAAATCACAACGTCTCATAGTGTCCAACTATCTATCAAAAATAGTAAATCAAAAGCACACACCTAGAGAAACTACAGCCAAGAGTAGACAAATAGAGTGGCTAAATGAGCTCCCAACACTAGAGCCGGTATGTCTCACATAGGAGAGGCTTGAGACTCCCAAACTGTAGCTGGAGGTAACAAAATCAGTTATAAAGGTGTTAATTTTTTAGCATTAATTCAATATACTCTAGAATCTTTACTGAGAGAATAGCATGTACATCATATCAAGTATAACAATGCATATCAATCACACCAAGCAATCACATGAGACAATAGACACACAGAGTTTCACTGGGGAAAACCATAAAGGTGAAAAACCCAACAACTTCCTTAGAGATAGAAAGAGCAATGATACAACCAAAGTACAAGAGATAGTCTTCTCCTAGCAGCTGAACCTCCTCCTCACTTGTGCGCCACTTTTCGAGTAGTGTAGAAGTGAATAATGAGATGAACAAAAGAGAGATCTCTCGATCTCTATTTATACATGACATGTCCTTCCCAATAACCTAGCAGGGCCAACTTGTCTAACTCAGTCTAATAACCCATGGTTAAACTAATCAAGGCCGACCCCACACTTGGTGGTCTAATAACCCATCACTGCAAGTTACGACACTTGCGACACTTGTCAATACAAATGATGACACTTCCGTATAGAGGAATAATAACATCTCTATAGGAGTACAATATACATGGGTGAAATACATTCCAAAGTTACATATACATCAACACTCCCTCTTAACTAGGAAGGTATTTCTCAACACAGATCTTCTAGCACAAGTCTTCTTCTCTGGATCATCGTCATCGTCATCGAATCATCGTCATCGTCATAGCTACTGCTATCTCAACCAATCTCCGATCTACTCATCATAAGAAGTTCTAAAGAGCCAGTCCTTTTTCATAGTGGATGTAGGCCCACCACTTGTAGGTCTTCATCATCACTAGCCATATTGTGGAGTCCTAAGGACTTATTACATGAGTCAACAAAACCTCGAAAGAGCATCCCAGGACTTTTACCAGCACTCATCTCAACCTATCGGATCTACTAGGACCTTTTTTACATGTCACTGCACAACCTGTCCATGGCCACATAGTATCATCCTGATACTCATGATCATCATCTACGAAGCATAGTCCAGATGCACACAATACAACACTTACACTCACCGGCATGGGAAGACACACTTCAACCATCCGGGAAGGGCTCAGCACTCACATCAATGCACATGGGAGAACACATCTACCACCATGTCGAAAAATCTCTGCACTTACATCAACGCACTTGAGAGAACACATTTACCACCATGTTGGAAAGGCTCTGCACTTACATCAACGCACATGGGAGAACACATCTACCACCATGTCGGAAAGGCTCTACACTTACATCAACACACATGGGAGAACACATCTACCACCATGTCGAAAAGGCTCTGTGCATCTGTGTCTTCGAACTCATCACACATGATCCACCTGATCATGTCAAAGCATCTACCTGATGCATGTCATCATAGAATGATCATCCTGATCATCAATGCATCCACCTGATGCATACCATGTATCCACCTGATACATGTCATCACATATGATCATCCTAATCATCATCATAGGATCATCCTGATGCATATCATCTGGAGCAACATCTTGAAGCTCATCATCCATGATCATCCTGATCATACAATGTATCTACCTAATACATATCAATATACATGATCTACCTGATCATACAATGTATCTACCTGATACATATCAATATACATGATCTACCTGATCATACAATGTATCTACCTGATACATATCAATATACATGATCTACCTGATCATACAATGTATCTACCTGATACATATACAAATACATGATCCAAATGATCATATTAAGCATCCAACATGATGCATATACAGATACATGAATTGGAGCATCGTCTTGATGCTCATCATCCAGCGCTTACATCCACAGCCATGGAAGGATCCTCCTCTCACCATGCTCGGAATGGCTCCTGCAAATGTGTCCATCACTTCTTCCTCAAAGTGTCATCAATTTGAAGAACACCAAACCTCTCTCTGAAGTACTCAAACTTCACTCTGGCTAGTGGCTTCGTCAACACATCTGCAATCTACTTATCTGTCGCAATATACAGGAGCTTCACTGCACCATATCCCTGATGTAGTGATATTTTATCTCTATGTGCTCCGACTTGTCGTGGAACACCGGGTTCTTAGACAGCTTTACACAACTCTGGTTGTCACAAAAGATACCAGTAGCATCCAACGGGAGATCAAATAACTCAGATAGTAGCTTTCAGAGCCATACTACCTCACAACTAGCCGAACAAGCTGCAACATACTCTGCTTCGGCTGTACTCAGTGTTACGCAGGATTGCTTCTTGCTAAACTAAGAGATCACACCTGATCCCATACTGAAGCAACACCCAGATGTGCTCTTCCTATCTGGAGCACCGCCTGCCCAATCTGAATCAACATAACCCTATAGGTTAAACTTTTGATTTGCATCATACTTGAGCCCATAATCAATTGTACCCTTCAGGTACCTCAGAATATGCTTTACAGCAACCAGGTGAACACCTCTGGGAATCGTCAGGAACTGGTTCAATGTGTTCACTACAAAGCAAATATTTGGTCTCATGTTCATTAGGTACATCAAGGACCCAATCATCTGACGATACATAGTGACATCAACCGGATCAGATGAAGAATCACACAGAAGCTTCAGGTTCGATGCCATAGGTGTGGCCATGGCTTTGCAGTCCATCATCCTGAACCTCTTCAAAATCTCTACTACATACTTCCCTTGTCCAAGGAAGATCCCATCTGCACTCTACCACACCTCCATGCCTAGAAAATAGTGCATCATCCCCAATTCCTTCATCTCGAACTCGGCAGCAAGCTTCCTCTTGGTATCGGCAATCAATACATCCTCACCTGTTACAAACATGTCATCCACATACAAGAGTAGTATCACAGGATTGCCTTCCTCAACCTTGTAGTAAAGGTTGGAATCCACTTTACTCTTAGTAAAGCCCAAACTGGATAGAAAGTTGTCCATCCTACCATACCAAGTCCTAGGAGCTTGCTTCAAGCCATACAAGGCTTTCTTCAACCTGCACACATATGACTCCCTATCATGTGTCTCAAAACCTAGTGGCTACTCCACATACACTTCCTCCTCGACTACACCATTCAAGAAAGCTGTCTTGACATCCATTTGGTGTATCTGCCATTTCATTACTACAGCCAGAGTAAGTACTAATCTAATGGAAGTTTATCTGGCCACAGGAGAAAAAGTCTCTTCATAATCAATCCCTTCTTTCTGGGAGAAGCCACGAGCTACAAATCTTGCTTTGTATTTCTCTATGCTGCCATCTGCAGCATGCTTGATCTTGTAGATCTAGTTGGAAGTCACCACAGACTTCCCTTCAGGTCTTGGGACCACATCCCAAACATCATTCTTCATGATCGACCGGTATTCCTTGAACATGCCATCCTTCCATTCTTTCTTTTCTGCTGCTTCTTCATAACTGGAAGGTTCTTTGTTCATAATGTCATAGAGTAAGGCAACATAGCTGGTATGAGATCTAGTCCTCTTCCTTTCTCTGTGTTCTTCTTCTGGAATGCCTTACCTTTCTGCATCTTGAATGAGCTCTCTAGCCCATGCAAGTTTCCTCTTGTGAGAGTTCTCCTCACGAGGTGGGTCTACAGGTATTCGTGGATCTTCAACTTCACGATCTGCTTCTGGAATTGTTTCATTCATGATGGTGTCTTGAAATCTGTTTCCCTTTGGTTCTTCATGATCTTCAATAGGTGTCTTCTTTGATTTGATGTAAGCTGAGTTTTCATCAAATGTTACATCCCTGCTAACATCAATATTCTTGAACCCTGGAAAGTATATTCTGTAAGCCTTCAAGCTTTCACTGTACCCTACAAAGATGCCTTTCTTTCCTGAAGGATCTAGCTTTTTCCTCTTTTCCTTTGGAACATGAGTATATACTGGACAACCAAATATTCTGAGATGGCTGAATTCAGGTTTCTTACCAGAGAATACCTCTTCTGGTGTCTTATTGTCCAATATCTTGTGAGGTGTTCTGTTCTGCACATATATAGCTATCCTAGCTACTTCTTTCCATAGATGCATAGGAAGATCCTAGTCATGCAGCATTTCCCATGCTGCTTCCATGATTGTTCTATTCTTCCTTTCTGCAACTCCATTATGTTGTTGATTGTAGGGAGCAGTCAACTCCCTCTTAATCCCTAAATCACTGCATAGCTTCTTGAAAGCATCTAAAGTGAATTCTCCGCCATTGTCGGATCTGAAGGTCTTGATCTTCTTATCAGTTTGATTTTCCATCAAGGCTTTGAATTCCTTGAACTTATCAAACACTTGATCTTTGTTCTTCAAGAAATAAACCCAAGTCTTCCTAGAGAAATCATCAATGAAAGAGACATAGTATACATACGCACTCAGAGAACTGGATGACATCGGAGTGGATAATTTCCAAGATTCATTTAGCTTTGCTTTCACTGCTTGAAAATTCCTTCTTAATGTTCTTTCCTTTTTCACATCCTTTGCAAACACCTTCATGCTTTGTCTTGATTTCAGGAAGACCCTCTACTGCTTTACTTGCAATTGGTAGTGCTCTATAGTGCACATGTGCAAGCCTTCTATGCCAAAGTTCACTTGGCTCCATGGATTGATGTACCATGGCATGTTCAGGTTGTACCTTCAATTTGTACAATCCTCCCTCTTGATCTTCAATCACTACTGCACCATCTATGGTCTTTCCCTTTGGCCACATTAGTACTTCGCCATCTACAAATGCAACCCTCATACCTTTTGCATCTAATGCAGATATGGAGAGTAAGTTCTTCTTGAGCCCAGGTACATATAGAACATCTTTCATCTTCAAAGACTTCTCAGAGTCTAGGTTGTAAGAGGCTTCACCACTTCCCTTAATAGGGTATTGATAGTCATCCCCAAGTTTCATCTTATGGGGTGACTCATGTTCAGATAGATTTGCAAAAGATTCTTTAAACCCATTCATGTGTTTGGAAGCCCCACTATCAATAAGCCAATCATTACAACCATGAGAGATAGTACCTGTGACAGCAGAGATTAGAACATATTCATCTTCACTAGATGAGTCATCACTTTCTACTCTAGCCTTTTTCTTGGGAGGTTCATCATCCTCGGCAGCATGAGCATGATATCTCTTCTTGTTGTTCTTCTTCCTTTTGTTGAAGTTGTTGTTGTTATTCTTTTTGTTCTTCGGACAATCTGAAGCAAAGTGTCCCTTCTCATTACATGTGAAGCATCTGAGATCTTTCTTATCTTTATGTTGATGGTGGTGTGAATATTTCTTGGTATGACAATGCTCCCTCTTTGACCTTCCTTTCTTGGTGTGAGCTGTGAGAACTTGATCTTCATTTCCCATCTTTTCTTCTCGAGCCACAAGCCTTGCTTCTTCTTGTGAGCATTCCTCCCATAGTCTATTGAATGAGATCAACTTCCTTCTTGCACAGATTCCTTGGATGAAGGAGTCCCATGTCCTAGATAGGCCATTCAAAGTGGTCATGACAACTTCACCATTATCCACCACTTCATCCACAGCTTCAAGTTGTTCCTTGATCTGAGAGGCCTTAGAGAAATAGGATTGAATGGTCTCTCCATTCTGAAGCTTTACCCCTTTCAATTGGTTCCGCAGAGTCATCTTCTGATTTATGTTATTTCCTTCAAATAGCTTGGTCAGGGAATCAAACATCTCCTTGGGTGTCTTCAGAGATGACACATGTGGTATGAGATGGTCTTTGATAGAATCAGCAATGATCCTCTTTTCCTTGACCAAGTTTTTCTTATGTAAGGCCTTAGACTCTTCTCCCTCTAGGACAAGGACCTCTTCACTTATGTAAGTGTCCAATTCATTTTCTTCCAGGATTAACCCAATCCTATACTTCCATGCTCAGAATTTATTAGCCCCTTCAAGCTTATCCAATAAAAACAATGCCACTAACATGCAAAATCAATCCAACGGTTTCGAAATAAAAATGCAAATCTTTTATATTTTCAATGCACAAGCAGAACCTAAATGAAAGCAAGAAGCAAAATCTCACTATTCAGTTACAGACATGAAAGTAAAAAAATTTGTATTTTCACTTATAAACAAAAGGAAAATGCAAAAACTATTTTTTTTGTATTTTTCAATATAATGAAATGAAAAATGCAAGCAAAATCTCACTATTCAATTACAGACATGCAAGGGAAATCACTCAGACAACCTAGCAGATCCTAAAAAGTAAGACTCAACCAATGGAATGAGCTTAAAAATTAAAAATGGGTAAAAACCAATGAGGCTCAAAACCAAGAGAAAAGAGGAGTTCTGGTCACAAACAAGGCTTGAAACAGTTAGGAACAAGGCCAAAGAAGACTCAGGAACACTCAGAATCAACCCAACAACAACCAAAGGCCACAAAAAAATCACCCACGGAGTTGTACACTATTGTCGAAGGAATACCTGTAGGTACCAGTGGGCTATAATGTAGACAGAGGCGGGTGGACGCGGGCAGAGCTAGGCTCACCCGCGGGTAGGGAAAAGTAAATGAATAGAAAAAGAGTCCAATGGCTCAGAAAAAGTATGTTTTCTATAGATTATCCTAACGACCAATCAATGACACGGAGACTCGACACACAATAACTCTAAATAAGGACTAATGCTCAAAAAATCCCCAAAAATGGATGTTCTCCCCAGTGGAGTCACCATTTCTGTGTTGGAGAAAACTTCCTATGGCTTTGGGTGGACCACAACAGACAGCTGACTACCAAAAATTAACTCAATTCTCAATGCTGTGCTATATAAATGACAATGCTAAGATAATGAAGAACATAACCAACCTCGATCCAAACGTTTGATGATCCCCGTCAGAGCTTTCAATCCATGCACTTGATCCTGTAAATTAGTCTTGACAGCCAGTATACAAAAAGCGCATATAATATATAAACGATGTTAACATCATCAATAGCAATGGTCCATGATATTATAAGTAAATGCAACCCAATGCAATATAAACAACATTCACAACATTAATGGACAAGAATATGAGTATTTCTATTAATAAATAACAAGAAGTATGATGTGATATGACCTCTTGTCGGCAACCAATCTGAACCAAGATCTGGGTCTCTCCACTTGTGCCTCCACCACATCAATCCTCCATGGAATGGAAAACTCAAACTATGATAGGAGTTTGGAAGGTGAACATAAGGGGGTTCACAACTACAAGGATCAACGAGTGTAGACTCAAGATAGGGCAAAAATACACTAGAGTTCTCTTGCTCTCCTTTCTCCTCCCATCCATAAGCCATATGTGCTCAATATATAGTCCTCCCAAAGGTAAGTGAAACGACACATCGAGGCATTTCGGGGAAAATGGAGGGCCAAAGGTCACCCTATGACCGCTTTTTGGGAGTAAAAAGTAATTAACTAGTGATTTTTACCATTTTACATGCTACCCGTAGACTATAGTGATGCAACTCGCGCGTACGCCCACTACAGTGATGCAGCTGGCGTACAAGGGAAAAAAATAGGGAAAATAGTGTGACTGAAGGATATAAAGTGGATCTGAGTTAGTAAAATGGATCCTGTAGGCCAAAGAGTGCTGATGCTCACAAGGTGGAAGATTACGTTGTAACAGTTGAATTAAACACACTAAATAAACAATGTACAATGAAAGTAGAAGTGAAAACATCTACATTTAGAAGTTTGTGGAGGCTATCGCGGAGGGTTTTCTCATTGCATATCATAATTGAGTGCATCAATGCCTTTATGGTATATGTGTGTGCACTGGTGTGGTAAATGTGAATTAGGTGCGACGATTACTTAAAAAAATACCTTTAAATCTTTATTTAAAGCAAGAACATTACATGCTTCCCAGAATTTATTTTAAGAATGTAGACATATATTGATTATGATTTTCCCTCAAAGACAATAATATGTTTTGATAATATCAAATGGTCAATTCCTTAGATTCCAACTAATTCCATACTGTTCTGTAATGGCCCTTTTTCAAAATTTTATTAAAATGCCAATTTTTCCACTTTTTCCCCAATTTCGACCTTTGACTAGTTTTACTGTTTTGACCTCCAAATCAACCCAAATGCTCCCAAATATTCTGTAGGAGTGTATGAATGGTATTTAGACTTGAATATTAGGTTCAGGGATGTTTTATGGCCCTCCAAATGCCACTGCAAACTTGATTTGTATTCTGATCAATATAGGTAATTTTGACTAGTAATTTGTGCATTAAATCCCCCCCGGGTAACACTGCAAATGGCCTTCCAAATGCCTCCAAACTCCCACAAATTTATGAACAGAGGTATATAATGTGTTAAGTATGTGATTAAGGTCTCATATGAACCATTAATTTATTTTTACTACTGTTCTAACTCTCTCACATTCAACAGCAAAAACCCCCAATTCGACCCTTGGGGAAATGGCACTATTTCACCTCCCAATACAACTAAACTGAGTAAAAATGCTTCAAATGCTCAAGTACAGTACATGAAACTTGTATAAGACATCCATGGCAGTATATTGATCACAAATATATCAGATAATCATCCATCCATTCGAAATAATCAACATTATAGTGTCATACATCAATGCATTGGGGAAATGGACATTGTTTGCTCATTAATCAATAGTTTTGCATACAACCAGTGGGTATTTCGACCTGAGACTTTCTGAATATCAATAACAGAGGATATGAAGCTATTAAAATCAGAAATATATAATGAGAAGCTCTCTCAATAAGCACAAGTGCTCACCAAAAACGCCCTCCCTCAAGGAGCACGAATATGCCTTCAAAACTGGAAATGGTGGAGAGAAAGTGCTGCACTAAACCAAACCATGAAACTTCCTGTAGATGCTACCTGCAAATAAAAATCCATTAAAGCACCATGAAAGACCTGAGTGGCCTCTCCAAACACCAACTTGGATGGGAATCTTTCACCCTCGAAATTGGCTAAGGCAAGGAACTAGTCATCCACTAGTTCTCTCTTCACAAATGCAATTTTTCTCAAATCATCAAAAGCCATTCTCATACTTGATTTCTACATTTTATAACCAACATTAGCCTTCAAGGGGTCGAAATCCTCTCAATAGATTCAATAATTTTCCATTTAGAAAATATTCCTCATTTGCCACTTGTCTCCTAGTTCCAACCTTCCATCTTCTCCCAAATTCGAATTTGAGTCTCTTTGGACTCCTCCAACTCCATGAGTGCCTTCCTTGATCCTATTTTTGGGGCTGACATGTCATAATGGTCAGGTGTAAGAATTCAGGTCTGAATTTTGTCATAAATGTCATAGATGCTTCATTATTGTTGTCATAAAACTAGGGAATCTAGCCCAAGTGTCCACTAGTATCCAATTTGACTCTTCCTCTCCCATGGAGGTTACTATTCCATCCCATTTCGACCTAATATTCTCAATGCCATGTGTTATGACTTACCAACTCACCCAAGAGTGTTCACCTTCCCATGAATTCGAATTGGCAAGAGAGAGCTGCCCTGTGTCATTGAAAAATCAAGCTAGTGTGGGTCCCACCACCTCCATATGTCTCCAAAACCACTTGCCACCTAGAATTTCTCTTGAATTTATTTATTCATCATATTTATTAAATGCTTGAACCCTTCTAATGTCTAAATATCATTTATTAGCTTCCTTATTACCATCCCACATGTGCCCATCCAACCTAGGAAACTAGTAGGATTGATGGGATTGTCTTACTATGCACTTATTTGAATGGGGACATTACATGTTCCAAGTACATTGGGTTATCCCTTTCCATTTGTAGTAAGTCTAGATTTTATATATATTTTGATTATCTAATTGAATTAATTATGACACCTTTGCATGTGCACTTGAATAATTATGCATTGAATTTCGCAGAATACTAATTGGGGTTCAAGTTCAGATGCACGTGATATTCCACTAGTCCAAAAATACCACAAACTCTTATCAGGAGCAAGATATCGTAAAAATATGGTAGATAAAAATGGAGAGCCAGTTTACCCCACTAATTATAACATGTCATTTTCTTGCAACCATCTTGGGCCAATGGCATTGCACAATGAACAAGATTTTGTTTATGGCACCCCAATAGTATGTAGTTGTTCAAAATGTAAAGGGTTGAAAATGAACCCTTGGTGTGTCACACTATCCCATTGTATTAATGACCGAATACCCAAAATTGATGAGATCATACCTCCCACTGTGGTCAAGGATCCAATATGTGACATTGAAAACATATTTTGGTCCATATGCTCTCTTTTGTTTAAGTTGAAATCCAAATCAACTATGTTTCATACTAAATTGTTCAACCCATCTCTCTCTATTGAGTCAATCAAGAGTTCTAGCAAGCCAAAGTATGATATTAATAATTCTAAAAAAATATCTACTAAGATATCCAAAATGTTGTACGAGATGAGAAAAAAAATGTCCAATTACACACCAAGGTCGCTCCAATTATTGGAGGGTGTTAGTGACTTCTCTCTTCCTATCCATCTACAAAGTGAATACCGAACCTATTACAATTGCATTGTGTATGGCACTTGGCCACCTTAGTTGTAATGCCTAATGTTGGAACTGAATTCTCCTTTTGTGGTAATAATTACATGATCTCTAAGCCTAAAATAGATTTTAGAAACCTGGGGTTGTTTATCCTTTCACATGGATTCATTCCTTCCAAACAGTTAATATCACTTATGCCATTTGGTGGCCCTATTTATAGTCAATATGATCCCTTTAATACTTTTAAATACAAACATAGAATTTCCATGTATAGTATGAGCATGAACAATTATGCTTTTGGAAACTTTAACGAAAATAACTTGCTATGTATTGATGGTCATCATCACACACTCATAGGAACATTGTAGGGTTCATAAATCGTTATAGGTGCTCATTTTTTAATACAAATTGTGTTAACACCCAAAAAGTGCTCACTACCTCATCTACTCCATTACATGACTCATTGGTCCATATTTCCTACCATATTTTCCTCCAAAACCTTAAAAAACTATTAAAAAGTCTCCAAAAGGCCAAAAAACCATTAAAAAGCCTCCAAAAGGCCAAAAAACCATTAAAAAAGCCTCCAAAAGGCCAAAACCCCCCTTTTTCCCCCAAAATAAGTTAAATTCCTCCAAAAATAGCAAAAACCCTCTAAAAAGGGAATAAAAAATACAAAAAAGAAGAAAAAGAGGGGAAAAATGAAGCAAAAACCCTATACAGCTGACCTAAACCATATGGTACCCAAAACCATGGGTCAGCACTCCACCACTAAAAAACCTATAAATAGGTGATGGAGGCTCCCCATTTCATATCCACAATCATCCCTATCCTTACGCTGCTGAAAATTCCCTTCAAACCCTAGCTCTCCACTTGGAGCTAATTCTTGAGAACCCTTTTGGCCCCATTTCCAAAACATCTTTGGAAGAAGGAGAAGGAACAACACTGGAGCTTGGAAGCAACCCTCTTGGACTGCTGCAAAGGATCCACCAACCTCTACATATGAGGTAACTTTTAATAAAAAAAGAGAGATCTTCACCATATTTTCATGTTTTGTTATTTATGTTAATGCTCATGTTAGTTTAATTTTATTTTACTGTACTGTCATATTTCACCATTTTTCTAAACTGCTACTAAGGAGTCCCTTCTCCTTAGTAGGTGTTGATTTACACAAGCTAGGGTGAAAAACCTAGCTACAGTTTTGGCGACTCCCCAAGTGTTCCTTTGAATTTATGGTTATAGTCTTTAAGAAATTTTTAGTTTTCTGCAATATTTTCCTATTTTTTCCTTTCGGCAGTCGGGTTTGCTATCGTAAACCACGTCTTTTACCGCCGCAGTTGCTATCCGACCACGGCTTTCAGACTGTTACCTGTGATCTGACCGTGGCACTTAGACTGTTTCCCGCGATCTCCCGGCGATTTTCAGTCTGTTTCCTGCGATCTGACCGCGGGTCTCAGCCTGTTTCCTGCGGTCCGACCGCGGCTGTTCAGCCATTTTCCTGCAATCCGCCTGCAACTTTCGGCCTTTTTCCCATGGTCTGCTTGCAGCTTTCAGCCATTTTCCTGCTATCTGCCTGCGACTTTCGGCCTTTTTCCCGTGGTCCACTTGCGGTTTTCAGCCATTTTCCTGCTATCCACCTACGACTTTCAGCCTTTTTCCTGCGGTCCGCCTGAGGCTTTCAGCCATTTTCCTGCTATCCACCTGAGACTTTCAACCTTTTTCCCACGATCCACTTGCGACTTTCAGCCATTTTCCTGCTATCCACCTGTGACTTTTGGCCTTTTTCCCGCGACTCACCTACAGCTTTCAGCCATTTTCCCGTGATCTGCCCGCGACTGTCGACCTGTTTCCCGCGGTCCGACCGCGTAGTTTCGCCACAAACTTGCGATCTGTTTTCTACACTTTTTCCCTGTTTTAACCCAGTACTTTGCTGCAATATTTTCTACACCTGCACAGCCACCTATCCTATCTGTAGCCATACTTCCCTACAGCCTTTTTCTGTAGTATTATTTATGTTCCATTTACAAAAAAATTTTAATTTCAGCATTTTAATTGAAAAGAGAAGATTTTGCATTTCAAATTTTAATTTCTGCATTGTTATTATTAGTTGGAAAGTTGCCCACCCCATGGCACTTTTGTTTGGGTTCATTATCTCACACGCACACACTCTATCACCTAATTCAAGTGAGCCCTAAAATACTGCTTAACACAACCAACATTCTAACCCCACTTGGGGAATACAAAAGAATATTGTAGTTAGGTAGGGTCGGGAGGATAGGCATCCAAATAACACACCTCGGTCGCTTACACTTGAGACATAGTTGTTGTCCATTAGGGAACCAAAATCCCCTAGTATTTTTTGACATAGTTTAAAACCAATTTATCGGGAAGGCCTCTCCCCTAGGAGGGTTGAAGTAGCTAGATTGGTTCCGGAAGCCTGAGTGGAATACCGCAATCCATTCAGTAACCGAAGGATACCTTTTGTAGTTCTCGGTGTACTACCCGTATGGGAGTACAGAGGCGATAGAACCAAACTGCAGATTCACCCAACCGAACGTGTCATGAATGGGGTATCTTAGTTGCTTTTATTCTAGGATTGACTACCCAGTGTCCCTCCCGGTAGGGGGATATCTTTAGCCACTTGGCTCTACTATCCATATTGTCTGACTTGGGTTTCATCACCTTGCAGAGGATATGTCTGGTTGAGTCAGAATACTATTTAGCTAGGTGTTTGCATGCTCCCTTACCTCCCTTTCGTCTAGTGAGTCCACCGTTTTTTTATTTTTTAGGAAACCTGCTGCTTGTTGGTATTCTGACCATTTCTGTTGATACTCCGCTTATTGTAGCACAGTTGTTATAGTAAGTGTTTGAGTTGGTTGTTGTCATGAGTGCCATATTTTTTGCGCTCTCCTTCTGCACACTCGGTTGCATTAGGGTTTTTGAGCTGTTTTTCACTCAACACAACCCCCAGATACTTGACACCATCTGTCACCATAGGGTCCCCGAGACATTCTCGATGCCTCTAGGGTGAGCCCCTGTAGCACAGTTCACTTGACATCACCCGTCATAGACATAGAGCTTCATCGCTCAACTCCACTCGTCACAGACGCAGAGCTCCGTCCCCTGGTACTGATGCCCCTTATTTCACCTCTGATTCTGAGGTAGAGTCCGAGAACCCCACTTACACTGCACCAACAAGCCCCATGGCTGGCATGACATCCAACCCTTTCTTTGTAGGGACCATTGGTGGAGCATCCACCACCACACCAGCTACCACACCCGCTTTGGGTATGCCCTCGATGGGGCCCACATCTACCATTCTGATCACTGTACCCATTCCAGTAGCTAGCATACCTATCCCAACTCCACCAGTGACTCACACTACCCTTGGTGATGTAGGACCATCCCATACCACTTTTGTTCCTCCACTTGGGGGAAACATCCCAAATCGAGCCCCTCCACTCGGGGGCATTGGCCCCAACATGGTCACAACCACTAGTATGTCACATCCTTCTACTAGTTTGCCATTCATGGCTAGTCTCAACCTTCCTGACCTGGACAGACTGACTAACGATCCCATCAGACACGGCCCTATGTGGCCTCACATGCCCACCAAGCTCCCCTCCGACATCCCTAAGTTTGAGGGCAAGGCAGGTGAAGACCCCCAGAACCATATTATGTCCTTCCATCTATGGTGTTCCTTCAACTCCATAGTTGACGACTCTGTCTGCCTCCATCTATTACAGCGCACCCTCACTGGCTCTGCAGCTAAGTGGTACATCAAGTAGCCCCATGGGACCCATGCTACCTTTACTTCCCTTGCCTCGACTTTCCTACAGTTCTTTCAGTTACCTGTCCGCTATGATGTGGGAGTTGAGATCCTACTGTCTTGCAGACAGAACACGGCTACCCACATCACTGACCACATTCATGAGTGGCGTCGATGTCGCAGCCTCTGCAAAATCAAGTTAGACGACTGTATCTTCTTAGATTGGTTTCTAAAATCTCTCCTTCCTGTCATTGCCAAGGATGTGGCATCCGAGCGACCCCAATCCGAAGAAGAGGCCATCCTCAAAGCCTAGCAATTTGACCTTATTTACGCCTAGTCTGGTTACCTATATTCCATCATCCCTGACACCCCTCGTGGTGATTCCTCCCGACACAATGCACCAGGGGCATCCCATGCTGCAGATGGCATCATTGGCCATATAGCCTCACATAACCAGCCCTTTTCCATACCATGTCCTATCCCTAGCCTCGACCTTTCGCGGGCTACATCCCATTCCGGAGCAACCAATTCATATGTTCCCATGGCACATCATCACCATTCCCACGGACCCTCATGTCCACCTCAGTGCTTTGGTCATGCATCCCCCGCTTACGCCCCCCCAGTCGTACCTCAGCCATATTACCACCCACAGGCTGCACCAGCTCCTATATCCTCCCAAGCCCAACCTGCTTATTACCCGCCACAGGCAGCCCCTGCGGCAAACCCACAACCCATTCCGCAGACATATCAGCAACCCCCACAAGGTTCAGCACCTACGCCACCTCCACCTACTTATTATCCACCATAGCCTGCTCTCGCACCTGCACAACCCCAGAACCCACCTGTTGCCCAAGGGCAAGTGTATGCCCAACAGAATCCGCAGCAGAACCAAAATAACCAGCGCCAATAGGGCCAGCAAAACCATGGCAAAGGCTATAACCGTGGGAACAACCCCCCTCCAAACCAAGGCGATCAACCTCCCAATCCCCCAAACAACAATAACGTGGCACCTGCCATACAAAACCCTGACCGGGCACCCAAACAAGCCAAAAATCCTAATTTGCGAACAAACCATCCTTGTTTTACTTGTGGGGTCTATGGCCACTACACACATGCTTGCCCACATTTGGAGCGAGCTCGGCAACTTTGGACCGATGATGCCCACCACTAAGGGCATGCGGCTCCTCAGGCACCACCCAACCCCCCACCACCTCAGAATCAACCCTTGGTGCTACAAAACCCTTTACCAACCCAAGGCATAGTGAACACTCAATTGTTGGCTCCCCATCAAGGAAACGCGCCTCCACAACAGCAAATCACTTATGCCGCTCCTGATCAACCCATGTTAGACTCAGGTACCCATCACTTGTTAATGATGTCATCCACCGATGTCAACCTTCAAACCCGTCGAAACCAATATGGCTCTACCCCTGAAGCCCCTCACGCTGAAAAAAACACTAACGCTCATCCCACTGATCAGTCGTTACATATACCTCTGGCTCCACTTGATGGCACCTCCAAAGCACCTCGCTTCCCACTTCGTCACATCAATAATAACCCCAATGCTCGCGCTATGTCTAATTACAACATTGTAGATGACTTAGCCCAATCCCCCACAGCCATGTATGCGTTAGAGCTCTTAAAAAATTGTCCTTCACAGCGCAAGACTTTGCTCTCCGCCATTGGTGCTACTGACCCAAATGATTCATGAATGATGGCCTTCGATTTGGACCAATCCGAACCACGCTTGCCTTCCACTTTAGCATTCCAAGTTTCTGTCTCCGTTCGGAATCTTGTCATCCATCGGTCCATTATCGATGAAGGTACCTCTACATGCATTATGTCCACATTCGTTTGGCAGAAGTTGGGATACCCTACTCTCCAGCAGTCCACCACTATGTTGCAAGCCTACGACAGTCGTTCAGCTCAACCCCAAGGTCTCTTAGCTAATGTCCCAGTCCAGTTGGCTGGTAAAACAGTGCTCATTGACATAGAGGTCATCAACGCCCAACTTGATTATAACCTCTTACTTGGCCGCAGTTACATGTATGCCATGCGGGCAGTTGCCTCATCCGTTTTTTGTACCATGATTTCCCCCCATGACGGACGCGCGGTCAAGGTTGATCAACTCACCTATTACGATCCCAATGCCCCCGATGCACCTGAAAATGTTCTCCCCGTGGTTGAAAAACCTGTTTGTGGTGCATCTACCTTGTTGGTTTCCTCCATGGGACCCGGAGTTTACTCAGATACGTCGATGACCTCAACATTCCAATCCATTCCACCCCCATCACCAGCGACCGAAATATCTAACGTATGTACCCTTTCCCACAATGCACAAACACCCAACAATCAACCGCCCTTGTTACCCAAACCACCATTGGTACCTAGTCATATTGGTGTTACACCCATCCACACAATCCCCTTCCTATTCCCTCCCTCAGGAGTAGTAAGCGCCCCAGTCATGGCTACTCTCAGTCTCTCCGGGTTAACCTTAGGACTACCCATGTGGTATATTTCGCCTCCCATTCCCCCACCGACACCAAATGTCGTCCTACAACCGGTGCAACCCATCACCACTACTAGTCAACCACCCCAAGTGTCACTACTCCTTCCTCATCCACCAATCCACCCCCCATTGTCAAGAACACTGGGGGCAGAGGCCCACAACCATACACTACTGTACCCCTTCCCAAAACAGTTAAAACCCCCCCCTGTGTTTCGTGCTCCTCCTGAATTCTCATTGTGTGATGACTTAGGCCATCCTACCCATCAATGTCCACAATTACCTGCATTACAAGAGAACATGCAAATGCTTGACGATGACCCCAACATCCCGGTTGTCCAACTCGATCTAGCCCCTAAGCCTCATGATAAATCACTGCGTACCAACCACCCTTGTGCAATATGAGGTATTTACGGCCATTACTCACATCACTATCCTGATCTCCCAGATTACAGAGCATCTATCTACGAGATGAATAATTTGGACCTTGAGACGACGCCCCCCACAATTGAGGAGATCCACCCCCCAGTATCCCCCTCATCCGACGAGATTAATACCATCTATATGATCTCTTCTACTACCACTCCCTCGTCAACCGAATTGACAACTCAAAGTTTTCGCAATGATGAGGAGATTCTAGAGGCTCTCACTGCCCCAGATTACCCCTGGGAGGATATGCACCATCGTTCCTATTTTTTCCCAGAGGACTCCTCCTCTACCATAGCCACCCAATTTGCGGTTGTGTCCAAAGATTTCCTCCCCACCAAAGTCGACTAGTTTAAGGATCCCATTCCTGCTCCTGATGCCTTTGAGGAAGGTAACATGGCCAACATCTCACCCATCATCCACATCGATATCACTGACCCACCTGGTGCTCTTGAAATCATTACATTAGGAGCCTCCTACAGTGAGTATGAGATCGGAGAGTATAAAATTTTTTTCCAAGAGTTCCGTGATGTCTTTGCCTGGTCCTACACCGAAATGCCTGGTCTTGACCCCGCTATTATAGAACACCAAATTGACACATGGCCAGATGTACCCCCCGTTCGCCAGAAACAGCGCCGCATTCATCCCTCAAAGCTCCCCACCATTAAAGCATAGATTGAGAAACTTCGCAAAGCCGGATTCATTTATCCTACTGCATATACCACTTGGGTTTCTAACCCCATCCCTGTTAACAAGGAACAAGGCACCATCAGAGCATGTACTGACTTTCGCGATTTAAACCAAGCCTGTCCCAAAGACAAATTCCCCACGTCGTTTATTTACCAACTCATTGATGCGTGTGCGGGGCATGAAGTCCTATCTTTCATGGACGGTTTTTCCGGATACAACCAGATTCAGATCCGCAAGGAATATCAGTACAAGACTACCTTTACCACCCCATGGGGCACCTTTTCCTATCGTGTCATGCCTTTCGGCCTCAAAAATGCTAGTGCCACCTTCCAATGGGCCATGACCTACTGTTTTCATGACTTGGTTCATATCCTATTAGTCTATCTCGACGATCTTACAGCTCATTCCTGGAAATGATTAGACCACCTTAACGACCTCCGACAAGTCTTTCTGCGTTGTTGCAAATATCAAATCCCCTTGAACCAACTAGAGTGTGTCTTTTGCGTTCCGACAGGCCGGTTGTTGGATTTCATTGTTTCCCACAAAGTAATCACTGTTGATCCCCTGAAATTCCTAGCCATCATAGACCTTCCTGCACCTCGCACGCTCCGGAAGCTCCAAAGTTTGCAGGGGAAATCCAATTTCCTTCGTCGCTTCGTTCCTGATTATGCCACCATAGTTCATGGTTTCTTACGCCTGCTTCGTACTCACATACCATTTGTTTGGGATGACCAAGCACAAGCTGCATTTGAATCCCTTAAAAAGGCTCTCATGCAAGCCCCTTTGATTTCCCCTCCGAATTTCTATCAAGACTTCATCCTTTACGTCTCGGCATCCGATCATGCCGTGTTCGGATTCCTTGTCCAGGAAGATGTTTCCCACCAGGAGCATGTCATTTATTACGTCAGCCAAACCTTGTCTGGACCACTACTACATTACCCATATGAGAAGAGACTAGCCCTTGCCATAGTCTTTTCCATCCAAAAATTGTGACATTACATTTTACTCAGTCATACCACAGTTGTCATCAACTCCAACCCCATGGTCTATCTCTTGAACCGGTAGCTCCTGCAAGGTCGCATTGCTAAATGGGTAATTATCCTCCAAGAATATGACCTCACTTTCACAACCCCTAAGAGCACTAAAGCCCTCGCACTTTCCCAGCTCATCACCGATCTCCCATCCCTTTTGCCGTCCCCACAAATCTCCGATGAGTTACACGACAATCACTTGTTCATCATCTCGTCTGATAACCCATGGTATGGTGATATTTTGTTATACCTTTGCACACAGAAGTTTCGACCCAACATAAATCATGATGGACGTCATCGTATCCATCACCAAGCCTCTCGATATCTCCTCTTGGGCAATGTCCTTTACCGACGAGGGGTTGACACAATTATTCGTCGTTGTCTTACACACGAGGAAGCCGAACAAGTCCTCAATGACTGTCATAGCGGTGCCTGCGGTGGACATTTCTCTGGAATGGCCACCGCCCAAAAGGTAATCCACGTCAGATACTTCTGGCCCACACTCTTTACCGACTACATCAGAGCAGTCAAACATTGCCATAATTGCAAACTTTTTGCCCCTAAGGCTCAGACACCACCCGCTCCGTTACACCCAATTGTCACCATTGGTCCCTTTTGTAAATGGGCCATCGACTTCATGGAATGTAAACCCTCATCCGCCAACGGCCATAAGTACATCATTGTCGTCGTCGACTACTTCCCCAAATCGGCTGAAGCCATTCCCACCTTCAATTGTAACGCTGACACTGTTGCCTGTTTCTTTTTTAACCATGTTATCACTTGATTCGAGGTCCCCAAACAGTTGGTCTCAGACCATGGTTCACACTTTGAAGATTCCATTTGGTGCAAGTTATCCACCCTACTGAAGTTCGAACATCAATATTCCTTTGCTTACTACCCCCAAGGGAATGGCCAAGTAGAGGCCATTAACAAAATTTTAAAAACCATCCTCCAACGCACTATTGACTGGCATAAGTCCAATTGGCATCACATGCTTTTCCCTGCATTATGGGCTTACCGTACATCAACTAAGACCACCACCGGTTTTACCCCGTTTCATTTAGTTCACGATGTAGAGTTTGTCCTCCCCATCGAGTGTCAGATACCTGCCTTACACATCGCCATCGAGCTTCTCCCAGACACCTCCCCACTCGAGCAACGTCTGCTATTATTGGAGCAAGCTGACGAAGACTGTCGTACCACCCTCCAAACCATTGAGGCCACCAAGAACCGCTCCAAAGCTGGTTACGACAAACATGTCCACCCACGAACTTTCCGCGAAGGAGACCTCGTTCTCGCCTATGACCAAGCCCACGACAAGACTGGTAAAGGAAAGTTTGAATCCATGTGGCAAGGCCCTTACATCGTGCAGACCTGCCTCGAAAATGGGGCATACATTTTAACTGACTCAGAAGGTCACCCTTTGCGCAACCCCCATAATGGGTTGTATCTTAAACGCTTTTGTCCTTAAACAAACCCGCGGCCCCATTGGTCCGTATTGTACAGTTTGCTTTCTTTCTGTTTTTCACCTTTTTTACCACAACCTTACATTCACCATTTTTGCATGATCACAGATGGACCATCTTCCACCTCATTACATTGGCTTCGCTGATGGAGCAAGACACTGGTCTCCAAATCTGGCTTCTGCAGCATGAGTCCTATATTCCCCTTCACATGAGTTGATTCACCTTGACAGAATATGTATAAGCGCTACTACCAATAACCAAGCAGAGTATGATGCTGTGACCGGTCTCCTGACTGCTGCCCTTCAGATGGGCATATGTCACCTTCATGTGTTCCTTGACTCCCAGCTACTTGTCTCCCAGCTCAACAACTTCTACCAGGTGCGTGATCCCTGCCTCTTTAGAAAATTCCTACTCACAAAACAACTCAGCCGACAATTTGAATCCATAACATTCACCCATGTCCCAAGAGCTCAGAATAATGTCGCAGATCAAATGGCTAACAACATCCTAGATTGGCATATCAATCACACCATGTAAAACATCCATCATGCATCATCATCCCATATCATCTCATCACAAAATATATAAAAACCCAAAAAGATTGCATTTCCAACAAGGAGCATCCACGTGCCTATCATCACATAACTATTTGCATCCATGTGCAATACATAAAATAAAATACACAAGGGGCATCCATGTGCCCATCATCCTACACTACCTGCATCCACGTGCAATACAAACGTATTACAAACTACAAGTGCATCCACGTGCGTACACTACATCATAATCACAAAAGATGCATCCATGTGCATATATATCTCAAAAAATAAACGTCAATGTGTTGCACGTGTCCTGAGTACCTCCGTACTCAGCTATACAAAAAATATCTATACATCAATAAGCCTCATAGAATACATGTCGTAGCTACAAAATCAAGGGGGAGTCCTCTGTACTCCCTACTGAGAGTCATACCCTCTTTCACTGCCTGCATCAGCTGCCTCCAAGTCCTCACCCCACTCCTCCTCCGGCAGCTCCTCATCCCCTGCAACATCCTATGCCCGACCCCTATCCACCAAAATGGCCACCCGGATCGCGATCGATCGGAAATCCTGTGGCGCCCCCAGACAATCCTGAATCACCTCCGGATCCAAGTCTCGCCACCCATCATCAGTCACTCCAACCAGCAAATGATCGAGAAGCGTCTGTATAGAATCCAAAGTCCCCTCAGCATCCTATCGACGCACCTCCCCTCGGCCCAACAGGGCTGGTATCGCCACATGCCCCCTGCGATCTACATGTCCTGGTGGTGGTCTCGGGCCAACATCTGCAGATCATACATCAGTTAGTAATAGCATATCAATATCTCAAACCTATCATACACAAAATCTGACATCAACAACAAGCAAGCAAATCAATACATACCATCTGGTCCCCATGCCTGCCCTGGAGGCCATGGTGCCTCCGGATCTCCTTTATAGTCCATCTTTGTGTATGGATAATCATCCAGCGTCAGTGGCATCTGTAACCACTATAGGTAGATCTCCTTGGTGAAGTACCTGCCAACCTCACCACCACCCCGTCGTCGCATCATCTCTCCCCACCACACCATGCGCGGCTCCTTGAGTCCTCCTGCCCTGACTGGCACCCGCAACCGCAGTGTAGGTACCCACTCCATGAAGAAGGCATAGAGAAAGGATCCATAGTAGAATCCTTTGCCAGATTCCTTCACTGAGGTCAGCTGCCACTGAATGCAGGTGAGGAACATCTAGCCCCAGGCATAGTATATGCCACCCAATACCCGCTCCACCAGCTGCATCTGGCCCCCTGACACTTGCTCAAGCGACTGGGACCCTAAAACCCAAACCACGCATGCCGCGATCGCCTGTACTAATGGCTCCCACAGATCCACAATCCGGAGTGCATTCCTATGCACTATAGCCTCAAGAACGCAGTACCGCTCCAACATATCCTCCATTTCCACGTCTGCGGACACTCGTGGTTGTGTATCAGCCACCCTACCTAGACAGGGAAACCCCATCAAGAAATATACATCTGCGAGGGTGAGATCCACCCTCTCTCCCTGCACCCTAAACGCCTATATGTCAAGCTCCCAAAATCTCACTAACCTGTTCAGCAATAGCCTTGCTGAACACATCATGGGAACCTACACGAAATTCAGTAACCCGCACAACCCCAAAGTAGACTGCACATGCCAATCCCTCCGGATGACATCCACTATGTCGTTCGGGACCTCCCACTCTCGCCACAGCACTACCGGCATCTTATCAATCACACAATGCACACTCACCAGACCCATGTCAAAGAAATACCCCTTCCCCCCCGAGAAATCCTAAAGCTCGATCCCAATCATGGCTTTAGGGCCCCTTGTCACGATCTCAGACCACAGCTATCAGGGCTACAGTCGCGGTCCTGGACCGCGACTGTAGGAGCCGAACTCATAGTCCCCGACCGGGTGTTTAAACCTGGAACTCACAGTCCTCGATCGCGTGTTCAAACCCGGAACTTTTGGTCCCTGACTGTGTGTTCAAACCCAAAACTTGCGGTCCCTGACCACATGTTCAGACTCGGAACCAGCGGTCCCAAACCACGGTTCCACCCCGGAAACCTGCGGTCCACACCCACGTGGACCGTACAGGACCCCCCTGGGACCCACTACCCCCCTGAACCCAATAAAAATGCAGGTATGAGTTTATCGGAATACCTGCAACTCCTGGATCTGAAATCGGCCGGTCAAATCATCCAGAAACACCAATTACGCTCTAGTCCACTCTGATCTCTAGTCAAAGTCAACAAGTCCAAATGACACTTGTCATGTTGGACCCACTTACTATTTATAGTCCGTTGACTTTTTCTTGTTTTGGCCATTCTGAATCCATACGGAATCCATTTTCTGAACTGTTTCCACCACTGGAATCAGCACAACGAGACCGTCATGATGGTCGACTCGTTTTCTTATTTTTTCTGCATCATTTTTTGAGCATTTTTTCTAGACACCACTCATTGCCTCGGTTTGCGTGCCACTTTGTCCGTTCTCCGTTTTTGACACTTTTTATATCGCCGGATTCAGTTTTTCGAGCCCATGATGATGCTTGAGATCATTTCTCGCTCTCACCCCCATATTTTTCAGGTATTTTTCCCAAAACGCCCCCCGTCGCCTCGGTTTGCATGCTACCTCAGCCGTTCTCTGTTTTTGACACTTTTTAAATCGTCGGATTCAATTTTTTGAGCTCGTGATGATTCTTGAGATCATTTCTCGCTGTCACCAGGTACAATTTCAACATTGTGTCCTGACACCTTGCTGCCTCGGTTTGCGCACCACATCAGCCATCATCGGATTGTTCCACATTTTTTACATGAGCCATTCACTCCATTCATACTGCAATTATTTCATTATTTTGCCACCATTCATCATCTCACAAGGAGGCCCACCAGTGTCCCACCCCACCCTCGCTCTTGGTTCTCATCAATGTCCCTTGATTGAGCACTTCCTCCTTGCCTGGCCATTCCTTTTGTTCGATATAATTTTATCCCTTTTTTGGGACGGACAAGTCCTTTACGAAAAAGGCACTTAGGGAGTTTCTATTAAGCTCTTTTCTGACTCCTAAAACAATGAAAAGATCATCGAGCAATCTTGCTTCCTTTCATGCTCGTTAAAGTACCTAAAAGGGCGTCTATCTGGTATAAGTTTAACCCTTTTCTGGACTTGGTAGACTAATTACGAAAAAGGAATACTCTAGTCACACCGGCTAGAAGAGTTCTTCATTGCATCCTTTTATACTTCTTCGGGCCTTGGAGACTAACACACGAAAAAGCACCCCCCTGGAGTCTTCTTATTTGCTTTTAGACTCTCTAAAATTGAAAGCAACCACGAGCACGCACCGTTTTGGGCTCGTGCAAATCCACATGACGGTACCATTCCATTATTTCAGAGTCTTCTTATCGCTTTCAGACTCCTTAAAATTGAAAGCAATCACGAGCATGAACTATCCTGGGCTCGTATAAATCCACATGACAATACCATTTTTTAACACACTTCTTCTAGTTTCTTAACCCATGAAGAAGTCCCCCCAGTGCCTCTTAGCACCATGATCGATCATCTCGACAGCACCCCCAATAAGGTCGCCTTTGTTCAAAGTATTCTGCAATCTCCTGTCATTTTATACTAACTTGAGTATCACTCATCCCAATCACTATCCTTGATCCATTACAGCTATGATCCCTTTCCCACCAGTCAGTTTCATATGCTTCCCAATCATCCCCCCCATCCTACTCTGAACAAAGGATGTTTGAGTCCACCCACTCTACGTGCCTAGTTACCCCCCACCCCCACAGTATGTCAGTCCTACAATCAGTACTCTCACACTTCAATTCTCCACCTCGTGCTCCTATCAAGGAAACATCATTACCTTGCTAGTTGCAGGTATCCCTCTGTCGACGACAGCCCATCTATTCCAGAGGATAGACCCAAAGGTTCCTACGCCTTGGACTCATCACCATCTGTGGTGAGTTCCTACGGGCCTTTTTGAGAGGAGTAATCAGTGCCTCTCCGAGTGGTTGTTTCTCACATGCTCGACTTCAACACCTTGATCGCATCGTTGAGAATCGCGCAGGGTTTATATCCCTTCAATTATTGTTCGAAGACCCCGGATTTCCCCCGACTCTAGCACATTGATGAGTCACTTCGGAATGCCCAGTTCTATGTTCCCGTGGATGTACAAGTTGCGTTGGCGATTGTATTCAGAATACATCCAGTTCTATGCTTCCTTGAGTACCCAGTATAGTTCCCATTCAGTGTACCACTGAGGGTATGACTCCCCGTCACTATGATCCAGCAGTTCATCAGTTCCTCTGGTACCACACTTAGCAACACTATTATTATTCCAGTGTATCAATTCTTCAGCTCAGACATGGTCAGCCCAACAGTACGTCCCAGATTCTGTGTCCCCTCTGGACCCTTATGATGTACACAGTGGTTCTCCATGTATCTTTCAGGTCCCCATTTTCGGGCCTCATTATTATTGTTTATATATATCTTGATACAAGCATGGGTATGCCCACCTCGTCCTTATATTGAGATTCTCCCTCATTCATTATTTGAGGCCATGTATATTTAAGGTCCCCATTTTTTGGACCCCATTGTTATTATTATAGATCTTAATACGAGCATGGGAATTCCCGCCTTGTCCATATGTTGAGATTATTCCTCATTCATTATTGAGGTCATGTACTTTCAGTTTTTGCAGTTTGTTCAGGACCGTTGTTCCGGGCTCTAGTTCATTTCTTCTCCTCTCCACATCCCAGGAAAACCATAAAAGACCTATGATGTCTATCGGCCATACGATGAGCTCCTGCCCTCACACATCAGGGGGCAATCTGTTAACACCCAAAAAGTGCTCACTACCTCATCTACCCCATTACATGACTCATTGGTCCATATTTCCTACCATATTTGCCTCAAAAACCTTAAAAAACCATTAAAAAGCCTCCAAAAGGCCAAAAAACCATTAAAAGCCTCCAAAAGGCCAAAAAACCATTAAAAAAGCCTACAAAGGCCAAAAACCCCCTTTTTTCCCCAAAATAAGTTAAATTCCTCCAAAAATAGCAAAAACCCTCTAAAAAGGGAATAAAAAATACAAAAAAGAGGAAAAAGAGGGAAAAAAGGAAGCAAAAACCCTATACAGCTGACCTAAACCATATGGTGCCCAAAACCATGGGTCAGCACTCCACCACTAAAAAACCTATAAATAGGTGATGGAGGCTCCCCATTTCATATCCACAATCATCTCTATCCTTACGCTGCTGAAAATTCCCTTCAAACCCTAGCTCTCCACTTGGAGCTAATTCTTGAGAACCCTTTTGGCCCCATTTCCAAAACATCTTTGGAAGAAGGAGAAGGAACAACACTGGAGCTCGGAAGAAACCCTCTTGGACTGCTGCAAAGGCTCCACCAACCTCTACATCTGAGGTAATTTTTAATACAAAAAGAGAGATCTTCACCATATTTTCATGTTTTGTTATTTATGTTAATGCTCATGTTAGTTTAATTTTATTTTACTGTACTATCATATTTCACCATTTTTCTGAACTGCTACTAAGGAGTCCCTTCTCCTTAGTAGGTGCTCATTTGCACTAGGGTGAAAACCCTAGCTACAAATTGTTCTCTTGAGAGACACTCCAATGGAAAATAGTTATTTATGAAAAGGAAAGCATTCAAATTTGTTGTTGTGCATGGAATACATAGTTTGTCTCCCTATGACGAGTTGTTGATAAACCATAAGTTTTGTAGCACATCAACTACTTGTGAAAGGTGGCTTGCATTGGGACCACCTATATATGTTCCTTTTGGTATTTAAAAAACATCATTAAGTAATTATCTTTTTGGATTTTCAACGGAATTAATGTAAATTGCTTAATTTGACAATTGTTTTATAAAGTGGTTGGTTGCATGTTTACTTTTGGAAAAAGAATCCATGCTTCTAATAAATATTTGGTTTAATGTTTGAACAAACTAAATTCATTGTGTTTATTAATATCATTGATTTAATGTTCAATATTTTTCAAATAGGATTTCGACATTGAGTGACCTATCTACCATCTACCATTGCACCCCACTATAATGTAAAATTGAAAGAATATTGTTAAACAAACACAACATGGAGAGGAAGCATACCAAGCATGGTTGATTAAACCACCTATTTGATTCCCACTAAATCTTGAGTTACCAATTGAGAATGTTTATAGTATTACTAGTTCTTCACATGTCGAGGATGAAGATAATAATATATAGGTGAGTTTGAGTGATTTCTCACAGGATACCCATGCCATGGAGGGAAGGTTGTTACATGTATTCTAGAAAGATGATATTGGGTACGATGGTCATATCATCGATACCTTCTTTGAAAGCTTACAAATATGCTTCCACCACCCCTATCTTTGGACATGGGTCAAGGCCTACCCAACTAGGAACAACAATGTTATTATACAACTTGAAAACAATGTATGGTATGTTGAATGTATGCTCCTTGGAACTATTGAGATAACTCACCATTAATTCCCCTATATTTTTATGTTATCATGGCTATGAACCATGGCATTTCCCATAATGGAAGTACATAAAACATTTAAGTGAATACCAAGCTACCCAACTTCTTTATCCACATATCTATGAAGAGACCCTATCTCTCTCTCTGAAATTGAGTAGGAAAGTCAAAGCAACTTGACTTATCCAAACATAATCTCTTGATCATCTCACACACCCATATATTGGTGACTTGGCCAAAGATCACCCTATATATTGCACATGCAACAAAAATCATCCACATCCAATAGATCAATTACCTATATATCACATAATCTAAATTATAATTCTCAAATTCACAAGTTACCCATTGTACTAATTTATTTAGTTAAGAGAAAGATCCATTATGCTCCATGATTCTTTTTGTCAAGCAATATCCATTATGGTCAAGGGTATTTCTATCAAATAAGAGAAAAATATGTTATTCTCCATGGTACTTTCTATGAAATAAGTGTAAGATCCATTATGCTCCAATAATCTTAAAATTAAGTAATAATCTCTCTCTCTCTCTCTCTCTCTCACACACACACACACACACACACACACACACACACACACACACACACACACACACACACAAATATGTTATCATGTTTTTATCATAGTTATCCCCCCCACACACAAAAAAAAATTGAGTAATAATCTCACACGTACGTGCACACACACGCACAAAACAAAAACCTATTATAATCTTCTATCATAGTTAGGCCACATACACACACGCACATAACTGGGAGACTTCCATGTCCCAATGATATATAACACCACACACACACACACACACAACATAAAACTATTATCATATTTCTAGCATAGTTATGCGCCCCCCCCCCCCCCACACACATACAAAACATAAACCTTTTATCATATTTCTAGCATAGTTATGCCACACACACACACACACATCTGGGAGTATTCCACATCCCAATGATAGATAACACCATTATTCAACTTATAACAACATAATCCTCTTATCATATTTCTAGCATAGTTATCACACACACACACACACACATCTGGGAGTCTTCCACATCACAATGATAGATAAAACCATTCTTCAACTTATACCAACATAAACCTCTTATCATCTTTCTAGCATAGTTAGGCCCTTCTAGCGTAGTTATCACACACTCACACATCTGGGAGTCTTCCACATCCCAATGATAGATAACACCATTCTTCAACTTATACCAGCATAAAACTCTTATCATCTTTCTAGCATAGTTATGCCAAGAGGGCATTATAGAGGTTCAATACCATAATGACCTTTAATTTTTAGAAATATATATACACACACCAAGTTGTACTAGGATTTGAACCATACAAGGGAGTGTCCATGTCCCAATGATAGATAACACCACTCTTCAATTTATACCAACATAAACCTCTTATAATATTTCTAAAATAGTTAGGCCAAGAGGGAATTATAGAGTGTCAATACCATAATGAGATTTAAGTTTCCTTCGCTAATTAATCCTATAAAATTAATAAAATCATAGTTTCCTTCACCTTTTGAAGATAGATAATGTATATGGAATTTGATCTACATGAATTTCTCTATTCCTTCTTTCTTTCTTGTAGGGGATCGAGCTCCCTAATCACTTTGGTATAAACCCTAGGGAAATTATAGATAACCCATCAACTACCACTTGAGGGCCCTGTTACTTTTGTGTCTCTCATCCAACCTAGGCTCAATCCTCATGACACTAGAAAATGTACCAATCCATTGCCAAAAATACGAATAAGAGTTGATTTCAATGGTGCAACTTGAACCCTCAACCTCCTTTAGTCCTATTGTCACAACCCTAAGGTATGCACCCTCTTAGTGCCCAAGTTTTTAATCGGTCTCTAGCTATCGTACGTCACCACCTATCTTTTGGCATGGAGACTTGGTATCCTACACTTGATCAACAATGGACTACACCTCTTCACTTAACCCATACCTTCACCTTAGGATACCTATCTCTTAGAACTATTGTTCCCAACAACATTTCCCAACCCTTGGACTTATACTTATGATGTGTGTTGTTTAACTGACTATGTTCTACTGAGGAAATAAACCATGAACGAAAAGAAAGTGAAGCACAGAGAAAAACATATGTTCAGTTCCCAAATCGAGCATCATCAAGAATTTTATTATTAAAGTATATAAAACAGGGAATTAAAAGGGTGGGTTTGCACCTCATTCCTGACACCCTTTTACAATCAATAGTTAAACCTGCATAGACCTACCAAATTCGTCACCCTGGATTCCCATGACCTTTCATCCTATCAATGAACTCTACCTATTGACAAACCTTCCTATTGTGAAAGACTTTACCTGCTACTGGACCTACTTGCTACGGAAGGGTCTATATTCTAAGTTTCTACTTGTCAATGAACCTTGTTTCTTCCCTACAAGTCTACCTCTCACATCAGTTGTTCTTCAATACTCTATGTTTCCACAACACTCTTCCATCGGAAATCCTTTACCTTAGCCTTAGCTTGTTGTGGAGAGTCTACCCTCAAGAAACCATCTAACCTTGAACCTGCTCATTTTTGGATAGCACCTTTACCATGGATGTTATTCCTAGACTTATCCCCTTCCAACAAGTCTCCTTGGCTTGCTACCTTAGACCCGATGACTTGCTTTCATCTTTACCTTAGTCTTGTGCTTGTTCTTCTTTCCAAGTTTCCATGCCTTTGTCTCTTCGTGTGTCCATATTTATATATGAATATACTCGTCTTCCCATTCACATTCTCCTTCACAAGTGGGTGCCTAACCTTTTCCAACATTTATTCTAAGGAACCCAATGGTGTCCACTTGTTGCTGCTAGTGTACAATTTTTTTTCCCTCTCAAGGTGTCTTACCACCATGATTAGGAAAGTGGACCAATGGCCCTTTTGTCTTCAAGGTAAAGTGGGCATGCCTTTCAATAATTTACCTTATGAAGCCCTTTGGTTGCAAGGTGGCCTCATTTTTATGCATGCTCTACTCGATGTTTCTTGGTGAGTGCTAATCAAGTATCCTTGGTCACACTCCTTGTACTCGTGCTTGTCAGAGATATGGATCTAACTAAACTAGCTTACCTATCTATGCAAACCAATAATATATCAACAATAAGTACAAAAAAAAGAACAAGAGACAAGAGTACACCAGATATACGTGGTTCACCCAATTGGGATACGTCCATGGGAAGGTAGTCTTCTATTATCTCCAGAATATCTCCCTCAATATTACAAGAGAGCAATGCCAATAGTCCCAATACAATATAGTAGTACTTGTGTGAATAAGTAAAGATCATATATGAGTGATGTGACTCCCTTTACTCTATTATATACCAAGAGATGAGGAGGAATTACTCACACATATTACACATGTGGGATAATATAATTCTCCATAATAACATCTCTTTATATAATAATGAATATCAAGAGTATATTTTACCATAAGGAACATGGGATATAATATATTACTCTTTTACATAAGATAGTGGATATCTTCCGACATAATACAAAGACATTATTACCTTCCAAGGAATATAAAATATTCCAACACTCCCCCTTAATAATGGATGGGATAAAATCCCACTAACAAAGGAAGGAAGGAGTCATTACTGCTCCCCCTTGATGACAACTTCCAGAAGATCCATAAGCTACAGAAGAAGAACACTTCGGCTGGTGGAATTTGATGAAGAACAACCACTTCTTACTGAAGCATGAAACTGCACATGAACCAGGTTGTACGATGAAATACCCAACAACAAGATGCCTGGATCTAAAGAGAAGCCTTTATGGCTACTAAATCCAATAGTAAAATGCCGAGAACATGTGACACAATCCAACAGCAAGGTGCCGAGATCTAAAGAGAAACCGTCATGGCTACTAGATCCGCAAGATGCATAGATCACCACAAGCATCATCACAACCATAACTGATAGTTGAAGAACTCTGATATAGCATCCACACCAGTGTAAAAATACCTTATGAAGGCTGATACAATAGAACATGTGGCTAAGAACACCACAACAGTGTACAAAAATACCCAAATGGCCAATACACATGCGGATAGCAGACATTCTTCCAATCAAGGTGCAATATAAATATCTGTAGAAGACCTCAAACATCGATGAAACAAGACCCAAATGTTCTATACATTGAAAATGATATCATACAGATGAACATCATGACTTTAACAGTAGAAGATGGTGCTTCATTATTTCTGGAATAAGATGGAAATATAAATAGAGAACTTATTTGCACAAGAACTTCCGAGATTAAAGCATACAAAGATCATAAGACAGTATCACTCATACATAAATGAAAATGCTTATATACCAAAGGTTAGCAAACATCATATAAAAGATGGAAACATGATATGATCAAATAAAATATTAACTTGTTCATTTAGGGAAAATGAAGTTATTTTTACACATTAAGTGTCAGCCACAACATATAAATAGTGAGCCCAAGATTTCACTTAAATATATGAAAATTTAGTCATCAAGCAACTAATATTAAGCATAGGTGCATTTATTATTAGTATGATGTTAATATGCAAGAGATGAATGCCCTGAAAATGTCAATGTTTCCATATATGAACGTTAGAGACAAGAAACACATGTCAATGCTTCCATATAGGAATGTTAGAGACAAGTAAGAACAAGATAACCTCTTCAATCATAAGAATAGAAATCCCATTGCAACAAGAACAATGTGCTCATGACAAATATTTCAAGATTATAAGATTGCGCAAAGCCATATAAATATTGAGTAAAATATGATCAAAATAAACATGACATGATATATATGAAAGTAAATCAAAATGTTTAATATGATCAACATATAGCAAATTATGATCAAATCATGATATCACTTATAAAAAATTATGAAATGACAAGTCACTAATGGTCTTAATCATGGGTTCATTTCTTGTTAACACTATGTAAATATGAAAGAGATGAAATGCCCTGGAAATGTCAATGCTTCCATATAGGAATGCTAGAGACAAATAACACATGTCAATGCTTCCATATAGGAATGTTAGAGACAAATAGCACAGGAACAATCTCTGCAATATATGAAAAAGAAACTATATCCCAATTAAAGAACTTATGACAAGCCAAAAAATATGATATCACATAGACTCAAAAAATTGGCTTTACTCAAGAATTTAATTACCAAGAGCATATAATGATCATAAAGAGATTGCTTATAAAAAACCAATGAAATTACTTTTACACAAAGGTCAACAATAACACATAAATAAAGCAAATAATGATCACAAGATAACACATATGAGATTGTTCTTATAAAATTGCTTTTATAAACATGACATGATTAGAAATCAACATGATTAAATATGATAAAAAAAGAACAAATTAGTTTTTAAGTATCTTGTTAAAAGTATTAAGCATTAGATGGTTTATAGCTATCATCATGACAAAATACTAGAGATCCATGCCCTTAAAAGATGCCAATGTTTCCATATAGAAATGTGAGACAAATATATACGAAGAAAAATAAATAATCTCTTAATAAACATGACAGAAGCAAAACCTAAATGCAAAAGATGAATAATAGAAACCTTAAATACTTTACCGTACTGATCTGAATCTGCAAAAAACACACTTAGAAAAATAGTAAAGGAAAGAGAAAATTTTACTTACATCCCTTTTGAAAAAAGTGCCAAGAAAAGCCACTCGCAGGTTTTGCAATAGTGGACTCGCGAAAAAACATCGATACTCGCGGGTTCTGCATGGAAAAGTCACGGTTACTTACGGGTTGCGGTGTAATGGAGTCGCGGCTAATCGCTAGTCTCTGTACTGTAAAGTCGCGGTTCTACCGAAGTATTCGCGAGTTCAACACAGGAAGGGTTGCGAATAAACTGAAGTAAACGTGGGTTTGGCAGTGGAACAGTCACGAGTATGCTGAGACATACCCGGGTATGCACACTAAAAAGTCATGATTCTGTAGTGTATTCGCGGGTTCGCAGAAGGAACAGTCGCAGTTAACCACGGGTTCTGCGAAGAAAATTCGCGAGTGTCCAGTTTAAGGCCAAAACACTGTCGAATATGCCGAAGATAGAAACCTACACAAATTCTACCAAACTGGACCAAAACTATCATTTTGAAAACCGGAAGATAGATCTCCTTGAGGAGAATCCAGATCTACAAAAATAACATCAAGAAATCCGTGAAAAATTTCGGCAAAAAAAAATATTTACAACAATGATAGGGTTAGACAAAAAACCACAAAAACCTGCCCAGATATGAAGAGAAGCCTAATGGCTACCATATAGAAATAAAATATACAAGAAATAGACAATGCCCAAATGATAAAATATTGTTTTGAAAGCAATAGAAAGTGTTATATCATAGCAACAAGCTCTGATACCATGTCAGAGATATGGATCTAACTAAACTAGCTTACCTATCTATGCAAAACAATAAATATATCAACAATAAGTACAAAAAAGAGAACAAGAGACAAGAGTACACCATATATACGTGGTTCATCCAATTGGGCTACATCCACGGGAAGGTAGTCTTCTATTATCTCCAGAATTTCTCCCTCAAGCTTACAAGAGAGCAATACCAATAACCCCAATACAATATAGCAAGATCATCAATATATGATCCACACTGGATGAATGTGAAGTACTCCCTTGAATCTATTATATACCAAGAGACGAGGAGGAATTGCTCTCACATATTACATGTGGGATAATATAATTCTCCATAATAACATCTATTTATATAATAATGAATATCAAGAGTATATTTTACCATAATGAATATGGGATATAATGTATTATTATTTTACATAATATTGTGGATATATTCCGACATAATACAAAGACATTATTACCTTCCAAGGAATATAAAGTATTCCAACAACTGTTAGAGACAAATAACACAGGAACAATCTTTGTAATATTTGAAAAATAAACTATATCCCAATTAAAGAACTTATGACAAGCCAAAAAATATGATATCACATAGATTCAAAAAGTTGACTTTACTCAAGAATTTAACTAGCAAGAACATATAATGATCATAAAGTGATTGCTGATAAAAAATAATGAAATTGCTTTTACACATAGGTAAGCAATAACTCATAAATAAAGCAAATAATGATCACAAGATAACACATATGAGATTGTTCTTATAAAATTGCTTTTCTAAACATGACATGATTACAAATCAACATGGTTAAATCTAATAAAAAAAGAACAAATTAGTTATTAAGTATCTTGTTAAAAGTATTAAGCATTAGATGGTTTATAGTTATCATCATGACAAAATACTAGAGATCCATGGCCTTAAAAAATGTCAATGTTTCCATATAGAACTGTGAGACAAATATATACCAAGAACAAGAAATAATCTCTTTAATAAACATGATTAGAAGCAAAACCTAAATGCAAAAGATGAATAACAAAAAACTTAAATACTTTACTGTACTGATCTGAATATACTTTTACTTACAGCCCTTTTGAAAAAAGTTCCAAGAAAACCCACTCATGGGTCTTGCCACAGTGGACTCGTGAACAAACACTGATACTCGTGGGTTCTGCACGGAAAGAGCCGCGGTTACTCGCGGGTTTCCATGTAATGGAGTCGTGGCTACTCGTAGGTCTCTGTACTGTAAGGTCACGGTTCCACCGAAGCTTTCGTGAGCTCAAAATAGGAAGGGTTGTGAATAAACTGAAGTAAACACGGGTTTGGCAATGGAATAGTCACGAATATGTTGAAGCATACATGATTCTGTGCACTAAAAAGCCACGAGTCTGTAGTGTATTCACGGGTTCATAGTAGGAATAGTTGCGGTTAACCGCAGGTTCTGCGAAGAAAAGTCGCAAGTGTCCAGTTTAAGGCCGAAAACAGTGTCGAATATGTCGAAGACAGAAACCTGCACAAAGTCTACCAAACTTGGACAAAAACTGTTGTTTTGACAACCGGAAGATAGATCTCCTTGAGGAGAATAAAAAAATCATATAGATCTACAAAAAAAAATCAAGAAACCCTTGAAAAATTTCTGCAAAAAAAAACTTCACAACAAGGTTAGGGTTAGAAGTAAAAAGCTGCAAAAACATGCCCAGATCTGAAGAGAAGCCTAATGGCTACCAGATAGAAATAAAATCTACAAGAAATAAACAATGCCCAAATGATAAAATATTGTTTTGAAAGTAATAGAAGGTGCTAGATCATAGAAACAAGCTTTGATACCATGTCATAGATATGGATCTAACTAAACTAGCTTACCTATCTATGCAAAACAATAAGATATCAACAATAAGTATAGAAAGAGAACAAGAGAAAAGAGTACACCAGATATAAGTGGTTCACCCAATTGGGATACGTCCATGGGTAGGTATTCTTCTATTATCTCCAGAATATCTCCCTCAAGCTTACAAGAGATCAATTCCAAAAACCCCAATACAATATAGAAAGATCATCAATATATGATCCACACTAGATGAATGTGAAGGACTCCCTTAACTCTATTATATACCAAGAGATGAGGAGGAATTACTCTCACATATTACACATGTGGGATAAAATAATTCTCCATAATAACATCTCTTTATATAATAATGAATATCAAGAGTATATTTTACCATAATGAATATGGGATATAATGTATTACTCTTTTACATAAGATGGTGGATATCTTTCGACATAATACAAAGACATTATTACCTTCTAAGGAATATAAAATATTCCAACACTCCCCCTTAATAATGGCTAGGAGAAAATCCCACTAACAAAGGAAAGAAGGAGTCATTACTGCTCCCCCTTGATGACAACTTCCAGAATAACCAAAGCTGCAAATAAGAAGAACACTTCGGCGAATGGAATTTGATGAAGAACAACCATTTCTCATTGAATCATGAAAATGCACACGAATTAGGTTGTACGAGGAAATACCAACAATATGATGCCTAGATCTAATGAGAATCCTTTATGGATACTAGATCCAACAAATGTCGAGAATATGTGACGCAATCCACCAGCAAGGTGCCTAGATCTAAAGAGAAGCCAACATGGATACTAGATCCACAAGATGCCTAGATCACCACAAGAATCATCACAACCATAACTGACAGCTGAATAACTTTGGTATAATGTCCACACCAGTGTACAAATACTTTCTGACGACTGATATGATAGAACATGTGGCTAAGAACACCACAACAATGTACAAAATACCCAGATGACCAATACGCATGTAGATAGCAAACATTCTTCCAATCAAGGTGCAATAGAAATTTCTGTAGAAGAACTCAAACATCGAAGAAACAAGACCCAATGGTCTATACATGGAAAATTATATCATACAAATGAACATCATGACTTTAACAGTAGAAGATGGTGCTTCATTATTTCTAGAATAAGATGGAAATATAAATAGAGAACTTATTTGCATAAGAACTTCCAAGACTAAAGCATACAAAGATCATAAGATAAAATTGCTCATACATAAATGAAAATGCTTATATACCAAAGGTTAGCAAACATCATATAAAAGATGGCAACATGATATGATCAAATAAAAGATTAACTTGCTCATTTAGGGAAAATGAAGTTACTTTTACACATTAAGTGTCAGCCACAACATATAGGTAGTGAGCCCAAGATTTCACTTAAATATATGAAGATTTAGTCATCAAGCAACTAATCTTAAGCATAGGTGCATTTCTTATTAGTATGATGTTAATATCCAAGAGATGAATGCCCTAAAAATGTCAATGCTTCCATATATGAACGTTAGAGACAAGAAACACATGTCAATGCTTCCATATAGGAACGTTAGAGACAAGTAAGAACAAGATAACATCTGCAATCATAAGAATAGAAATCCCATTGCAACAAGAACAATGTGCTCATGACAAATATTTCAATATTATAAGATTGCTCAAAGCCATATAAATATTGAGTAAAATATGATTGAAATAAACATGACATGATATATATGAAAATAAATCAAAATGTTTAATATGATCAACATATAGCAAATTATGATCGACTCATGATATCACTTATAAAAGATTATGAAATGACAAGTCACTAATGGTATTAATCACGGATTCATTTCTTGTGAACACTATGTAAATATGCAAGAGATGAAATTCCTTGGAAATGTCAATGCTTCCATATAGGAATGTTAGAGACAAACAACACATGTCAATGCTTCCATATAGGAATATTGTTAGAGATATGGATCTAACTAAACTAGCTTACCTATCTATTCAAAACAATAATATATCAACAATAAGTACAAAAAAGAGAACAAGAGAAAAGAGTACACCAGATATACGTGGTTCACCCAATTGGGCTATGTCCATGGGAAGGTAGTCTTCTATTATCTCCAAAATATCTCCCTCAAGCTTACAAGAGAGCAATGCCAATAACCCCAATACAATATAATAGTACTTGTGTGAATAACTAAAGATCATATATGAGTGATGTGACTCCCTTGACTCTATTATATACTAAGAGATGAGGAGGAATTACTCTCACATATTACATGTGGGATAATATAATTCTCCATAATAACATCTCTTTATATAATAATGAATATCAAGAGTATATTTTACCATAATGAATATGGGATATAATGTATTACTCTTTTACATGAGATAGTGGATATCTTCCAACATAATACAAAGACATTATTACCTTCCAAGGAATATAAAATATTCCAACACTCCCCAGTTAATAATGGTTGGGAGAAAATCCCACTAACAAAAGAAGGAAGGATTCATTACTACTCCCCCTTGATGACAACTTCCAGAAGATCCATAAGCTACAGAAGAAGAACACTTCGGCTGGTGGAATTTGATTAAGAACAACCTCTTCTTACTGAACCATGAAACTGCACACGACCCAGGTTGTATGATGAAATACCCAACAACAAGATGCCTGGATCTAAAGAGAAGCCTTTATGGCTACGAGATCCAATAGTAAAATTCCGAGAACATGTGACACAATCCAACAACAAGGTGTTGAGATCTAAAGAGAAGCCATCATGGATACTAGATCCGCAAGATGCATAGATCACCACAAGAATCATCACAATCATAACTGATAGCTGAAGAACTCTGATATAACATCCACACAAGTGTACAAATACCTTATTCCATAAATAATGAAGCACCATCTTCTACTATTAAATTCATGATGTTCATCTGTATGATATCATTTTCGATGTATAGACCATTGGGGTCTTTTTTATTCGATTTTTGAGGTCTTCTACAAATATTTCTATTGCACCTTGATTGGACGAATGTCTGCTATCTACATGCATATTAGCCATCTAGGTATTTTGTACACTATTGTGGTGTTCTTAGCCACATGTTCTGTCGTATCAGATGTCAGAAGGTATCTATACACTAGTGTGGATGTTATATCAGAGTTCTTCAGCTATCAGCTATGGTTGTGATGATTCTTGTGGTGATCTAGGCATCTTGTGGATCTAGGAGCCATGTTGGATTCTCTTTAGATCTGGGCACCTTGCTGGTGGAATGCGTCACATATTCTCGACATTTGTCAGATCTAGTATCCATAAAGGATTCTCTTTAGATCTGGGCATTGTGTTGTTGGTATTTCCTCGTACAACCTGGTTCGTGTGCATTTTCATGATTCAATGAGAAATGGTTGTTCTTCATCAAATTCCATTCGCCGAAGTGTTCTTCTTATTTGCAGCTTTGGTTATTCTGGTTATTCTGGAAGGTATCCACAATATTATGTAAAAGAGTAATACATTATGTCCCATATTCATTATGGTAAAATATACTCTTGATATTCATTATTATATAAAAATATGTTATTATGGATAATTATACGTATATCTTATGTAAGCTAGTGCTACCCCCTTTGTCGATCACACTCCCTCTTTCTAAAGACTTGCCAATGCATGTCTAGTGCATTGTCTCTCTACCTCCAGCCGCCTTACATGCTAGCAAATTCTCTTGGTGTGTCTATCCATGCCTCAATTTTGCATGGGTGTGCCAATTTCCAATGTGTTCGATCCCCATGATGATTGAGTTGGTGGGGGTTCGTCACCTTCCCCAAGGAAAGGAAATTACATCCTCTACCACTCAAAGGTGTTGTTGTCCTTGAAAAATTCACAATATCGCCTTCTATTCTTGTGATTTTTTTGTCCATCTTCTTCCTATCCAAGTTCATAAAAATAACCTTCCACTAGCATCATCCTACTTGCTAACTCTGGATGTTTTCTCCCCAAGGGTAGTCTTCCATAACAACAACTTATTGGTACCATTTAATTGACATACTAGGATTTCTTGCCTAGATTGAATTAACATTATACCACAAATTCAAGTCGGTATCCATTACTGCACATCTATGACTTACTACTACATATGTCATAAACCAATCTTACCCATGCACTTGTACACTGATATCCTCCATTTCGTGGACTGACTAGGTAGCTACTTTAATCATTACTCCCAATCGATGAGAATGTACATAGTCAAGCTTGAAGAGGTCAAATCTGTCTGCACTTCGTTCTACAATATGCAAATTTTTCCTTGGGCAAGGTAGATACCCACTACCTTCAACTATCAAGTTTGCACCTCAACTCAACTTTTTTTTCTAAGGAATCAACATCCTAGTACCTGTGTGTCGATTTCCATTTCTTTAATAATGGGTCTTCAAATCAATTTGACTTAACCTAGAAGGGGGGAAGAAACTAAATATGTTGTTGATATTACTTCCATTACCTTCCTCACCAAGTCTTTTGCACTCTTGCCTGATTTCAAAGAATTATGGATTGTGGACATTGCCTACTCTTTTGGTGTCACTTGGTAGTTTTTTCCCAAGTTCCATGCATTCCTATGAACACTCTGATCCTACATGCCTTGGGTTACACAACTCTTCATTGCTTCTTGAGTGTTGAATACATGTTCCACTATTGACAAAGATCCTTGTTCATGTTTGTCTTCTTTCCACATTTCTTCCTTGCCTTCCTCTTTGTTGATTTGCTCAACCTCTTACCTAATGATTGAGCTTCCTCAACGATTTCCTCTAGGATATGTGAGATACTCAAAACATGGTTGAAGCTGCACTATCCAAGTCTAACTCTGTCATGTTGAAGGCCACTCACTGTGACCTCAAGTCTTCTAAACTCGCCTTCAACTGAACTCTTACCTAGAACTTTTGTGCATTGTATGTGCCCGATACTTGGGTTGTCTTCACTTGAAGACTAGGAAATCATCTCAAATTCCCTCTTTGTCATACTATTGCAGGCTACCAATATGCTCCTCATGTAAACAACTTCGTCCTTCACACCCAAGGTATCTCTACTTGAACTCTTTACGTGTTTCCGCTATGTGATGCTGTTAGGAATGCCCATCGGAATTCCCACCACTTCCATCAACCTTATACCTAAAATTCATGCAGTTATCCCCAACTTATTCCTGGTCATCATTGGCACACAATAATTTGAGGTTTTACCTAGTACCAACAAATATTTCTTGTGTGTATGGATGTATCTAGTCTTAGAAAATCCCATCCACGAGAACCACCGTCAAATCCAAAGTGCCAAACTAATCCCCAAATTTCAAAGGTGTTGAATAGACTACTCTTGTTGATTCCTTCATTGATAACTTCACTACCTTATACAAGGTTTTGTTACCTTCAGCCTCTCAATGAAGTCCCTTCACAATTTTTTCACTAATAAGGCCGTGGGTTGAACTAGTGTCCACTAATGCCACCACTTTCAACCTATCGATTGTTAATTCACAGTGAAAAGTTCATTTAGCTATTAGCCTTGCAATCCTTCCATCACAAACTTGCCCAAACATTCTGTTAAGGAATTCAAAACTTTCATTTGTGCCTCCAAAGGTCACTTCCCTTCTCCTTTTTTCAAGGTTATCGATCTGTCCCTCAAAGGGAAATTCTGCAAAGCTTTATTTGTGATGAGAGAGCAAAGTCCTATTTCCCATACACTTAGGCATTCTATGATGACTTCATCATCTTTGGCATCCTTCATTTCTCAAACATATCCCAATATTTTTTGTTGTAATTGAACCCTTGCTCGATCCTTTGCTTCCTGTAACTTGTTCAACAAGACATCTACCTACATGTTTTCATATTTTTACATTCCCAAAGGGCTGTTGGGTGCTGGAAATGTCCCGTTTTGCTCACTTTCATCAAGATCCTTTTCCCTGTCATTTCCTATTATTATAACTAATTCATTACTTTTCCAAGGAAAATCATGGATTCAAACATATATAACTCATTATTGCTTTGTTGTATTTAATGCTTAAAGATTACTTGTGATTATGGGTTTATTTCCTAATTGTGCTCACTTGTGAAGGATAAATGGAAGTAATGAAATACAGGTGTATCATCTTGCTGAGACACGTAGATGAAGAAGTACATGGCAATCAATCATGCCTTTTCTGGGATCGGGTTCAGCTTGTTATAGGGGCAGTTCGAGCACTCATCTATGCAGCCTCCTGAGACTCGCTAAAAAATATCTGATCAGTTGGATTGTGAAGCGCTTCAATGCTTATGAAATAGATTTGATTCTAATTGTAAACTTTATGCTGTAATTGTTTCTATTTTTGAAGTACCGATTCAATAGCCTGAAGATCTTCAATATTCATGGCTGCCCGAAGCTGAAGGACCTGAATTGTCTTATCTAATATAAATAGGAAGACGAAAGGGTTCAGAAGGTTAGGCTTATTTTTAAAAGAGAATTGTAACAGGAGTGGAGATTTTTTGTAATTGAACTTATCCATTAATGAAAGAGGCAGTATTTTCCTGATTCATTGTCTACTAAGTTGATTTGGTAGCCTTCAGTGGCATCTCTGTTGGAAGGCGAGGGCCTTCCTTCTTACAGAGTTGTTGAATTAGTTAGTTGTTTAATTCTTTTATTTTGTTGGTGTGGATTTGCTAGTTAGATTTCATTGTTGAAATAGTTAATTACTAAGTGTAGGATTTCTTAATTTCCAATTCTTCTTTGCTAAAATAGTGTGAGTAATTAGAATAGGATTTCCATTTATGGCTTTTATTTGATTTGCTGAAATAGTCGACCGAGTAATGTGTGGTTTCTTATTGCAAGTGTGTTATTTAATCTAGGCTGATACAATTGTGCTATATCTCTGCATATCGTTGAGTACTTCATTTCCTTTATGAATTATAGAATTGGTAGATAGTAGATAATTTCTAGAACAGAAGAATTCTGATTTCCTTCAAAGTTAATTATTGCACTCACAGATTGAATATTCTTTAAGAGTTGATTTAGGATTTAACTTCTTACAAAAGAAATTTTATTAATTTACTCTTGAAGTAATTGATTCCAGAACTGATACTGTAGAAGGATTGTAAATTTACTTGATTTTAACAGTCAATTAATAATTGAAGTTGGATTGAGCAATGAGCAGAGCATAGCCTTAGCAATTAGGTAGGTTGGGTGATTTTCTAATTCATCAGTTACATAAATGTTTATGCATATATTTTTCTCGATTAATTTTGCAATAATCAGACTTCCCTGGGTTGATAATTTATATTGAGCACTATGTTTATTAACTTCAAATTAATAGGCAATTATAGTGACCAACAAGGGCCTAAGTTAGCTCACATACTTCCTGTTGCAACTGGTTCAAGTTGGTCCTTGCTGACATCTGCTTTGTTTTCTCATGCTCTTGAAGAGTTCCCCCCACGTTGTTGCATGAGTGCTCCTAAAGAGACTTCTTCCCAAACCCTGTCATTTCCCTTCTATTGTAGTAATTATTGCACTTGAACTACATTGAGGAGATGAACTCGTCACACAACGCTACCTCATTTCCCTTCTTCGACATTGTTTCACTAGTTCAAGAATGAATTATATGGAAAACCAAACCCAACAAAGGAAGGACTTATTGGTCTATTGAGTTTTGTACTAAATTCTTTACCCATCTGCCCTAGCTGAATAACTCCTGCTTGCATGAAGCCAATGCTTCCCGAATAGTGCTTTGTCAATTCTTGGTGGATTGGGTTAATTCGGTTGACTGTTGCATTAGGTTTCAAACTAACCTATTCCCTATGCTTTCGATAACTTCTTTGTTGGTTTTGCTTCCAGAACGTTATATTCGATCGAACAACAACAAGAGTTATTGAATCTACCCAGAACGCATAAGACTGTCTCTATCTAACCAGTCTTGGAATGCACTGTCACAACCCAACCTTCAACTTGGAAACTTTCATGTCACACCAACAATGCTTCTCAATTGAACTTCCACGACCCTTACACCTAACCTAGTGAAGAGCGACTCAAACTATTCTCTGATACCAATTGTCACAACCGTAGGGTACACACCCTCTCAATGCTCATTCTTTTATTTTCGGTCCCTAATTTTCATGTGGCACCACCTATATTTCGACATATGGATTTGCTCTCCTACACTTACTCAGTAGTGGAATACGCCTCTTGAATTAAGGAATTCCCATACTTTCAACTTAAGCTACCTGTTGCTTAGACCTACTGTTCCCAACGACCTTGCCCAAACCCTGAACATATATCTATGATGTGTGTTGTTTAACTTACTGTGTTCTACATAGCCAATAAACTATGAACATAAAGAAAGCAAATAATAGAGACAACACATGTTCAATGCCCAAACCGAGCACTAATAATCCTTTTATTATTGAAGTGTATAGTATGATACAATGGGGAGTTACAAGGGCAAGTTTGACACCTCACTATTGACACCCTTATACAGTCAATAGTTAAGCCTAGGAAAACCTATCGGATTGGTCACACTAGCTACTAACAAACTCTATATGTTGATGGCATTTCCTTTTGTCGACGAACTCTACTTATCGATGGACCTGCCTGCTATTGATGGTAGGTATCCACTTGTGCCTACTTGGTGTGCACTTGTTCCTACTAGTGTACAACCATTTCCCTTCTCAGGGTGTCTTACCACTATGCCCAAGCAAGTGGATCCACGACCCTTTCGTCTTCAAGGTAAAGTAGGCACACTCTACCCGACATGCCTCAAAGGGTTTCAATTGGGTATCCTTGGACGCACTCCTTGTATTCATGCTACCATCTTTGCCAATTGCACTCCCTCGTGTCAAAGCCTTTCTATTGCATGCCCAATTGATCATATGTTTTCCCTCGACGGCTTTGCATGCTATCAAATGTACCTGCTATGCCGATCCATGCCTCAATCACACACATGTGCATTGATTTCCAATTAATCGAGTCTATTGATGACTGAGTTAGTGGGGGTTCTTCTCCTACCCCAAGGTAGGGACATTACACCTATAATAAGAAGAAGATAAATGACCAACTAAACTACATGCAAAACCCAAATTACTCTATTTTATATAGCCATAAAACAATTTATAAATTATTTATGTGATCTCATCGGTTACTATATGATGTTTCATATGAGTTGCATTGCATTATGATTCTTATTTCGATTTTATGGAAATTACTCTATTTTATATAGCCATAAAACATTTTATAAATTATTTATGTGATCTCATCGGTTACTATATGATGTTTCATATGAGTTGCATTGAATTATGATTCTTATTTCGATTTTATGGATTGCATTATGTTTTTATAATATATTTTTCCTCTGATAATATCTCAATGATCCTTATCAATCTAAATATTATAGAACATGGCTTTTCCTTGGTGGGGCTCAATGCTCATGAAAAACAAGACCATATCCCAGTGGGGTTGCATCATCTACATGAAAACAGTGCCACGTTTCACTTTCATATGTGGACTTTTTATTTGGACTCCTTCCCTGATTCCAACATTACTAATACTTAAATCCCACTTTGACATCTAGGTTACGTTGGTGGACAATCAATTTCGTAATGATTACGAAAAAAGGTACTATAGTGGGAAAGTAGGATATGCACCACACAAATGAGCGTGTTGACACATTCATCTCTACAAGTCAAATTTCCATACTACACGTCCCAGCTGTCCTTATTCCCCTATCGAGCAATATTCATTTGTCATGGAATATAAAATTCACACTATAACGCAACAATTGAATAAAATGAAAAGAAAAACTATAAAATAATTAGAGTGGGCCCCAATAGCGTTGGCTGCACCGTACGCTCTCTTTCCACGTGTATAATAATCCCCAAATATTGTACGGAACCCTTAAGTGACTATCCCTTTCATTCCATATAATAATAACTAACATTTTATGCCAGGTGAACCGGTCGCGGTGTGCATCGATTCGACATAATCTGTGACCGTCACAACCAACGACTTTATAGAAATTTTACCAACCTAACGGCGTCCTCTTAGTTATATATCTGTAAATATGTAAATGTATATTGGTTATATAAATCTCCTACTCACTATTTCCTCCGAGTGGATAACCTCCCCTCATTCGTTAACCTATCATTTGTAAGATTTCCCTTATTCTAATTTTAGAGGCAATGAAGAGCATTAGTGACATCAAATTTTTTTACGAAGAAATTCAATTTCTTTCGCGTAGTCTAAAATTTTTATGATTTCAAACATAAAAAATTTGTTTTTTTCGGTATGATTTTGAAAAAATCTGATAGGAATTTTTAAAAATCCTGGTTACAACTCTCAAACTCTGAAATTTTTAGTCCTTTAGGGTTTTTGATGGTGTTGAATCCATTTCTACCATCAAAATCGCCATTAAAACAGAATTAAATTCAATTTTTGCAAAATAAAAAACACTCGATTCAAGTGAAAACCCTGTTCGGGCCAAATCGTCGAATTTTTAGACAACTCCATTACTTTTTGAGGTTCTTTAGGGCAATGAGTATTGGCCCTTTAATTGTTTCCTCGCTATCTTAGCACCATCAAAATTTTGATGAAGAAATTCATTGAATTTCTTTATAATTATTCTTTGAGAGCAATCATTGTATTGGCCTTTTAATTGTTGCATCTAAACTCAATTTTTACTACTTTTTACATGGGATTATTAATTTCTACTTGTCTTATAAATAATGTGTGCGCATATGAGAAGGTTGTGGTTTGTTAATGTATTTATCATTGTGATGTAGGGTTTGTCCCTACATGATTAGTCTACTTTATGTTTTAGGAGGTTGTTAGATCTAGTTGGAGGTGAGAGATTCTCTCCAACTAATTTTGCTCCTAAGTTGGTGTGTTTGAGATATTATCTCAATAAGTTCGTACTGTGACAAGATAATGTGTCTATCTTGAGAGAATCTTCATGTATTCATATGTATATTATTACACTGTTGGGAATCAAAGAATTATTTAGCGATGAACAAAGAAATGTTGGTAAAAAAGTAGTTGATGCAGTTCATGGGAAGGGTGGGAAAATTCTTAGGTCTCGGTTCACTCTTATGGTTATGGGAGTTTTGAGGTGATCTCAAGGTATGTGATTTTTTTTTTCATAGTCTTGATTAGGTTTCTTATAGTTTTTTAGACCATCGAGAGAATTCTAGAGCTGCAAGAGATTTCTACATATTGTTTACTATTTGTTTCAGTTGGAAGACTTCTAGTCAATCTTGTGGAGTTGGCCTTTTCCATGAAGTCCATCTTCAAGCCATTGGGGGGTTGTTCCCATGCTCATTCTTGTGAAATTCATAGACACAGCCACACATGCATAATTAGTGCCACTCCTTGCAATGATAGGGAGCATGATAACTTAAAGGTGGATATAGTTGAACCATGTAAATCATTTCCATGACAATCACGATCATAGTAGTGGTGTTCATGGTGATGATCATATTAGCTACAATGATCATGATAATCATCATGAGGCAAAAAACATTCATCACATGTGACATGATAATAGTTGTAATAGCCATAGCCATAGTCCCAAACAAGGAAAAATTTAGGGGCAAAATTTAGCCCATAGGTTAATTTTAGGGTTTTTTATTTTCCAAAAAAAGATTCAAAAATTTCTCTTTTCTTTTCTAAAATTGTTCGCCCAAATTCTATATGATAAACATATTTTACTCTAAAAATTGTCAAAATTGTCCAAAGGCTATATCAAAATACTTAGAAAAATGAATATTTTTACAAAAATATTGCCAAACATTCTATGGTTGGAAATGTAAGAATTAGTAAGATTCGAAGAGGTTTCTACACTTTAAGAAAATTATGGATCCTTAAAATTTTCCATATTCCCAAAGGTGCACAATTGAACCATGAGCAACATCAACTAATTGTGGCATCACATGAACATGGTAATAATAACCATTGATTGGTGGTGAGGTTTGGCACAAACATTGTGTAGATGATATAGAGAAAACAATTATTGCTCTATAGAGGTTAAGAAAAATGGCCACATACAAATGAAGTATGATGATGAATGTTGGCTGCTTTTTGGACAGACCCGGGTTTTAATGAGGCGCAGCAACAAAAACCCTTGGCGCACTGGCCCTCTCGGCAACGAGCTGCGCAACAGCTCGAGGTCTCACCCGAAGTGGCTATGGGGGGCTAAGGAATCAGGCTTCCTTAACCTAGGCGACGCGGAGACTGCGATCTTCTCCCTCTCTTTCTCCTTAAGAGGATTCCTCAAAGCGGAACGTCTTACCCTTCCACAGACTTCTCAGCGCAACAGCGCTGAAGCTCACACTTACCAGCCTAGCTGCGCGGCATCTCTTCTTTTGCGCACGAGGTAAGTACCCTCTGCGTCGGTACTCTATGTATTGTTTCTGCTTGCGCGCCCAGCGCAGCAACACTCTCCTCAATCGCCGCAGCGACAGCGTTCTACAGATTCCTTCGACACTTAACGATTATAACTACCACGGAAGCTTTGAGAGCTTACTTAACATATTCATAAAGATAACGCAATGTTCATGTATACACAGATAGTGAACTAAAACATGCAATCACACAACATAGCATCATAACACGAGAATTAGGTAGTTCACCTCCACGGGGAAACCACGTCCACGGGAAGTGTATCTTATATTAATTAGAAATGGAATTACACAATATGCTGCGCACACAGCTGCATCCTTAGATCTTTCCAGGAAACTCCACACACACAGCTGGGAGCCCTTCTCTAGATCTAGTCTCTTCCTCTACAGAGATTACAATAGTTCAGACGTTGACTCAGACTGTCTGCAACTCAATGACTAGCTAACATATCTCAAACAGCTAGCCTACGTCTAACTCTTGTCTTCTAACACACAATAGAAAACAATCAACAACCAACTTACAATGGCCTTCTAGCCACTCTAGTTCTCTTAATGGCTAAAACATCTAACATCTGAAATGGCTAACCTTCTTCCTTTACAATTACACATCTATATAGGTGGCCATGACGGTCGCACCTTTACAAAACTGTGGGCCTTTCCCAGCAGTAATCCCCAAAAACCCTAACCACGGACATGGCTAGGTGTACTGCAGGCGCCGCTTGCAGTCACGTCGCCGCTTCCTGCAGGTTCCGTGACTTTCGACATAGATTGCGGGTATAGGCACCACTTCTTCATTCACTGCTCTTTGTCCTTCGCCTTCAATGCTTTGGTCCATTGCTCTTCCTTGATCAGAGCAACCATAACTTCTGTACTTAGCCTTAATGAGGGTAGATGAGCCCTCTCTTCCGTTGCTTCATTTATTGTGGTAGCTGAGCTCTCTACTCGGCCACATTCATTCTCCTTTGACGTGTGCACGTGAGCTCCGCAAATTTCGGTCCATAATCTGCACTGAGCTCATCCATCTGGCATCGTACTGCGCACCGTTTACTTTTGCCCAAAAATTGGTGCTTATTCAAAATTAGCACTTTCCCTTCAACACTTGTGCTTTTTTCCTCAAAATTCACATCTTTACCATAGCTGCGGCCTAGGCTCCAACAGGTCCCTAACACTTACTTGTGGCTCGTCCTCGAGCCACTCGCACTAGCGTGTGGTCGCTTTACTTGCGCATCTGCTTTTGCTTGGGTCTCAGCAAATGTTTTCTTCCACTGCGCAATAGTTGAGTCCATTTCATCGACGCATTCCACAGCTGTTTGCACCATTTCTGCAGTGGCTTCTTCTTCAGTTATGCCATCAACCATCTGTTGAGATTCTGCAATTTCTTTAATCTTTGTCTCGGCTTGGGCAGCAAGTTCAGCATACTCATCCATAAATGGCTGAATGTTATTTGTGAGTTTAGCATCTTCGTTTCTGAGCTTGTGCAATTGCTGTTGGATTCTACGCACTTCGCTCATTTTCCTCATTTTTGCTAAGCCTTCTAATGCCTTAGCTTCTTTAGTCAGAACAATTAGGGACTATTCTGCTGCTTGTACTTGTTCTAGAAGACCAACTTTGAAAGGGAGCTTCTCAAACTTCATCCAAGCCTCCATAGCTTGGGTCATCAGGGTCTCGGCTTCATCTGCTCTGCTCTTCATTTGTGTGGAAATTTTGCGCAGCGCTTCAAATTGTTCCTGCCTATCATCTGTAGAATGCGCTGCAACACGAGCTTCCAACTCGACGATCTGCGGTCTATGATCTTCAGCCATAGCAACTATTTCTTGCTCTAGGGCTTTCACCCTTCCACCAATAATTTGAACTTTCTCAACCAAAGGAAGGTCTGGTTGAATCTCGCAGGCCGGCAGCTCCTGGGCAATTTCATCAACTACGTTTCTTATCCCAGTGTCTTGTGCTTCATAAATTGCAAGTTTCTCAGAGATATTCTCGTAGCCTGCCTTCAGCTCTATCTCCTGCGATTGCAGTCTTTGGTTTGCATGGAATGTGGAGAGCTCTCTAGCTCTTAGCTCGATAGAGACCTTCTCTTGCACTAACTGCAAGGTTTCTATCGGAATCAAAGACAAATTTATTTCAATGGGCCCAACTGCGCTTACCTACAGTGCAGCCAAAGGATCCGGAAGTGTCATGCTTATAGGCGGAATGTGCACGACAGTATGCCTCTCTGCAAGTACTTCAATTCGCTCGGTACTTGTAGTTGCTTATGGCGCCTGCGAAGTAGATGCTGGCGCATGGGTCTGCGCAACTCTTCCTGCGAGACCTTTTAACTCCACGAACTGCAGGTCCAGAGCACTTCTGATGTGAGCGTGCGCGGTCCGCAGCTCGTGAAATTGCTCCTTTAAGTACTGGTCGATCCCCGATGGAATGGTCTCAGAGGGATGCGACACCTTTTGCTTCTTGGTCGCTGGTTCTGTTGAACCTTCATCACTTATTTGCTCAGGCGCTTCCTTGCCCTTATCCTTCTCTTGCGTAGCAGGAGGTGGCATCGCGAATGCGATTTCGGCGGCCTCCCTCCATTCATCCAACCAAGACTTGATAGTTTCTTCAACATCTTAAGTGGTCATCCTGTAAAGGCCTACGGCCCATTCTTCTTGAATGGCGTAAGGGCGGAGGTAAATTTCATGCAAGTTGGCAGAAAAAACCAACTTCCCTTCATATATTTTTGTTGTCTCCTCACTCAGCCTCGGCATTTCCTGAATGGTATTTTTGAGGAGATGGTAGTATTCACAAAATACAGCGCGGTTCATCTTGCACTTCGCGGGATTGCTAGAATCCCAGAGGTTGACATAGCGCATGCCTGCAACCTCTCCTGCGTGGCGTGGAAGGAACTGAGTATTGGGGGGCTCCTTCCACCCGACCAAGGCGCATAAAATTAAAAGCCAAGAAAAATGGAACATCTGAATGGGGGTGTCTTGGACGTTCCGGCAGTCTTCCAAGAAAGAATTGAGGAGGAAGAGAGACCAATTGTACTGTTCTCCCTCCGCAGTTGCGATAGCGAGCTCCATGACAGCTCCAGTGACTTCTTTAGGTCTGCACTTTGTGAGAAGTCTGCCTGCAAGCAGACTACCGGTGAATATAAGTGCTTCATCCTCAACGATAGTGAGGTCATAAGCCCGACCTCCTCTTGTCAATTTGTATTTCTGCACCAACTGTGCAGCTAACTTTCTGTCTTTGTCCTTTCCAACAAAATGAATATTGGGGTCCTTACCAACCTTAGATAGGCCGGTAATGCGATGAATCAAGTCGACGTTCAAATCAATTGGCCTCCCCAGCCAAAGGTAACCACCATGAACGCAGGATAGTAGTGCTTTAACAACTGCATTGACTTCATTGCTACGGCCGAAGTGCGGTAGCTTCAACAAGTTCAACAGTCCAGACTTCTCTAAATTTGCTGCAAATTCCTTTGGGACGAATTCATCAACCTTTCTGGTAGGATTGTGGACTACCGTCAGATAGCGATCTGGCGCAAACTGAGGATATGTTCTGTAGTCACCCAAGTTGAAATCAGAAAACTTAACCAGTGGAAGGTGTCCAAGCAGGGACCCTTCTTGTCGCACGCCTTCCGGCAGTGGTGGTAGCGGAATCGGATACTTTTCATTCTTCGGAATATACACCTCTGGTGCATCATCTGGACGCAACGAATGTAATTCACCATGGTGGCCAATGGCTCTGGAACGGGCTCGTCCGGCTGCTGTGGCTGAGACGCCCTCGTTCTCGGAGATTGTCTGGGATCAGTCCAACCAGGGTGCATGTAAGTCGAGGTCGTCACCGGGGTAGTCATGCCGAAATCTAAGCCTCTGCGCTTAAATTGACAAATAATTTCTTCAGTGGACAGGTTATCCGTTGTGAACTGGTATAGACAACAAGGACTTGAATAGACAAATGGCGGAACAACGTAGGATACGAACGCTGAAAGCAAAGGAAGCACTCTACACAACTCGGCTCTGAAAACAATAACTTAGATTCTCAAACAAGACTATGCAACTCGAGAAAAGTAACCCGAAAACATACAAGTGTGGGGTATTTATAGGTAAGGGCGGTAGTAAATGTGGACAAGTGGGGTTACTAGCCGTAGATGCCTATGCATGAGTTGACAAGCCCCCTACCCCCGTGCTTCTGCGGTGCATTAATTGTGATGGACGGGTTCTGACAGCCTTCCGGGAGAAGCTAAAGCTTTTGGCACATGACATAAATGCGAATCTTCGGGAGATCAAGTCGACTCTGTCAGAGCGGATACAATTAAATGGCGAGCTTATCCTTCATTAATATTCAAAGTGGCTATAGGACTACTGTAATTCAAATTTTTCGGCGGGTCATTTCAGCATAGGTAACTGTGCATATAGAGGGGTCCACAACGAGAACTCCTCAAGCGGCAACTTGACACAGGGAACTCCGCAAGAGCAACGGTTTGATGAGCCAGAAAAACACTTCGCAAGAGCGCAAAAATAGGGTTGCTCAAAACAAAATTTATTGACATGCGTGGATGTTTCAAGGGACTGCGCGGGAAGCCAGAGATTGAAAGTGTCTCGCGACTTCCATGTAGACTAATAATGCGATTCCTCTTTCAACTACACTAGACATCTGCACTTCTTTAGCAATGTATTAAGTCGACAGGGCGGAGTGGCCGTCGCGATAAAGCTTGAGCCAACTCTCGTTGATCATTGTAGGTAGCAATTCTCCATTAAGCTTCGCAAGCTGAACTGCTCCTCCTTCTGTTATCTTTATGACCCGAAAAGGGCCTAACCAATGTACATGAAACTTGCCTGGAAAGTTGATGAATTTACTATCATAGAGGAGTACCAAGTCTCCTTCTTCAAAGTGTTTATTCTTAATATGCCTGTCATGCCAAGCTTTCTGTCTTTCCTTCTGTACTTGTTGATGGAATCCGGCTAAAAGTCTGTCTTCTTCTAAGGCAAGCAATTGTGAGAGTCTTTCACTCATAGTATCAGTATCTTCCATTTCTGTAATTTGCGCAATTCTGAAGCTGGGAACAATGTATTCCATGGGCATAACTGCTTCTTGTCCATACACCAAACTGAAAGGTGTGTGGCCTGTTAGTTTCTTGCATGTGGTTCTATAAGCCCATAATACAGCTGTGACTCTAAGGTCCCAATCATCTCTTTGTTGATTATAGATCTTCGTCAGGGCATTCTCGAGAATCTTATTGAATGCCTCCACTGTACCATTAGCTTGAGGGTGGTAGGGTGTACTCTTATGGTGACTAATGTGGAATTCTTCAGTAAGGGCCTCTATAGTCTCATTCAGGAAATGTGTACCCTGATCACTCATTAGAATTAGTGGACATCCAAACCTAGTGATAATGTTCTCAAAAATGAACTACACGGCAGTGACAGCGTCGCAGTTCTTAACTGGCTTCGCCTCAGCCCATCTGGTGAGGTATTCAGAAGCTGTAATGATGTATCTTGCGCCGGTTCTTTTTCCTGGTGGGTTGATAGGTCCTACAAAATCAATGGCCCATTTATCAAAAGCACACAGTGTTATCTGGGGTCTTAGCGGCATTTCATCTCTCCTTGAAGGTTTTCCTGTTTGTTGGCACACCTCGCAACATTTGCAGAATTTCTTAGTATCCTTGTGCAATGTTGGCCACCAAAGACCTGCGGCTAAGATCTTCTGCGCAGTCGGCTTTCTTGCGAAATGGCCTCCTGCGGTTCCTGAGTGCGCTTCTGCGATGATGGAGTTCTTCTCATGCAGTAGGATACATCTGCGCAAGACTTCGTCGGGGCCCAGCTTATAAAGCTGGCCTACTATCAAAGTGAAGTCTGCGGCTTTGACAACAAGTTGCTTCTTCTGCTGGATTGTAAACTCAAGTGGTGCTTGCCCGGTAGTGAGAAACTCAAGAATATCGGAATAATATTCATCTGCTGCTTGAACAGAAAACAACCGCACATCAGGCAGATTATCCTCCAGATTTGTAGGTTCCTCCCCTGACTCTAGCCTAGATAAGTGGTCAGGTCCTGCATTCAATCTTCCTGGCTTTACAATAACCTCAAAATCATACTCTTGGAAGAGCAGTAGCCATCTGCAAATTCTTCCCCCTAACACTGGCTTATTGACCAAGTATTTCAAAGCAGAATGGTCAGTATACATTTTAAAATGTGCGCCCAATAAGTAGTGTCTGAACTTCTGTAGGGCATACACCATAGCTAGTCCTTCTCTTTCTGTAGTGGTGTAGTTCTTCTCGGCTTGGACAGCTTTTTGCTGGAATAAGCAATGGGGTGATCAATACCTCCTTCTCCCGGTTGTGTCAGCACAACCCCCAATGCTATGGAAGAAGCATCTACATGAACATGAAAGGGTTTTCTCCAGTCTGGGAAGACTAGAATAGGCGCAGTGATCATCTTTTCTTTAAGTGTATCCAAGCTCTGTTGGCATTCTTCTGTCCATTGGAACTTCAAATCCTTTTTCAGTAATCTTTCCATAGGTGCAGTGATATTTGCATAACCTTTGATAAATTTTCTGTAGTACCCTGTATGTCCCAATGTAGTGCGCAATTGTTTGACTGAGTTGGGCGCAGGTAAATTAGCAATGATGGCAACCTTCGTAGGATCCATCAGGAGTCCTTGTCTGCATACAATATGACCCAACAAAATACCAAAAGGAGCACAGAAGATACATTTTTTCAAGTTTAGGGAAATCTGATACTGTCTACATTTTTCTAACATCATGCACAGGTTCCCTATATGGTTCTTTAGTAAACCAAACACAGTCCAGTCATCAAAATAGACTTCTAGAAAGTTATGAATGAATTCTTTAAATACAGCAACAACGACTCGAGAGAAGATAGCAGGAGCATTTTTAATACCAAAGGGCATTACCGTATACTGGAATGAGCCCCATTCAGTCACAAAAGTGGTCTTATGGCGGTCGTCCGGATGGATTCTGATCTGATGGTATCCCGAAAAGCCATCAGTGAAGGAGTAAGCCTCTTGTCCTCCAGCATTATCAAGCACCTCGTCTGTAAAGGGAGTAGGAAATGGATCATGCGTTGATGCATCATTCAGCTTGCGCAAGTCTACACAGATTCTTATTTCTCCTTTTGTCTTCTTCTCTTGTACCACCATAGGAATAATCCAATCACTTTCCTCTATGGGCTCAATGATACCTGCTGCGAGCATTTTATCAATTTCTTCTTTAACCTTTTCTTTATACCGCGGATTCAATCTGTACGGGCGCTGTTTTACAGGCTTGGTGTCTGCTTTCAAAGGTATGCGCATCACTCCTAAATCTCCTAGGATGCCTTTCATTTCTGTGAACTTGGTAGGAAAGATATCCTGGTAGTCACGTAATAAATCTGAAATATGGCCAACAGTTTCATCATCCCAATAATCTCCTATAGAAGCAAACTTGGGTTCGGCTTCTGTACCAATGTTAATCTTTTTGAGCTTGATGTGTTCTGTAATGGCAGGGATATCAAGTTGAGGACCTTCGACTTTGCGCGTCCCTTCTGACTCTGGAATATTGACGTTATGAGGATCATCTTCCTCTTCTTCAGTGGTGAAATTATAGCATTCGAGGGCATGTTCTATATGGACAGCCCAATCTGGTTGGGAATATTCTTGTAATGGACATTGTTCAAATACCTTCTTTTTAATACACTTTAAAGCGTGGTCGATGCTTGGATGTTCTGACTCAAAGCTGAAGGTAAGTTGAAAACTTTCTATCATAAGAGGCCAAGTGATAGTGCCTCTGCGCAATTCTGTTTCAGTATACCAGTTCCTTGGGACTGTATCCAATGTGTGGATGAAGAGGTGAACCCACTCATCCTCCGAAATATCTGACCATTGGTGAATACATGCTTCAACGTGTGACCTGGGGTCACTCTGTCCATCATGTTTGTGCAACACTTCTGCTGTAGTTCCCTGAAATCTGCGCAGTATCAATCTGCGACAGTCTTTCCATGTGTGAATATTCTCTTTATGCGCACCCCACCATCTTGCGGGTGTAGCGCGCAGTGCTATATCCAGTGCTTGTATGCGCTGCTCATCTGGAATCTGTTGTTCATATATATGTATGAATTCACTTACTTCAGTTAAACCATCAAAAATTGGAGTGTCAGTCACTTCTGTGCCAATCCATCGAATGGATTTAGTCATCATGGTGCAACGCCTTGCAAAAACCTCATGTAAGCGATTCTGCCAGTTTTCCAATCCTGCTTCTGAATCTGATGTGCACGAACTATCGCATCGCCAGCTGATATGGCCGTCTACTGTGGGATTGACATAGTCGCTCTGACTAGCAGTCATCTGATACAAAATTTCCATGTGGCGCACTTCTTCTTCTGCCCGAATGGGTTCAATATACCTTGGTCCTTGAATGGGATCAAGCGGTGCAATGACCCTAATCTGGTCATCCTCAAAGGTCATCTGTCTTTTCTTCAAATTAATGACAGCCAAATTATCAAATGCCCAGTCTATGCCTAAAAGTGCTGGGTAAGGTCTACTATCATCCAGAATTTTAATTACTTGAAAGTCTGCAGAACTTCTTACTCCCTCAATATCAATAGGTACAATGGGTAATCTGCCCAATGGAGAGACTCGTTGCTGATTCACGAGTCTTAGCTGGATAAGAGATCTTGTAAGCTGAGGGCTACCCATCTATTCCCATGTCTGCATGGTGAGAACATTAACTTCTGAGCCCAAGTCCAAAATGACTTCGTCCATTTCAAATGCTCCAATCTGCGCTGTGAGCCTCATCTCTTTTCCAGTTCTAGTATGACTCCCAATCTGGTGAACAACATGCTGCGGTGTATTCATCAAAGCAGATTGTTGACACTTATCCAATAGGTGTTGAAGTTCCATAGTTGCTTTTTCATTGCACAATAACTGTAAGCAGTTTCTTAGGAAAGCATGGACACTGCCTAGTGCATCTTCATCATCAAGCCTTCCAGATGTAGTGGCTTGTTCCTGTACCAGGTTCTCTTGTCTTAGCACTTGCGATCTGATATCATTATGCGGAATTGCGACATAACTTGAAGCTCTCGGATTTGAGAAGTACTCTTGAGCTTGCTTGAATGCTTCTTTCTGCTTCTGCAGGTCGAGTGGGGCTGATTTAATATTAGCGCGGCGCACCCATTGCGTCGCTTTCTTTCCAGTTCCCAACTCTAGCGCACCAGTGGTTGCTCCACTGCGCGTTACTATATTAACTGTAGGATCTGGTTCTCTTTTTTCTGCTCCGATCAGCTGAATATTCTGATTGACCTGTGGCATCTTTGCTTGCATCTTAGCCATCAACTGAGGGCATTCTTCAATGACATGATCATAAGATTTACAGTATCTGCAGATGGTTGTAGGATTTTGGCAATCACTTGCAAAATGACCTTGAGCTCCGCAATTATAACAAGTGATCTGTCCTCTTCCACGACCAAAATTTGTTGCGCGTCCGTGACCCCTATAATTTTCTCCTCGGCCATCGCGAGTTTGGTCATACTGTGGACCTACTGTGGGTCCTTGTGCCTCTGACTGTACTCTATAAAAATCATGTTTTCTTTCCATCATAAGATCATATGCTCTGCAATTGTTCTCATCATGGCCTACTGATTTACAGAAAGTGCAATATAGATTCTTTGGAGTTTGTACATATTTCTGTAACAAGTGACATTCTTGTGGTCTATGACCTCTAGTTCTACAGATTTCACACCAAGGCCCTTGTGCCTGTGGTAAAGGGTTAGGTGCTCCAGTTGCAATATACTCTATGAAAATGGGACAATGGTCCTTTGAATGACCTTGCGCTTTACATTTTGTACACCAAATTTCTTCTTTAACTTCCTTGCCTTTCTTAATATCATGCACATGCAAGGTTAAGTTTGCTAACTGGTTCTGCAACTGCGCAACATCGTTGCTTGTTCCAGCAATTGGTGAAGCTTCTAGTTTCATAGCCATCTCTAGAGCTTGTTCCTGAGTAGTGAGATTCTGTTGCAGAAGAGGAAGTCTAATGTGTGGAAGCAGCACAGCAATGAACCATTCCTTATGCTGCTGCGGTGCAAACTAAAAGCTTACTTGATCTATCAAGGCTTTGAAATTCTGGTCAAAGTCCCATACTGACTCTGTAGGTAACTGTTTTATGTCTTTGAGCTCTGTTATACACTGTGATTCTGATTTAGGTTTCTTGAATTCTCTAATCATAGCATTTATTACATCAACAAGCGTTCTATTCTGTGTTGCTGAGTATTTCATGAACCATGTTAAGGCTCTTTCTCTTAGTGTGGTTGCTAATTGAACCAGTTTAACAGCATCATCATTAATTTGCTTAATTGTCCAAATGGCTTCACATAGGAACCAGTGCTGCTCAGGGTCTTCTATCCTTGTTCCTCTAAAAGTTGGTAGCTTCATGTCATCACCCATCCTTCTTGCGCTAGGTTGAGGTGGAGGTGCTGTAGCACTACCTCCGGGATGGTTAGAAAACGGTGGTGCTGAGGTACTAGAAGTACTGTGCGGGCTACTAGAAGGTGTTATTGCGGGGTTATACTGAGCCTCATCTGGCTTTTGCGGTGTGAAAGGGCGATAAGGGATATAAGCACTCCCTTGTCTCTCTATATGGCTCGCTCTAGGAACTTGACTATCTTCTGGGCTAGACTCAAAATAATGCTAGTCAAGGCCTACTTTATACCGTTTTGCACTACGAGTGCAACCAATAAGTTCAAGATCACTATCAGAATCTGCGGACATTACTTGTCTATGCTATTCATCGGAAGCTATGCATAGTTTTCCTTTTTCATACAGAAGCATTTTAATCCATAAGTTCAGAGAATTTAAGAACTTACCTCTATGTGCTCTGAAGAAACTCCTCTCAGCTTCGCTGAAACTCTTTCTCGTATCTACTGCAAACTCAGTGATGAATCCTTCCAGCAGACTATTCAACCAAAAGTCTACTGCGCGGGACACAGAATTATCTACCCGCTTCAAACTGCTGACGAGCTCAGGCTTCCAAGCGACGGGTCGATCAACATGCACAGTGGGTCTAGTATCTGATAGCTTTGCTACCCACGCATGCAACTCAAATGCAAATGTGGCAATGAAAATTTTGTGAAGGTCAGTATAGATATACTTCTGCAACCAGTCTTCTGTCTGAAGCCTAGAGCTTCTATTTTATCGTTCAACGAATTCTCTAGCCTTTGAATCAAACCAGTCTTGAATTTATTTAGCTGTAGTATTCCAGTAGCACATTACCTTCAAAGTAATAGGGTCAAAGTCAGAAATGGAAGCATTTGTTGGCTTCACAAGTCATAAGGAAACAGAACCATTTGCTGGCTCCTTCTTTCTCTGGGTTTCGCATCAATCTCCCACGTCGCCGAAATAACAAGTCTCATAGTAACAAGTCACAAGGCAACGGAACCATTTGTTGGCTGCTTTTTGGACAGACCTGGGTTTTAATGAGGCGCAACAACAAAACCCCTTGGAACACTGGCCCTCTCGGCAACGAGCTGTGCAGCAGCTCGAGGTCTCACCCGAAGTGGCTATGGGGGGATAAGGAATCAGGCTTCCTTAACCTAGGCGACGCAGAGACTGCGATCTTCTCCCTCTCTTTCTCCTTAAGAGGATTCCTCAAAGCGGAACGTATTACCCTTCCGCAGACTTCTCAGCGCAACAACGCTAAATCTCACACTTACCAGCCTAGCTGCGCGGCATCTCTGCTTTTGCACACGAGGTAAGTACCCTCTGCGTTGGTACTCTATGTATTGTTTCTGCTTGCGCGCCCAGCGCAACAACACTCTCCTCAATCGCCGCAGCGACAGCGTTCTACAAATTCCTTCGACACTTAACGATTATAACTACCACGGAAGCTTTGAGAGCTTACTTAACATATTCATAAAGATAACGCAATGTTCATGTATACACAGATAGTGAACTAAAACATGCAATCACACAACATAGCATCATAACACGAGAATTAGGTAGTTCACCTCCACGGGGAAACCACGTCCACGGGAAGTGTATCTTATATTAATCAGAAATGGAATTACACAATATGCTGCGCACACAGCTGCATCCTTAGATCTTTCCAGGAAACTCCACGCACACAGCTGGGAGCCCTTATCTAGATCTAGTCTCTTCCTCTTCAGAGATTACAATAGTTCAGACGTCGACTCAGACTGTCTGCAACTCAATGAATAGCTAACATATCTCAAACAGCTAGCCTACGTCTAACTCTTGTCTTCTAACACACAATAGAAAACAATCAACAACCAACTTACAATGGCCTTCTAGCCACTCTAGTTCTCTTAATGGCTAAAACATCTAACATCTGAAATGGCTAACCTTCTTCCTTTACAATTACACATCTATATAGGTGGCCATGACGGTCACACCTTTACAAAACTGTGGGCCTTTCCCAGCAGTAATCCCCCAAAACCCTAACCACGGACATGGCTAGGTGTACTGCAGGCGCCGCTTGCAGTCATGTCGCCGCTTCCTGCAGGTTCCATGACTTCCGGCACAGATTGCGGGTATAGGCGCCGCTTCTCCATTCACCGCTCCTTGTCCTTCGCCTTCAATGCTTTGGTCCGTTGCTCTTCCTTGATCAGAGCAACCATAACTTCTGTACTTAGCCTTAATGAGGGTAGATGAGCCCTCTCTTCCGTTGCTTCATTTATTGTGGTAGCTGAGTTCTCTACTCGGCCACATTCATTCTCCTTTGATGTGTGCGCGTGAGCTCCGTGAATTCCGGTCCATAATCTGCGCTGAGTTCATCCATCTGGCACCGTACTGCGCACCATTTACTTCTGCCCAAAAATTGGTGCTTATTCAAAATTAGCACTTTCCCTTCAACACTTGTGCTTTTTTCCTCAAAATTCGCATCTTTACCATAGCTGTGGCCTAGGCTCCAACAATGAATTTGGAAAAAAGCTTTATTCTCACTAAATTCACAAAACATATTACCATCCTTAATAAACTGGAAAAATGGTTAGCCATTTTCAGAGGTAGTATGTAACTATCAATGATAATTTTTTAGATGAACTAGGTTTGGAAAACTACCATAATGGTTTGTGTTTTATGAAGTGAAAGTCCTCAGTACCCATTTGCTGGAAATAGAACTTCCATATTAGGTTTTGCATGTTTACAATGACTTGAACAAAATGTCCAATCCTTTAATCAACTTTACTTACACAAATTCATTTTAACCCTGGATCTATTTCGTGCTAAGATGTATCGAGAAAGTGTAGAGCGCCTATCTCAAAATTCTCGCACCTAACTCCTCATGTTTTTGGATAGGGTTAAGATTGATTTGTACAACCCAAGGGAACAGCTCAACCAATTGTAACCAATTTTTATAGGAATTTTAGTAGTTATGTGCCAACACATGCTCAGTTCAAATCCTCTTAGGTGATGCACACCAATTTATTTTCACATGTTTACTAAGAATGCATTCCACGAATATGGGGAAGTGTCCCTTGGATTTCCCCACGGTTTTCTTTAGAAAGGAAAATATCAATATGTACTACCAAATCAGTCAAATAATATAATTTGAAGGTTAGAAACAAATATGTTATAAAGTAAGGAATAATAGTCCACCAAAAACCATGTAGACCTTCTATAAGTAATCCCAAGATACTCTGCAAGTTATCAATGATGGCCTTAATTGTGCATAAAATCACATAAACCAATTGCAAATCAAGCATGAAGTATACACATCCAACAACATTGCACTTGAATAAAGGTAAGTTTATAAAGACTATTCAAGTGTGTATAAGTTGTAAAAAAGGTTCTACAACTAAGTTTAGCATGCCTTTAATGGATTGAAACAATCACAAACATATTCCCATCTAGCTAAATTTATCAAGAACAAGTCGAGCGATCATGTACTAAAAGTCCACCAGCAATGCTACAATGAATCAAATCCTATGCATATCTTTATAAAATATTATGGAAAAAAATTTCAATTATTCCTAGCATTTATCAAACATTTGCAAGCTCAAAAGAAAAAGGGGTTGAGTGCTACTTAAGCATAAAACTACACTCCCAACAATATTGCACTTCAACAAGGCCAATTTATACAGACTATTCAATCATGGATAAGTAATAGTATAAACAATGGTATTCCACAATTGAGTTTAGCATGCTTTTGATGGATTCAAACAATCATAGACATATGACCAGATGACTAATGTATCAAAAACAAGTTGAGGAATAATGTATAATATAAGCAAGTTCTCTAATAAAATAGTTGAATAGTGTTAACTACCATTCAGTTAAATTTAATAGACACCTAAAACAAGGATTTTTAAAACAATTTTCAAATATAAATGATATAGGGGTAGCTCAAAATTTGCATGTCACATAATACACTGCAAAACTTACACTTTGGATGCAAAGGAGTCATAAAAAACGGGATCATGATTTTAGAACATAGTTATAATTTTAATTTATTACAATATAGATTTACAACTTTCTTAGGCACTTGGGTTTCTCTTGATAAGGCCCTTAGACATGCATTCCAATTGATAACAACGATCCTAGAAATGATAGGTTTGTGAGCATTTGGTGATTTGGATGAACTACAAAAAATAGGTTTGTCTTTCATTGATAGTCAAGATTTTGTAATCCTTCTATGGTTATCAAAATGCCTTCCACAAGAAATGATTTCCTTAAATTTTATCTCTCATCTTCCTGATGTTGATATTCATCTTTCCATTGGACAATTAAGCAACGTTCAATAACCAATATGTCAAATGAATAACAAGTAACTTACCTGATGTAAGATTCAAGCATATTATTGTAATGGTGTTGGAAAGGTGCCAACAAACTCTATCATTACAATTAGCAATAACTTCATTTTAAAAGAAATTTGATCCTCCAAATGAGCCAGTTCAAATTAAACAATATAAAAAAATAACAGTTTCTTAAATAGTGAACTAAGAAAAGGAAATATTTAACCATCATGATAGTCATACTTCTCAAGATAAAAAATTGGTTAGCAGTCATACCATGAAATGTGTGTGAGTTCATATTACTCTTGAATGCTTACAAGATATTATGCTAGTGCATTGTTAGAAAAATATATAAAAACGCAGAAGCAAACAAAAATAACAATAGAACATGAGATTTATATGGAAGCCCTATTGTATACAAGTAAAACAATGGGGCAATGGAAGCTTCGATATTTTATTATTACTCGACAAAAAATTACAATGCTTTCTTCTCTCTCCCTTATATTACAATCCTGACAATCACTCCTCTTTTACACAATACATACAAAGGTTCCAGAAGGAACCAAAATATACTAGAAGGATCTAGAAATTTTTCCTCGAGGGGTATACCCTTGCACCTTGAGTGTCCCCCCCCATATTAACTCCCTATGTGCCCAATTCCTACAAGCAACAAGTGGGCCTATGTAACATCCCTACCATGAAAGTTTGTTCAATTTTGGCCAATTTTGAACTTTGGACTAGTGAAACCCAAGTTGTTCCAAATGATTTCGAATTATGTATGGAATGGATTGAGGGGTCTTAGGACATCCTAATGCATCTAATAGACACTCAAACACTTTCTAAAGTCATTTATGACTTTCATTAATCATGGAGGAATGAAAGGGAAAAATACTAGCAATTTCGATGTTGAAACCCCCCACTAGTCATTGACTTTTTGGATTTACAAATGTTGTATGACCCTTACTAATTTCTAAATATAGGCTTGTCTTGGATAAAGGACTTCAATGGTAACCAAAATGCAGCATTTATCATGATCTATAACTTGCTATTGCACCCATAAAACATAAAGTTGTAACACATAAACATTGCTTGGAAAATGTAAACAATAGACATGGAAATTGTTACATAAAATTTGATCAAATTCCCAAGGAGCCTGCATAAAATAACTTGGTCATATACAGTACAGCAAAGGTTTCTCAAGAAGCTACAAAAACATAGAGAAAATCTGATGCCAAACTGATGTGTAATTGCTCCAAAAGCTCACAAGAAAATATAGGGGAAAACTAGCTCGAATGAGAGGTTTGTTTGGAATTTATACATGATACACATGAGGTTTTGAGCTATGGCTCAGATATAAATCTCAACACATTTTCGTAAATCATATCTTACATCAATGGAGTCACAAAGACACCCTCTTCAATTTTTATGCATCCATTAGTGCGTCATCAACACTAGAACATAATCATTGAGAAGAGAATGAAAGCAGAGATAGTAGAAGAACAACTATGAGATTAACTTGAACTGTAGAGGGACTTGAACCTACAAAAAACACTTGCTTTAAGCTTTGATAAGAGTTCTGAATGGACTCTCCATCAACTCACTTGGACAAGGATCTTTCACCTTCGAAATTCATTCAATGGCAGGAAAGGAAAACACCCACCATGCATGGACAAGCTAAACTCTTTCAGAGTGCAAAACAAAAATGATCCAAAAGATTCTCTACTTCATCATCCTCCCCTTTTATTAACTTAATGTGCATTCCTTCCCTCCATGAGAATACAATCTTCTTGATCTTATGATGGCTGGTCATGCATGTCAAGATAAAACTTTGGTTTTAGTAAAAAGAATAAAGGGTCGTTGAATTGTGAAGATTGCAATTTAGTCCTGTAAATGTTTATATTTATGTTATTACTTGGTAAGAACTAATTTGAAGAACACAAGGATAAATTGATGCTACCTTGATTACAAATGTGGTGATAAGGTAGTAAATTCTCCCATCTACTTAAGGACTTTTATTATGTAGAATAAGTGAAGTAAATGTTATTGAAAGTCATGGTAGTAGGAATTATTAGGCATGTTCATTATAAATCAATTGTCATCAAGATTAAATGAAATTAGTGTATCACCTTTCTTTCTCTTAAATGTTCATGGTGAAATTTTATGGAAAATTCACATAAATTACAATTATGGAAAATTGGGTATGTGACAAATGGTATCAGAGCTTTAGGTTACAGTACTCGGGCTTGATGGGCTCAAACATGAAATAAATAATTATGAAGCCTAATCAAGTTGTTCTTGTTTTGTTTTGGCGCATGGACTGGACGGGACGAGGGAGATAATTTAACGGAGTTAAATTTCAAGCTCTCCAAAATAGAAAAGATAAGTCTTTCTCATCATTGTTTTCCTTACAAAATTGTGAGTCAGGTATGTTCTCATTTTACCGTGAGTTATCCTTTGCTAGATATAAAATATAGACACTCACAATATCAGATGGTGTTGTTAAGGAAAGTAGTATTTTTTATTTCAGTATATATGCAAAGGGTTATGAGATTTACATAAGATAGAAAGTATTCATACTTAGTTGATGTTATTTATTGCTACAAGTATGTGAGTGATGTATTTCGAATAGAATCTATGATAGTAAACGCAATATACCCTAGTCAATATTATCATAAAAGATCAAATTAATTAATGTATGTACATCTGTTAAAATGCCGGTTAGTTTGGGTAAGCTACCTAGAAGGTTTTGAAAGATACACTAAGGTGTAATTTAGGATGAGTCGATATAGATGATTGTCTTTATGTATTTTCTGAAATTGATGTGAGATATAATGAATTTTAGTATCATGATTTGTGTTAAAAGGAATAGTATTATTATTCGTACACTCCAAATAAGCGCGCTTGATTAGATTAGGCAAAGTCACTTGAAAATCTTCACTTATCATAGCTATATTTTATTTGGAGGTTGTATAGTTGTTGTATATTCTTTTGACAATTTTCATGAAATGTTATATCAAAAGATATTGCCTTCATAGAAATTATAGAATAAGATCGAGCAAAAATACTTGTTTAAGAAGTTATAGCTAAGTGTTGACAGGTTCCTTCCTTGAATGAAAGTTGGTCCTCAAGTGTCAATAATAGAATGTACATCCTTGTACTTAGGTTTTGATAGTATGTTATTGCAAAAATATATGTTGACTCTCTTCCATTTTATTCATAAATAAAATAGTATGATGTTCGTGTAAAACATAGCCTAAGTAATTGTTACTCTGGAGTATTGATAGCAAGAACGAATTTGACATACTAGGTTACAAGTAAAAAATGTGAATGAATTTATGTGGCAAGTTGACTCATCATCATTTAGTTAAATGATAAGATTTTATTAATTAATATAAATTGTGTTTTAGCTTAAAACTTCCTATCGTTCTTAGAATTGTAAGTATAAGCTCAAAGGTATATTACCATATGGAATTGCAGGCGGTATTCTTAGGAGTTTAAAGTGATTTTTGTGGAAGGAATTATGATTCAGATTATTTCTTATTAGATAAAGTTTTGTGCATCAAGTTCAAAGAATTTGTAGATAATGAATCTTAGATGGAAATGAATCTAAATCCAAAACTAACTGCTTAAACTATGATACTGACATATTTGTGTGTAAGAAGATTTGACTGTAGACTCACAATAAGGGTATTGAAGAAATTATATTCATACATCAGGGTAAATTAAAAAGGATGCACAAGTTATTGAAAGAGCATGTGTGTAATGCTAATGTTTTCAATTGTTGAGTAATTGAAGCAAAGAAATTTTTTCTTTTATACTAACATTGCAGGAAGTGATCTTAACTACGATTGATGACATGATCGAAGAGGAACGCTGATTAGAAAAATTATATAGAAAAATTGAGCTAGAGTAAGTAATGAATTGGTTTACATCTTATTTGGATTACAGGATTTTATGAATCACGATCGGTGATAAAACTTATGATTAATGATGTGTAATCATCAAAATGCATAGAATATGATAAGAAATAAGTGAATATATTTGTAGTTATTATGATGGATGTGGCATATAGAATGATTGTTATTACGTAAATTTCCTAAACTCAAACAAGAAGGTTTAAATTATGTACTCAAACATAGCAGAAAGGAGGTTCCTACGTTCATTTTATAGGTGTTGCAGGAGTCAACTTCCCTAAAAAAATATATGTGGTCATGTTCCCCACGGAAGTGGAACAGAGCAGGTGGCTCACTATGTTTTCTTCCTTGTGGCAATTCCTAAAAACAAGAAAGTGGAGGAATGCACAAGAGATTCAATGAGGGGAATGGCTATGGAGTGAATTGTAGGGGTAGTATGACACATCTGAACTAGTGCAACCACATTCCTGAGTTCAATATTGCTAAAGGCAGAAGTATTACTATTGAGTACAATAGGTAATTACTGCTGAGTTGCAGAAGTCATACTACAGTTACAAAAAATATCACTGCCGAGTTTACGGAGAATGTTTCTAACTGTAAGTTTTATTGCAAGTTTTATTTACAAGTTTTAACTCGAGGATGAGTTGTGTGTTCAGCAAAGGATTGCTGAAGTTCCAAACTCAGGAGAGAGTTTGATGATCAACAAGGTGTTGTTGAAATATTGTGTTATGATATAACCAAAATTGAATGAATCGTATTGTGTACTAATAGATGTCTTTATGTATGAATGTTATGAATGCTAGAGTAAGAAAATATGCCCTCACGGATGAGGATGAATGATAAATGATTAACATTTATTGTTTGAAAATTTTGTATACTGAAAAACGTTTGAAGATCTGGTATGATCTGTACAGATGTACAAGTTGTGAAAGAAGTACGAACCACAAAGACACGTGGAAATCATGTGAGTTTGAGGATGATCAAGAATACCCAAGAAAGGGGGAACGCCAAGTGAACTAAAGAATGATGAATTCTGAAGAATGAATGAATTGCTAAGAAGTATGAACACCGAGGACAATGTTATTATTAAGGGGAGGAGTATGTAACATCCCTCAAATTTGACCCTTATTATTATTATTTTTGAAAATATAATTATAAAATATGTATGTGGCCCTGGTGAGGAGCTCAAGGCCAAGGCCCCACCAGTGGACCCTGAAAGTATTGTTGTGATTTACTCTAAAAGTGTAAATTAAAGATGGACGCAACTAAGCACCAGGCAGGTAAAGTCACTAAGGAAAAAGGTGAAGGGCACGATAGCCTTCCGAAAATCTAACTTTAGATGATGGATAACGTCCTAGTGCCACGGGCACTTGAGGAGAGTAAGTTTACATGTGAAAACCTTAAAGGTATAGGTGTCGTCATCATAAGTTTGGGAGAACGGTTTTTCATCGCAAGCTTGATTGACTTCAATGGCTTGCCTTTTAGCATAAAAGCTAAGTAACAAATCGATGATCCCAAGTAATATTATAATAAAGTGAATATCTCAATTCCGGCACATGAGTGCCTAAGAAATACAAATTACCACTTAAGGAAGCCCATAAAATTAATATTATTTCCATCCTTATCATTATTGCCATGGCATGATAAGTGAATGAACATATATACAAGTAAGGTAAATACTATGAAGAACATTAATAAATTCATGAGTATAGAGCAAAGAAAAGCTTAGCCTATTTTTTTATAAGCTTAACTTATATATTTGGTTAAGCCCATAATTTTCAATATATTAGTTTACGAGGTAATACTAAGGGCTAAGTAAACGTGTAAATACATATAGTATATATATATGTGTATAAAATAAGAGTTAAGAAAAAAATTTATAAGGCAAAGGAAAAACTAAACAAACCTATATATGCGATCTATTTAGAGAATCGATGTTTTGGTTAAAAATACCATAACTGTTTGATATTTATAAATAACATCAATGTCGAATAAAAAGAAGTTGTCTCCCTTGAGGACACATGGATCACCAAAACACAAGTTGTTCATCCATGAAGTTTTAGCAATAAGATTTGTTAAAGGTGGTCATGTTTGAGTAATTTATGGAATGGTGTCCTTAGTGGAGCACCGAAACCTCCCCACAATGCCACCTTTCCTCGAAGAAGTTTAAGGTTAAGTTAATGGTTGTAGTGGAGATAGGTCATGTATTAGTGGTGAATTAATTAACCACTAGTCGTGATTTTAGGAGATTCTTTTTATGGCAGTTTTTTTCGCCCTAGTGAGGAGAACACTAGACACTTGGCCTAAGGAATTTATCATTGGATGGCCATTGGCCCTCGAACGGAAGGTAAGACCTTTTGTTTATAAGAAGATGGAAATGTGTGAAGGAGGGGTGATGAGATTAGAGGAGAATCTTTTCCGAAGATCTTGAGAGGGCTAGCGTAGAGCCAGAGCGTTAGAGGAGTATATCTCTGCATTGTTTTTCCATCTCTGCGATGGATAGTCTTGGCTAGAGTAAGGTGCGATCTGAAATAATGAAGGATGATTCGAAAAAGGAAAAAATGCTCCTCGTAGAGAAACATGAAGGATGTTTTGCAGTGTTTGCGAAATGGAAGAACGTTGATAAAGATGAGACTTCACAGTATCTGTGAGTTTTATTTTTAATAGCATAGGCGTGTTGATTAAGACATAACACTGTAAGTTAATACTTTGGTTTGCGGTCTTATCTTTGTATGACTGATGGACGCTTGGATAGATAAACAAATCTATGCATGTAATAGAGATTGTAGTTTTATTTTTAGTTTTATCTAGGTATTAATCCTTGTCAATCTTCCGCTGAATCGTTCTCTGGAACAAAGTTAGCACTGAGGGATTGTGTTGTATATTACTGTAGCTTAACATGGATCTCAATATCCTTTAAATTGTTTGAATGTTATCTAAACCAAATCAGATCTCTATGGATCAGAGTTGGTGCTGGTTTGAGAGTTTGCTGAAAAATTTAGCTTAAATGGATCGACGTACCCAGTAAATGTTTGTTTGAACTCACATTTTTGGATCTGATCTCTGGATGGAATTAAAGCTAGCGACCGTGTGTTATGAACACTGTATAAATAAACTATCATGTTTGTCTGTTTTAAATGACCTCGGTCTAATTAGTTTACAGTCTGTTTAACCCTAAGTGGACGAGCATGGATGCGTGATTTCATACTCTACTAAATTATCTGAGGATGGCGTGAACTGGGATCTATAATTTTAGTCCCTATTTGCTTATAACATTCAGCTAAATATCCGTTTTACTTTTACATTTCGGTAGATTCAAGTTAACGCCAGCTCGTTGAGGCCAAGGTGAAGTTTGAGATTTCGTATATCTTTGTTTTTACTATGTTTTTGAATGCTTAAACTTTGATAGTATTTCCTAGATGAAAACTATGTACATCAATCATCTAGTTAGCTGCAAGCTGCTTGATCTTTTTCTTGTTGTGCCAATGTAACGCCAGCTCGAAGAGACTCTGGCGTAAATAGACATTTTGGATCTTTTACCCTGTATAGTTTTAAGACTTTGATTTTTTTATATTTTGGTAACGCCCATTTTGAACCTTTGCCTAAACCAAGATCTTGCATTTCGTTTTCTTTTAATATTTTATTTTTTGATTGTTTAAGTATTAAAATCCTATGTATGTGATATCTATTATATTTTATTTCAGCATATGCATTAATTACTTAAAATAGGTCCTGATCGACTTATGGATATCGCTGTATACATTTGCTTTGGATCTTGTTAAGGAATATTTTCCACGTGTATAAATGCACTTTATGTGATTAAAACTTAACTATAGACATATTAGGTTGCTGCTTGGAATAACGTAGGTAGCATGGATCCCAACTAGCGACCATGCTCAAAAATTGTTATTTTTGTGTATTATCTTTATATATATAAGCACTGGATTTCTTTTGTCAATCCTTCCTTATTTGCATAGGTAAATATTTTCAACTTTGATCTTGGCATATTATTATATCTTATATACTTACAGTACCGACCGTTTATTACTTTCGTAAAGGATAAATTTCAGTGTTAACTGTAGTCTTGGATATAAATGGTAGCATGAGTATACAGATATATATATTTTAGTGGGCGTTTTAGTTACCTATTTCTTAAAAATATAAGGGGACTTGCCTTTTTGAGCAAGTAAGGGTTACCTCATATTAAGATATATAACATGCGTGGAGTAACTATTATATATATGTGCTTAGTCTTATTTTTAATATGTTGTAAAGTAGGTTTTGATATGGTAACCTCCTTTCTCTATGTGTTAGACGTTTTGTCTAAAGTTAAAATAATAATCCTATATTAGAGGTTTGAGTTGCTTAAATAGAGCCCTTGAGAAAGGTTAAACCAACCCTTGTTTCCTAGTGTAGTAGAAGGCGTTTTTCACTTGACAAATAGAATAGGGTATATACTTCTGAATTGATTGAGAGAATGCTCTCTAGTTTTGAAACTTGAAAAGTCTTAGGAAACAAGTGTGTTGTAGATTGTAACTCTTTGGAATAAATAAAACGATGCAACCCCCCTTTGTGGACGTAGCCGAAGTTTGGGTGAACCACGGTAAAATGGTGTCCATGATTTGTGTCTCTTATGTGTATACTCGACTCTCTCTCTTAGAATGATCGTGACTATTTTGGCCGGTTCTTATGATAAGAATTGCTTGGATGTTCATATAATGCATTTCATACATTTGTGTACCTTGTGATTTTATCAATGTAAACTTTGATTATTTTATTAATATAACTCAATAATATATCATATTGTTTCATCGAGAAGTAGTCAATGTTCTGGTTATCCCCAATGGATGGGGAATTTAGGCAAGGTTTTTGAAGGAAAAGTATGATTATGTATGTAATTAAGAAAAGATTGAATATAATCTTCTTGATCTTATGATCGCTGGTCATGCATGTCAAGATAAAACTTTGGTTTTAGTAAAAAGAATAAAGGGTCATTGAATTGTGAAGACTGCAATTTAGTCCTATAAATGTTTATATTTATGTTATTACTTGGTAAGAACTAATTTGAAGAACTCAAGGATAAATTGATGCTACCCCCGATTACAAATGTGTTGATAAGGTAGTAAACTCTCCCATCTGCTTAAGGACTTTTATTACGTAGAATAAGTGAAGTAAATGTTATTGAAAGTCATGGTAGTAGGAATTATTAGGCATGTTCATTATAAATCAATTGTCATAATGATTAAATGAAATTAGTGTATCACCTTTCTTGCTCTTAAATGTTCATGGTGACATGTTTTTGAAAATTCACATCAATTACAATTATGGAAAATTGGGTATGTGACAAATGGTATCAGAGCTTTAGGTTACAGCACTCAGGCCTGATGGGCTCAAACATGAAATAAATAATTATGAAGGATAATCAAGTTGTTCTTGTTTTGTTTTGGCGCATGGCCTGGACAGGACATGGGAGATATGTTAACGGAGTTAAATTTCAAGCTCTCCAAAATAGAAAAGATAAGTTTTTTCTCATCATTGTTTTCCTTACAAAATTGTGAGTCAGGTATGTTCTCATTTTACCGTGAGTTATCCTTTGCTAAATATAAAATATAGACACTCACAATATCACATGGTGTTGTTAAGGAAATTAGTATTTTTTATTTGTATAGATGCAAAGGGTTATGAGATTTACATAAGATAGAAAGTATTCATACTTAGTTGATGTTATTTATTGCTACAAGTACGTGAGTGATGTATTTCAAATAGAATCTATGATAGTAAACGCAATATACCCTAGTCAATATTATCATAAAAGATCAAATTAATTAATGTATGTACATTTGTTAAAATGCCGGTTAGTTTGGGTAAGCTACCTGGAACATTTTGAAAGATACACTAGGGTGTAATTTAGGATGAGTCTATATAGATGATTGTCTTTATGTCTTTTCCGACATTGATGTGAGATATAATGAATTTTTGTATCATGATTTGTGTTAAAAGGAATTGTATTATTATTCATACACTCCAAAGAAGCGTGCTTGATTAGATTAGGCAAAGTCACTTGAAAATCTTCGCTTATCATAGCTATATTTTATTTGGAGACTGTATAGTTGTTGTATATTCTTTTGACAATTTTCATGAAATGCTATATGAAAAGATATTTCCTTCGTAGAAATTATAGAATAAGATCGGGCAAAAATACTTGTTTAAGAAGTTATAGTTATGTGTTGGTAGGTTCCTTCCTTGAATGAAAGTTGGTACTCAAGTGTCAATAATAGAATGTACATCCTTGTACTTAGGTTTTGATAGTATGCTTATTGCAAAAATATATGTTGACTCTCTTCCATTTTCTTCGTAAATAAAATAGTATGATGTTCGTGTAAAACATAGCCTAAGTAATTGTTACTCTGGAGTATTGATGGCAAGAACGAATTTGACATACTAGGTTACAAGTAAAAAATGTGAATGAATTTATGTGGCAAGTTGACTCATCATCATTTAGTTAAATGATAAGATTTTATTAATTAATATAAATTGTGTTTCAGCTTAAAACTTCCTATCGTTCTTAGAATTGTAAGTATAAGCTCAGAGGTATATTACCGTATGGAATTGCAAGCAGTATTCTTAGGAGTTTAAAGTGATTTTTGTTGAAGGCATTATGATTCAAATAATTTCTTATTAGATAAAGTTTTGTGCATCAAGTTCAAATAATTTGTAGATAATGAATCGTAGATGGAAATGAATCTAAATGCAAAACTAACTGCTTAGACTATGATACTGACATGTTTGTGTGTAAGCAGATTTGACCGTAGACTCACAATAAGGGTATTGAAGAAATTATATTCATACATCAGGGTAAATTAAAAAGGATGCACAAGTTATTGAAAGAGCATGTGTGTAATGCTAATGTTTTCAATTGTTGAGCAATTGAAGCAAAGAAAAATTTTCTTTTATACTAGCATTGCAGGAAGCGATCTTAACTACGATTGATGACATGATCGAAGAGCAACGCTGATTAGAAAAATTATATAGAAAAATTGAGCTAGAGTAAGTAATGAATTGCTTTACATCTTTTTTGGATTACAGGATTTTATGAATCACGATTGGTGATAAAACTTATGATTAATGAAGTGTAATAATCAAAATGCATAGAATGTGATAAGAAATAAGTGAATATATTTGTAGTTATTATGATGGATGTGGCATATAGAATGATTGTTATTACGTAAATTTCCTAAACTCAAACAAGAAGGTTTAAATTATGTACTCAAACATAGCAGAAAGGAGGTTCCTACGTTCATTTTCTAGGCGTTGCAGGAGGAAACTTGCCTAAAAAAATATATGTGGTCATGTTCCCCATGGAAGTGGAATAGAGCAGGTGGCTCATTCAATGTTATACTAACCCATAAGACCTAGGTAATCTTTATATCCATCAAATTGAGCAGGTGGCTCATTATGTTTTCTTCCTTGTGGCAATTCCTAAAAAAAAGAAAGTAGAGGAATGCACAAGAGATTCGATGAGGGGAATGGCTATGGAGTGAATGGTAGGGGTAGTATGACACATATCAACTAGTGCAACCACATTGCTGAGTTCAATATTGCTAAAGGCATAAGTATTACTATTGAGTACAATAGGTAATTACTACTGAGTTGCATAAGTCATACTACAGTTACAAAAAATATCACTGCTGAGTTTACGGAGAATGTTTCTAACTGTAAGTTTTATTCCAGGTTTTATTTACAAGTTTTAACTCGAGGATGAGTTGTGTGTTCCGCAAAGGATTGTTGAAGTTCCAAATTTGGGAAAGAGTTTGAAGATCAACATGGTGTTGTTGAAATATTGTGTTATGATATAACCAATATTGAATGAATCGTATTATGGACTAATAGATGTCTTTATGTATGAATGTTATGAATGCTAGAGTAAGCAAATATGCCCTCACAAATGAGGATGAATGATAATGATTAACCTGTTTGAAAATTTTGTATACTTATGTATACTAAAAAATGTTTGAAGATCTGGTATGATCTATACAAATGTACAAGTTGTGAAAGAAGTACAAACCACAAAGACACGTGGAAATCATGTGAGTTCAAGGATGATCAAGAATACCCAAGAAAGGGGGAACGGCAAGTGAACTAAAGAATGATTAATTCTGAAGAATGAATGAATTTCTAAGAAGTATGAACAATGAGGAAGGTGTTATTCTTAAGGGTAGGATTATGTAACATCCCTCAAATTTGACCCTTATTATTATTATTTTTGTAAATATAATTATAAATTATGTATGTGGCCATGGTGAGGAGCTCAAGGCCAACACCCCACCAGTGGACCCTGAAAGTATTGTTGTGATTTACTCTTAAATTGTAAATTAAAGATGGACACAACTAAGCACCAGGCAGGTAAAGTCACTAAGTAAAAAGGTGAAGGGCACGATATCCTTCCGAAAATCTAACTTTAGATGATGGATAACATCCTAGTGCCATGGGCACTTGAGGAGAGGAAGTTTACATGTGAAAACCTTAAAGGTTTAGTGTCATGTCCCCTCCCATCCTACCAGCTCGGTGGAGAGGATCGTGACGTTCAAACGAGCAATTAGCCCCATATCCATTAAATTAAACTCATTGATACAAATACATGTATAAGGGCATGCAATAGAAACACAACAGAAATTAAGAAAATGTTGTTGATATCTAATCATACACTCAAGATTTCTGTGACAGGCAAATAAAGACCTTTGCAGAATTATAAAAGATCATATGGACATGCATAAACTTGTAAAAGCTCAGCGGAAGTAAATTCAATAGCACATCCAATGATAATTGCCAATTTAACACACAAGAGAATACTTATCTTATACAGAAGTAGTCCCAAACAACCAGCTACGCTTCTGCAACGTTCCACCCAACCGTAGGCCAGTGTGCTCCTTAATCTCTCAGCACCACTGCCACCCCCGAGCTGGGCACGATCTCCACAAGGAAAAGGGGAAACAGGCTCTCACATAGCCAAAGACATGCCAGAATCAGCCAAGCCAACTAGCAATTGGGTTTCTCAGGCTACTAAGAGGTGGGCAGAGGTGAATTACTAGGCTAGTGGCTCAACCATGGAGCTATGGATACACCATTGGGCTCATCAATCCAAATCTGTCCTCTTCCACTCTTGAAGCTCCTGCTCACAGGTTCAAATCCAAAACGGGATGCACTGAACAACAAAACCACAATTACTGGGCATGAGGAAAACGCTTTCCACAGTGGAATGCATGAGATTGGGGTTTCAACTCACTCAGAAAAATGTGGGAACACACAAAAACGAAATGGGAAGATGGGAAACAACCCTGGGAAGCCAATCCGTTTTTAGAAAAACGTCCTTGGACATTCGGGGACAAAAACGACCTCCATACAGTCCCCAAATCGTGGCCCTTCTCTCCCAGGCTACTGTATATGCAAAAACGAACTCCCAGGCATGGAAAAATGCAGGATTTGGATGAAAAACGTGCATGGAAAGGCCCAGCTAACTCCAGCTGCGTGAATGAGTGAAGACCCCCCCTTCAGAATGGCTTTGGGCACCATTTCGTGGGTGTTTTCTTGCCCCACAAGCAAAAACATGAATTTCCAGGTTGATGGCTTGCCCATGCACGAAAATGGCTTGCCCATACTTCTTCATTTCCAAGGCATTAACTGCCTTAACCAATTTCTTGGGAGAATTAAATGAATTGGTCCATAACCCAAAATGGGTAGTTGAGAGTTCATGGCTTTCCTCAATGAAATGGCTTAACACCATGGTTCAAGGGTTTGGGTTATTTCCCCCCCCTTATTCCTTGTAAAGATCGTGCCCCCATCTCTTTTGTTGCATTGCGTAGCTAGTTGTGGGTTTTTCATTAAAATTGCATATTTACATGATGTCCGATTTTACATTGTGCACTGCTAGCACAAGAACCTTATGCATCTATTCTAATTGCCGATACATAAACGATAAGTCAGTGGCGGGGCCTTGGCCTTGAGCTCCTCGCCATGACTAAATGACAATATTTACATCATTTACAATATTAATGCAATAGGGTCAAGCTGGGGACATTACATTTAGGTGTTGTCATCATAAGTTTGGGAGAACGGTTTTTCATCGCAAGCTTGATTAACTTCAATGGCTTGCCTTTTAGCATAAAAGCTAAGTAACAAATCGATCATCCCAAGTAATATTATAATAAAGTGAATATCTCAATTCCGGCACATGAGTGCCTGAGAAATACAAATTACCACTTAAGGAAGCCCAGAAAATTAATATTATTTCCATCCTTATCATTATTTCCATGGCATGATAGGTGAATGAACATATATACAAGTAAGGTAAATACTATGAAGAACATTATTATATTCATGAATATAGAGCAAAGAAAAGCTTAGCCTATTTTTTTATAAGCTTAACTTATATATTTGGTTAAGCCCATAATTTTCAATATATTAGTTTACAAGGTAATACTAAGGCCTAATTAAACGTGTAAATACATATAGTATATATATATATGTATAAAAAAAGAGTTAAGACAAAATTTTATAAGGCAAAGGAAAAAGTAAACAAACCTATATATGCGATCTATTTGGAGAATCGATGTTTTGGTTAAAATTACCATAGCCATTTGATATTTATAAATAACATCGATGTCGAATAAAAAGAAGTTGTCTCCCTTCAGGACACATGGATCACCAAAACACAAGTTGTTCATCCATGAAGTTTTAGCGCTAAGATTTGTTAAAGGTGGTGATTTTTGAGTAATTTATGCAATGGTCTCCTTAGTGGAGCACCGAAACCTCCCCACAATGCCACCTTTCCTTGAAGAAGTTTAAGCTTAAGTTAATGTTTGTAGTGGAGATAGGTCGTGTATTAGTGGTGAATTAATTAACCACTGGTCATGATTTTAGGAGATTCTTTTTATGGCAGTTTTTTTCTCCCTAGTGAGGAGAATGCTAGACACTTGGCCTAAGGACTTAATCACTAGATGGCCATCGGCCCTCGAATGGAAGGTAAGACCTTTTGTTTATAAGAAGATGGAAATGTGTGAAGGAGGGGTGGTGATATTAGAGGGGAATCTTTTTAGAAGATCTTGAAAGGGCTAGTGCAGAGCCAAAGCGTTAGAGGAGTATATCTCTGCATTGTTTTTCCATCTCTGCGATGGATAGTCTCGGCTAGAGTAAGGTGCAATCTGAAAGAATGAAGGACGATCTGAAATTGTAATAGAGATTGTAGTTTTATTTTTAGTTTCTATATTGGTATTAATCCTTGTCAATCTTCCGCTGAATCGTTCTCTGTAACAAAGTTAGCACTGAGGGATTGTGTTGTATATTACTATAGCTTAACACGGATCTCAGTATCCTTTAAACTGTCTGACCGTTATCTAAACCAAATAAGATCTCTATGGATCGGAGTTGGAGCTGGTTTGAGGGTTTGCTGAAAACTTTAGTTTAAATGGATCGACGTACCCAGTAAATGTTTGTTTCAACTCACATTTTTGGATCTGATCTCTGGATGGAATTAAAGCTAGTGACTGTGTGTGGTGAACACAATATAAATAAACTATCATGTTTGTCTGTTGTAAATGACCTCGGTCTCATTAGTGTAGAGTCTGTTTAACCCTAAGTGGATGAGTATGGATGCGTGATTTACTTTGCCAAATGATTTGAGGATGGCATGAACTAGGATATATAATTTTAGTCCCTATTTGCTTATAACATTCAGCTAAATGTCAGTTTTACTTTTACATTTCAGTAGATTAAAGCCCGTTGAGGCCAAGGCGAAGTCTGAGATTTCGTGTATCTTTGTTTTTACTATGTTTCTGAATGCTTAAACTTTGATAGTATTTCCTAAGTTAAAACTATGTAGATCAATCATCTAGTTAGCTGCAAGCTGCTTGATCTTTTTCCTGTTGAGCCAATGTAACGCCAGCTCGAAGAGACTCTGGCGTAAATAGACGTTTTGGATCTTTTACCCTATATAGTTTTATAATTTTAAAACTTTGATTTTTTTTTATATTTTGGTAACGCCCATTTTGAACCTTTTCCTAAACCAAGATCTTGCATTTCCTTTTCTTTTATTATTTTTATTTTCTGATTGTTTAAGTATTAAACTCCTGTGTATGTGTTATCCATTATATTTTATTTCACCCTATGCATTAAATACTTAAAATAGGTCCTGGTCGACTTATGGATATCTCTGTATACATTTGCTTTGGATCTTGTTAAGGAATATTTTCCATGTGTATAAATGCACTTTATTTGATTATAACTTAACTATATACATATTAGGTTGCTTCTTGGAATAGCGTAGGTAGCATGGATCCCAGCTAGCGACCACGCTCGAAAATTGTTATTTTTGTGTATTATCTTTATACATATATAAGCGTTGGATTTCTTTTGTCAATGCTTCCTTATTTGCATAGGTAAAGATTTGCAACTTTGATCTTGGCATATTATTATATATTATATACTTACAGTACCAAATGTTTATTACTTTCGTAAAGGATAAATTTCAGTGTTAACTGTAGTCTTGGATATAAATGGTAGCATGACTATACATATATAAATTTTAGTGGGAGTTTTACTTACCTATTTCTTAAAAATATAAGGGGACTTGAATTTTTTAGCAAGTAAGGGTTACCTCATATTAAGATATATAACATGTGGGGAGTAATTATTATATATATGTGCTCAGTCTTATTTTTAATATGTTGTAAAGTAGGTTTTGATATGGTAACCTCTTTTCTCTATGTGTTAGACATTTTTTCTAAAGTTAAAATAATAATCCTATATTAGAGGTTTGAGTTGCTTAAATAAAGCCCTTGAGAAAGGTTAAACCAACCCTTGTTTCGTATTGTAGTAGAAGGCGTTTTTCACTTGACAAATAGAATAGGGTATATACTTCTGAATTGATTGAGAGAATGCTCTCTAGTTTTGAGGCTTGAAAAGTCTTAGGCAACAAGTGTGTTGCAGATTGTAACTCTTTGGAATAAATAAAACGATGCAAACCCCCTTTGTGGACGCAGCCCAAGTTCGGGTGAACCACAGTAAAATGGTGTCCATGATTTGTGTCTCTTATGTGTATACTTGGCTCTCTCTCTTAGAATGATCGTGACTATTTTGGCTAGTTCTTATGATAAGAATTGCTTGGATGTTCATATAATGCATTTCATACATGTGTGTACATTGTGATTTTATCAATGTAAACTTTGCTTATTTCATTAATATAACTCAATACTATTTCATGTTGTTTCATGGAGAAGTAGTCAATGTTTTGGTTATCCCCAATGGATGGGGAATTTAGGTAAGGTGTATGCAGGAAAAGTATGATTATGTATGTAATTAAGAAAAGATTGAATGTAATCTTCTTGATCTTATGATGGTTGGTCATGCATGTCAAGATAAAACTTTGGTTTTAGTAAAAAGAATTAAGGGTCGTTGAATTGTGAAGACTGCAATTTAGTCCTGTAAATGTTTATATTTATGTTAGCACTTGGTAAGAACTAATTTGAATAACTCAAGGATAAATTGATGCTACCCCGATTACAAATGTGTTGATAAGTTAGTAAATTCTCCCATCTACTTAAGGACTTTTATTATGTAGAATAAGTGAAATAAATGTTATTGAAATTCATGGTAGTAGGAATTATTAGGCATGTTCATTATAAATCAATTGTCATCATGATTAAATGAAATTAGTGTATCACCTTTCTTGCTCTTAAATGTTCATGGTGAAATTTTATTGAAAATTCACATAAATTACAATTATGGAAAATTGGGTATGTGAGAAATGGTATAAGAGCTTTAGGTTACAGCACTCAGGCATGAAGGGCTCAAACATGAAATAAATAATTATTAAGGCTAATCAAGTTGTTCTTGTTTTGTTTTGGCACATGGACTGGACTGGAAACGGGAGATTTGTTAACGGAGTTAAATTTCAAGCTCTCCAAAATAGAAAAGATAAGTCTTTCTCATCATTGTTTTCCTTACAAAATTGTGAGTCAGGTATGTTCTCATTTTACCATGAGTTATCCTTTTCTAGATATAAAATATAGACACTCACAATAACACATGGTGTTGTTAAGGAAATTAGTATTTTTTATTTCAGTATATATGCAAAGGGTTATGAGATTTACGTAAGATAGAAAGTATTCATACTTAGTTGATGTTATTTATTGCTACAAGTATGTGAGTGATGTATTTCGAATAGAATCTATGATAGTAAAGAAAATATACCCTACTCAATATTATCATAAAAGATCAAATTAATTAATGTATGTACATTTGCTAAAATGTCGGTTAGTTTGGGTAAGCTACCTAGAAGGTTTTGAAAGATACACTAGGGTGTAATTTAGGATGAGTCGATATAGATGATTGTCTTGATGTCTTTTCCGTAATTGATGTGAGATATAATGAACTTTTGTATCATGATTTGTGTTAAAAGGAATAGTATTATTATTCATACACTCCAAAGAAGCCTGCTTGATTAGATTAGGCAAAGTCACTTGAAAATCTTCACTTATCATAGCTATATTTTATTTGGATATTGTATAGTTGTTGTATATTCTTTTGACAATTTTCATGAAAATCTATATCAAAAGATATTGCCTTCGTAGAACTTATAGAATTATATCGGGCAAAATACTTGTTTAAGAAGTTATAGTTAAGTGTTGATAGGTTCCTTCCTTAAATGAAAGTTGGTCCTCAAGTGTCAATAATAGAATGTACATCATTGTACTTAGGTTTTGATAGTATGCTTATTGCAAAAATATATGTTGACTCTCTTCCATTTTCTTCGTAAATAAAATAGTATGATGTTCGTGTAAAACATAGCCTAAGTAATTGTTACTCTGGAATATCGATGGCAAGAATGAATTTGACATACTAGGTTACTAGTTAAAAATGTGAATTAATTTATGTGGCAAGTTGACTCATCGTCATTTAGTTAAATGATAAGATTTTATTAATTAATATAAATTGTGTTTCAGCTTAAAAATTCCTATAGTTCTTAAAATTGTAAGTATAAGCTCAAAGGTATATTACCGTATGGAATTGCAAGCAATATTCTTAGGAGTTTAAAGTGATTTTTGTGGAAGGCATTATGATTCAAATTATTTCTTATTAGATAAAGTTTTGCGCATCAAGTTCAAAGAATTTGTAGATAATGAATCTTAGATGGAAATGAATCTAAATGCAAACTAACTGCTTAAACTATGATACTGACATGTTTGTGTGTAAGCAGATTTGACCGTAGACTCACAATAAGGGTATTGAAGAAATTATATTCATACATCAGAGTAAATTAAAAAGGATGCACAAGTTATTGAAAGAGCATGTGTGTAATGCTAATGTTTTCAATTGTTGAGCAATTGAAGCAAAGAAATTTTTTCTTTTATACTAACATTGCAGGAAGCGATCTTAACTACGATTAATGACATGATCGAAGAGGAACGCTGTTTATAAAAATTATATAGAATACTTGAGCTAGAGTAAGTAATGAATTGCTTTACATCTTATTTGGATTACAGGATTTTATGAATCAAGATTGGTGATAAAACTTATGATTAATGATGTGTAATCATCAAAATGCATAGAATCTGATAAGCAATAAGTGAATATATTTGTAGTTATTATGATGCATGTGGCATATAGAATGATTTTTATTACATAAATTTCCTAAAATCAAACACGAAGGTTTAAATTATGTACTCAAACATAGCAGAAAGGAGGTTCCTACATTCATTTTCTAGCCGTTGCAGGAGGTAACTTCCCTAAAAAAATATATGTGGTCTTGTTACCCTCAAAAGTGGAACAGAGCAGGTGAATCATTGAATGTTATACTGACCCATAAGACCTAGGCAATCTTTATATCCATCGAATTGAGCAGGTGGCTCACTATGTTTGCTTCCTAGTGGCAATTCCTAAAAACAAGAAAGTGGAGGAATGTTACAGTTACAGAACATATCACTGCTGAGTTTACAGATAATGTTTCTACTGTAAGTTTTATTGCAGGTTTTATTTACAGGTTTTAACTTGAGGATGAGTTGTGTGTTCAGCAAAGGATTGTTGAAGTTCCAAAGTCAGGAGAGAGTTTGATGATCAACAAGGTGTTGTTGAAATATTGTGTTATGATATAACCAATATTGAATGAATTGTATTGTGGACTAACATATGTATTTATGTATGAATGTTATGAATGCTAGAGTAAGGAAATATGCCCTCATGGATGAAGATGAATGATAAATGTTTAACATTTACTATTTTAAAATTTTGTGTACTTATGTATACTGAAAAATGTTTGAATATCTAGTATGATCTGTACATATGTACAAGTTGTGAAAGAAGTACGAACCACAAAGATGCGTGGAAATCATGTGAGTTCAAGGATGATCAAGAATACCCAAGAAAGGGGGAACGACAAGTGAACTAAAGAATGATGAATTCTTAAGAATGAATGAATTGCTAAGAAGTATGAACACCGAGGACAGTGTTATTCTTAAGGGGGGGAGTATGTAGTATCCCTCAAATTTGACCCTTATTATTATTATTTTTGTAAATATAATTATAAATTATGTATGTGGCCCTCGTGAGGAGCTCAAGGCCAAGGCCCCACCAGTGGACCCTGAAAGTATTGTTGTGATTTACTCTTATATTGTAAATTAAAGATGGACTCAACTAAGCACCAGGCATGTAAAGTCACTAAGGAAAAAGTTGAAGGGCACGATAGCCTTCCGAAAATCTAACTTTAGATGATGGATAACGTCCTAGTTCCACGGGCACTTGAGGAGAGTAATTTTACACGTGAAAACCTTAAAGGTTTAGGTGTTGTCATCATAAGTTTGGGAGAATGGTTTTTCATCCCAAGCTTGATTAACTTCAATGACTTGCCTTTTAGCATAAAATCTAACTAACAAATCGATGATCCCAATTAATATTATAATAAAGTGAATATCTCAATTCCGGCACATGAGTGCTTGAGAAATACAAATTACCATTTAAGGAAGCCCATAAAATTAATATTATTTCCATCCTTATCATTATTTCCATGGCATGATAAGTGAATGAACATATATACAAGTAAGGTAAATACTATGAAGAACATTATTATATTCATGAGTATAGAGCAAAGAAAAGCTTAGCCTATTTTTTTATAAGCTTAACTTATATATTTGGTTAAGCCCATAATTTTCAATATATTAGTTTACAAGGTAATACTAAAGGCTAAGTAAACGTGTAAATACATATAGTATATATATATATATATATATATATGTGTATAAAACAAGAGTTAAGACAAAATTTTATAAGGCAAAGGAAAACTAAACAAACCTATATATGCGATCTATTTAGAGAATCAATGTTTTGGTTAAAAATACCATAACCGTTTGATATTTATAAATAACATCGATGTTGAACAAAAAGAAGTTGTCTCCCTTGAGGACACATGGATCACCAAAACACAAGTTGTTCATCCATGAAGTTTTAGCGCTAAGATTTGTTAAAGGTGGTCATGTTTGAGTAATTTATGGAATGGTCTTCTTAGTGGAGCACCGAAACCTCCCCACAGTGCCACCTTTCCTCGAAGAAGTTTAAGGTTAAGTTAATGGTTGTAGTGGAGATAGGTCGTGTATTAGTGGTGAATTAATTAACCACCGGTCATGATTTTGGGAGATTCTTTTTATGGCATTTTGTTTCGCCCTAGTGAGGAGAACGCTAGACACTTGGGATAAGGACTTAATCGCTGGATGGCCATCGGCCCTCTAACGGAAGGTAAGACCTTTTGTTTATAAGAACAAGGAAATGTGTGAAGGAGGGGTGGTGAGATTAGACGGGAATATTTTCAAAAGATCTTGGCAAGGCTAGCGCAGAGCTAGAGTGTTGAAGGAGTATATCTCTGCATTGTTTTTCCATCTCTGCGATGGATAGTCTTGGCAAGAGTAAGGTGCGATCTGAAAGAATGAAGGACGATCCGAAAAAGGAAAAAATGCTTTGCGTAGGAAAACATGAAGGATGTTTCGCAGTGTTTGCGAAATGGAAGAACGCTGATAAAGATGAGACTTCGCAGTATCTGCAAGTTTTATTTTTAATAGCATAGGCGTTTTGATTAAGACATAACACTGTAACTTAATACTTTGGTTTACGGTCTTATATTTGTATCACAGATGGAAGCTCGGCTAGATAAACAAATCTCTACATGTAATAGAGATTGTAGTTTTATTTTTAGTTTGTATCTAAGTATTAATCGTTGTCAATCTTCCGCTGAATCGTTCTCTGGAAAAAAGTTTGCACTAAGGGATTGTGTTGTATATTACTGTAGCTTAACATGGATCTTAGTATCCTTTAAACTATCTGACTGTTATCTAAACCAAATTAGATCTCTATGGATCGGAGTTGGCGCTGGTTTGAGGGTAATGCCCATTTTGAACCTTTGCCTAAACCAAGATCTTGCATTTCCTTTTCTTTTATTATTTTTATTTTTTGATTGTTTAAGTATTAAGCTCCTGTGTATGTGTTATCTATTATATTTTATTTCGGCCTATGCATTAAATACTTAAAATAGGTCCTGGTCGACTTATGGATATCGCTGTATACATTTGCTTTGGATCTTGTTAAGGAATATTTTCCATGTGTATAAATGCACTTTATTTGATTATAGATTAAGTATATACATATTAGGTTGCTGCTTGGAATAGCGTAGGTAGCATGGATCCCAGCTAGCAACCACGCTAATTTTTTTATTATTTTTGTGTATTATCTTTATATATATATAAGCGTTGGATTTCTTTTGTCAATCCTTCCTTATTTGCATAGGTAAATATTTGCAATTTTGATCTTGGCATATTATTATATATTATATACTTACAGTACCGAACGTTTATTACTTTCGTAAAGGATAAATTTCAGTGTTAACTATAGCCTTGGATATAAATGGTAGCATGAGTATACATATATATATTTTAGTGGGAGTTTTAGTTACCTATTTCTTAAAAATACAAGGGGACTTGCCGTTTTGAGCAAGTAATGGTTACCTCATATTAAGATATATAACATGTGTGGAGTAACTATTATATATATGTGCTCAATCTTATTTTTAATATGTTGTAAAGTAGGTTTTGATATGGTAACCTCCTTTCTCGATGTGTTAGACGTTTTGGCTAAAGTTAAAATAATAATCTTATATTAGAGGTTTGAGTTGCTTAAATAGAGCCCTTGAGAAAGGTTAAACGAACCCTTGTTTCCTATTGTAGTAGAAGGCATTTTTCACTTGAAAAATAGAATAGGGTATATACTTCTGAATTGATTGAGAGAATGCTCTCTAATTTTGAGGCTTGAAAATTCTTAGGAAACAAGTGTGTTGCATATTGTAACTCTTTGGAATAAATAAAACCATGCAACCCCCGTTTGTGGACGTAGCCCAAGTTCGGGTTAACCACGGTAAAACGGTGTCCATGATTTGTGTCTCTTATGTGTATACTCGAATCTCTCTCTTAGAATGACCGTGGCTATTTTGGCTGGTTCTTATGATAAGAATTGCTTGGATGTTCATATGATGCATTTCATACATGTGTGTACCTTGTGATTTTATCAATGTAAACTTTGCTTATTTCATTAATATAACTCAATAATATTTCATATTGTTTCATGGAGAAGTAGTCAATGTTCTGGTTATCCTTAATGGATGGGGAATTTAGGTAAGGTGTTTGAAGGAAAAGTATGATTATGTATGTAATTAAGAAAAGATTGAGTATAATCTTCTTGATCTTATGATGGATGGTCATGCATGTCAAGATAAAACTTGGGTTTTAGTAAAAAGAATAAAGGGTCATTGAATTGTGAAGACTACAATTTAGTCCTGTAAATGTTTATATTTATGTTATTACTTGGTAAGAACTAATTTTAAGAACTCAAGGATAAATTGATGCTACCCCGATTACAAATGTGTTGATAAGGTAGTAAATTCTCCCATCTACTTAAGGACTTTTATTATGTAGAATAAGTGAAGTAAATTTTCTTGAAAGTCATGGTAGTAGGAATTATTAGGCATGTTCATTATAAATCAATTGTCATCATGATTAAATGAAATTAGTGTATCACCTTTCTTACTCTTAAATGTTCATGGTGAATTTTTTTTTAAAATTCACATAAATTACAATTATGGAAAATTGGGTATGTGACAAAAATACAGTCCTTACCAAGTGCCTTGGGAAAACCTATGATGAAGTCCATGGAGATGCTTTCCCACTTTTGTTCTGGAATAGGAAAGCGGTGTAGGAGACCAACAGGTTGGTTGTTCTCAACTTTGTTTTGTTGACATATGTTGTATTCATTTACATACTTTAGAACATCACCCTTCAATCCTTTCCAAAAAATTCTTTCTCTTAGCTACCTATATGTTTTAAAGAATCCAGGATAGCCTGCTAAGGGAGAATCATGAGCTGCATTTAAGATATTTTGCTTCAAATTCGAACCAAAAACCAAATAGATTCTATCTTTCTAGGATATTATGCCATTCAACACTTTATACCTATCATAACCATTGGTAACATCTAAAATTTCATAATCAAATTTATCTTTGGCATACTCTACTGTTATTATTGTTTTCCAATCCTCTGAAATGTCCATAAGAGAGAGTGAGGATCTCCTAGAAAATTCATTTGCTACAACATTATTCTTCCCTTTAACATATTCAATTTCAAAATAAAAGGCTTGAATCTTACTCACCCATTTTTGTTTCCTTTCATTGAGATCTTTCTGTGTAAGAAAATTCTCCGAGCTATTGTGATTAGTTTTGACCACAATTTTTTTCCCCGCCAGATATTGTCTAAACTTGACCAAAGCATGCATGATGGCCAACATATCCTTGTCATATATGGAGTAGATTATTTCATGTGGATGTATCTTTCTGGTTCCAAACCTATGGGGTGTTGATTTTGCTTTAAAATTCCTCCAATGCCTTCCCCTGATGCATCACATTCCAAGAAAAATGGTTTATAAAAATATGGTAATGCAAGTACTAGACAACTACTCATTACCTATTTCATTCTTTGGAAGGCATTTTATACATCTTCATTCCATTGGAAGTCATCCTTATTGGTCAGGTAAGTGAGGGGAGATATCAGTTGGGAGAACCGCTTCAAAACATTTCTATAGTAAGTGCAGATCCCAATAAAACCCCTCATTTCCATGATTTTATTGGGTGGTGGCCAATCAAGAATGGCCCTTATTTTCTCCAAGTGCAACTTTATGCCATCTTTCCCAATAATGTTCCCAAGGTACAAAATTTATGTCAACCCAAACTCACACTTTGACAACTTAGAAAACAAAGATTGTTCATGCAATATTTTCAATACTTCTAAATGATGCAAATTCTCCTCCCATGTCTTACTGTAAATCAAAGTATCATCAAAGAAAACCAAAACAAACTTAAGGAGTTGCTTGCAAAATATTTTTTTCATGCATGAATAGAAGGTTGCAGGACCATTGGTCAAACCAAAAAGCATGACAAGGAATTCGAAATGACCATAATGGAACCTGAAAGAAGTCTTCTGCACATATTCCCCCTTCATTCGAATCTGATGGTAACTAGATCGAAGATCAATCTTTGAAAATAAATTTGCTCCAAATAGTTCATCCATGAGTTCATATATCCAGGGAATGGGATATCTATTCTTCACCATCTTCTTGTTTAGAGCTCTAAAATCAATGCAAATTCTCAAGGTTCCATCTTTTTTCTTCACCAAGACAACCAATGAAGCATATGGACTTGAACTTGGGCTTATGAGTCCCAACTCTAAAATTTCTTTGATAGCCTTCTCAATACCATCCCTGAACCTTTTTGGGTGTATGTATGGTTTCATTTGGATAGGTTGAGTGCCTGCCTCCAACACAATGGCATGTTCAACTCCCCTATCAGGTGGCCTTCCAAGGGGGAGGCCTCCAAAGAACATTTCATACTTGTTCAATAGATTCCTTATCTCCTCCGGATGTTCTGAAACCTTTATGCTTGGTTTGGGGGAGGTGATTAGACAATTTGCATCCCATTCAATGTCTCTGTGTCTCAAAATGGGCCTCATACTATGGGAGGACACGACTTGGTTAGGATAGGTGTGGATTCCCCTCCGCAATATTGGATTCCCCTCTGAATATTTAAACCTCATTTCAGGTACTCTATAGTTCAATGAATAATATCCTATAGAGTACAACCATTGGAATCCGAAAACCACATTCGTATTAGTAACATTCACCACATAGAAACTTTTAGTAACAATGTAATTTCCTATGGTAAGTTGTAGTTTTGGAATCCATGTGTTACAATCCATAGAATTCTTATCTAGGATGATGACTGTAAAATCATGAAATGTCTCAGTAGGAAACTTTCTCCTCTCCACCGGTCGAATCAATGATGCTTTGGGTTTCTCCTCCATCCACTTGGATTGAAACCTTATGCCATTGGACAACTACTTTGCATCGAAGGTTATGAAACCAAGGAACCCCTGACAGTACTGCAATATTCCTTATTTCATGTGGTGGATGATATTCTTCTGCTATTTCATATCCTTCTTTTGGGGCTGATTGTTGTAGTTCTTCCTCCATTTCCTCATCCTCATTAGAAAAAAATTCAATGAAATGTGCTTTCCCCTTAGCACATTTATGCCCGAGTACCCATGGTTGATGGTATGTGAAGCATCGCTTCTTCCTCTTGAGTTATTACTTACTTGGTCCCTCTTTCTTCTCCTTCCCAAATAAGTCCTTTTGCTATGGTTTCTTATCATCTTTGAACTTGGAAGGAAAAGTGGTCTTGGGAGGATACCTTGTCTTGGGTAGCACATTTTCCATATCTCTTGTCAAGTTCACGGCATATTTCAATGTAGCTAGCTTGTGATCTTTAACCAATCCTTTCAAAGGTTCAACCAACCCTTCAATCTCGAGCAATACTGAGCGAACCATAGAGATGTTAGTGACCATAACTGCCAATTTTTGAAACTCCAACGTGTAGGCCTCAAGAGTTCCAGTTTGCTTCAATTGTGCCAATTCCTTGAAAGGAATTTCAAGTTCCTTTCGATCAAACCTCTCCACCATCCTATTAACAAACTCTTTGTAGGATTTTATTTGGTAATTTACTAAGGTTTTAATTCCATGGAACCACCAATCATTAGCTTCTCCTTCAAGATGCAAAATAGTCATCTTCAATGCATCCTCTTCAATATCCAAGCACTATCAAAACATTGTGGTGAGCCATAAAAAGTGGGAATGGATACCTTTCCTATGGTAGACTTCAATTATTGATTTTGGAAAGGTATTTTGATACCTCCTCTAGATTTGACCTTGTTTGAGACATTGAAGAATTGCTCAAATTTTAAGGTCCGTCCTCATACACTCTTCACTCAGATGGTACCAATCATCAAGGGATTCCTTTATCCCATACTGAGTGCCAGGATCCTCTTAGGATCAAGAAACTTGGTCATAGTGGGTCTTTCTAGACTCTTGAATTCATTAGGTCGATTGTGAGGCCCGGTCCTTACGAAGGTTGTTTCTCCACTTACCTTTTTCTCCTCAAGATGAGAACTACTACTGCTTCCTGCTACCAATTTTCCCCCAATTTGGTTGGAAATAAAGTTGAACCCTTTCCTTAGATTCCTTTTCATTTCATCAAAAACAAATCATGATCTTCTTGAACTCCTCTTTCTCATCCATTTCGTAGGTTCCTTTGTCACCCTTGTTCATTGCTTCAGCAGAGCTTACTTCTTCTCCTACTTCTTCTTCTTCATTGAGGGTATACTCTGTCTCTGATACTAGGAGAGGGATTTCTCTCCTTAGCCTCATTAATGGTCACCCTGAGCAGGTTCAATTACCATGCTCTGATACCACTGTAACATCCCTACCATGAAATTTTGTTCAATTTTGGCCAATTTCGAACTTTGGACTAGTGAAACCCAAGCTGTTCCAAATGCCCCCAAATGATTTCAAATTCTGTTTGGAAGGGATTGATGGGTCTTAGGAAATCTTAATTCATATACTAGACACTCAAAAACTTTCTAAAGACATTTATGACTTGCATTAATCGGGGAGGAATGAAAGGGAAAATTACTAGCAACTTCAATGTTGAAACCCCCCACTAGTCACTGAATTTTTGGCTTTCCAAATGTTGTACGAACCTTCATAATTTATGAATAGAGTATTGTATTGGATAAATTAATTCAATGGTAAACAAAATGCAGCATTTATCATGATATATAACTTGATATTGCACCCACAAAACATAAAGTTGTAACACATAAACATTAATTGGAAAATGTAAACAATAGACATGGAAATTGTTACATAAAATTTGATCAAATTACAAAGGGAACTACATAAAATAACTTGGTAATATACAGTATACTAGAGGCTTCTAAATCATCTTCAAAAACATAGATAAAATATGATGCCAAACTGATGTGTAATTGCTCCAAAAGTTCACAAGAAAATATAGAGGAAAACTAGCTCGAATGACAAGTTTGTTTGGAATTTTATATGATACACATGAGGTTTCGAGATATGTCTCAGATATGAAGCTCAACATAGTGCCATAAATCATATCTTACCTCAATGGAGACACAAATACACCCTCATCAAGTTTTATGCATCCATTAGTGCGCCATCGGCACTAGAACATAAGCATTGAGAAGCGAATGAAAGAAGAGATAGTATAAGCAGAACTATGAGATGAACTGTAGAGGGACTTGAACCTGAAACACAAAAATTCTTTAAGATATGATAAGAGGTCTTAATTTAATCTCCATCAACAAACTTGGACAGGTATATTTCACCTTCGAAATTGGTTAAATGGCAGGGAAGGTAAACACCCACCATGCATGGACAAGCTAAGCTCTCCAAGAGTGAAAAACAAAAATGATCCAAAATTTGCTCTCCTTCCTCGTCCTTCCCTTTTATTAACTTCATATGGACTCCTTCCCTCCATGAGCTCGAATTTCCCTCCAATATACTTACCCAAATCGAATTAGTGGTTGCTTCCTTCATGATACACTTGTCCTCCTCATTCTTGCACTCCTCTTTTCCCCAATTCGAATTGGGAATCTTGGTTGACCATAAATCCCACTATGAACCCTCTTGATGGCTATTTTTAGCCCTAATATGTCATATTTGTCATAGGTCCACCATCAAGTCTGAATTTTTCATATTTTTCATAGATTCCTTCATTATTGTTGTCATAGATGCCATGGAATCTTGTTACAAGTGTCACAATTTGTCTATTATGCCTCTTCCTCTTCATTGGGAGTTACTCTTCCACTCCAAGTCAGGTCTCCTTGATTTTTTCGATGAATATTGCATCTTCATCTATCCCAAGTATGTTACCATCCATCTTGAACTCGAACTTGTTTGAGAATGATGCCAAGAGTAGTGGGGATTCTTGCCACATGTGGGTCCCACCACCTCTTATGCGCCCTCATGAACCAATCCTACCTAATTTTCCTTGTTATTATTGTTTATTTGGCCCATTTAATGTGAATTTGTTATTCTAAGGTCATTTTGGGTCTTGTAGCTCCCTTATTTCAAATTTTAATGCTTCCACCCCAACCTAGGGAACTACTAGGTTAGTGGAATGTTTCCTCCATGATAATTTATTTGGATGGGGACATTACATCCTAGTCGAGAGATCTATAAGAAGGATATTGGAGATCTATATATTGGCTTCATCTCCTATAATTATCCCACTTGAATTAAATATATAGGAAGTTCCTTTCCAATGTTTTCCAATCAAGCACCATTTCCTAATGCTTCCTTCATCACATTTTCAGCAAGCCTAGAGAAGTTTTGCATCATTCAAAGTTCTATATTGTGACCGACTTTGTAAGCATATCTATAGTAGTCTCATCTATATCAATTTTCTCGAACAGGATCCTAACTTATTCCACCACTTTCATTATGAAATGGTAATTAATATCAATATGCTTCGTCCGATCATGAATTGTTGAATTCCTCACTAATTGAATGGCACTTTGACCGTCACAGTGTAAAGTGATCTTCCCTTGCATCATCTTGAATTCATCCATTAGTCTCTCTATGGATGTATCCAATAAACATTGATTCATTCACGAGATATAAAAACCATGCAAACACGTGAGAATGGAAACATAACTATATTTTATTCCTTCTCCATCACTAACTATTACAATGAAAGTTCAATCCCTTATAACAACTGTCTGAGATTTTAGAAAAATGTTATTTTTAGAACATTCCCGCATGAGTCTAAAAATGACCAATAACTAAAATCTAACTATACTAACACTATTTGTCAACTCACTTTTCTGATTAGGTGCATAAACTAAGAGATAACTGATAATTACAAATTTAAAAAATCCCCCCAAACCACTAAAACCCTAATTTTAGGTATTATATGAAGGAATTTGGCCCCGAAAAAGTGTCAAAATGAGGTCCGATATGAAGGATTAGATTGGCACGGAAGTGAACTATTCAAGACACAACTTACTGCTAAATTTCATCCCAAACGGATAACCAAGTCAAAAGTTATGACCCTTGGAAATCCCTACATCATTCTTCTTTGGTTGAAAAGAAAGCAGTTCCTACAAGTTTCTGTCTTCAAACTCCTACCACTTAATGGGATCTAGGTTCAACAAGTCTCCCTCTATGATCCATGTACACTAGGCTAGTGCTAAACCTTCCCACTGGACCATATATCATTTGTATTGGCCTTGTCGAGTATGAAGGGTCTTCTTATCTAAAATATGCACACTATTTTCCCTTTTCTTGCTCGAAATGGCTTGTTTCCAATCCACCTCCGCCTCATTATCATCACCTAGATCATCCCCATGGAATATATATATAAATAAAAAAGGTTAAACATAGCGGAAATATCGAGATTAGCTAGTAAATCAACCTTCTAAGCATTGTCATTAATTTTCTTGAGCATCTTGTAAGGACCAATTCTCTTATACTTCAATTTGTGGTAGGTTCCTCTAGGAAACCACTCTTTCCGTAAATAAACTATCACCAAATAACCTCCATTAAATACCTAATATCGTCGATGAGCATATGTTATAATTTTGTTCTACTCGTTACTAACCTGTATCTTTTTTCTCACTTGTTGTTGCAATTGTTGAATGTGTTCTGCAAATGCTTCCCCATCATCACTAATTCTATCCCCAAGTCGTAGTTGCACCGAATCTAGGATGCCCGTAGGATTTCTACCATAAAAAACATGAAATTGATATTTACATGTAGATCTATTCATTGAACTATTGTAGGAAAATTTGGATTGAGATAAATCCAAATCCCATTGCTTGGGATTCTCTCCAACAATGCTTCATAATAGGTTTCCCAAAATCTGATTTACTACCTCAGTTTTCCCATCTGTTTGGGGGTGATAGGCACTGTTGAAATGTAATTTAGTCCCCATTTTCTTCCATAAATTTCTCCAAAAATTACCCAAGAACTGAGTATCTCTATTAGAGGTATAGTTTTTGCAACACCATGCAATCTAACAATTCCTGAAAAACACAATTTTTCCACCCTCAATGCATCACTAGTTTTCTTGCAACCAATGAAATCACCCATTTTATAGAACCTATCAAGAACCAAAAAAATAGAATCATTACCTTGTTGTGTGTTTGGGAGCCCCAACATAAATTCCATGCTTAAATCTATCCATGGTCCTATGGGCACTGGTAATGGCATATACAACCCTATATTATGTGAATGTCATTTAGCCATTTGACAAATCCTACATCGTGCCACATACCTGGTTATATCATTTTTCATCTTTGGCTAGTAATACTTATCTTTGATTAAGGTTAGCATCGTATCCTTTCCAAAATGTCCTGCCAAGCCACTACTGTGAAGTTATCTGATAATATTTTATCTCATAGAACCAATTGGAATGCATAGTTATTTTCCTTTGAAGAGGTAGCCATGTTGAATAAAATATTCACCCCAAATAAGATCCATGTTCCTAGCGATTGGATTCTTCAACTGTTCCACAATCTCCAAAAAATCGTTATTAGACGGATAGAGATCCTTCAATGCAACAAATCCAATTACTTGATTTTCCATGGTTGTCAAAAGAACAGTGCGTTGGAACAAAGCATCTGCAACCTGATTCTTCCTTCCTGATTTGTGCTTCAAAAAAAAGGTGTATCCTTTTAATAAAGAGACCCATTTTTCATGTATATTTTTCAATTTCTTTTGTGTGTTTACATATTTTAATGCAATGTGATCACTAAATAACACAAAATCCTTTGGCACTAAATAATTCCTCCAATGTCGCAATGCTTACACAATTGCATAAAATTCTAATTCATACGTGGAGTATTTCTTTCTTACCTGATTATACTTTTCACTAAAAAATGCAATTGGTCTACCTGTCGGCTAAGTATATCTCCAATGCCTACATCTGAAGCAAGACGGTCTACCTTAAACACTTTATCAAAATCCGGTAAGGATAATATAGGTGCCTCGGTTACCTTCTTGTTTATAAATTTAAAACTTTCCTTAGCTTCATTGGTCCACATGAATGTCTTTCTTTTGATACAATTTGTTATGGGTTCTACAATACTGCAAAAATTTCGAATAATTTTTTGGCAAAAGGTGGCCATCCCCTAAAAACTTCTTACCTCTATTATGCTCCTAGGACTAGGCTACTCCAAAATTGTTCTAACCTTCTTTGAATTCTTGAATCCTTTTGCTGAGATGAAAAAACCAAGAAATACCAAAATTTCTTGTAGGAACCTACATTTCTTTAGGTTTGTTTTAGCTTGGGTTTTCACCCAATCTTGTGCAATTGAGCACCTACTAACTTCATAGTAGCAGTTTAGATCAAACAACAAAAACTAATGTAAAAAGTAAATATTAATCTAACATGTGCAAGAAAGTAAATCTAGATTAAGAACAGTAAAAAACTAGATCCATGAGAGAAACAATAAAAAATTCGATATTTTATATTAATGAGCAAACAATGGTTTGCAATGGTTTACCTCAAGGGTGAGGTTGCTGGAATTCTTGCAGCAGTACAGGAGTAGTGTTCCAGTGCTCCAATAGTCTCTCTCTTCTCCAAGATGCTTCAAGGGTGGACCAAAGGTTCACTCTTAATGAAGAACTTCAAGCTCAAGAAGGATGGGCTATGCTCAAGAGGAATTTTTGCAGCATGAGGATAGGATGAATGTGGATGAATAATGGGGAGCCTCTATCACTCTTTTATAGATTTTGGGTGATGGAGAATACAACCATGGTTTAAGGTAACCAATGGTATTGTAAAAATGGTTTTAGGGTTTCTTTTCCTCTTTTTCCTTCTTTTTTCCTTTTTTGAATATATTTTTGAATTTTATTCCCTTTTTAATTGATTTTTGGGAATTTTGGACCCCTTGGAGGGTTTTTTGTATTTTTTGAGAAAAATTAAATATTTTGAGGAGAAAAAGACGGATTTTGGCCTTTTTGGTGGCCTTTGAGGGTTTTAAGGCTAAAATGGTAGGAAAAGTGGACAAATGGGTCATGTGAATAGGAAGATGAGCTAGTGAGCATTTTTTGGGTGTTAACAGATTGCCCCCTGATGTGTGAGGGAAGGAGCTCATCGTATGGCCGATAGACGTCATAGTTTCTTTGTCTTTTCCTGGGGTTTGGAGGAGAGAAGAGACCGATTGGAGACTGGAACAACGGTCCCATACAAACTACAAAAACTAAAAATACATGACCGCAACAGTGAATGAGGAATAATCTTAATATATGGAAGAGGTGGGCATACCCATGCTCGTATCAAGAAATATAAATAACAATGAGGCCCAAAAAGGGGACCTGAACAATACATAGAGAACTGTTGTGTACATCATAATGGTCTAGAGGGGACACAAAGCTAGGATAGACTCATGTTCAATACCATCACTGATATGAAGAACTGATACACTGGAAAAAGGAAACAACCGTTCTGAATGTGGTGTTAGAAGAGTTGATGAACTGCTAGATCTGAAGGTATCCAACAATTGGATTGATTCAATAACTTGTGAGTCGGAATCTCAAGGGTACACTGAACTGTATCTGAATTGTGTACTCAAAGAAGTATACAATTGGGGTATTTCCGAATACTGTCGCCAAGTGCAGCCCGGATATCCATAGGAACATGTAACTGGTTGTTCTTAAAGTAGACTCACCAATGTGCTAGATTTAGGTGACATCCGAGGTCTTCGAATAATAACTGAAAGGACCGATACCCTGTACAAATCTCAATGATGCGATCAAGGTGTTGACGTTGAGCATGTGAGAAACAATCATTTGGAGAGGCACTAAGGACTCCTTTCATAATGATCTGTAGGCACTCATCACTGATGGTGATGAGTCCAAGGCATAGGGACCTCTGGGTCTATCCTCTGGAATAGATTGGATGGCGTCAACAGAGGGAGACTTGCAACTACCAAGGCAATGATGTTTCCTTGATAGGAGCACGAGGTGTACAACCAAAGTGTGATAGTATTGATAGTGGGACTGACATTCTGTGGGGATGGGGAATAACTGGGGTCATAGAGTGGGGGGACTCAAACTTCCTTTGTTCAGAGCATGATGACATGGATGACCTGGAAGCATATGAAACTGACTTTAGGTACGGGGACCATAGCTTAAAGGATCAGGGGTATGTACTACAATGGGAGAGACTCAGGAGGACAAACTGATGTATGGTATCGGGAAACTCTCAAGGTGGCATATCACAGAATACTCTGAACAAAGGCGACCGAATTAGGGAAGCTACCATAATAGTTTGATTATATATGCTTTGCTATGGCGCTGAGAGGCACCGTTGGGGGATTCTTTATGGTTTAAGGAGCTCAAAGAAGGGGTAGAAGTGTGCTCAACATTGGTACTATCGTGTGGATTTGTACAAGCCCAGGATAGTTCATGCTCGTGGTTGCTTTCAGTTTTAGAGACTTTGAAAGCAGTAAGTAGACTCTAAGGGGGTTCTTTTTCGTGTGTTAGTCTCCAAGGCTTGAAAAAGCATAAAAGGATGCAATGAAGAACTCTTCTAGCCGATGTGACTAGAGTATTCCTTTTTCGTAATTAGTCTACAAGGTCCGGAAAAGGGGCAAACTTATACCAGGTAGACGCCCTTTCAAATACATTTAACGAGCATGAAAGGAAGCAATATTTCTTGACAATATTTTCATTGTTTTAGGAGTCAGAAAAAATATTAAGAGAAACTCCCTAAGTTCCTTTTTCGTGAAGGAATTGATCGGCCTGAAAAAGGGATAAAATTATACCGAACAAAAGTAATGGTGAGGCAAGGAGGAAGTGTTCAATCAAGGGACAAGTATGGGCATCAAGCACAGTGATAGGGGGAATACTGATGGGGCCTCCTTGCAGGTTGATGAATGATAGCAAAAGAATGCCATAATTGCAGTATGGATGGAGTGAAGGGCTCATGTATAAGTTGTGATGCACAAATTTTGTAAAAATAAGATAGCTACCGATGTGGGACGCAAATCGAGGCGGCAAGGTGTAGGAACCAAAATGTTGCTAAAATCTTTCGATGAGAGTGAGAAATGATTTCAAGCATCATCACGAGCATGGAAAACTGAATTCGGCAATATAAAGAACGTCGAAAATAGACAACGGCTGATGTGGCACACAAACCGAGGCGACGAGGGCATGTGAAAAAAATGCCCAAAAAATATGATGGTGAGAGCGAGAAATGATCTCAAGCATCGTCACGAGCGTGGAAACTGAATCCGGTGATATAAAGAACGTCGAAAACGGAGAACAACCGATGTGGCACGCAAACCGAGACAATGAGGGCATGTGAAAAATGCTCAGAAAATATGGTGGTGAGAGCAAGAAATGATCTCAAACATCATCATGAGCACGGAAAACTGAATCCGACGATATAAAAAGCGTAAAAAAGGGACGACCGCTGATGTGGCATGCAAGTCGAGGTGACGAGGGGCCTGTAAAAAATGTCTGAAAGATAAGGTGGTGAGAGCGAGAAATGATCTCAAGCATCATCACGAGCGCGAATATCTGAATCCGGTGGTGCAAAGGGTGTGAAAAAATGGAGGTCAAATGACTCCGGAATGGTCAAAGGAAAAACGAGGTTAAAAAATGGCTATAAATAAAGGTGAGCCCACCAAGCCAAGGATGTGGTGGTGGGGATAAATGATGACCCGCAGGGGCGAAATACTAGGCGTATCAAATCAAATCAAATATACAAGTGACACGTGACCTCAAAAATGGTTGAGATCACGAATGTGAAAAAGTGGGCAGGGTTAATGACCTACCCCCATGCACATATGTGTTGGTTTGAACGATGGGCTCATTGAAGTGTTGAGATAGATGTGATGGGGTAGGGTCAAAATGGTTGATCATTCCCCCTATCCCAGGTTCGAGGTAATCTATTATGCCCCCGAACTCAAAGGTGTCAATGCAGTGCAGATGCTATCTTAGAGAGGGATCAACAGGGGATTGACCAACTGCTGGCGGGGGGGTGTACCATGAGGCTGTGGGCCATGGTGGCATACTGAAGTGATGATATGATGATGGGGGATTCCCCTTGCGCGGTGGATGCCCCCAGTATCGCCAACGAGAATGACGATGATGATGAGTAGGAAAGGTTTTGGGCCTGCCGCCATGCTGTGGACATATGGTTTCCCCGTTTATTTGAAAAAGTTGAACATTTGTGTCAAAGGGATCAGTGGAAGGGGCCGACTGGATAGAGGGGTCTCCAGTGGAAACCATGTAAATGGTGTTAATTTCAGCTGATGAGGAGGATTCAGGTGGGTGAATCTCCTCGATGGTAGTAATGGATGACTCTAAAGAGGACTGATTCAATTCTTGGAGAACCAGTCGATACTCAGGTAGGTCTGGGCAATGATGTGAATAATGACCATAGATTCTGCATATGGCGCAAGGGTGATTGGTGCGTAGTGATTTATCACGGGGCTTAGGGGTAGGGTCAAGTTTGACGACCGGGATGTTGGGATCGTCCTTTAATGTTTGCATGTACTCCTGAAGCGTGGGTAGTTGCGGACATTGATGGGTAGCATGGCCCAAATCATCACACAAAGAGCATTTGAGGGGAGCACGAAATGACAGAGGATTCTTTGTCGGATTTGGTGTAGGTGGGGCGGTGTAGGTTGCAGGTGGAGCAGTGTAAGTTTGTGGGCCTTTGCCCCCAGTATGGTGGGGTAGAGGGGCTGCATTACTTGATGTTGATGTGGTTTCCACCCCTGGGGGTGGGCGGTTCATCACGGTGATAGGTTGTAAAATGACATTTGGTGTCGAGGGAGGATTTGTGGTAGGTAGGTACCCCACAGGTAGTCCTAACGTTAACCCGGGAAGATTGAGCGTAGCCATTACTGGGGTGCTAACTACTCCTGAAGGGGGAAATAGGAATGGGATGGTGTGGATTGGCGTGGCTCTGACTTGACTGGGCACTGAGGGTGGTTGCGGCAGTAAAGGGGGCTATTGGTTAGGTGCTTGTGTATTGTGCGAGAGGGTGCACAAATTAGATATCTCAACTTTTTGTTAAGGAGGTGAAATGGATTGGAATGTGGAAGTCATGGGTGTATCCGAGTATATTTTGGGTCCGACTATGGAGACGAACGATGTAGGTGCGTTATGAACAGGTTGTTCAATCATAGGGAGAACATTTTCAGGTGCAGTGGGGGCATTAGGATCGTAGTACATCAGTTGATCTATGTTTACCACATGTCCCTCATGGGGGAACATCATAGTGCGAAAGACAGATGAAACGACGACCTTCATGGAATACATGTAACTTCGCCCAAGTAAGAGGTTGTAATCAAGTTGGGCATTGATGACCTCTATGTCTATAAGTATCATTTTGCAACCTAATTGAAGGGGATGTTGGCCAAGAGGCCTTGAGGTTGAGCTGAACGGTCGTCGTAATCTCGTAATGTGGTTGTGGATGGATGCATTGTTGGAGATCCGAGCTTCTGCCAGACAAATGTCGACATCACACAGGTGGAGGCACCTTCATCGATGATGCATTGATGAATGACAAGGTTATGAATGGATACAGAAACTTGGAATGCTAATGTGAAAGGAAAACATGGTTCAACTTGGTCAAAGTTGAATGCCATCATTCGTGAGTCGTTAGGGTCTATCGCACCAATGGCGGACAACAATACCTTCCTTTGTGAAGGACAGTTTTTTAGGACTTCTAGGGTAGACATAGAAGCAGGGGACTAAGCTAATTCATCCACAATATTATAATTTGAGGTGGCACGAGCATTAGGATTATTGTTCATTCGTCGTAGAGGGAAACGAGGGGCTTTAGGGCCCCTATCCAATGGTATAGTAGGTATACATAATGGCTAATCAATTGGAAGGGTGTTAGTGGATTGATCAGTGGGTATGGCTTCAGGGGTGAAACCATATTGGTTTTGGCATGTTTAGAGGTGGACATCAGTCGATGACATCATTAATAGATGGTGAGTGCCTGAATCCATGTGTTGGTAATCAGTTGCATCATAAGTTATTTGCTGTTGTGGTGCCACGAATCCTTGTGGGGGATCCATCGGACGGGTGTTCACCACTCCTTGTGTGGGTAAAGGGTTATGCAACACCATGGGTTATGGTTGAGGAGGTGGCGCTAGCTGTGCCACGTGCCCTTGGCATTGGGTGTCATCAGTCCAAAGTTGGCGTGCTCGATCCAAATGGGGGCATGAGTATGTGTAATGGTCGTATACCCCACATATGGAACATGGATGGTTTGTTCACAAATTTGGGTTTTTCCCCTGTTTCGCTGGTCGATCAGGGTTTTGGTTGGCAAGGGAGGCATTGTTATTATTTGGAGGATTAGGTGGCTGAACGCCTTGGTTTTGAGGTTGGTTGTTTCCACGTTTGCATCCTCTTTCGCGGTTTTGTTGGCCTCCTTGATTGCGTTGGTTGTTCTGGTTATGGGGTTGGTTCTGCTATGCATACACTTGCCCTTGGGAAGTAGGGGGATTTTGAGGTTGCGCATGTGTTGAAGCAGGATGCGGTGGATAATAAGCTGGAGGGGCTAGAGGTGGTCTAGGTGCTTATTGCGGTTGTTGATAAGTATGAGCTATTGGAAGTGTTGGGGCAGAAGGTGTTTCCTGTGGATGGTAGTAAGCCCATGGGTCTTGTGAGTGAACAGGGGCATGAGTGGCCTACTGGTGATAATACGTAGGAGGTGCATAAGGTGAAGGTGCATGATCGTAACACTGTGGTGGACATGAGGGTCCATGAGTGTGGTTGGTGTGTTCCATGGGAGCATATGAAGTTGTAGCTCCGGAATGAGATGTAACCCTTGAAAGGTCGGGGCCTGTTATTGTTGCTCATAATGGTAAAGGGTTTGTTTTGTGACACAACCTGGCCAATGATGCCGTTGGCGGCATGAGATGCTCTCGACGCATCATTCTGAGAGGAATCACCACGGGGGGCGTCAGGTAAAATTTTATATAGGTGGCCAGACTGGGCGTAGATTAAATCAAACTGCTAGGCTTTGAGAATGGCTTCTTCTTCCGACTGAGGTTGTTTAGATGCCACATATTTGGCTATGGCTGGAAGGAGAGATTTTAGGAACCAATCAGGCAAAATATGGTCATCCAACATGATCTTGCATAAACTACAACATTTACGCCACTCATGAATGTGATCAGTGATGTGGGTAGCTATGTTCTGCCTGCAAGACAAGAGGATTTCTACTCCCGTGTCATAACGGACGGGTAGCCGAAAGAACTGCAGAAAGGTCAAGGCAAGGGATGTGAAAGTGGGGTGGGTCCCGTGAGGCTGCTCGATATGCCACTTGGTTGTCGAGCTAGTGAAAGTCCTTTGCAACAAGCGCAGGTGAATGGAGTCATCTACTATGCAGTTGGAGGAACACCATAGATAAAAAGACATAATGTAATTTTGGGGAACCTCACCAGCCTTCCCCTCAAACTTAGGGATGTCTGATGGGAGTTTGGTAGGCATGTTAGGCCAAGTAGGATCATGTCTAATGGTATCATTTGTTAATCTTTCCAGGTCCAGTAGGTTGAGACTAGCCATAAATGGAAAACTGGTAGAAGAGTGTGACATGGTCACCGGGGCGTATGTGCTGGTGGTAGCATTGTTGATCAGGCCACTGCCCCCAAAGGGAATATTAGTCATGAGGGGGATATGATCCCCAAATAGAGGTGTTGGGTTGGAGTGAGAGGGGCCTGTGCCTCCAAGTGTAACGTGGGTCACAGATGGGTTGGGATTGGGTATAGTATCTGTTGGGTTTGATATAATAGCAGGGATGGTAGTTGTAGGTCCCATCGAGAGCATGCCTAGGGTAGGTCCCATCGAGGGCATACCTAGGGTAGGTCCCATCGAGGGCATACCTAGGGTAGGTGTAGGTCCCATGGAGGGCATACCTAGGATAGGTGTGGTGGTGGTGGCTAATGTGGTGGCTGGGGTGGTGGTAGATTCTCCACCTTCAGTCCCTATAAAGAAGGGGTTGGAAGTCATGCCAGCCATGGGGCTAGTCAGTGCTGTGTATGTGGGGTTTTCTGATTCTTCCTCGGAGTCAAATGTGAAATGAGGGGCGTCAGAATCAGGTGACGAGGCTCTATGCTGGTGATGCATGGAGTCAAGTGACAAGGCTCTACATCTGTGATGAGTGGTTTCAAGTGAACCGTACTGCAGGGGTTCACCCGGGAAGCACCGAGAACGTCTTGGGGACTCAATGGTGACAAACAACTAATAAAACTAGTAGGTAGTGGTGAGTGTAAAAAGATTAAAAAAACCTTAATGAAACTGAGTGTGCTGAAGGGGAGCATAAACAATATGGAAATCAGACCAACAACAAACTCAAAACACTCAGAGTAACAGTTGTGCTACTGTAAGCGGAGTGATAAAAAAGGGTGGTCAGAATACCAACAGGCATACGAATCCTAAAAATAAAAAATGGTGTACTCGCTAAACCAAGGGGAGGTAAGAGAGCATGCAAGCGTCTAACTAAAAGGTATGCTATCTCAAACTAGACGTATCCTCTGCAAGGTGATGAAATCTAAGTCATACAATACAACAAGTAGAACCAAATGAATAAATGTCCCCCTATCGGGAGGGACAGTGGGTAAATAAATCCTAGAAGAATGGCTACGAAGATACCCCGTTCATGACACGTCCAGAAAGGTAAATCCGCAGCTCCTGTTATATCATCATTGTACTCCCATAAGGGTGGTACAACGAGAACAATCAGTAGGTAGCCTTCGGTTACTGAATGGATTGCGGTATTCCACTCAGGCCTCCAAAACCAGTCTTGCTACTTCGACCCTCCTAAGGGAGAGGCCTTTCCGACAAATTGGTGTATAACCATGTCAAAAAATACTAAGGGATTTTGGCACCCTAATAGACATCAACTATGTCTCAAGTGGAAGTGACTGAGGGGTTGTAGCTAGGGTTTTACCCCTAGCTTGTGCAAATGAGCACCTACTAAGGAGAATGGACTCCTTAGTAGCAGTTCAGTAAATGGAAATTATTATGCTAAAACATAAATGTAAATTACTCTAAAACATGTGCATGAAACATAAGACAAAGATGTAAAGAATGGCTTTTGTATTAATTTTTACCTCCAATGTGAAGGTTGGTGAAGCTCTTGCAATGTCCAAGAGGGTTGCTCCAAGCTCCAACTTGCTCCTTCTCTTTCTCCAATGGTGGAAATGGGCCAAAAGGAGCTCTCAAGGTGAAAGTGGCTCAATGGTGAGCTAGGGTTTCAAGAGAGATTTTGGCAGAGTAAGGGTGCTTATGATTGTGGATATGGAATAAGGGGTCTCCATCACCTATTTATAGTTTTTTGGTGGTGGAGTGCTGACCCATGGTTTTGCGAACCATATGGTTTAGGGAAGCTGTATAGGGTTTTTTCCTCCTTTTCCTCATTATTTTATATTTTTTATTCCCTTTTTAGAGGGTTTTTTCTATTTTTAGAGGAATTTTGGATATTTTTGGAGGAAAAAGGGGTTTTTTAGCCTTTTTGAGGATTTTTTGATGGTTTTGTGGCCTTTTGGAGGCTTTTTATTGGGATTTTTAGGGTTTTTAAGGGAAATATGGTAGGAAAATGGACAAATGAGCCATGTAATGTGGTAAATGAGGTAGTGAACACTTTTTGGGTGTTAACAGATTGCCCCCTGATGTGCGAGGGCAGGAGCTCATCGTATGGCCGATGGACATCATAAGTCATGTAAGGTTTTCCTGGGGTGTGGAGAAGAGAAGAAACAAACAGAAGCCCAGAACAACGATCCCGAACAAACTGCAAGAACTAAAAGTACATAACCTCAATAATGGATGAGGAAGCATCTGATCATATGGACGAGGCGGGCATACCCATGCTCGTATCAAGATACATAAAAAGAACTGTGAGGCCCGAAAAGAGGGACCTGTAAGATACATAGATAAGAACTGTGTACATCATAAGGGTCCAGAGGGGACACAAATCTGGGACATACTGCTGGGCTGACCATGTGTGAGCTGAAGAATTGGTGCACTGGAATATCAACAGTGCTGCTGACCGGGGTACCAGAGGAACTGATGAGCTGCTGGATCATAATGACTGGGAGCAATAACGTCGATGGTACACTGAACCTGGAACTGAAATGGGTACTCAAGGAAGCATATAACTAGATGGCTTCCGAATACAATCTCCAACGCAGCCCGGACATCCACGGGAACATATAACTGGGCGTTCCGAAGTGACTCACCAATGTGCTAGAGTCGAGGGAAATCCGGGGTCTTTGACTGAAAACTGAAGGGATATAACCCTACGCGATTCTCGACGATGCGATCAAGGTGCTGAAGTCCAGCATGTGAGAAACAACCACTCGGAGAGGCAATGATGACTCCTCTCAGAATGGTCCGTAGGCACTTACCACAGATGGTGATGAGTCCAAGGCGTAGGGACCTATGGGCCTGTCCTCTGGAATAGAGGGGCTGTCGTCGACAGAGGGAGACCTGCAACTATCAAGGCAATGATGTTTCCTTGACAGGAGCGCGAGGTGGAGAACCGAAATGTGAGAGTACTGATGGCAGGACTGACAAACTGTGGGGGGACAACTGGGCAAGTAGAGTGGGTGGACTCAAACTTCCTTTGTTCATAGTATGATAATGGGGATGATCGGGTAGCATATGAAACTGACTGAGGGGAAAGGGATCATAGCTGTATTGGATCTAGGAGGGTGACTGGGCTGAGGGAGACTCAAGCTAATATAAAATGACAGGAGACTACAGAATACTCTGAACAAAGGCGACCTGATTGGGGGTGCTACCGAGATGATCGATCATAGTGCCAGGAGGCACGGGAGGGGACTTCTTCATGGGTTAGGGAACTAGAAGAAGTGTGTATAAAATGGTACTGTCGTGTGGATTTATCCGAGCCCAGGATAGTTCATGCTCGTGGTCGCTTTCAATTTTAAGGAGTCTGAAAGCGATAAGAAGACTCTGAAGTAATGGAATGGTACTGTCGTGTGGATTTGTATGAGCCCATGACAGTTCATGCTCGTGGTTGCTTTCAATTTTAGAGAGTCTGAAAGCAAATAAGAAGACTCCAGGGGGTTGCTTTTTCGTGTGTTAGTCTCCAAGGCCCGAAGAAGCATAAAAGGATGCAATGAAGAACTCTTCTAGCCGGTGTGACTAGAGTATTCCTTTTTCGTAATTAGTCTACCAGGTCCGGAAAAGGGTTAAACTTATACCAGATAGACGCCCTTTCAGGTACTTTAACGAGCATGAAAGGAAGCAAGATTTCTCGGTGATCTTTTCATTGTTTTATGAGTCAGAAAAGAGCTTAACGGAAACTCCCTAAGTGCCTTTTTCGTAAAGGACTTGTCCGGCCCGAAAAAGGGATAAAATTATACCGAACAAAAGGAATGGCTAGGAAAGGAGGAAGTGTTCAATCAAGGAACAGTAATGATGACCAAGAACGAGGGTAGGGGGGAACACTGGTGGGCCTCCTTGCGGGGTGAATGGAATGGTGGTAAAATAACGAAACAGTTGCAGTATGACAGGAGTGAATGGCTCATGTAAAAATGTGGAACAATCCGATGGCGGCCAATGTGGCGCGCAAACTGAGGCAGCAAGGTGTCGGGACACAATGTTGAAATTGCACTAGGTGAGAGCGAGAAATGATCTCAAGCATCATCATGAGCTCGAAAAAATGAATCTGGCGATATAAAGAGTGTCAAAAACGGATAACGGTCGATGTGGCACGTAGACCGAGGCGACGGGGGGCGTTTTGGAAAAAATACCCAAAAAATCTAGGGGTGAGAGCGAGAAATAATCTCAAGCATCATCATCGGCTCGGAAAAATGAATCTGATGGTATAAAATATGCGAAAAATGGAAAACGGCCGATGTGGCACGCAAACCGAGGTGACGAGTGGTGTCTGATAAGTGTGCAAAAATTGACGAGGACAAAATAAGAAAATGAGTTGACCATGATGACGGTCTCATCGTGCTGATTCCAGTGGTGGAAACGGTTCGAAAAACGGACTCCGTATGAGGTCAGAATGGCCAAAACAAGAAAAAGTCAACTGACTATAAATAGTGAGTGGGTCCAACATGACATGTGTCATTTGTACTATTTGACTTTGACTAGTGATCAGAGTGGACCAGAGCTGAGGTGGCATTTCTAGACGATCCGATCGACCAATTTCAGATCCGGGAGATACAGGTATTCCATCAAACTCATACCTGCACGTTTTTTAGGGTCGGGGGTTGGGTAGTGGGTCTCAGGGATATTTGTACGGTCCACGTGGGGTGGACCACGGGTTAGGGGGGTAGAATCATGGTCGGAGACCGTGAATTTCAGGGTGAACCACGCGGTTTGGTACCGCGTGTTTCTCGGCTGGACACGCGGTCTGGTACTGCGCGTTCCAAGGAGGAAAACGCGGTGCGAAACCGCGAGGTTAGCCCTAACAGGCGCGGTTAAGGACCGCGACTGTAGGCCTGACAGTCGCGGTCGGAAACCGTGGCAGGGAACCCTAAAGCCGCGGTTTTGGACCGAGCTATGAGGGCTTCCCAGGGGGGGGGGGGAGGACTATTTATTTGACATGAGTCTGATGAGTCTACTTGGCGTGATTGACAGGATGCCGCAGGTTCTATGGAGAGAGCGGGAGATCCCTGATGAGATAGTGACGGTGATTCGAGGGAATCGCCATGCACGATCGGTGTTGGGACACTGCGGACTACTAAAGTTCGCACAGATACCCATGATACGGTCAGCAGCGTTGCTGCTGAACCGACTGATTAGTTTCTAGGAGCCTGACATACAGGCATTTAGAGTGCAGTGTGAGAGGGTGGACCTCACTCTGATAGATGTATACTTCCTGACGGGGTTTCCCTGTCTGGGCAGGGTGGCGGACACACAGCCGCGGGTGTCCGCAGACATAGATATGGAGGACATGTTGGAGCGTTACTGTGGGCCAGAGGCTTGGGTGCATAGGAATGCACTTCTGGTGAGAGACTTACAGGAGCCATCAGTACAGGTTATGGCGGCATGCGTGGTTCGTGTCTTGGGGTCCCAGTCACCGGAGAAGGTGTCTGGGGGCCAGATGCAGCTAGTGGAGCGCATACTGGATGGAGTTTACTATGCATGGGGCCAGATGTTCCTCACCTGCGTTCAGCGGCAGCTGACAGTAGCGAAGGAATCTGGCAAGGGATTTTGCTATGGTTCTTTCTTGTGTGCGTTTTTTATGGAGAGGGTACCCACACTGCGACCGCGGGTGCCGATCAGAGCAGGAGGTTTGAGGGAGCCGCGGATGGTGCGGTGGGGCGAGATGATGTGCCGCCGTGGTGGCGGCGATGTTGGTAGGTATTTTATGCAGGATTTGTACCTGCAGTGGCTCCAGATACCATTGACACTGGACGACTTCCTGTATAGGGACATGGACTACACCGGAGATCCAGAGGCGCCACGAGCACCAGGACAGGCATGGGGACCTAATGGTATGTATGTTTTTGCTTACATGTTATGGATGTCAAGTTTTATATATATGATAGTAGATCGATATACTGTGACTGACATATGGGTGATCTGCAGATGTGGGCCTGAGGCCGCCGCCAGGACATGTGGCACGGAGGGGGATTGTGGCCGTTCCAGCTCTGCCTGGGCGAGGGGAGGTCCATCACCGCGATGTGGAGGGGACACTGGAGTCCGTATGGGCACTACTAGACTGTTTGCTGATAGGGGTGACCGACGAGGGGTGGTGAGACGTCGATCCGGACGTGGTTCATGATTGCATGAGGGCACCCCGAGAGTTTAGATCCATTGCGATCCGGGTGGCGATCTTGGTGGACCGGGCACGGGCACAGGAGCCCGTAGGGGATGAGGATTTATCGAAGGAGGAGCGAGGGGAGGACTCGGAGGCAGCAGATGCAGGCAGTGATGCAGGGTATGACTCTCATTAGGGAGTGCAGGGGACTCCCCCCGAGTTTTGTAGCTACGACATGTATTTTATGAGGCTTTAGGCATGTATAGACATTTTTTGTATAGCTGAGTACAGGGGTACTCAGGACATGTATAGCACTGAACATGTATTTTTTGATATATATATATATGCACATGGATGCACCGTTTTGTGATGTTGTTTTAGTTGTACACACGTGGATGCACTTGATGGTTTGTGATATGTTTGTATTGCACGTGGATGCAAGTAGTCTAGGATGTTGGGCACGTGGATGCCCCTTGTCTATTTTATGTGATGCAACATGATGTATGTATGATTAGGCACGTGGATGCCCCTATGGATATACATGTGGTTTTATGGTTTATGTACATGGATGCAAATGTTGATGCGATGCAATCTTTTGGGTTTTTATATATTTTTATGAGATGTTATGGGGTGATGATGCATGATGTAGGTGTTATGGTATGATTGATGTGCCAATCTAGGATGTTTTTGGCCATTTGATCTGTGAAACTATTGTGAGCTCTTGGGACATGGGTGAATGTTATGGATTCAAACTGTCGGCTGAGTTGTTTTGTGCGCAGGAATTTTCTAAAAAGGCAGGGATCACGTACCTGGTAGCAGTTGTTGAGCTGGGAAACAAGTAGCTGGGAGTCAAGGAACACATGAAGGTGACATATGCCCATCTGGAGGGCAGCAGTCAGGAGACTGGTCACAGCATCATACTCCGCCTGGTTATTGGTAGCAGCGCCTATACATATTCCGTCAAGGTGGATCATCTCATGTGAGTGAAATATAAGACCCATGCTGCAGAAGCCAGGTTGGGAGACCAGCGGCTTGCGCCATCAGCAAAGCCAGTGTAACAAGGTGGAAGATGGTCCATCTGTGGTCATGCAAAAATGATGAATGTAAGACGATGGTAAAAAAGGTGAAAAACAAAAAAAAGAGAGCAAACTGTACAATGCGGACCAATGAGGCCGCGGTTTCATTTATGGGTAAAAATGCTTAAGATACAACCCATTACGGGGGTTGCGCAAAGGGTGACCTTCGTAGTCGGCTAAGATGTATGCCCCCTTGCCGAGGCAGGTCTGCATGATGTAAGGGCCTTGCCACATGGATTCAAACTTCCCTTTACCGGTTTTGTCGTGGGCTTGGTCACAGGCGAGGACGAGGTCCGCTTCATGGAAAGTTTGAGGGTGAACGTACTTGTCATAACCAGCTTTGGAGCGGTTCTTGGCAGCTTCGATGTTCTGGAGAGTGGCACGACGGTCTTCATCAGCTTGTTTGAGTGTCAGCAAATGCTGCTCGAGGGGGGAAGTGTCGGGGAGAAGCTCAATGGCGATATGTAAGGCAGGAATCTGACACTCGATGGGGAGGACAGACTCTACACCGTGAACTAAATGAAACGGGGTAAAACCAGTGGCGGTCTTGGTGGAGGTACGGTAAGCCCATAAGGCAGGGAATAGCATGTGGTGCCAATTGGACTTATTCCGGTCAACAGTTCGTTGGAGGATGGTTTTTAAGATTTTGTTGATGGCCTCTACTTGGCCGTTCCCTTGGGGGTAGTAAGTAGAGGAAAATTGGTGTTCAAATTTGAGGAGGGTGGATAACTCACGCCAGACGACATCTTTGAAGTGTGAACCATGGTCCAAGACCAACTGTTTAGGGACCCCGAATCGAGTGATAACATGGTTGAAAAAGAAACGGGCAGCAGTGTCAGCGGTACAATTGAAGGTAGGCATGGCTTCCGCCCATTTGGTGAAGTAATCAATGGCGACAATGATATACTTGTGGCCATTAGCAGACGGGGGTCTACACTCCATGAAGTTGATGGCCCACTTACAAAAGGGACCAACGGTGACGACTGGGTGTAATGGAGCAGGTGGTGTCCGGGCCTTGGGAGCAAAAAGTTGGCAGTTATGGAAATGCTTGACTGCAATGATGCAGTCAGTGAAAAGTGTGGGCCAGAAGTATCTGGCGTGGATGACCTTTTGGGCAGTGGCCATCCCTGAGAAATGGCCTCCGCAGGCACCGCTATGATAGTCATTAAGGACATGTTCAGCTTCCTCGTGTGTAAGGCAATGACGAAGAATTGTGTCAACCCCTCGCCAGTAAAGGACATCGCCTAAGAGGAGATATCGAGAGGCCTGATGACGGATGCGACGGCAGCCATTACGGGTGACTTTGGGTCTGAACTTCTGCGTGCGCAGGTATAACAAAATATCACCGTACCAGGGGTCATCAGACGAGATAGTGAACAAATGGTTGTCGGGTAACTCATCGGAGATTTGTTTGGCGGGGAGAAGGGAAGGGAGATCAGTAATGAGCTGGGTAGGTGCAAGGGCTTTAGTGCTCTTAGGTGTTTAGAAAGTAAGGTCATATTCCTGGAGGATAATGACCCATTTAGCAACATGACCTTGCAGGAGCCGCCGGTTTAGGAGATATACCATGGGGTTAGAGTCGGCGACGACTGTGGTATGACTAAGTAAAATGTAGTGTCGCAATTTTTGGACGAAAAAGACCACTGCTAGGGCTAGTCTCTCCTCATAGGGGTAACGTAGGGGTGGGCCAGACAAGGTCTGGTTGACGTAGTAAATGACATGCTCTTAGTGAGAGGCATCTTCTTGAACCAAGACTTCGGACACGGCATGCTCAGATGCCGAGACGTATAGGATGAAGTCCTGAGAGAAATTCGGAGGGGAGATGAGAGGGGCTTGTGTGAGAGATTTCTTGAGGGATTCGAATGCAGCTTCTGCTTGCTCATCCCAGACGAAGGGTATGTGGGTACGGAGCAGGTGCAAGAAACCGTGAACAGTAGTGGCGTAATCAGGAATGAAGCGTCGAAGGAAATTGGATCGCCCCTGCAGACTTTGGAGCTGCCGAAGTGTGCGAGGAGAGGGAAGGTCTAAGATGGCTTGGAATTTCAGGGGATCAATAGTAATTCCTTTCTAGGAAACAATAAAACCCAACAATCGGCCTGCTGGAACACAAAAGACACACTTGTGTGGGTTCAAGCGGATTTGATATTTGCGACAACGCAGAAAAACTTGTCGAAGGTCATTAAGGTGGTCGGATCGTTTCCGGAAACGATCTGTAAGGTCATCAAGGTAGACTAATAGGATATGGACCAAGTCGTGAAAGCAATAGGTCATGGCCCGTTGGAAGGTGGCACCAGCATTTTTGAGGCTGAAAGGCATGACACGATAGGCAAAGGTGCCCCATGGGGTAGTAAAGGCAGTTTTGTACTGGTCTTCCTTACGGATCTGAATCTGGTTGTATCTGGAAAAACCATCCATGAAGGAGAGGACTTCATGCCCCGCACACGCATCGATGAGTTGGTCAATAAATGGCGTGGGGAAGTTGTCCTTGGGACAAGCACGGTTTAAATCGCGGAAGTCAGTGCATACTCTAATGGTGCCTTGTTTTTTGTTAACGGGAACGGGGTTTGAAACCCATGTGGTGTAGGCAATAGGATAAATGAATCCTGCCTTGCGAAGTTTCTCAATCTCGGCTTTGACAGCTGGGAGCTTTGAGGGATGAATGGGGCGCTGTTTCTGATGAACGGGGGGTACCTCAGGCCATGTGTCAATGTGGTGTTCTATAATGGCAGGGTCAAGACCGGGCATTTCGGTATAGGACCAGGAAAAGACATCACGGAATTCTCTGAAAAGGGTTTGGTATTCCTCAATCTCTTGCTTACTGCAGAAGGCTCCTAAAGTGATGAGTTCAGGGGCATGTCCTGGGGCAGCGATATCAATTTGGATGACAGGTGAGATGTTGGCCATGTTACCCTCCTCGAAGGCGTCAGGAGCAGGAATAGGGTCCTTGAACCAGTCGACCTTGGTGGGAAGGAAGTCTTTGGACTCAACCGTGAATTGGGTAGCTGTGCTAGAGGAGGATTCTTCGGGGATGAAATAGGAACGGTGGTGCATGTCATCCCAGGGGTAATCTGGGGCAGTGAGGGCCTCGAGAATCTCCTCATCAGTACGGAAAGTTTGAGTCATCAAATCGGTTGACGAGGGAGTAGTGGTTGAAGAGATCATATAAATGGTATTAACCTCTCCGGAAGGGGAGGAGACCGGGGGGTGGATCTCCTCAATGGTGGGTGGTGCCGTCTCAAGGTCCAGATTGTTCATCTCATAGAGAGCCGCTCTGTAATCCGAGAGATTGGGACAGTGGTGTGAGTAATGCCCGTAAACACCGCATATGGCACAAGGGTGGTTGGTACGCAGGGACTTATCTTTAGGCTTGGGGGTGGGGTCGAGTTTGACGACAGGGATGTTGGGGTCGTCGTCGAGCATTTGCATGTGTTCCTGTAATGCCGGTAACTGTGGGCATTGATGAGTCGCATGGCCTAACTCATCGCACAACGAGCATTTGGGAGGAGCACGAAACACGGGGGTTTTTTTACTGTCTTGTGAGGTGGTACAGCAGTGTAAGGTTGGGGTCCTCTGCCCCCAGTTGATTTGGGAGTAGGAGGGGGATTCATGGAGGACGAAGGGGTAGTGACACCAGGGGGTGGCTGAGTGGTAGTAGCCATGGGTTGCATGGTTGGAGGACGACGCTTGGTGTCGGTGGGGGAATGGGAGGCGAAAGGTACCAGACGGGTAATCCTAAGGTTAAACTAGGGAGACTAAGGGTAGCCATAACCGGGGCGCTTACTACTCCCGATGGAGGGACTAGGAAGGGGATTGTATGGATAGGTGTAACACCAATGTGGCTAGGTACCAGTGGTGGTTTAGGCAACAAGGGTGGTTGATTGTTAGGTGTTTGGTTATCGTGGGACAGGGTACATAAGTCAGACACTTCGGGCGTAGATGACAGGGGAGGAATGGATTGGAAGGTGGAGGTCATCGGCGCGTCTTAGTAAACTCCAGGCCCCATAGAGGAAACAAACGAGGTGGTGGCACGAGAAACAGGTTGTTCAACCATGGGGAGAACATTCTCTGGTGCTGCGGGAGCATTGGGATCATAGTAGGTGAGTTGGTCAACCTTGACCACGCGTCCCTCATGGGGGAACATCATGGTGTGAAAAACAGAAGAGGCAACCGCCTGCATGGCATACATGTAACTGCGGCCAAGTAAAAGGTTATAATCTAATTGGGCATTGATTACCTCGATGTTGATGAGGACGGTTTTGCCACCTAACTGGACGGGGACATTGGGTAGGAGGCCTTGGGGCTGGGTTGACCGACCATCGTAGGCGCGTAATGCAGTGGTGGACTGCTGGAGAGGAGGGGATCCCAACTTCTGCCATATGAAATTAGACATAATGCATGTGGAGGCACCTTCATCGATGATGCATCGATCGATGACAAGATTCCAAACGGAAACAGAAACTTGGAATGCTAAGGAGGAAGGCAGGCGTGGTTCGGATTGGTCCAAATCAAATTCCATCAAATTTGAATCATGTGGGTCAATCGCCCCAATGGCGGAGAGTAAATTCTTGCATTGGGAAGGGTAGTTTTTCAAGACTTCTAATGCAGACATGGCTGCGGGAGATTGGGCTAAGTCATCGACGATGTTATAGTTTGACGCAGCCCACGCATTGGGCTTATTATTGATACGGCGAAGCGGGAAACGAGGTTTTTTTTGGAGCACCCTCTAGTGGAGGTGGGGGTATGCGTAACGCTTGATCAGTGGGATGAGCGTTAGGGGTTTTCTCAGCAGGAGGGGCTTCAGTGGTGGAGCCATATTGGTTTCGACGAGTTTGGAGGTTGACGTCAGTGGATGACATCATCAACGAGTGGTGGGTTCCCGAGTCAAACATGTGTTGATCGGGAGAAGCGTACGTGATCTGCTGTTGGGGGGGTGCGTTGGCTTGAGGGGGAGCCAACGGCTGAGTGTTCACTACGCCTTGGTTGGGTAAGGGGTTTTGTAGCACTAAAGGTGGTTGCTGAGGTTGAGGGGGGTTAGGTGGCGCCTGAGGAGCTGCATGCCCTTGGCGATGGGCATCATCAACCCAAAGTTGCCGCGCTCGCTCCAAGTGTGGGAAAGCATGTGTATAGTGGCCATAGACCCTGCAAATAGAACAAGGATGGTTTGTTCACAAATTGGGGTTCTTAGCCTGCTTGGGCGGGCGATCAGGGTTTTGGTTAGCAGGGGACGCATTATTATTGTCGGGGGGATTAGCCGGTTGACCAGCTTGGTCTGTAGGTTGGTTGTTCCCACGATTACAGCCCTTGCCGCGGTTTTGTTGGCCCTGGTTGCGTTGGTTGTTCTGGTTTTGCTGCGGGTTTTGTTGGGCGTAAACTTGCCCTTGGGCAGCAGGTGGATTCTGAGGTTGTGCAGGTGCTGGAGCAGGCTGCGGGGGATGATATGTAGGTGGAGGATGAGCAGGTGCAACAACTTGAGGGGGTTGCTGATATGGCTGAGGAGCGGGTTGTGGGTTTGTCGCAGGGGCTGCCTGTGGCGGGTAATAAGCGGGTTGGGCTTGTGAAGGCGCAGGAGCTGGTGCATCCTATTGGTGGTAATAGGGCTGAGGTGCGACCGGGGGAGCGTAAGTAGGAGTCGCATGACCGAAGCACTGAGGTGGACATGAGGGTCCATGGGAATGGTGGTGATGTGTCATGGGAGCATACGAGTTGGTTGCTCCAGACTGTGAGGTAGCCCGCGAAAGGTCGGGGCTAGGGTTAGGACGTGCTATGGAAAATGGTTGGGGATGCGAAGAAACATGGCCAATGATGTCGTCTGCAGCGTGGGATGCCCCCGGCGCATCGTGCTGGGAGGAATCTCCATGAGGGGCGTCAGGTATAATGGTATAAAGGTAACCCGACTGGGCGTAAATGAGGTCGAACTGTTGGGCCTTAAGGATGGCCTCTTCTTCAGATTAGGGTCTTTCTGATGCCACATGCTTAGCAATGACAGGGAGAAGGGATTTGAGGAACCAATCTAGGAAGATACGGTCGTCTAATTTGATCTTGCATAAGCTACGGCGTCGACGCCACTCATGAATGTGGTCCATGATGTGGGTAGCCATGTTTTGTCTGCAGGACAGGAGGATCTCAACGCCCGCGTCATAGCGGACAGGTAACTAGAAGAACTGCAGGAAGGTCGAGGCAAGGGAAGCAAAGGTGGCATGGGTCCCGTGGGGTTGCTCGATATACCACTTGACTGCAGAGCCAGTGAAGGTGCGCTATAACAGACGAAGGAGAACAGAGTCATCCACTATGGAGTTGGAGGAACACCATAGATGGAAGGACATAATATGGTTTTGTGGGTCCTCACCTGCCTTGCCCTCGACTTAGGGATTTCAGAGGGGAGCTTGGTAGGCATGTGAGGCCATGCAGGGTCGTGTCGGATAGGATCGTTGGTCAATCTGGCCAGGTCAGGCAGGTTGAGGCTAGCCATGAATGGCAAACTGGAAGAAGGATGTGACACAGTAGTGGGTTGGACCACGTTGGGGCCAATGCCCCCAAGTGGAGGAGTAGGGCTTGGGATGTTTCCCCCAAGTGGGGGAACTAATGTGGTGTAGGATGGTTCTGCACCACCATGGGTAGTGTGAGCCACTGATGGAGGGGGGATAGGTATTTCGGCTGCGGGAATAGGTGCAGTGAGGGGAACGGTAGATGGGGGCCCCATGGAGGGCATACCCAAAGAAGGTGTAGTAATTGGTGTAGTGGTGGATGTACCACCAATGGTCCCTACCAAGAAAGCAGTGGAAGTCACGCCAGCCATGGGGCTAGTAGGGGCAGTGTAAATGGGGTTCTCAGACTCTGGCTCAGAATCAGAGGTAAAGTAAGGAGCGTCAATATCAGGTGACGGAGTCCTGTGCCGCTGATGAGTGGAGTCAAGTGATAAGGCTCGAGATCTATGATAAGTGGTATCAAGTGATGATGATCTATGTCTATGACGGGTGGTATCAAGTGAACCGTGCTGTGAGGGCTCACCCCTAAGGCACCGAGAATGTCTCGGGGACTCAATGGTGACAGATGGTGTCAAATCTCTGTGGGTTGAGGTGAGTAGAAAAACAACTCAAAAATCCTAATGCAACCGAGTGTGCAGAAGGAGAGCTCAAAAAACAAGGCACTCAGGCCAACAACCAACTCAAAACACCTACTGTAACAGCTGTGCTACAATAAGTGGAGTATCAACAAAGATGGTCAGAATACCAACAAGCAGCAGGTTTCCTAGAAAAATAAAAAATGGTGGACTCACTAGACCAAAAGGAGGTAAGGGAGCATGCAAACACCTAACTAAAAAGTATTCTGACTCAACTAGACATATCCTCTGCAAGGTGATGAAATCCAAGTCAGACAATATGAATAGGAAAGCCAAGTGGCTAAGGTATCCCCCTACCGGGAGAGACACCGGGTAGTTAATCCTAGAAGAATGGCAACTAAGATACCTTGTTCATGACACATCCAGAAAGGTGAATCTGCCATTTGGTCCTTTTACCGCAATACCCCGATACAAGGATATCCCGAGAACTGCGAAAGGTAGCCCTTCGGTTACTGAATGGAGTGCGGTATTCCACTCAGGCCTCCGGAACCAATCTCGTGACTTCAACCCTCCTAGGGGAGAGGCCCTCTAGTAAACTGGTTGTGACCGTGCCAAAAAGTACTAGGGGATTTTGGTTCCCTAATTGGACAACAGCTATGTCTCAAGTGTAAGTAACCGAGGGGTGTTATTGGAAGCCTATCCCCCCGATCCTACCTAACTACAAAGATGCTTTTGTGTTCCCCAAGTGGGGTTAGAATATTGGTTGAGTTAAGTAGTTTTTAAGGCTCACTTGAATTATGTGACAGAGTGTGTGCTCGTGAGGTGATGAACCCAAAGTAAAAGTGCCACAAGGGGGGCCACTTTCTAACTAACAACAATATTGAATTTGAAACTTTAACTTGCAAAATTTTCTGAATTAAAAATGTTGAAATTTTAAAAAGATTCTGTAAAGGGAACATAAATTATGTTGCACAAAAGGCTGTAGGGAAGTGGGGCTGCAGGTAAGACAGATGGCTGTGCAGATGCAGAAAATATTGCAGCAAAGGGGCTGGGTTCAAAACAGGGAAAAAATGCAGAAATCAGACTGCGGGTCTGTGGCGAACCTGAGCAGTCGGACCGTGGGTTTGAAGGAAACAGGCGCAGACAGGTCGCGGCTTTTCGACCGACAGAGGCAGTCGGACCGCAGAAAACAGGGCAAAAGACGTAGTCGGGTCGCGGGAAAATGGATGACAGACACAGTCAGGTCGCAGCAAAGGGGCTGAAAGCCGCAGTCAGGACGTGGGAAAATGGACGACAGACACAGTCGAGACGCGGGAAAATGGACGACAGACGCAGTCAGGACGTGGGAAAATGGCCGACAGGCGCAGTCAGATCGCAGCAAACAGGCTGATTAGCCGTGGTCGGATCGTAGGTAACAGACTTGAGTCCGCCGGCAGGGCGCCGGAAACAGTCTGAGAGCCGTGGTCGGGTCGCAGGTAAAGGCCTGAAAGACGCGGTCGGGACGCAACTGCATAGGGAAAAGAGGCGGTTTAAGGCAGCCGAAAGGGACAGCCGAAAGGAAAAAACGGGAAATTATTGCAGAAAACTAAAAAAAAAATTTAAACTGAAACCAGAAATTCAAACCTAGGGGAGTCACCAAAACTGTAGCTAGGGTTTTACCCCTAGCTTGTGAAAATGAGCACCTACTAAGGAGAATGGACTCCTTAGTAGCAGTTCTGTAAATGGAAATTATTATGCTAAAACATAAATGTAAATTACTCTAAAACATGTGCATGAAACATAAGACAAAGATGTAAAGAATGGCTTTTGTATTAATTTTTACCTCCAATGTGAAGGTTGGTGAAGCTCTTGCAATGTCCAAGAGGGTTGCTCCAAGCTCCAACTTGCTCCTTCTCTTTCTCCAATGGTGGAAATGGGCCAAAAGGGGTTCTCAAGGTGAACGTGGCTCAATGGTGAGCTAGGGTTTCAAGAGAGATTTTGGCAGAGTAAGGGTGCTTATGATTGTGGATATGGAATAAGGGGTCTCCATCACCTATTTATAGTTTTTTGGTGGTGGAGTGCTGACCCATGGTTTTGGGAACCATATGGTTTAGGGCAGCTGTATAGGGTTTTTTCCTCCTTTTCCTCATTATTTTATATTTTTTATTCCCTTTTTAGAGGGTTTTTTCTATTTTTAGAGGAATTTTGGATATTTTTGGAGGAAAAAGGGGTTTTTTAGCCTTTTTGAGGCTTTTTGATGGTTTTGTGGCCTTTTGGAGGCATTTTAGGCCTTTTGGAGGCTTTTTATTGGGATTTTTAGGGTTTTTAAGGGAAATATGGTAGAAAAATGGACAAATGAGCCATGTAATGTGGTAAATGAGGTAGTGAACACTTTTTGGGTGTTAATAGGGGTGTTATTTGGATGCCTATCCCCTCAATCGTACCTAACTACAATGTTCTTTTATGTTCCCCAAGTGGGGTTAGAAGATTGGTTGAGTTAAGTAAAATTGTTATGGCTCACTTGATTAATGGTGATAGAGTGTGTATAGGTGTAATTATGTACCAAATAAAATGCCTCACTTGGGCGAATATTTATCACATTAAAATGCTGAATTTAACTTTCAAATATGAAAATTTAACTATAAATGCTAGCAATTTTCTTTTTCAATAAAATTACTGAAAGGTCTATAAAATGGTACAATGAAGCAAATAACAGAAAAGTGCAGTTAGAAAAATGGGTGCAAATAAATAAGCCTACTAAAAATATGATGAAAGAGATAGCAATGCATGCATACAGGGGTCTATCAAGTGCTAAAACAAGCCAAAAGTAAACAAAAGTGCTATGAGCAAAATATAGAGCATGAGAGGGCCGACTACAATGGGTAGAGGATGAACTGAAATGATAAATAACACTAAATAAAAAATTGGAGAAACTTCTATGAAAAATTTCTTAAATATAATAGGATATTTGGATTCCTTGTTCGAAAACACCCAATTTTAAAAAACAAATCATCTCAAACAGAGTTTGGGAGAGGGAGATATGGGCGTTTGAAAGTTGAGTCGTGTTATCAGGTGATTAGATCGCGGGTTTCGGGTTGAAAGTCGCGATCTGGATCGCGGCTTTTAGACTAAAGGTTGTGCTCTAGATTGCTAGGTTTTGGGTCAAAACTTGGGGTTATGGAATTGCGGTTGAGTGTCGGAAAGTCGCGATCTGGATCGTGGCTTAGGGGGAAAAAGCTACGATCTGGGAAAACTCCAAAGGTGCTAGAAAATCAAGAACAACAGTAGGTACCTAAAACTCATACAAGTATTAGAATGTCTACTAGGTTAAGTAGACCCCCTAAATAATTCTCTCCTTTATTGTATTATTTACTAATGACTGATTCTAGTGAATTAGAATGTTATGAAGAAATAATGCAAGTGGAAACTAGAAACAAGTGGGAGCAAGACATGAATGAGGAGATGTAATACTTGGTAAGAAACTAGACTTGGGACTTGGTTTAGTTTCCTATAGATAAAAGAACATTGCATAATAAATGGGTTTATAGGTTGAAGGAAGAATATGGAGGCAAGAAATAGTACAAGGCCAGAATTGTTGTAAAGGGGTTTGCATAAAAGAAAGGTATATATTTTGATGAAATATTTTCTCCTATTGTTAACATGACTTCAATTATGACTATTTTAAGTCTAGTGGCGGTAGAAGATTTGCATCTTGAATAGTTAGATGTAAAAATGACCTTTCTCCATGGGGATTTGGAGGAAGAGATTTGTATGCAACAACCATAGGGGTATGAGGTAAATGGGAAGGATAATTTAGTATGCAGGTTGAATAAGAAATTGTATGGCTTGAAGCAAAGTCCAAGGCAGTGGTATTTGAAATTTGACAGGTTTTGACGGAACAAGGGTATAGTAGATGTCATTCTGACCACTATGTTCATTTCAAGAGGTTGGATAATGGAAGATATATTATCTTGTTACTATATGTGGATGAAATGCTTGTTGGAGGGTCTAACATACAGGATATAAATGTGCTCAAAATTTAATTAGCTAATTCATTTGCAATGAAGGATTTAGGAGATGCAAACAAAATCATTGGTATGAGAATAACAAGAGATAGAAAAAATCGCAAATTGACATTGTCTCAAGGTGAGTACATAGAAAAGGTGTTGGAGAGGTTTAGAATGCAGGATGCAAACCCAATTAGTACACCTTTGGCCAACCATTTCAAACTAAGTAAGGAGATGTTTCCTGTGACATAGGAAGAGATAGAATACATGTCCAATGTTCCCTATTCATCAACAATTGGTAGCTTGATGTATGCCATGGTGTGCACAAGACTAGATATTGCACATGTAGTGGTAGTTGTGAGAAGGTATATGAACAATCCAGGTAAAGAACATTGGAAGGCAGTAAAGTGGATTCTTAGGTATTTGAGAGGTACTACTACTCATGCATTATGTTTTGGAGTTTCATACACTATTATACAGGGATATGTTGATGCAGATATGGCATGTGATAAAGGTAGCAGGAGGAGCACCACAAAGTATGTTTTTACTGTAGGTGGAACAACAATAAGTCGGATTTAAAAACTACAAAATGTTGTTGCACTTTCAACAATAGAAGCAGAGAATTTTGCTGCTATAGAGGCTAGTAACGAGATGATTTGGCTACGGAGGTTTATGAAGGAATTGGTTAAGAAGAAGGAGAATAACTGGTTGTAACGTGACATCCAGAGTGTCATTCATCTTGCAAAGGACTCATCCTTCCATTATAAGACTAAACATATACAACTCAAGTACCGTTTCATACGATCTGTTTTGGAATATGAATTGTTGAAGTTGGAAAAGATACATACTAGCCAGAATCCTGCAGACATGTTGAAAAAGGTAGTAACCAAAGAGAAACTAAGTTCATTCTCAGTTTCAGTTTGTCTTAAATCATGAAGGTGAAGATGAAAATTTTTCCAGGTCCAAGGTTTGGAGCATAGTCAAGAATATGCGGTAGCGGTGGAGTTGTTGTGATCAGTCTCCAAGTGGGATATTGATGGTTGTGAAGCTTGATTATATTCTTGATTCAGATATCTTGTTGTTTAGTTGTGTTTGTACCCCAATTTTATATGTTGTACAGGTGTATTGTGCACTTCTCCCAACACAACGGCTTATCCCCCCCTGTGGGGGTCCGGGGGAAATGCCCCCAAAAGAAATTTTTTAGTTCCTTGTAAAATGTTGTAATTTCATAGTTAACCTGAACCGCTCATTAGATCTCCGATCAGACAGTAGAATTTATGTTATGGATTTTAGCCCTAGAAGGAAACCCTCTTTATGTATGAGAGAAATGTTTTGCGTCTATAGAGTATTGTGAAAAAGGATCTCCATGATTGTGTGAGAGAGATTGTGAGAGAGTGAAGATGAAGTTGTAGCGGATGTGTTACGGGTTGTATCCCTTCATTCTACTGGATAGTAGAATAAAAGGACTGACAATTTATCTTTGGACGTAGCCCATATTGGGTGAACCATGTATATTGGTGTCTCTCTTGTATTTTGTTTATGTGTTTTATTTTTGCATATTATTTTATGCTATTTTTTCGCGATCCTATTTTTCTGAACATTCAAAACATTCCAACACTCCTTAACAAGATTATCCATGAGCTGGATAACAACTCCCACTGCTTGATAAATATACAGTCTGGTTCTTACCATGGTTAACATGAGGCTCCCTACTATTGATGAATAGGGTACATGAGACATGTTTGTCTTCTCTACTTCTATGTGAGGACACTATCCAGAAGACAACTTGAAGTGTGCAGGAAGTGGGCTACTAGCTAGTTAATTTTGTATTCTAGATATTGGAGCACTGCAGAATATTTTCTATATATGAATTTTAACTTAACTAAATCTTCCTACCTACTTTGTCCCTACATATATTCATCCCTAGAATTTGATTTACTTCTCCTAAACACTTTATTTCAAATTTCCTAGACAACTAAGCCTTTCGATCAATGGTTTTCTTCATGGTGGGGATTACAACCAACATATCATCAACATACAATAGCATGATAATAAAAATGCCATCATTAACATACAACAACACGATAATAAAACCACTATCATCAAACCTTATCTCTTCATGAAGGTGTAAATATTTTTGTACCACGTCCTTGGCACCTGTTTCAATCCATACATATATTTCTTGAGTCTACAAACCAAATGTTCATTTCCTATTTCTCTATGTACCCTAGGAGGATCCAAATAAATTTCTTCATTGAGATCACCATGCAAAAGAGTATTTTTTACATCAAGTTGTTCCAACTCTAAATCCCATGTTGCTATAAGTTCAAGTAAATCCCTTAGAGTATTAATGTTCACAACTAGAGAAAATGTTTCAATAAATTATATACCCGACTTCTGTACATATCCTTTTTCTACCAAGCGAGTTGTATAACATTTCAACAACCCATCATTGTTTTTCTTTACTTTATACACCCACTTATTTCCAACAACTTTTTTTCATGGTGGGAGATCCACAAGTTCCCATGTTTCATTCATGTGTGATTCTCTCCATTTATCTACATTCACAAATTCTCTAACTACCTAAAATGAACTAGGTTCATCATCATCAGTTAACAAAGCAAAAGAAGATTGAAAATCAGGAGAATACCTTTCTAGACATGTCTTGGGATGTGTGGATCTCCTAAGTTGTGGATGTTTAGATTATTGTTCTTCATGTTGATTAGAAGCTTCATTTTCATCTTCACTCATTTCTACTTCAACTAGTACAATCTCAAGTTTCTATTGTAACTCCTTCCTTTGCATGGGTTTTTCATTAAAAATAACATCTCGACTAACAATTATCTTGTGTTCAATAGGATCCCACAATCTATACCCCTTTATTGTATTATCATAATTGAGAAAAATAGATTTCCTTGAATTTGGGTTAAGCTTGACCCTCTTTTCTTTAGTCACATGGACAAATGCTTCACATGCAATAATACACAATGAGAATAATTAATGGGCTTACCACACCAAACCTCCTCTACAATATTTTGATCCAATGCAGCTAAAGGTGATATGTTCATTAGATACATAGTTGTATTAACAACCTTTGCCCATAATCCATTATCCAACCTAGATGCACTAAGCATGGTTCTTGCACATTCCATGATTGTGTGATTCATCTTCTCAGCCACACCATTTTGTTGTGGTGTGTATGCAACAACCTTCTAGTGCTTAATTCCTTCCTACGTACAAAATTTATTAAATTCCTTGGAGCAATATTCTCCTTCATTATCATATTTGAGACATAAAATAGATTTACCCAAACTTTTATCTGCTCGTGCCTTGAACTCTTTAAATTTCTTAAAGGTCTCTCCCTTATTTTTCAAAAAATACACTTACACTCTTTTAGAATAATCATCTATAAAAGTCAGAAAATATCTAGCACCATTTATGGATAGATTTGGGATTGGTCCAAATATATCATAATGAATAAGTTACAAAAGACCATAACTTTTACCAGAGCTTGTAGTAAAACGAATTCGTTTACCAAAACTACATTTCTCACACAATTCTAAATCATAAGACTTAATCCCAGAAAGAATACCTCGATCATGCAAATTTTTCAAACATTTTTCACTCATATGTCCAATCCTTGTATGCCGCATCATCGTTGCATCCAGAACATTCCCTAAGGCTACTACTACTACAAGATCTGTCACAGTATCACCGTATAAATGATACAAGGTCCCACAATATTCTCCTCTTTCTACCACGAGGGCTCCTTTGATAATCTTGCATCGATTTCCACCAAAGGTACTATAATGCCCCATCTTATCCATCATCTTGATTTAGAGCATATTATTCTGTAGATATGGTACATGTCATACACCACACAACTTCCTTTCTCTACCACCGTCCATCTTTATCTTAATATCCCCTCTTCCCACAATTTCTAAAGCATGAGCATCACCCAAGTAGACCATTTCACCACTATAGGGTTGGTATTTGACAAACCAGTCTCTATTTGGAGACATGTGGAAATATGCGCCTGAGTCCAAAACCTGAGCATATAATAGAGATCTATTGTTACTACGACAGAAATCCTCAAATTTTCTCATCTCTTATGAATCTACTGTACTAGCTTCAACTGATGGTTGATTTGAATTTTCATCCTTCTTTTCCTTCTTCAGATACCAACAGTCCTTCTTCAATTTCCCTGGTTTCCCATAATTCCAACACCTCCATTTCTTGCATCCTCTTAAATCGAATATGGACCGTGATATCCCTTGTTGACCCCTTTCGTTATATCATTCTCTCATAGATAGGGCTTCATTGGTAGAGAGATCGAGAGATGATTTTCACCTCAACTCTTCTCCCAGTAAATAAACTACCACATCATCAAATTGCAGAGTTCCTGATGATGAGTTAGTGGTGGTCACCACCATATGATCCCAAGTATCTGGGAGGGAACAAAGTAAAATGATCGCCCTGCCCTCATCCTCCACTTTTACACCATTTGAAAGCAGTTTATCGATTAGGATATTAAACTCATTCAGATGATCTACCATAGTTGAACCCTCCTTCATCCTTAAATGAAAAGTTGTTTTTTTAGGAAAAACTTATTTGTTTCTAAATTAGTTTTATATATGTTCCCAAGTTTCTCCCAAAAGGATTTTGCGGTTTTTTCTTCAACAAGAATGAGCAAGACAGAGTCCGTTAGGAAAAGGAGATTTATAGAAACCTCCTTTCCATCAACCTTTATCCAATCCTCATTTGTCATGTTGCTCGTCTTTTTTCCAACCCCTTTCAAGGCTAGGTCTTAGTCATTTGAACCAATAAATCCTCTTCCTTCATCCTCCATAGCGAGAAATTATTTCCTTCAAACTTCTCAATCTCAAACTTGGTTAAACCTCATGTCATTGTTGCAACTCCCACTCGCATAAAACCTTATGCCTATGATTTTTTAGGCTTTGATACTAGATGTTAGTAAAATATATACAAATATAAGAAAACAACAATAACAATAGAACACAATATTTATGTGGAAACACCAATCTATGCAAGTAAAACCGTGGGACAATGGCAGTTTGGATATTTTATTATTACAATAATTATAAAACTAAAACTAAAATCCATAGTAAAACTAAAACTTATAATTATTTGTTCTATCTTTCTTATATTACAATGTCGGGGGTCACACCTATTTTATACAATACATATGAGGGTTCCAAAAGGAACCGAAATATACTAGAAGAGTCTAGAAATTTTTACCTCAAGGGGTCTGACCCTACACCCCCGAAGGAGGGTAGGGTAACAATCCCCCCGCTCATATGATGCATACAAGCATTGTGTAGGCCTAATCGATAGCATGAGGTTGCACAAATGATTTTTTTGTGTCCATGTCAAACCATATATTTCTTGCATGTGCATTCATAAGAGCTTGGTAAATTCACAATATGGGAGTGGTGAATTTAATCATGTATTCATACAAATTCCTAAATGCAACATTCTGAGCATCACTATGGATTTTCCAAGGCTTAAACCGTAGTGCCAAAACCTTCTATTTGAAGCTGGATACTCTCATCCCTTAGGAGGATACCACTTCCACATTGTAAATTCCACCAAAATATATCTAAAAATGTAGTTAGATGCTGCATGAGCATATGCATAGGCTTGAAGTAGTTTTTTGAGATGGACCTGACACAAATTCAATTGAACCCCCTAAATGAATAATTTAGTAATAGAGAGCGCATCCAAGGTGCATTCCCCCCTAGTATACTTTCGCATAAATCTATGGAATATCAACTGACTTGTGGATCTAACTTGTGGTCTATTAATTAAAGAGATGACTACACCCCACCCAGCTTCCTTGGTACCATATCAATCATATAGGTTGGACCTATCTTTCTTCTAGCCATGCTTACTAACCCTTGAAATGATAATGAAACGTCCTTCCCTTCCATGGACAAGATCGTAAATAGGTCAATATCACTGATGTGGATGGGATAGGCTTGGATAGGGTATTTTTAGGGGAAAAATTTAGCTAGTTGACTAATTTTTGGCTTTTTTCAAAAAATAAATTTTCTAATTGGGCATATTTACTCTAAAAAATTACCTATATTTACATAAAATATGTCTTTCAATATAATATTTGCCAAAATGTACAAGTTTTAGAAGTAAATTGGATGTTTATTATTTAATATTCTCCTACCTATCTATATGTATGATTTTTTCAATCCAAAAAACTCACCTATAATACTATGTATACTATTTGAATCCTTCAAAAATAACTTGGGCTTGGTTCAGCCATAAGGAGTGGCCATGCGCCTCACTACTATCATCTCATTGGTGGTTCCAAACATGGGTATATCTCACAAAACTATCAACATCAACTTATGTAGGGGTTCAAAGGAGGATTTCCAAACTATAACCAACTCCCCTATTTCCAATGATACATAATCTAAATACACATTTGGTTTCATGTCAGAAAAGTAGGTCATCATTTGAGAGATCACTATCTGGAAACCAATCGAAGAAGCTCCACTTTCTCGTGAAAGTCATCCATAACGTACACCCTTAGATCACAAATATTTTTTGTCACTACTTCTTTAGGTTTGAGGGATACATTGGAAGGTGCAACTTCACATCCCAAAGATTTACCCATGGCTTCTAAACATCATTGATACACAAGATGAATTATGGGTTTAGGTCTCACAGTGGAAGCTTGGTTTCACTTGGCAAAAATATTAGAGGGTTCAATTGCAATGATCAGTGGCTACACAAACACAAAGTGAACACTTAGGATAAATTAGGGATTTTTAACCACTTAGGCATGTTAATTACAAGACTTGACGAGTTCATTTAATGAAATGTGCAAAAGATACCATAATTGGCAGTCATTAATGAAGGAACCGTTAATGAAAAATTGACATCCAAAGCCCTTAAAACATGTCTAATCACCTAGTAAATACTCTGGTAAACCCCCAACTTCACCCACATCATAGACTCCAAGTGCATGATTGATGAATTGAACCCCAAACCCAAACCTAGAACCCGAATACTGATGAATCTCAACACTAGCGTCCCCTTGATGACAAGTGGTTTTCCTAATATAAACCAAAAAGACAACACGGAAAGAAAAATGACTAGACATTTTTGGAATTATTGGCATGCCAACTTGAAAAAACAGGTTGACTCGACTAACTAACTATCTCATGATGCAATTGAAAAGAGAACATAAACCTAAAACCTACCCTACCCTATTCCCAATAACAGGATTTCCCCAAAAGTGGAGTCAACAAGATGGGATGTAGGAATTCAAGTGAGCGCCATTCACCCATCCCGATATGAGGACATCATCGACTACTTCAAGGCGGACAACACCAAAATATCTCAAATACACAACAATAAATGGAACATGCCAATGCATTTGAATTTTACTTGGATTAATAAGATACTTAATTCATAAAAAAAACACCAAATGACCTTTGCAAGAATTCTTGGTCTTGATGTGATGATCATGCCATGATTTATGTCTTTTTTTTTTACCATTGCATGAAAATCATCTAGAAATATGGACTTTTCCAACTACATCAATTCTGCTAAGAATTCTGCAACTGACTCCTCCTCCATCATATGTGTATCACGGGCTATATAAATACCAAGGAAAAAAAATTCGCTAAGAACCATAGCCTCTCGCTCATAGACCAACTAGAATGGAGTCTTCTTATGCAAATTCTTCGGAGTAGTTAGATAGGCCCACAATACTACAAGTACATGCTCATCCCTATCATCTCTATTTGAAAAACAAACCTTACTCAATCTAATCTCCAAAATCTTATTAGAAGATTCTACAATACCATTCGCCTGATGATGATAAGGAATACTTTTATGATGTTGAATGAGGAATTCATGTGTCAATGTTGCAATCACATTGCTCATGAAATGAAAACCCTAGTCACTAGTAAGACTCCCAGGACATCCAAATTGGGAAATAATATTGTCAAATATAAATCAAGTTGTTTGTATCTATGGAATCATCCTTAACAGTTTCTACCTCAACGCACTTGGTTAGATAGATTATTGCGGTATGGAGGGATTTTGAATCTTGTTGAGGTGGATTAATAGGACCAATAAAATATACTTCCCACTTCTTAAATGGGTTTAGACCATGGACATGATGGAGACAAATCTCATCCCACTAGGATGGCTTCCCAACTCATTGAAATACATCACAAGATCTAGCATAGTTCTTATAATATTTGAAAACTGCTAGCCACTGTTAACACCTAACTTTTGTCCACCTACCTTGTCATTAGCCCCATCACACCTATACATCATTACCACATTCCATTTCCATTATTTTTACCTTGGTAAAACCAAAAAACCAAAGTCTCAAATAAAAGGGTTGTTTTACAAAATTAATTTGTTCAATTATCTAAAAAATGAGCAACTTATGCCCTAACTTATTTTTTGGATGTTTCTCTTTTTTATCACTCAAAAAAAAGAAGAAACTTGGCATGACACCTATGATAGCCGAATTTGGAAAAAGAATAAAAAAGTCAAAGGCACAAAATCAAAGGCAAAAGCCAAAAATTAAAAATAAAAAATCAAAGCCTTATCCTTATCCTAGATCTATCCATCGTTACTATAAATGAACCATCAACGTCCATCACTCAACACCTATTCTCCATACATTACTCAATTCGTTACTTTGTGAAAATATACCTGAGACCATAACTCCCTTTGTGTTCCATTCTCAACCTTCCGGAGATTGTGTACGTGACGTGTGGTTGGAGAACTGTGGATTGCAAGGAGACCAAGTGAACCCTCCCTTAGGCAGCTGCATGGGCCTCTCCTACTGTAACTCAGAGGTGATATTAAATCTTTGTAAATGCCTTTTTTACATAATAAAAGAGCATTATTTATTCTTTAAAATATGTTTCTATCTGTTTTCTTGATAACAAGTGCAAAAAAGAGGATTAATTTATATTTATTTTAATACAATTTGCATGTTTGATTAATTTAGTTGTTTAATTTATGTTTTGTTTATTTTCTTTTACATTGAGACTCTACTAAGTTGAGAACAACCCTTAGTAGGTGCATCTTTGCACGTGTTGGTGTGAAAACACCAGTAACAGTTTTTGGCGACCATACTGGGGACGATCTCTATCGTTCTCGGTTGTGCTTGTCCATCCTTTCCGGACATTGATTGAATTTTATTCCCGCTGCTTTAGTGATTAGATTCCTAAAACCAGCTTGAATCTAGCCTTTTTTATCAAGCTGATCCTTTGTTTTTTCCATATATCCTCTCTGCAATATTTCTGTCCGTCCAAAAAATCGTTGAAAATTGCAAAGTTTTAAACTAAGATATCTTTGCCTCCCAGACTCAAATTTGCGCAATTGTTTTTTCAAACCATGTATTTTTTCGAGGGGAATTCAAATATGTAATATGTTTATGTAAATTATACATAACAAGTTACATGAATATATCTTGGTTTTTCCCTCGCCCCCCTTTTAAATAAAAAATAAAAATAAAAATAAAAAAGTGTAAGCAATAGTTTTTATTTTTTATTTTTTGCTTGCAATCATTTGCTTGTTGTAGTTGTCTTTATGTTAATCTTTTTCATTTCTTGTAGCAAAGAAAAAGGCTTAGTTTTTAGTATTTGTTGCTTCTTTAGTTCTGTTAAAGATTCTTTTTAACCGCATATTTACTGTTTCAGCGAGTGCTTGTTGAAAATCAAAACATTTTTATGCTTTGAATGATAAATGCTTAGTTGTATCCTTTCTACTTTGAAATGATGTTTTCAAAAAAAAAAAGTATAGACTTAGTTTTGGAAGTTGTTCATTTATGTTAAGCATTTAATTTCTTAGTTATTGTACACACCACCAATGCACACAATCACTCCCTAAATCAAACTATTGCTTGGCTTATGCCGCTAGCCAATACATAAAATTAACCTTAACTCAACAAATATTAACCACACTTGAGGACCAAAAATAATTTAATAGTTAGGTTCAGACATTAGGGATAGGAATCCAAACAACACCCCCTTTGTCATATACATTTGAAACATAGTTGTTGTCTTTTAGGGAGCCAAAATCCCCTAGTAGTTATTGGTATGGTTAACATTGATTTGTCGGAGGGCCTCTCCCTTAGGAGGACAAATGGAAATATTGGTTCCAGAAGTCTTAGTGGAATTATGCTCTCCACTCTGCACTGAAGAACACCAACTTGTTGTTCTCATCATGCATGCTAGACCCCATACTAGGTGTGTGACAACCAAAGAACTAAAGTCGCGGGACACCTTTCTGGACGTACCATGAATGGGGTAGCCTATTTTCCATTCTTCTAGGGCTCTTTTACCAGGGATCCCTCTCGGTGGGAGGATATCCCTTAGCCAGTTGGTTCTCCATTTCATATTTCTTGACTATGGATTTCATCACCCTACAGTGGATACGATTTGCATGACCTTTTAGTTAGATGTTTGCGTGCTCCTATACCCCCTAGGATAGTGAGTCTTTTTATTTTCTAAGAATGTTGCTTGTTGGTATTCTGATCATTTTGTTGCCACTCCCCTGTCGTAGCACGCTGTTGCAATAGGTGTTTTGAGCTTGTTGTTGGCCTGAGTGCCACTTTTTATTGAGAGCTCTCATTTTGCATGCATGGTTGCATTAGGAATTTTAAGTGTGTTTTTCAACCAAAACCCTTTAGCACTTACACACCTATCACCATTGATTCTCCGAGACACTCTCGTCGACTACGAGGGTATTCCCCATAGTATGGTCCATTTGATCCTCCTCACCGCGCACCTCTCGGGTGCACAACATCGTCCCTGGATTTTCATCTAGACACCCCCTATTCACATCTAACTCCTCTAAGTATGAGTCACCCATACATCTCCATATAGTCATATGGTCAAAATTAATCCTAACCCATTTTATGGAGGGATTGTTGGTGGTGGACCCACTAGTGCCCCTATTGTCACTTCAACCTCTATTCCAACCATGGCATATGCGGGACCCACCATCCCTGGTGCCACTAGACCTATCCCCACCACTGCGGTACATCTAGTCACTGGGTCCATTCCCCCAAGTAGTGGACCCATCCCGACGAACATCGTCCCTCCAACTGTTGGAGGTAGTCATGGGGGAATAGCCCCCTCTTTCCAGGTTCCTCCAAGTTTCCAACCGCTGTGGGTGGTTCCCCGATCCATCTTGTTACAACGTAATCTTCCACCTTGTGAGAATCAGAACTCTTTGGCCTAGAGGTTCCATTCCACTGACTCAGAACCACTTCATATCCTTCAGACACTATTTTTCCTCATTTTTTCCCTTGTACGCTTGCTGCATCATTACAACGGGCATACCCGCGCGTTGCATCACTATAGCCCGCGGGTAGCATGTAAAATGGTAAAAATCACTAGTTTATTACTTTTTACTCCCAAAAAGCGGTCATTAGGTGACCTTTGACTCTCCATCTGCCCAAGAAATGCCTCGATGTGTCCTTTCACTTACCTTTGAGAGGACTATATATTGAGCACACATGGCTTATGGACGGGAGGGGAAAAGAAGAGCAAGAGAACTCTAGTGGATTTTTTCCCTATCTTGAATCTACACTCATTGATCCTTGTAGTTGTGAACCCTTTATGTTCACCTTCCAAACTCCTATTCTAGTTTGAGTTTGCCATTCCATGGAGGATTGAAGTGGTGGAGGCACAAGTGGATTGATCCAGATCTTGGTTCATATTGGTTGCCGGCAAGAGGTTGTATCACATTGTACTTCTTGTTTATTAATAGAAATAATCATATTCTCGTCCATTAATGTTGTAAATGTTGTTTATCTTACATTGGGTTGCATTTACTTGTTATATCATGGTCCATTGCTATTGATGATGTTAATTCCATTTATATATTATGTGTACTTGTTGTATATTGGATGTCAAGACTAATTTGCAGATTCGAGTGCATGGATTGAAAAGCTCCAACGGGGATCTACATCAAACGTTTGGATCGAGGTTGGTTACATTCTTCATTATCTTAGCATTGTCATTTATATAGCATAGCATTGGGAATTGAGTTGATTTCTGGTAGTCAGCTGTCTATTGTGGTCTACCCCAAACCATAATGAGTTTTCTCCAACACAGAAATGGTGACTCCGCTGGGGAAAACATCCATTTTTGGGGATTTTTGAGCATTAGTCCTTAATTAGAGTTGTTGTTTGTCGAAGCTCTATGTCACTTATTTGTCATTGAGATACACTATAGAAAAATTGCTTTTTCTGAGCCATTGGACTCTTTGTTTGCCCATTTGCCTTTCCTTACCCGCGGGCTAGCTTAGCTTTGTCCGTGTACACCCGCCTCTGTTTACTCTACTGCTCGCGGGTACCCGTAGGTTTTCCTTCGATAGTAGCGTACAACTCCGACTTTGGTTGATTTATGACTTTTGGTTGTTGCTGGGTTGGATTTGGATGATCCTGAGTCTTTGTTGGCCTGTTTCTTGACTGTTTCATGCCTTGGTTGTGACCAGAACTCTTCTTTTCTCTTGGTTGAGCCTTGTTGGTTTTTTACCCATCTTTGGATTTAGCCTTGTTGGTTTTTTCCTTTTGAGCTCATTCTGTTGGCTGAGTCTTATTTTTTGGTATCTACTGGGTTGTCTTAGTGATCTCCTTGGCATATCAGTGACTAGATAGTAGGATTTTGCTTGCATTTTTCATTTCCATATATTGAAAAATACAAAAATACACATAGTTTTGCATTTTCCTTTTGTTTATAAGAGAAAATACAAAAATTTTGCTTTTATGTACTGCATCTTGCATTGAGTGCTTTCTGCCTTCATTTAGATTCTGATTGTGCATCGAAAAATATAAAAGGATTGCATATTTATTTTGGAACCGTTGGATTGATTTTGCATGTTAGTGGCATTGTTTTCATTGGATAGATGAGTCTAGGATTTGACAATTTTGCATACTATTGAGTCTTACACATCACTAGTTTCACGATCATATCCCTTGAGTAATCACAGCCATTAAAATTAACGCTTAATATTAAAATTGATTAGATCGATTTTATTTATAGAGTACACCAACTAGCATAGGTTTAGAGTCTTGGAATAGATCATTGTGAGTTAACAATCCAAGACTACTAGATGAAACATTAGGTTTCTGACTAGGGAGTGGAGGAATCCATGGTATATATCAGTGTTCTCAAGAAGCTCTACTCAAGCCAGAGTTAAGCATGAGTTCATGGGAGGTTGGTTGAAGAGATATCCCTCTGATATCGGCTGAATGTGGGAGATATTTCTAGGGTTTGTTCGTATCTGGGGGTACCGGAGGTTCATCGTCTTGTGCTTCGGGATTAGCTACCTTGCCCATACGACGGATCCCACCTGCGACTATCCCCATGAGCATTGGTTATATTGTGGTGATCATAGTTTCCTTACCTAGGTATCGCATAGGGTACTTGCAGTGGTTATGTTGTTTGTGTCCTGAGTCAGATGGGGGTCGAACAACACAGTTTTCGTTGTATAGGGACTTGACCCTGTGCACACAGTGAAGTCTGGGGCCATTATAACTGATTATGTTACCTCCGGCTATAGTTTGAGAGTCTCAAGCCTCTCCTACGTGAGACATACCGGCTCTAGTGTCGGGAGCTCATTTAGCCACTCTATTTGTCTGCTCTAGGCTGTAGTTTGTCTAGGTGTGTGCTTTTGATTTACTGTTTTGTGATCGATAGATGGCCTTTAGGGGACGTTTTGATTCTATATTCTCTCTGGAGATATCGTGGCGCGGAGTCCTACTCTCCACCGATCCCATCAATTGGATGGTTTAGAACCTGTTGAGCTTTCATGCCGCATTGCTAAGGGATGCCGACGGGCTCCCTCTGAGTCTTCGGATTCTTATGAGACATACATCCTAGACGTCATGACTACTGCACATTCTAATACTGAAGAAATACCTATGACTCCATCGGGTAGAGTCGAACACACTTCAGACTCCCCTACTCCTTGTAAGGCCTGGAGGGGTGATCCACCTGAGACTCAACGTAATTTGTTCGGCCCAAGTCCACAAGGACGACCCGTTCGTTCCTTCGTTTCCACACAATTATAGACACAGGATGCCAGAGTTACATGATGACACTAGTCCTACAGTTAACCCAACCGCATTCTCTTTTGGTATGCCTAATTATAGTACAGTTGATCCTTCCACTACGTTTGGTAGCCGCGCTGGCACTAGTCATGGTGTTAGCCATACTATACCCCCTGGGGGCAATACCCTCGCCGGGGGCACCACGTTGTCCACTCACACACATAATATGGGGACTGGTCAGATTCCTCCTAACAATGCTAATGTTGGAAGACGACCACCTCCTAGGGCTACCCAACCTAATAGGAACACTGTGCGCAACATGACTCGTCATCCACCACCTAATACACATGCCGCTACTCATCAACCTAGGACTACTTTCGCAAATGTTAATGCTCATCCTAACCACGGGGGTGGACATATACCGCATACTTTTGCGTCCACTGCCGCCACTAGTAATGCCAATATAGGAGGTGGGAATATATCCTATCAGCATGGACATAACGCCACCATCCCTGCTACTAGTAACACCAATGTTGGGGCTGGGAATACATCTCATGCTTATGGTCACCACACGACTGCTCAAGCTGATCCTAATGCTGGGGGTGGGAACATACCATACCATTATGGTCATTACAACTCGGTTCCCACTACGAATAGTACGTATATGCCCCATACTTATGGTGGCAACCCTTACTACAACACAGTCGGTGCTGGCCACTAGTACAACCCACCCCAATATGGTGCCCAAAACATGTATATACCTGCTTACTCTCAAATGGGTCAGGTTATCAACCCTATGGCCATGGTCAAGCTTATGGTCCGTCAGGACCACATTATCAGTAGTTCAATCCTCATGGTCAAGATTTTGGTCCATCTTATAATTCAGTTTCGTTCAACCAAACTTTTATGGGGGCCTATAATCAAGCTTTCCGACCTCAACTCCCATTCCTTGCATGCTTGAATATTCTAAATCTTTCGAAGCTCACGAATGATCTGGTGTGTCACAACCCTAGTTGGCCCCCGGTCCCTACCAAGATCCCTTCTGACATTCCTAAGTTCGAGGGGAAAGGTGGTGAGGATCCGGGTGATCATGTCACGACATTTCACCTTTGGTGTTCCTCTAACTCGTTGAATCACGATTCCGTTAGGTTACGACTATTTCAACTCACCCTCATGGGGGCAGCAGCGAAGTGGTATGTTGGGTTGCCTGGAAACACTTATAGGGGTTTTAACGAGATCGCTTTGGTTTTCTTGGATCATTTCCAGTTGTCGGTTCGCTATGATACTGGTACTGAACTTTTATCTACCTTCCGTCAGAACAAAGCCACACATATTTCTGACCATGTTCAAGAGTGGTGTCAATGGAAGAGGTTAGTGAAAGCCAACATTCCTCCAGATTTCCTGTTGGAATGGTTCCTCAAGTCTCTACTCCCATACATTTCTAAGGATGTTTCGATGTCCGGCATTGTGACTGAGGAATAAGCCATCTTGAAAATCCAGTAGTTAGACTTACTATACTCTCAGTCTGGCATTTTGTATGACATTATTCCTGACGCACCGCGCACACATCATGAGCCTCAGTCAGTTCCTAGACCGCATGTCGATGGCATCGTAGGATCCGCAAGCACTCACCCTGTAGATTTGGTCGCTATGCAAATGCAAAATTTGTCGCTAAACCAGTCTACTCCCGGACAGGTTCACACCTTGTCCACTTCCACCCCGTCGTCCAACGTACACAATGTTCAATCGATGAACCAATCAGGTAACCAGCAACCTAGTGGTAAGAAAAAGGGGAGAAACAACCGTAAGGGTGGAAACAATGGGAATAACAATAGCAATCGCAATAACCCCCGTAAAGATAATGCCAACCCTCCTCGGGAAGGCAGAAATGCTGGTGAGGACCGTAAACCTAGGTGTAAGGTGAAGTTTCCTTGTAAGCTCTGTGGGGAAGACCATCTTACTCACTTATGTCATCGAATTGAAGAAGCATCGAAGCATTTGGAACAGAGCCCAGCTGTGTTAAAGGACCCCCTACCTCATCATCAAAACATGGCTTCGCATGCTCCCACCACTGGTTATGAACCTACTGAGATGACAACGTCTTCTTCCAATACTGGTGGTTATGGATGTGTGAACATGGTTCAGTTGGAGGTTAGTGTTGCCACTCATCAACGCGATTATGATGCACCACAACCCAATTTGGGGAATGAGCCTCCCCCTCCTCCTGACAATTCCTTGCATGTCGAGAAGCCCTCTAATATGCTGTGGATACCAAAAGGTGTTCTTAAGTGCTCGACGCATAACCCTAATGCTTGATCTGCCCATAACTACTCCATCGTGGAAGATTTGGGCCAAACTTCGTGTGACATGTCGACTCTTGAAGTCTTGCAAGCCTGTCCTTATCAGAAGCATGCCCTTTTGAGTGCGTTAGGAGTTCAGGATGGGGGAAGTCCCACTGTTATCAAGTTCGACACTACTGATGTCCAACCTCGCTTACCCTACCACATGGCTTTTCAAATCTAGGTGGTGAGCCTTCAGAATTTTGTCAAACGTACGATGGTTGACGAAGGTGCTTCCGCATCAGTAATGTCGTTATCTTGTTGGAAAGCTCTCGGCTCTCCTCCCCTACTTGCGTCTAGAACCACGCTCACTGCATTCGATGGTCGATCATTTAAGCCGCATGGAATTATCCCTTCCCTTGTTGTCTTCTTGGGAGGTAAATCTGTTCCTATTGAAGTCGAGGTGGTTGATGCGCCCATCAACTACAACCTTTTACTGGGTCAGAATTGGATGTATGCCATGAAAGCTATCGTGTCCACTATATTCAGAGTTATCTGCTTTCCTCATGAAAGCAAGATTGTGACCATCGATCAGTTGGATTTCGTTAACTCCTCTTCCACAGCATCCACGGGATCCATAGTCCCGCAGGTTACTCATTCTTAGCCGACAACTGGGAACATGGGTGTTGGCATGTACCCTTCATTGATGGGAACTTATGATTTTGCTGCACCTGTGAATTTTATTGGAACCATTACCGACGATGCGTCTCCTCCTTCGCATAATATGCCGTTCTGGACTTCCTATTTTGATGATCCATGGAATTTACCATCCATGAGTTCCACATTTGGAAACATTACGCATATAGGGATGTCTATGCCACTATCTGTAGCTAAGCTTGCTTACCAGCATATTCAACAAGCCACTGTAGAGCCGGATCTCTCTTCTTCTCAAACAGTCGAGGAAGATCCCGTTATGCTGCTAGTTTGGGCAGCCAACTTGTCTTGTTCACACGATTGCCTTGATGATACTTTGCCTTCTGATGAAGCTATTATGGAGGCCATGTGTGGTAGTGAGAGACCTTGGGAAGATATGCACCATCGCTCTTATTTCCTTCCCAACCTTGAGCTCTCCGAATGAGAAGAGTTTAGGACAACTCTAGCAGAGATGGTTGGTCACCCTGTCGCTCTTTTAGAGTCACATGATGTTTTTGTGGAAGGGAATATGGCTAGAATTTCCCCAACTACGTCGATCAATATCTCTCGTACTCCCGGAAAGGTTGAGAATGTCTACATCGATGACAGTTGCACTCCTGAGGAGATTGCTATTTACACTAAATTGTTTACAGAACTCAGGGAAGATTTCGCCTGGTCATATGAGGAGATGCCAGGAATAGACCCCCGCATTGTTGAACATGAGATTAGAACGTATCCCAATGCTAAACCAGTTCGACAACGCTTACGTGCTGTGAACCCTAGGAAAGCATCCGCTATCAAGGCAGAGGTGGAGAAACTGCTCAAAGTTGGTTTCATCTACCTCGTTCCCCTTACCGAATGGGTGTCAAACCCCGTTCCTATGGATAAGAAGCAGGGAATGATCCATGTATGCACCGATTTTAGAGATTTGAACCGTGCATGTCCAAAAGACAACTTCCCCACACCATTCATAGATCAAATCTTGGATGCTTGGGCTGGAAATGAGATTTTTTCCTTCATGGACGGCTTTTCCGGATATAACCAGATTCAAATCAAACCCAAGGACCAGCATAAGATAGCTTTCATTTGTCCTTGGGGAACATTTGCATATCGGAAAATGCCCTTTAGCATTAAGAATGTCGGAGCTACATTTCAGCGTGCCATGACCTACGCCTTTCACAATCTTAAAACGATTATGGAGGTTTTTTTGGATGACCTTGCCGGCCATTCTCGCAAGAGGATGGACCACCCCAAGCACCTCCGCATGATTCTCGAACGTTGTATACAATACAAGATTCGATTGAATCCTAACAAATGCATCTTTGCTGTAAGGATGGGTCGCCTTCTGGGCTTCATAGTTTCGAAAGAGGGTATTAGAGTCAATCCTCTTAAAGTTGAGGCAATACTTCGGTTGCTTCCTCTGCGCAACTTGTTACAACTTCATAGCCTCCAATGGGAGAGCCACTTTTCTACGCCATTTTGTAGTCAATTATGCTAATCTTACCAAAGGTTTCACGTGCTTATTGAAGAAGGACACATCCTTTATCTGGGATGAGCGAGCCCAGTAGTCTTTCGACGTCCTTAAGAAAGCTTTGGTATCGGCCCCTGTGCTTAGTCCACCAAACTTCGCACGAGATTTTATTCTTTATGTGGTCGCGTCTCAAGAGATGATTGGCATGGTCTTGGTTCAGGTTGAGGACATGCTTGTAGAGCATGTTATTTATTACCTTAGTCGAAATCTAGTAGACGCTGAGCTAAGATATACTCATGTGGAAAAGATGGCACTTGCGACTATTCATTCAGTCCAACGGTTACGACATTACATTTTGCTTAGAACAACCACAGTTGTCGCGCATATCAATATGTTTCAATTCGTGCTATCACAACGCCTTATCAGGGGGAAGTACAATAAATGGATTGTGATCCTTCAAGAGTTCGATCTCGATTTTGCTTCAGCGAAATCAGTGAAATCGTTGGTGTTTGCTGAGCTTATGTCAAACCTTCTGAGACATGATGAGGATGTCACCCATGAAGATTCCTTTGTGGATGAGCACTTATTTCTTATCTCGTCCAAAGACCCTTGGCTTGGTATGGGGATATCATTGTATATCTCCAAACTTTGAATTTTCCTCTGCACTATTCACGAGATGAGCAACGGCATGTGAAACATCACGCTAAAGATTATACTATCGTCGGTGACACTTTGTATATCCGAGGAAAGGATTCTATTCTCTGTCATTGCTTAACTCACAAATACGTGGAGCATGTGCTTAATGATTGCCATGCAGGGGCGTGTGGTGGTCACTTATCCGGGCTTGCTATAGCCCAACGTATTATGCGAGCAGGTTACTTTTGGCCTTCAATCTTTAAAGATTGTATTAGCGCTGTAAAGAGATGCCACCCTTGTTAGGTGTTTTCTCGGAATATACACTCGCATCCAGCGCCCCTTCATCTGGTCGTCACCGTTGGTCCCTTCACTAAGTGGGGGGTGGATTTCATGGATTGCAAACCAGCTTTGGCTGGGGGGAATGACCTTATTATAATGGCCATGGACTACTTTTCCAAATGGGCTGAGGCCATGCCTACAGTAAAAGCCGATGGTGCTACAGCAGCCCATTTCGTGTTCAATCAAATTATAACTCGGTTCGGTATTCCGAAAGAGATTGTCACTGACCATGGAAGTCACTTTCAAAACAAGATGATGGATGATTTGTCTCTCAAGCTTGGGTTTCGTCAAGAACACTCATCTTCTTATTATCCCCAAGTGAATAGTCAAGTGGAAGCAGTAAATAAGTCTTTAAAGACCATTCTCCAGAGTACCATCCAACAAAGCAAGACCAACTGGCACATCATGTTATATCCTGCTTTGTGGGCATATCGAACTGCAGTTAAGACTGCCACCGGGTTCTCACCTTTTCAGCTAGTTCACGGTGTGGAGTCACTTCTACCAATTGAATGCAAAATCCCTTCTCTTAAACTGGCCATAAAGCTCCTCCCTAATACGATGGGTCTTGAGCAACGTTTAATCCAACTTGAGCAACTTGACGAGCAACGTCGAGATGCCATTGTGGCTATAGATGCCAACAAGCGTCATGTTAAGGTTATGATAGGTCTGTCCTTCCCTGGCAATATGCTGAAGGTGACTTGGTCCTCTTATATGACCAAGCTAAAGAACCCCTGGGGGCAGGCAAGTTCAACCCCATGTGGCATGGCCTGTACATCGTGAGGCATGTCCTAGAAAAAGGAGCTTATGAATTAGAAGACTATGAGGGGACTATCTTAAAGGAGCCTAGAAATGGGCTCTACCTCAAGCGGTATTACACTTGAACCTCTGGTTCAGGCTAATACTTTTGTATACTACTATATAGGTACTTCTGTACATAGTTTAGCTTTCTTTTGGTTTTCAGTTCTGCTGATTAGCTTCCGTTTGATTGACAGATGTCAGCTGAGTTTCCTACGTTCTTAGGGTTCGCCAATGGTGCTAGCCATCATATGCAGCAGCTTGCTTCTGCTTCCTGGGTTATTTTCTCACCTGACCACCTAGTTGTGTCCTCAGGAGGTGCTTGTCTTGGTCCTACATCTAACAATGTGGCTGAGTATAGTGCTGTCATTGAGCTACTTCGGGATGTTATTTCGCATGGTATCCAGTCTTTAGAAGTCTGCCTGGATTCACAGCTAGTTGTGTCTCAGCTGAATGGGCAGTACTGTGTGCGAGACCCTATGCTACTACGGAAATTCCTAAGGGTAAGACTCTTGGAATGACATTTTGTTTCAATTACATACATTCATATTCCAAGAAGTGTTAATCATTTATCTGATGCATATGCTAACTATGTATTAGATTGGAATTTGTCACATTCACCATGAAGCACACAAATAAAAGAAGACATTCACACATTTGTACATACACACATATAGTAGAATCGGAGAACCAATTTTTTTTATAAATAATATGTCCAAAATGGTAGTGTCGTGATACAAAAACTAGAGCCCGTAACCCTCAAAAATATACATATCACTACAAAATGAGATCCTGAGATATATACTCCCTACGAGGAGGCCTAACTGTCACCCCGACAGGAAGTGTCTCATAGAAGTACTCCACTGCATTTGCTATCTGCTGTAGCAGTCGTACCTAGTTACCCGGCACCCCCACTACCTGGCGCTGCATAGCCTCTGGAAGCTGTGCCACCTATGTCTGTGGTACCCTGGCAGTCATCCATGATATGTTGGACCGCAAAGTCTGTAGTGTCTGCTTGCACCACCTGCCATCTCATCACCCCTGCCTTGGCGACGATGTCTCGGGAAGCCATTGGGTCTCACTGGGCCCTTGTCTGCAAGCAAACAGTCAAACATCAATACATGATACTACCCCCCAAAAGATTTTTTCATTTACATCTATAATAAAAAATCCATAAAAATTTAAGTACACAAAAACCTAAAAAGAGTACTCACGGATGTCTTCGAACACTGCATCTAGTGGGAGCGGCATGTCCCAGTCCTGCCGGAAGTCTATCCCTGCATAAGGGTAGTCATCTATCGCTATGACCTGTCGATCCCACCAGTGAAATAACTCCTCTGTATATGGTGATGCCTGACGGCCACCACCCTGTCGTGTTAAGACCTTAGCCCATCGGGTCATGGCTGGGTCGCGGAGACTATGAGGAGGGACCTCAACCCTCGGACTAAGCCCCGGAACCCGCTCGAAGAAGAAGCTGCACAAAATACTACCATACCCGAAGTTTTTCGCATCCCCCTGCTTGCAGTCTGTCAGCTGGGTCTTCATGGACCCCAGTAGTGTAGTACACCAGTCGAATATCATAGGCTGCATGCACTATGAGGCATAGAACATGATTGGCCTGGATGCCTAGTGAAGAGCTTTGAATCCAGTGATCCGCACTAAAGTGGCCACGACAACCTTCATGCTCAGGTTGAGTATGGCTCAGATGGGCACCTGACTTCCCACTACCTGAGTATTTGGAACACAATATCTCTCTATGTAGTCGAGGATGGTGATCCCACCACCCACAGTTCAGGACCGAAGGCTTGCCACCTCAACTTAGCGGGACAAAGCTGTGATGAAATAGATATCTTCCACCTCCAGTGAAAGTATTTTCCCATCTAGGTTGAAGTTCTATGCATCAACATCCCAATAGTCTATCAAATGTTGGAGCAATAGGTTTTGGGCCCTCAAACCCCCTATGCTCCAGAATCTGTATAAGCCACATGCTTGCAGTGCTTGCTGTGCACGCAGATCGTTACGAATAGCCTCATCTACTAGGTCATGTTCCCTCTCCCTCCACTCTAGAACCATCCTGGAGTGAGAAAAACAAAGATTTTAGTCAGTTTCATTTGCAAAATCAACTTCACGGCCGTACCCGCGGGCAAATTTGCATACAGTTGCGGGTACCTGCGGTCAACCTATGCGTTGACTGCGAGTATGATGCCCTACCCGCGACCCGCATAGAAGTAGCCCGCGGGTAGCGCCAAAGCCATTTAGGGCCTGGCCAAACTAAAAATCCAACCAATCAAATTTGAAATAAAAGCATTAAAATGGAAGGTGGGGATGAGATTACCAACCTGCTCCTGACGGTTCGACTATCGGACGCCTGTAGCTCCCGGAATCAGCAACTGAACTTTGAGGTAAAAATTAACCACAAAACTCCGAATGGGTGAATAGTAAAAATGAATTGTAAATTGTAAATTTTTATTACTATTTATAATTTTCAAGACCCACTTGTCTATAGTTTTTGCCATTTAATGTTGTTATGGACTAATACAATGTCATGGAGTAGTGTTTTTAACCAGATTTCTTCAACGAAAATTGTTTCTGAACGCTTCAAACCTACGGCAGGTACGTTTCACACCTGGGATATAGGTTAGATGTCATTTTCACATGCATTATGCATTTGAACTTTTGACCACTTTCATAAACCCTAGGTGCGATCCCGCTTCTTAATTGACATAGAACCTTCACACTATTATAGAAGTGTCATTATGTGGTGGTAGGGCCTTTCCGAACATGGGTACCCTAGATAGAACCCCCATTTGCATTCTGGTGCCCATGCCGTTGTTTGTCCTTAGGATTGGGAGTCCTTTGTAGTTACGCCATGACATTGAGATAAAGACTCATACTCTACTTTGTCTTATGCTGGCCATCTCCCATAAGGACTCCCCCATTTATATCAAGTTGTGATTGCATTGCATTATCCTGCTTGCTACTTGAGCCTTGTGCCGACTCCCACTTACTCTATAATTAGCTTGGTGCTTGAGCACTTTTCCCTATAGAGCCCTGCAGACCTTATATTTCCCCTTCACAATTTGATGACCTTTTTGACCCTGAGGAAACACACCCCTGAGTGTCCACATCCTGCATGCACTTCCTTGCATTGATCATAGGTATGTTCCACTACTTGGAACTAGTCTGCTCGCTATTTGACACTCGTTCCTATTGTTTGTGGAGCCAGATCTTCTAGTCTCATAGATGATATTGTATCAGCCATGTTTGTACCCCGGTTCTATATGATATGTAGGTGGACTGTACACTGACCCCAGCGGGGGGGTGTGGGGGGGCATCGCCCCCGCACGGGGTTCCAGGGGGGACCATCCCCCCTGGCTGGGGGGTCCGGGGGCCAGTGGTCCCCCGGTGGGGGTTCGGGGGCAGCGCCCCCGAGAAATGGGGGTTCAGGGGCAACGCCCCTGAAGAAAATTTTTGGGGCTGTTTTCGCCAGCTGTTTTGCGGGCCCATGGTTTTGGGTATCCCGTGGTTTTTTCCCATTGTATTTCCCTTATAAAAGAAAGACATTGTAATACGGCTAGGGTTGTTGATGTATTAGGTTTTATGCATTGTAAAGATCTTTGAGATCAGGAGAGAGATTGTAAAACAGAGAAGAGGAAGTGCAGCGATTGTGCTGCAGGTTGTATCCCTTCGACTTGCTGGACGATAATAATAATAATAAGGACTGGCAAATTCAGTGTGGACGTAGCCCAAGTTGGGTGAACCACGATATATCTATGTCTCTCTTGTAATGTGTATGTGTGATTATATTTGCATTTCTGTTTATTGTTATTGCTCTGCGATCCTGTTTTTCTAACAATTGGTGTCAGAGCCAAAGGTCTATTTGGCAGTTAAACCCGCAGGAAACTAGGGTTTCTGGTTCGAGTGGGAGCAATGGCAGAAGAAGGAAAGTTTAAGGTCGAGAAGTTTAACGGCCAAAACTTCGGGTTATGGAAGATGCAAATGGAGGACTATCTGTACCAGAAGGATCTATTCTTACCGTTGGGAGGAAAAGCAAAGCAGCTGACGACTATGAAGGACGAAGAATGGGTGGTTCTTGACAGAAAGGCTCTAGGAACAATACGGTTGAGCCTGGCTTCGTTGGTGGCTTTCAATATCTCAAAAGAAACGACAACAGAGGGTTTGATGAAAGCATTGGGTAAGCTGTATGAAAAACCCTCGGCTTCCAACAAGGTATTTCTAATGAAGCGTTTATTTAATATGAAGATGTCTGAAGGTGGATCTGTTACTGATCATTTAAATGAGTTTAATACGGTTACAAATCAGCTAAGTTCTGTAAGTGTGAACTTTGATGATGAGGTTAGGGCTCTTCTAATCTTGTGTTCATTGCTAGAAAGCTGGAATAGATTGGTCATGGCTGTAAGTAACTCTGTCTCTGGTTCAAACACCTTGAAATTTGATGATGTTATTGGTGTTATTCTTAGCGAGGAAATGCGAAGAAAAAGCACAGGTGAGACATCAGGTAATGCGTTGACCATGGAGAGCAGAGGAAGACAAAAGGAGAGAGGAAAGAGCCAAGGTAATCATGGAAAGTCTAAAACGGGCAGATCTAAGTCCAGACTGGGAAAGATAGAGTGCTAGAACTGTGGAAAGAAAGGACATCTGAAGAAAGACTACAAATCTCTAAAGAAGAAAGGAGATGCACAGAAGGAGACTACCCAGGAAGCAAATGTAGCAGGTGATGTGTTACAAGATGCTTTGATTCTTGCATTAGATAATACTAGTGATTATTGGGTAGTAGATTCAGGAGCTTCATGTCATGCTACACCCCATAGGAAATACTTTCATGAGTATGTTCCTGGCGATTTAGGACATGTTTTATTGGGTGATGATGAGCCATGTAAAATTGTTGGAATGGGTAAGGTATGGATAAAAGTTAAGAATGGAACTGATTGGTTGTTGAAAGATGTTAGGCATATTCCTGCTATGAAAAGAAATCTGATCTCAACGGGGCAGTTGGGAGATGGCGGCTGTCTATCTACGTTCGGAGAAAAGTGGTGGAAGATCACTAAAGGATCAATGGTGATAGCAAAAGGAGACAGAGTAGGTACGTTGTATTTATGTCCTCATAATACTGACCATTCTATCTCTTTAGCTTCCACAGGAACAGATACAGCATTGTGGCATCATAGGCTTGGCCACATGAGTGAGAAGGGGATGCAGATTCTCCACTCAAGGAAGTTGCTTCCGGATTTGAAGCAGGTAAGTTTGGAATTCTGTGAAAACTGTGTTTATGGAAAACAGAAGAGAGTCAGATTTCTCAGGGTTGGGAAACAGAAGAAGAATGAAAAATTAGAGCTTGTGCATACAGATGTATGGGGACCGGCTCAGGTACAATCTCTTGGTGGCTCTCATTATTATGTTACATTTATTGATGATGCAACTAGAAAAACTTGGGTTTATTGCATTAGACAGAAATCTGATGTGTTTGCTACTTTTAAGAAGTGGAAAGCTTTGGTTGAGAATGAGACAGGAAAAAGATTGAAGTGTCTCAGATATGATAATGGAGGTGAGTACTGCGGCAAGGACTTTGATAGTTACTGTTCATACCATGGGATTCGTAGAGAGAAGACAGTCCCAGGAACACCACAGGAAAATGGTGTGCTAGAAAGGATGAACAGAACGATCATGGAGCGTGCAAGGTGTATGAGACTGCATGCAGGGTTGCCCTTACAGTTTTGGGCAGATGCTGTAAATACTGTTGTTTATTTAATAAACAGAGGACCTTCAAGTGCTTTGGATGGTGGTATTCCAGAGGAAGCATGGACAGATAAAAAGGTAAACTACTCATTTCTGAGAACGTTTGGTTGTGAAGCATTTGTCCATATTGATAAGGAAAATAGAACAAAGCTTGAAGCTAAATCCAAGAAATGTACCTTTATTGGATATGGAGTTGATGAATTTGGTTATCGTTTATGGGATTATGAAAATAACAAAATCATCAGGAGTAGAGATGTGATATTCAATGAAAAGGTCATGTATAAGGATCAGTTGCAAGGAAATAAACAGGAAAAGGAAAGCACAGAGTACATAGTGCTTGATGAAGTTAAAGAAAATGAAGTTCCGAAGGTGCCAGAAAATCAAGAGCAGCAGCAAGTTCCTGAAACTCCTGCAACTGTAAGAAGATCTACCAGGTTAAGTAGACTCCCTGAACGATACTCTCCTTCAATGTATTATTTATTGATGACTGATTCTGGTGAACCAGAATGTTATGAAGAAGCAATGCAGGTGGAAACTAGAAAGAAGTGGGAGCAAGGCATGAATGAGGAGATGGACTCATTGGTAGGAAACCAGACTTGGGATTTGGTTAAGTTGCCTGCTGGTAAAAGAGCATTGCAAAACAAATGGATTTACAGGTTGAAGGAAGAAGAAGGAGGTAAGAAGCGGTACAAGGCCAGACTTGTTGTAAAGGGGTTTGCACAGAAGAAAGGTATAGATTTTGATGAAATATTTTCTCCTGTTATAAAGATGACTTCAATTAGGACTATCTTAAGTCTAGTGGTGGTAGAAGATTTGCATCTTGAACAATTAGATGTAAAAACAGCTTTCCTCCATGGGGATTTGGAGGAAGAAATATATATGCAGCAGCCACAAGGGTATGAGGTCAAAGGTAAGGAGGATCTGGTATGCAGGTTGAAAAAGAGCTTGTATGGCTTGAAGCAAGCTCCAAGGCAGTGGTATCTAAAGTTTGACAGGTTTATGACAGAACAAGGTTATAGTAGATGTCATTCTGATCACTGTGTTTATTTCAAGAAGCTAGACAATGGAAGATATATTATCTTGTTATTGTATGTGGATGACATGCTTGTTGCAGGGTCTGACATGCAGGATATAAATGTACTCAAAAGGAAGCTAGCTAATTCATTTGCGATGAAGGATTTGGGTGCTGCAAAGCAAATCCTTGGTATGAGAATAATGAGAGACAGGAAAAATCGCAAATTGACATTGTCTCAAAGTGAGTACATACAAAAGGTGTTGGAGAGGTTCAGAATGCAGATTGCAAAACCTGTAAGTACACCTTTGGCTAGCCATTTCAGTCTAAGTAAGGAAATGTGTCCCAAGACACAAGAAGAGACAGATTACATGTCCAAGGTTCCCTATCAATCAGCAGTTGGCAGCTTGATGTATGCCATGGTGTGCACAAGACCAGATATTGCACATGCAGTGGGAGTTGTGAGCAGATATATGAACAATCCAGGTAAAGAACATTGGAAGGCAGTACAGTGGATTCTCAGGTATTTGAGAGGTACTACTACTGAGGCATTATGTTTTGGAGGTTCAGACACTGTTCTACAGGGATATGTTGATGCAGATATGGCAGGTGACAAGGATAGCAGGAGGAGTACCACAGGGTATGTGTTTACTGTAGGTGGAACAGCAGTAAGCTGGATTTCGAAACTAGAGAAGGTTGTTGCACTTTCAACAACAGAAGCAGAGTATGTTGCCATTACAGAGGCTAGTAAAGAGATGATTTGGTTGCAGAGGTTTATGGAGGAAGTGGGTAAGAAGCAGAAGGATAGCAGACTGTATAGTGACAGCCAGAGTGCCATTCACCTTGCAAAGAACTTAGCATTCCATTCCAGGACTAAACATATACAGCTCAAGTACCATTTCATACGCTCTGTTCTGGAAGATGAACTGTTAAAGTTGGAAAAGATACATACTAGCCAGAATCCTGCAGACATGTTCACAAAGGTAGTGACCAGAGAGAAACTGAGTTCGTGCTCGGTTTCAGTTGGCCTTCTAGAATGAAGGTGAAGAGGAGAAATTTGCCAAGTCCAAGTCCAGCAAGTGCAGCAGCGGTGGAGTTGTTGTGATCAATCTCCAAGTGGGAGATTGTTGGTTGTGGAGCCAGATCTTCTAGTCTCATAGATGATATTGTATCAGCCATGTTTGTACCCCAGTTCTATATGATATGTAGGTGGACTGTACACTGACCCCAGCGGGGGGGTGTGGGGGGGCATCGCCCCCCCACAGGGTTCCAGGGGGGACCATCCCCCCTGGCTGGGGGGTCCGGGGGCCAGCGGTCCCCCGGCGGGGGTTGGGGGGCAGCGCCCCCAAGAAATGGGGGTTCCGGGGCAACGCCCCCGAAGAAAATTTTTGGGGCTGTTTTCGCCAGCTGTTTTGCGGGCCCATGGTTTTGGGTATCCCGTGGTTTTTTTCCATTGTATTTCCCTTATAAAAGAAAGACATTGTAATACGGCTAGGGTTGTTGATGTATTAGGTTTTATGCATTGTAAAGATCTTTGAGATCAGGAGAGAGACTGTAAAACAGAGAAGAGGAAGTGCAGCGGTTGTGCTGCAGGTTGTATCCCTTCGACTTGCAGGACGATAATAATAATAATAAGGACTGGCAAATTCAGTGTGGACGTAGCCCAAGTTGGGTGAACCACGATATATCTGTGTCTCTCTTGTAATGTGTATGTGTGATTATATTTGCATTTATGTTTATTGTTATTGCTCTGCGATCCTGTTTTTCTAACAGTTCCCTCACTTGTTGTACTATAAGCAATTTTATTCTTTTTCAAGTTTTCACCAAATATGAAAAAGACCAAAAAATCAAATATTCCAAAAAGCCGGACGGGATTATGGTTACTACTTCTTGTTGGCAACTGTTGTGTTTTCTTTGAATAGAGCATTCATTCCACTCCATACATTATGAGTCGGGACTATAGTTGGACCTTAGGAGCTATACTTGTTTCTCAGTTTACTCCACCGATTGGTTAAGCTTCCAGTCATTATGGATCCCTTTGTAATGCCTCCTGCATTGCACAGTCTATATCAAGTCTATGTTTCCTGAGTCTATCCATCTACTCATGCTCTTGTTGAAAGGAAGTCCTGAACCCAGAGTCAGCCACTCCTCAAATCTCTTGACTATTGCATGTCGGCCATCCTTATTGAGTCATTCCATTTCACCTAAGTTCTTCCAAATATTCCAGCGTAGCTGGTAGCTCATGTTGGTTGATGGGGGATGCCTTAATGCCCTCCTTCCAGCGAGTCTCATTCTGTCGACTTCAACCCACTTATTTTGGAACTTGAGGCTTAGATTTTAGTTGAGTACCTTGAGGCTTGCAGTCATTAGTGGCAAGTTCTCTCGCGATCGACAGTCTTGGGAATACATCAATGTCCCCTAATCGCTGGATTCATCCTAGTGTTCGGCTTCAACTCATCTATTCACACTCCGATGATTGTGCTCTGTGCCTTGATGCCCATTTTCATTATTGGTGGGTTATCTCGCGTCTATTAATGGTATACATCATTGACCGGTAATCAGACGATGTCACATCAAGTTCGACCTCAAATCCTTTATTCACTTGATGGGACTTGCACCATCAAAGACTTGTGTATAAGACCCCGGGTGATAGTGGCATTCAGTATGCTACTTATGACTATGACTTTACATCTGAGATATCACCTCTCAGATATCAACAGTTTGTACCTCCAGTTTGCACCAGTTGTTTCCTTTTCAGCAGGAGAACATATCTTACTGTAGAGGGATCATGGCTATGATCACTTATGACATATATTCACTATGTGCTTCCTATTCATGGCCATTGTATCAGATTGTTGTACTACCGACATGTATTCAGGGACACTATTGTATTATGACAAGTGAGCTGCTCTTTCCACTTGTGTATCCATCACTCCACTTTTGAGATTTATAATGTATTTCGGCCATCGTAGCATTAGTCTCTGACCTCACACATTAGGGGGCATCTATTACAACGTAATCTTCCACCTTGTGAGAATCAGCACTCTTTGGCCTAGAGGATCCATTCCATTGACTCAGAACCACTTTATATCCTTCAGACACTATTTTTCGTCATTTTTTCCCTTGTATGCTTGCTGCATCATTACAGCGAGCATACCCGTGAGTTGCATCACTATAGCCCGCGGGTAGCATGTAAAATGGTAAAAATCACTAGTTTATTACTTTTTACTCCCAAAAAGGGGTCATTGGGTGACCTTTGACTCTCCATCTACCGAAGAAATGCCTCGATGTGTCCTTTCACTTACCTTTGAGAGGACTATATATTGAGCACATATGGCTTATGGACGGGAGGGGAAAAGAAGGGCAAGAGAACTCTAGTGGATTTTTCCCCTATCTTGAATCTACACTTGTTGTCGGGAAAATCTACCCTATAGCAAGGAAACTAATGCTACCAACTGGAGTGGGGTGACAGGTAAGTGTATTGATGATATTACAGAAATATTTATGAAAAGAAATAAGTTATGGATATTGAGAACACACCTTTCAATCAAAGTTTGATCCTAGCCTTTACTTGATCTTGTGCTCCACCTTCAAATCCACCTTCCTTTCAGTAAACCTGCAATAACAATACCTTTCTCAAAGCATTTTGGGCTATATATAAAGCTTGAAAGAAACAAAAACAATGTTTAACATTCAATATTGGCCAAAACAGATCCAAATTAAGATGTCATTTCAGAAAACATTTAAGTTGGAACAAGAAAGACACTTCAACCTTTATTGTCAAAAGTAAATTGATGTACAAGTATACCTGACTCTATGACAGGTTCCTGCAACTTGATTCTGGGCTCTTGCTCTTCTCTGGCTTGGCTATCTTCAGCATCAACTCCTCCAATGCAAGCTTCTTCTTTAGATCACTATGTCTCAAAGTTTCTCCATTAATCCATCTAACATTTCTCTTTAGTCTTCTTTGTATTTATAAGATTAGAGAAGTAGTTCAGGTCGATGTATGGTTATGGAGGAAGTTGGAGAAGTTGGGAAACTACCAACAACTAATCCTCCTCGAGAAAATTAATTATTTTTTAATCATCTTTTGATATGTACGCGACTATTGTTCAGTGAAGTAGCGTATAGGGCACTACTTTAGTGCTTACCAACTAGCGCTCATTCAATTTTAAATGTTGAGCGCTACAATGCTGATAAGGAGTAGCGCCCATAAGGCTTGGGTGCTACTATTGTACACTGGAGTAGCGTATGGGCGCTAGTCTCTCTAGGTAGAGTAGCGCTCGTATCTCAGAATGATATGTTTAGGGTTTTTCCAGTAAAATTAGGAAATGGAGTAAGTCAAAGTATCATCTAAGGTCAACATGCTCCTCCATCCAAGTTGTCCTTTTGTGTGATCAACAGTTCAAGGTGATCACGGACGGACAGGTGCAAGTTTAACCTATAACAACACTCATTGATCCTTGTAGTCGTGAACCCTTTATGTTCACCTTCCAAACTCCTATTCTAGTTTGAGTTTTCCATTCCATGGAGGATTGAAGTGGTGGAGGCACAAGTGGATTGATCCAGATCTTGGTTCAGATTGGTTGCCGGCAAGAGGTTGTATCACATTGTACTTCTTCTTGTTTATTAATAGAAATAATCATATTCTCGTCCATTAATGTTGTAAATGTTGTTTATCTTACATTGGGTTGCATTTACTTGTTATATCATGGTCCATTGCTATTGATGATGTTAATGCCATTTATATATTATGTGTACTTGTTGTATATTGGATGTCAAGACTAATTTGCAGATTCGAGTGCATGTGTTGAAAAGCTCCAATGGGGATCTACATCAAACGTTTGGATCGAGGTTGGTTACATTCTTCATTATCTTAGCATTGTCATTTATATAGCATAGCATTGGGAATTGAGTTGATTTCTAGTAGTCAGCTGTCTATTGTGGTCTACCCCAAGCCATAGTGAGTTTTCTCCAACACACATCTCATGACGACCCCCACCCCTCCACCATTCGGTGGAGGTGCCCCCACTATCACTGCTATGGATAGCATGCAGGTAAGCCCTACCATGTCACATCCTCCTTCAAGTTTTCCATTCATGTCTAGTCTCAACCTCCCTGACTTAGCTATATTGACCAACAACCCGATCTGACATGATCCTATGTGGCCTCCCATGCCCACCAAAATCCCTTCGGACACCCCCAATATTGAGGGGAAAGGTGGTGAGGACCCCCAAAACCACATCATGTTCTTCCACTTGTGGTGCTCCTCTAACTCCATAGTGGACGACCCCATTCTCCTATGCCTCTTACAACGGAAATTCACTAGTGCTACATCCAAGTGGTATATTGATCAACCCCATGGGATGCATTCCACCTTTGCATTCCTCACATTGAATTTTCTGTATTTCATCAAGTTACCAATCCGTTATGACGTTGGTGTTGAGATTCTCCTATCTTGCGGACAGAATACGGCCACCCATATCACGAACCATATCCATGAATGGTATAGATGCCACAGTTTGTGTAAGATCAAATTAGATGACTACATCTTTTTAGATTGGTTCTTGAAATATCTCATACTAGCTATTACCAAGGATGTGGCATCCGAATGACCCTAAACTCAAGAAGAGGCCATAATGAAAGCACAATAGTTCAACCTTATTTACACATAGTTTGACTACCAATACACGATACTACTTGATTCCCCTCACGGTGATTCCTCTTGGAAGGATGCACTGGGGGAATCTCACACTATCGATGGCATCATTGGACATATTGTGTCCACCAGCCAACCCTATGTGCATATTCATCTATAACGAATCCCCATGTATCACTCCACACCTAGTCCTTCACATCTCGCCATGACCTATGGCCCCGATATTTCACGCGCAACGAATCATTATGGAGCGATATATTCATATGTTCCACAGGCCCAGACTCACCATACACATGGACCCATGCATGTGACACCCAGCTACATTCATAACCCACAAGTGTATGCCCCCCCTCGTGCACCACCCGCTTATTATCAACTATCGGCCGCACCCGCTCCCACCCAACATCAAACTCCTCCCTTTCCACAATGGCAGGTTTATACCCAACAAAACCAGCCTCAAATCCAACCCGCCCAATGAAACCATCAAGGTCAACCTAACAGGATACGAGGTAGGAACCGGGGAAACAATAAACGACTCAGTGGATGTGGACAACCTCCAAATCCTCCCAACAACAATGGTGTTGAGCCAGCCAATCAGAATCCCAATCAACAACCTTTGCAAGACAAGAACCCTCAGTTACGCACGAACTACTCATGCTCTTTTTTGGGATTTTATGGCCACTATATGCACCATTTCCCCCATTTGGCGAGATCCAAACAACTTTGGAATGAGGAAAACCAATGTCAAAGGACTGCCACACCTCCAGCACCACCAAACCCAACAGATCCCACCGCACAACCCATGGTGTTACAAAAAACCTTACCCATGCAAGGTGTCGTCACTACCCATCCCATGGTACCCACTCAATGGGCCACTTCTACACAACCACCAGTTACTTACGCCACTTCTTCGAGTCAAGTCCCTAACTTACACGTTCACCATGTTTTAATGATGTCCTCTTTCGAAGTAAACCTTCAAACATGGTGTAACCATTATAGTTCATCTACCGAGACCATTCTAGCAGATAATACTACCACATATACCCCTGTAGACCAGTCTTTACGACTCCCCCCACCACCGGTATACAGGTCCCCCAAAGCCCCCAAATTCCCTTTACACTGCATCACCAATAAGCCCAATGCTCGTGCTTCCCCCAATTATAAAATCATGAATTTAAATTATCCCAATCCCCTGCTGCTATGTCATCCATAGAAGTTTTGAAGAACTACCTAGCACAACGCAAAGCATTGTGGTCTTCTTTAGGTGCGGTCGACCCTTATGACTCACGATTGATGGCATTTGACTTAGACTAGTCTGAACCCCATATTCCTTCGTCCATCATGTTTCAAATCTCGGCTTCAATCCGAAACTTAGTTATCCATCAATGCATAATCGATGAGGGTGCCTCTACATGCGTCATTTCCACATTCGTGTGGCAGAAGCTCGGATCCCATCCTCTGCAACCATCTGTAACCTCCCTTCGATCTTATGATGCTTGTGCAACTCAACCCCACCGCCTTCTTTCCAATGTCCCCATCCAATTATCCGGAAAAACCTTCCTGATTGACATGAAAGAAGTAAATGCACAACTCAACTACAACCTTCTTCTAGTATGAAGCTACATGTACGGGATGAAGGTCTCTGCGTCTTCTATTTTCTGGCTCATGATGGGATGGGTCATCAAACTTGACCAGCTTACTTACTATGACCCTAACGAACTAGCTACACTAGAGAATTTCCTCCCCATGGTCGAAAAAACTTTACTTGGCACATCTACTCCTTTGATTTCCACTATGGGTCCAAGTCTTTATTCAAAGGCCCCAATGACCTCCATGTTTATTTCCCTACCTCCACCCTCGCCTTCCATTGAAGTATCAGACTTGTGCACTGTTTCATCAAGTAAATCAGTCCTTAAAGCACAACTCTCATCCAACTGGTACCCCAACCGCAACCTCAGCGACCACCCCAACCCCAACTATCGTCGGTACCTAGCCACAAGGGAGCCACCCCGATCCACACAATCCCCTTTTTGTTCCCCCCATCAGGAGTGGTGAAAATGCTTGTTATGGAAACGTTGAACCTCCCAGGACTAACATTAGGGCTTATTATTTGGTACTTACCTTCACCTAACCCCACTTTGACCCCACAAGTCGTGATTCAACTGGTCCAACCAATCATCTGCCCCCTGGTGTGTCGGTGGCCACCTCCTCCAATCCCACTCCCTCTCCTTCCCATAAGTCTAGGCACAAATCCACAAAAACCAATCCCTTGACAACTGCTAACAAAGCCTTGAACCCCCCTTCTCCATCCTTTTCTCGAGCACCTTTTCCTTGCACTTTATGTGATGTTTTGTGTCATGATACCTTGAACTATCCGGATTTGCCTATTTTACACACTCATATCCATACGTTGGACGATGAAACTGAAAAAAACATTCTGGTCATTCATCTTCCTAGCACCAAGATGCATATAAAATCGTTGCACACCAACCAGCCTTGTGCACTATGTGGTCTCCATGGACATTACTCACATAATTTCCCTGACCTTCCTGAGTTTTGATCAGCACTCGCTAACATGCATCGAATCTCTGCAGAGTCCCAAGTCATAGTTATTGAGGAAATCCACGACCCGGAATTCTCATTGGCCGAGGTAAACACCATTTACATGATTTCAACTAGTGACCCATCTGTACCTTCGACCTCCCTTCCTAACTCTTATGATCTCTCTACCCCGTGCTTTCACAGAGACGAAGAAATCCTCAAAACACTAACTGAACCAGAATTTACTTGGGATAAAATGCATCATCGAGCCTACTTTATTCTCAAGGAGTCTACCACAGTTTCAACCGATCAATTCTTGGTCAAGTCAAAATATTTTATCCTTGGTAATGTGTATTGGTTCAAGAACTCCATCCCATCAATAGATGCCTTCGAGGAAGTTAACATGGCTAACATCTCTCCCACCATCCAAGTCGATATATTTGTCAAACCCAACGTCGTGGAGAACATCACTTTAGGTGCATCTTGCATCCCCGAAGAAGTTGCTACCTATAAGAATCTCTTTCAAGAATTCCACGATGTTTTTGCTTGGTCATACAACAAGATTCTAGGACTTAAACCTGCCATCGTTGAGCACCGAATTGACACTTGGATTGACGTCATCCCCATCCACCAAAAGAAACGATTGATACACCCATCCAAAATGCCAGTGGTAAAGGCCGAAATTGAAAAACTGCTCCAAACCGGGTTCATTTACCCCATTGCATACACCACATGGGTGTCTAACCCTATGCTTGTCAACAAGAAACAAGGAACCATTCGCATCTTCACTGATATCTGATATTTGAATCTATCTTTCCCCAAAGATAATTTCCCTACACCTTTCATTGATCAACTCATCGATGCATGTGCAGGCCATGAGGTTCTTTCCTTTATGGATGGTTTCTCAGGATACAACCAAATTCAGATCTACAAATAGGACTAGTACAAGACTTCATTCACAACCCCGTGGGGCACCTTCGCCTATCGCATTATTCTATTTGGTCTTAAAAATGCCAGAGCACTTTCCAGTGGGCCATGACCTTTTGTTTTTATGATTTGGTTGACATCATCCTTGTCTACTTGGACGATCTCACCGCTCAATCCAAGAAACATTCAGACCACCTAGAAGACCTCTGGAAAGCATTCCTACATTTTCCCAAATACAACATTCACTTGAACTCCCTCAAGTGTGTGTTATGCATTCCTTTCGGTCGATTATTGGGATCCATTATCTCCCAAAAAGGGATCATGATTGATCCTTTGAAGGTTCAATCTATTCTTTACCTTCCATCCCCTTGCACCATGTGCCAGTTGCAAATCCTTCAAGGAAAGGCCAATTATATCCACCTCTTTGTCCCGGACTACGCTACGAAAGTCCATGGTTTCTAACACTTGCTTCAGACCAACATCCCCTTCATTTGGGATGAACAAGCATAAGCGAAATTTAACGCATTGAAACAAGCCCTGACCTTCGCTCCTCTTATTTCATCACCTGATTTCTCGAAGGATTTCATCCTTTACATTTCGGCATTCAAACATGCCATTTTAGGAGTTTTAGTCTAGGAGGATAGTGCTCTTCAAGAGCACATCATATACTATGTGAGTCAGACATTGTCTGGCCCACCACTGTGTTACCCCTACAAGGAGAAAATGGCCTTTTCCGTCGTCTTCTCGGTTCAAAAATTACACCATTACATTCTTATGAGCCAAACTACAATAGCTATACATTCCAACCCCATGGTCTATCTCTTAAGTCGTAGCCTCATTCAAGGTTGAGTAGCCAAGTGGATCGTCGTCCTCCAAGAGTACGACCTCAAATTTGTTACCCCCAAAAGTACCAAGGCACTCACCTTGGCATAACTTATGACCGACCTACCCTCTTCATTGGTGTCACCTCCGATCACGATTAACTTTCCAAATGAACACTTTTTCATGATATCATCGGATGACCCATGGTACGGAGACATCCTCGTGTATCTATGCACACAGAAATTTCAATCTCACCTCAGTCGCGATGATCAATGTCGCATCTGCCATCAAGATTCACGATACCTCCTTATCGGCGATGTCCTTTATCGACGTGGCGTTGACACCATTTTACGTCGATTCCTCACACATGACGAGGCTGAGAAGGATTTGAATGACTGTCATAGTAGAGCCTGTGACGACCATTTTTCTGGAATGGCCACTTCCCAAAAGGTTATCCGTGCTGGTTATTTATGGATGACCCTTTTTATCGATTGCATCACGACAGTCAAACACTGTCACAATTGCCAACTCTTTTCCCTCAAAGCAAGGACCCCTCCTGCACCACTCCATCCAGTTATCATGGTCAACCCCTTCTGCAAATGGGACATCGACTTTATGGAGTGTAATCGGACTTCAGCCAATGGCCATAAGTACATCATCGTGGCCGTCTACAACTTCACTAAGTGGGTCGAGGCCATGCCCACGTTTAATTGTCAAGCCAAAACGACACATTTTTTCTTCAACCATGTCATTACGCATTTCAGGGTCCCCAAACAACTCATATCAGACCATGTAAAACACTTTGAAGACACTTTCTGAAAAGAATTGTCCACACTCTTGAAGTTCGAACATCAGTACGCCTCCTCCTACTACTCTCAAGAAACGGGCAAGTCAAGGCTATCAACAAGATTCTGAAAACCATGCTCCAACGAACAATGGAACAACATAAGTCCAATTGGAATCACATTCGCTTTCCAGTACTATAGGCATACCGCACATCTAACAAGACCGGGACGGGTTTGAGCCCATTCCACTTGGTCCACGGCATGGAGTTTATTCTCCCCATCGAGTGTCAGATACCCGCCTTGCACATTGTCATTGAACTTCTCCCAGATATTTCACCCCTTGAGCAATGCTTACTCTTGTTGGATGAAGATTGTTGGGTGGACCTTCAGATGATTGAGGCTTCCAAACATCGATCCAAATCTCATTATGATACTCATGTCCACCCCCTCACCTTCAAAGAAGGCGACCTCGTTCTCATTTATGACCAAGCCAATGACAAGCATTGCAAAGGCAAGTTTGAATCCCTGTGGAAAGGATGATACGTCATTAAAACCTTCCTCGGAAAGGGGGCATATGTCCTCACCGATTCTGAAGGATGCCTCTTGACCAACCCTCGTAATGGGTTGTACCTCAAGAGATTTTACCCCTAACCCAACCGGACACATCGGTTTGAGTTGCACAGTTTTCTTTCTTTTTGTTTTCAACTTTTTACCTTTTGAGCCTTACGATTTGCTTCCATGATTGGTACTAGATTAATCCTACTCCCTCAGTCTATGTCAGTTTCACAGACGATGCAAGTATATTGTATCCTAACCTTGCCTCGGCAGCTTGGGTGTTATATTCCCCTCACATGAGTTGATCCACATTCAGGAAGTGTGTATTGGCACTGCCACCAATAATCAAGCTGAGTACATTGTATGAGGCCTTCCTAATTTGGATTAAAATGGGTCTAATCCACTCAGATTCATCCACTGGAAAAATCAATCTAGCTACCAACATGTGATCAATTTCATTCTTGAACTTCTCCTTAACTCTAGGATTAATTTGAGTCTATATGGGTGATTCTTGATAGAATTCGCATCAAGTTTTAACAGGATATTCATCTCAACTAATTCACTTCGAATCCCTTTGAATTCAATAAAATTTTGTGGAAACATGTCTTCATATTCCTTAAGTAAAGAAATAATTTCAGACATATTTTGGTCATTCCAATAATCTCATATAGAAGCCATTTTGTGTTTGTATTTGGAGCTGATATTAAACTCCCATAAATTCACTAGTTGTGTATAAGAAGTACCAATAACCTCTTGTTTTTTTTCCTATACATTCCTAGATCCTTTAATTTCCTTAAATCATAGATGTCTCAAATGCTCCAAATCATCTGGATCTGAATAAAGGGGTGTTTCCATCCTATTAATAGGAATCTATGAATTGAGAAAAGCTTGATGGTACTGGAAGATATGGGAGGTACCAATGTTCTGCAACCTCTCAATAAACAAAGCCTCTTTGATCAAATTTAATGTAGTTGTGGATGACTTAGACTTTCCCACAAACGAGAAGTCATGACAAAATTGAGTTTGCAAAGTCTTCCAATTTCTAGTTTCTTCATGCTAGTACTAGTATTTTAGAATAGGGACATACCATGGATAAAATTGTGGACCCATAGGTAAAGATGCAATCCTCCTCTTTCCCATTGTTGTGTACAATGCTCTACATACACAAAGGGATCTATATCCCCATTATAAACTTCGATAGACATAGACTTCAGAGGTGTCTTTACTAAAATATTTAAAACATTTAAACTCAAGGAAAGGAACAAACCCGTGGATCGTACTTGTTTGAAATGATGACCACAAAAGAATATCCACCTTGTGACTGTCCCACTACCTTACAGGAGTAACTCATAGTTCAATGTCTAGTGCATGCACCTTTTTCCTTCTACAACTCTTATATTGTTCATTTCTATAAGGAATTCATTTAGATTACATACTCCATAATAAATAGGAGGGTCCTAAATGTTGACCCAAATTCATCTGATTGATTTAATAGTTTTGTAACGTCATGAGGAGATATCATGTCTCATACTATGGAATTCATTCAAAGACTCTTTTGGATCATTGTCAATGGAGTGAATATTCCTCCAGCATACTAAACCATCTATTGTGGGGTTAGTGTGATCATTCCTCTTTCCTATTGTTAGATTGTAAATATTTTCTAAGACATCTCTTTCCATATTTTCATTGATAGGTTCTATATGAATCGAGGCCCTTGATATGGGTCTAATGGTTGAGTGACCCTCATTTATTCTACTTTGAAATTAATAGTTTTGTGTTGGAGAAAACTTCCTATGGCTTGGGGTGGACCACAATAGACAGCTAACTACCAGAAATTAACTCAATTCTCAATGCTATGCTATATAAGTGACAATGCTAAGATAATGAATAACATAACCAACCTCGATCCAAATGTTTGATGTAGATCCCCGTTGGAGCTTTCAATCTATGCACTTGAACCTGCAAATTAGTCTTAACAGCCAATATACAACAAGCGCATATAATATATAAACGACATTAACATCATCAATAGCAATGGTCCATGATATTATAAGTAAATGAAACCCAATGTAATATAAACAACATTTAGAACATTAATGGACAAGAATATGAGTATTTCTATTAGTAAATAACAAGAAGTACAATGTGATACGACCTCTTGTCAGCAACCAATCTAAACCAAGATCTGGGTCTCTCCACTTGTGCCTCCACCACTTCAATCCTCCATGGAATGGAAAACTCAAACTATGATACGAGTTTGGAAGGTGAACATAAAGGGTTCACAACTACAAGGATCAATGAGTGTAGACTCAAGATAGGGAAAAAATCCACTAGAGTTCTCTTGCTCTCTTTTCTCCCCCCATCCATAAGCCATATGTGCTCAATATATAGTCCTCCCAAAGGTAAGTGAAAGGACACATCGAGGCGTTTCGGGGAAAATGGAGGGCCAAAGGTCACCCAATGACCGCTTTTTGGGAGTAAAAAGTAATTAACTAGTGATTTTTACCATTTTACCTGCTACCTGCGGGCTATAGTGAAGCAACTCGCGGGTACGCCCATTGTAGTGATGCAGCTAGCATACAAGAGAAAAAATAGGGAAATATTGTGTTTGAAGGATATAAAGTGGATCTGAGTCAGTAAAATGGATCCTGCAGGCCAAAGAGTGTTGATGATCACAAGGTGGAAGATTATGTTGTAACATATGCCTCCTAATGTGTGAGGTCAGAGACTAATGCTACGATGGTTGAAATACATTATAAATCTCATAAGTGGAGCGATGGAGACACAAGTGGAAGGAGCAGCTCACTCGTCATAATACAATAGTATCCCTGAGTACATGTCGGTAGTACAACAATCTGATACAATGGCCATGAATAGGAAGTACATAGTGAATACATGTCATAAGTGTTCATAGCCATGATCCCTCTACAGTAAGATATGTTCTCCTGCTGAAAAGGAAACAACTGGTGCAAACTGGAGGTACAAATTATTGATATCTGAGAGGTGATATCTCAGATGTAAAGTCATAATCACAAGTAGCATACTGAATGCCCCTATCACCTGGGGTCTTCTACACAAGTCTTCGACAATGCAAGTCCCATCAAGTGAATAAAGGAGTTGAGGTCAAACCTGATGTGACATCGTCTGATTACCGGTCAATGATGTATACCATTAATAGACGCAAGATAACCCACCAATAATGAAAATGGGCATCAAGGCACAGAGCACAATCATCAAAGTGAGAATAGATGTGTTGAAGTCAAACACTAAGATGAATCTATTGATCAGGGGACATTGATGTATTCCCAAAACTGTTGATGGCGAGAGAACCTACCACAAATGACTGCAAGCCTCAAGGTGCTCAACCGAACTCTAAGCCTCAAGTCCTAGAATAAATGGGTTGAATTCGACGGAACAAGACTCGCTGGAAGGAGGGAATTAAGGCATCCCCCATCAACCATCATGAGGTACTAGCTATGCTGAAAGATTTGGAAGAACTTAGGTGAAACAGACTGACTCAAAAAGGATGTCCGACATGCAATAGTCAAGAGATCTAAGGAGTGGTCAACTCTGGGTTCAGGACTTCCTTTGTACAAGAGCATGAGAAGATGGATAAACTCAGGAAGCACAGACTCAATATAGACTATGTGATGCAGGAGGCACCACAAACGGATCCATAATGACTGGAAGCTTAACCAAACAGTGGAGTAAACTAAGAAACAAGTACAGCTCCTAAGGTCCAACTATAGTCCTGACTCATAATGTATGGAGTGGAATGAATGCTCTGTTCAAAGGAGACACAACAGCTGCCAACAAAAAGTAGTAACCATAATCTCATCCGCCTTTTTGGAATATTTGATTTTTTGGTCTTTTTCATATTTTGGAAAGCTTGAAAAAGAATAAAATTGCTTATAGTACAACAAGTGAGGGAACGAGTGTCAAATAGCGAGCAGACTAGTCCCAAGCATTGGAACATACCTATGATCAATGCAAGGAAGCATGTGCAAGATGTGGACACTCGGGGGGGATGTTCCCTTAGGGTCAAAAGGTCATCAAATTGTGAAGGGCAAGTGTAAGCTCTGCAGGGCTTGACAGGGAAAGTGCTCAGGCACCAGGCTAATAACTGAGTAAGCGGGATCCGGCACAAGGCTCAAGCGGCAAGCAGGATGATGCAATGCAATCACAACTTGATAGACATGGGGGAGTCCTTATGGGAGATGGCCAACACAAGACAAAGTAGAGTATGAGTCTTCATCGCAAAGTCATGGCATAACTACAAAGGACTCCCAATCCTAAGGACAAACAACAGCATGGGAACCATAATGCAAAAAGGGGTTCTAACTAGGGTACCCATGTTCGGAAGTGCCCTACCGCCAAATAACGACACTTGTATAACAGTGTGAAGGTTCCATTTCAGTTAAGAAGCAGGGTCACACCTATGGTTTATGAAAGTGGTCACAAGGTCAAATGCATAATGCACGTGAAAATGACATCTAACCCATATGCCATGTGTGAAATATACCTGCCGTAGGTGTGAAACGATCAGAAACAACTTTCGCCGAAGAAATCTGGTCAAAAAATGCTACTCCATGACATTGTATTAGTCCAAAACAAGATTAAATGGCGAAAACTATAGACAAGTGGGTTTTGAAAATTATAAATAGTAACAAAAATCTACAATTTACAATTCATTTTTACTATTCACCCATTTGGATTTTTGTGGTTAGTTTTCACCTTGAAGTTCAACTGCTAACTCTGGGAGCTACGGGCATCCATTCATCGAACCGTTAAGAGCAGGTTGGTAGTCTCATCCATGCCTTTCATTTCAATGCTTTTATTTCAATTTTCATCGGTTGGATTTTTTATTTGACCAAGCCCTAAATGGTCTCGGCACTACCCGCGGGCTATTACTATGCAGGTCACGGGTAGGGAAAGGTACTCGCAGTCAACGCATGCTTTGACCATGGGTACCCGCCTCCGTGAGCTAAATTTCTCATGGGTACAGCCATGAAGCTAGTTTTTTAAATGAAATTGACTAAACTCATTGGTTTTTCTCCCTCCAGGATGGTTCTAGAGTGGAGAGAGAGGGAACATGACCAAGTGGATGAGGTCGTCCGCAATGATGTGCGTGCACAACAAGCGCTACAAGCATGTGGGATATACAAATTTTGGAGCATAGGGGGTTTGAGGGCCCAAGACCTATTGCTCTTCCATTTGATAGATTACTGGGACAATGATGCACAAAACTTCAACCTAGACGGGCAAATACTCTCATTGGAAGTGGGAGATATCTACTTCATTACTGGTTTGTCCCACTAAGGTGAGGTGGAAAGCCTTCGATCTCATTCTGTGGGTGGTGGGATCACCATTCCCGACTATATAGAGTGGTATTGTATTCCAAATACTCGTGCAGTGGGGAGTCAGGTGCCCATCAAAGCCATAGTCAACTTGAGCATGACAGTTATAGTGGCTACCTTAGTGCATATTATTGGTTCAAAAGCTCTCCACCAGGCATCCGGGACAGTGATGTTCTATGCATCGCAATGCATACATCCCATGATATTTGATTGGTGTACCATGCTACTGGGGTCCATGAAGACCCGGCTGATAGAGTGCAAGCAAGGGGAGGAAAAAAAATTTGGATACGGCAGTATCTTATGCAGATTCTTGTTTGAGCGAGTTCTGGGGCTCAGTTCGAGGGTTGAGATCCCTCCTCATAGTCTCCGCGACCTAGCCATGACCCAATGGGCAGAGTTCTTGTTATAGCTTGACCTTGGGCGAAAGTAGCAATACTAGTAGCCAGCAGTCTAAAAGGAATAGACGGGGGAAGAATAGCAAGAAGATGCCAAAACAAGGGGGCAGCAACCCAGCCTCTGTAAGTCATGCTGGGGGCAAGCACCCTGCCTCTGAAAATCATGCAGGGGGCACCTACCTAGCCTCTGGAGGTCATGCTGGGAGAAAACTTTTAGTCACTGAAAATCATACTGAAAGCTTGTCTTCAACCACTGTCAGTCATGTTGAGGACACGTCATTGATCACTGCTAGTCATATTAATGACAAGTCACCAGTTCCTGTGAGTCATACTGGAGACACCAGATCAGCCACTGCAAGTCATGCTGAGGGAGTTGACATTGTCGACAAACCCAACAAACAGAAGCTTAAGTTCCCTTGTAAGTTTTGCGAGGGAGACCACCTTACTTACTTGTGCCCTGTACTTCCAGAAGTGCAAAAAGTGTGGTCCTTAGTTCAAAAGTCTTCTGCTTCTGAGCAACCAGCCTCTGTGAGTCATGCTGGGGGCAAGCTGTCAGCCAATGCTAGTCATGCTGAAAGTACTGACGTTGTAAAGGAGTCTAAACCTATAGGACGGAAACCAAAGTTCCCTTGTAAACTTTGTAAGGGAGATCACCTTACTCACCGATGCCCTGCCATTCCAGAGGCACGAAGAGTGTGGTCCATGTCTGAAGGAACCTCTGTTCCTGAGTTGTCTATAGATTCCCTGCAGTCGGATCAACCTTTGGTTGATAAAGTGGTTGAACCAATGCAATCTTTGGTCGACCCCACTCTTCCTTCGGAGAGTGAAGTGATTGAATCGATGCAATCTTCGACCGATCCCATTAGTCCTTCAGAGATTGATGCACCTACTACTGAAGTCTTCTGCATTTCCAGTTTGGATGTTCCTGAAAAAGGGGGCACTTCATCTGTGCCATTTGAACCCCTACCAAGCCCTAGGATTGTTTCCTTTGATTGGAATAGTCTAGCCGAGCCTCGTCTTCCTTCTTCGACACCTTTTCAAATAAAGGTTGATATCGGGAACCATACGGTTGATCGATGTATTGTTGATGAAGGTGCTTCTGTTAGTATCTTATCCGCTTATGCTTGGAGAGATTTGGGATTCCCTAATGTTTTTCCAGCTGCTAATTGGCCGTTGACCTTTGATAGAAGACCTAGTGAACCGATCGGATTCCTCCGTCAGGCACCTGTTACCTTGGGTGGAAAAACAGTCTTAGTTGATTTTATGGTTCTAAAGGACCCTATGGACTTTGATATGATCCTCGGGCGTGATTACGTTTATGCTATGCATGCTGTGGTGTCTACGCTTTTTCGTGTGATGCATTTCCCTCATAACGAAAACATTGTCACCATCGACCAGCTTGCATTCGTTGATCCTCCTTATTACCCAACTGTAGACCAGTCTGATCCCTCGTCATTAGGCACTACTATGTCACATGCGCCTCATGTGGCATATTGTTCCTTGAGTTCAACTGCTACTGAGAAGAAGTCTCTGAGTTCATGCTTACCTTCTCGGGACTTGGTCCCAGCTTTTGACCAAGTGACATCTCCATCTGAATGTTTAGATATGTATTCTATCTGGGATGATATACTTCCTTCCGATGAAATTTTCCTAGAGTCTATGGTACAGTCTGCCATTCACTTGGATGTTGATCCAGTCACAGTTATGTCCATCCCCGGTTTGACCTTAAAGTCTGATCTTCCTACTGTTAAGTCTTTGGACTCTCCTATAGATCAGCAAATCGGTGTTCCTGCTGAGTTTGATTATGCTTCTAGAATTTTCAACTCCCGTGATGATGAATTTGTTTCTGCAGATTCCATCATGTCCTTCAACTTTGATCTTCATCCTGAATTTGATCTTGTTGATTGTAAGTCCTCGGGCTTGGGCACCATAGAGTCTTCATTCGAAAACTCTGCTTTGTTTATGCCTGCTGTTGATGATAGTGAAGTTGAAAGTATTTCTACCACAGTGACTTGTATCGGGTCTTCCTTTACATATGTTTTAGATATGATCCCGGTACTAATGTTTCTTGGAGACAGGATTCTTAGCTGGATGTATACTTGCTTACTGGTCCTTTTCGACACCTTGTGCGACCATGTCAGGTATATTCGGAATCTTGCATATAGGTTTAGGCTTCCCTGCTGTTATGTTGCATTTGAACCTTTTGCCATCCGAATTCGCCATAGGGTCGAACCTGTTGGATATTGGTGTGTTAGCCATCTCTTTATGCATTGTACACTAGTCCGACAGCAGAGCCTACCTAACATGGGTCACCCTAGTCAGCACCCTTATGCCATTCTGGTGCCCATGCTGAGTTTTTCTCATAGGTTCGGGAGCCTTTTTAGATTTACCATGACTTTGAGAAGAAGCCTCATATCTTTCTTCCTCATATATTTCTGGCCATCCCTGATAAGGCTCCCATCTTTGTGTTCAAATTGCATATGCATCTATTATGATCCCGCTTGCGCTAATGAGCCTGAAGCCGGCTTCCACACTTTTAGCCCGTTGTATAAGCCTCCATCTCCAATCTCATTTCCGCTAAGCCATGTATCATTTTGCCTTCACAGTTTGACACCTTTTACCTGGAGGAGACACACCCTGAGTGTACTTATCTTGCTCATGTTCCTTGCATTAGGCATAGCTTTGTTCCATGCGCTTGGAGCTAGTTTTGCATGTCCCTGACACTCGTCTCCTCCCATTACGAGCATTCTTCTCTTACTTCGAGCTCGTTAAAAACAGTAAGTAGGCTACGAGCATTTCTTCCACCTTTCCTTCGAGCTCGTTAAAAACAGTAAGGAGGCTACGAGCATTTCTTCCACCTTTCCTTTGAGCTCGTTAAAAACAGGAAGGAAGTTATGAGCATTTTCCTATCTCCTTTGAGCTCGTTAAAAACAGTAAGGAGGTCATGAGTTTACTTTTCCGGACTCGTTAAACCTTTACGGAAAAGATCCCTATGGAGTTCTTTTAAGCCCTTTTCAGACTCCTTAAATAGGAAAAGTTTGCCGAGCATAGTTGTCTTTTCAGGCTCGTTAAAATAACTGAATCGACATCCACTTAGGTATAGAATTACCCCTTTTCCGGACCTTGGTGGATAATTTACGGAAAAGGTATACTCTAGGTATACTCTTGTATGCGCTAGAAGAGTTCTTCTTTCATTATTTTACACTTTTTCGGGGAAGGAGACTAACTTTACGAAAAAGGACCTTAGGAGTCGTCTTTAGGGTTTTCAGACTCTCGAAATGTGAAAACACCAAGCGAGCACATACCAATCCGGGCTCGATATAAAATCCACGGATAAGTGTATAGAGGACTGTTTAAGTTTTTCAACTCTATAAGCAAGAAAACACCGCCGAGCACAGACCAATCCGGGCTCGATATAAAATCCACGGATAGGTGTATGGAGTTTTCTTCTAGGTTTTTCAGACTCCTTAAATATGAAAATACCGTCGAGCATGCTTTAGTTCTTTGTCAAGCTCGTTAAAAAATGAAAAAGGAAAGGGAAGGGAAGAATGTCAAAATATCTTTCAATATGATGGCAGCAAGTCAACTATCTCCTTGAACAAAGCACCTGTTTTGAGTCTATCAAACAAGTTGGGTTCTAGTATTGACCTTAGGGTAAACTTGATCTCAGAGTTCCTACTCCTCCGTTTGGTTAGTCTTCCAATCATTTGGAGAATCTGTTAATGTCTCCTACATTGCAGATATGTATCGTGGTCTCTTTGTGTTCAAAGCTGCCTAAGTCACTCTTGTGTCGTGCTCACTGTTCAAGGATACAACCTGTGTCGGCCATTCTGCAGTTGCCTTGACCTCATCTGTCGGCCATTCCTTGGTGTCAGTATGTTTCATCCTGTGTTCCGTCCTACTCCAAATAAGCTCATACCTTTTGAGTGTCCCTCATGTTGGATGATGGAGGATGCATTAAGGCCTCCCTTCCAACGGACTTCTTCCCATCGACTTCAACTCATTGTGCTCTGGGAATGAAGTTTAGAGTTTCGGTTAGTACCTTGGGGATTGCAGTCATTAGTGGCAGTTTCCCTCGCTATTGGATAGATGGGAATACATCAATGTCTCCTATCCGATGGATTCTTCAAGTGTTCGACGGCAAGACCATCTATTCGCACTTGTTTGAATGTACTAGGTACCTTGGGTTCCATTTTCATTATTGGTGGACACCCTCGCGTTTGTTAACGGTATACATCAATGACCGGTAATCAAACGATACCTCCCATGTTCTGCAACAGCTCATTTATTCGCATGGATAGGTTTGTACCTTGGGTTGTTTTTGGATGAAGACCTTGGGATCCTCGATAGCATCACCTCATTTATGTTATCGCCCAAGTTGCGCAAGACTGAGCCCCACTCCTTTTGGCTCTTGATGAGACATAGATCCAGCTTGTTCTCTATGGCTATGTTCTCTAGTTTTGACATAGATCCACCTTGTATTTATGTGGCTATGTTTCGACTTATGTTCCTCATGGATCCACGCTTGTATTTTAGTGGCCATGATATATGCATCAGTATTTTGGATCATTATTGTATCCTCTTGGAGATCATGTTCCACCATTTGAACATGGACAGTTACCCCATGGATAAGTTTGTCTGACTTTGCCTTTGCTTTCAGGTACTTCATTTGAGCCTATGATTCTTGGTTTCTCCGTTCCTCCACGATTCAACTCTTTTTTATTTATAATGTATTTCGGCCATCGTTTCCCATACTCCCTCTGACCTCATACATTAGGGGGCATCTGTTATAGCTTGAAATGACACCTCTCCGTCCGTGACGACACTTGCTTCCCTTGGTCGCATGACGACACTTCTTGAGATCAAGTTCAGTCACACAACAGGACATTTGTGGATGGAGGAGTCATTTGGGACATTAAAAATGGTTGAAATTACCTCATTCTTGACCCATTTGATGTATATGACCCTTAGGAACATTTTTCCAGACCAAACCATCTCCTGAAAATGAGCAGAAAAGCCTGTTTTTGGCCATTTTTCACTATGAGCGCGACTCTACTGTTATAATAGTAGCGTGTGTACGCGACTTTACCTCATTCAAAGTAGCGCCCATTGCCATATGTACGCGACTTTGTCTACTATAGAGTAGAGTACACACCTGTTTTGGTCAAAATCTCGAAATTCGAGTAAGTTAAGTTGGTTGGGAAACCTCTTGAGCGGTTGTAACTTCTTTTCCTCTTCCTCATTGACTATATAAGGAGGGTAGAAGGGTCATGTGAAGGGAGCAAGCCTAATTGCAAAGTTATGCTGGAGGAATGGAGACCCTCATCCCCCTCTCTTGTGCTTCAGTTTTGGTAAACCCTAGTACAATTGCTTAGAGGCTGGGATCCTTGGAGAACGGAAGCAGGAGACCTTGAATCTAGGTTTCGTGAAGTGCCAAGCTTGAAGGAAGGTATAATTGTATGTACTTGCTTTCATTCATTAATAAAGATCAGACGTTCTTCTCTTTCCAAATATGACCTATTAATGTGTCTTATATTTGATTACTGTTTGATTATAGTTTGATGTCTCTTTATGTTATGAATATCAGTATTATATATGTAGTCAAATGTATTTGAGAAAGGTATCAAGTTGTTTTGCAGGTCTGGGCATTGCGACACTGGATAAGCATTGAAGAGCGAGGGAGGCAAAGCTAGGATCAACCTTCTGAATAAGGTGCCTACATCTCTAAACCCTAATCTCTTCATTTATTTGTTGTACTTGCAGAATGCTTGTAAGTCTATCTTTATCACCGTAAGTTGGTAGTTTCTCCCCTGAACTATAGGTGCATTTTCCCCACAACAGTTCTTGATGCAACAGGCTGGTGGCCGTCAGGAATCACCATACACAGAGGAGTTCTTTCACTGGTGGGACCAGCAGGTCATAGCCATAGAGGACTACCCCTATGTAGGGATAGACTTCTGCCAAGATCGAGACATGTTGCTTCCACTAGATGCAGCGTTCGGAGACATTGGTGAGTACTCTTTTTAGGTTTTTGGTGTATTAAATTTTTATGGATTTTTTATTATAGATGTAAATGCAAAAATATTTTTGGGGGTAGTGTCACATATTAATGTTTCACTATTTGCTCACAAACAAGGGCCCAGTGAGACCCGAGGGCTTCCCGAGACATTGTCGTCGGGGTAGGGGTGATGAGGTAGTGGGTACTGCAACTGAGTGTACACTACAGACTCTGCGGGTCAACCTATCACGGATGACCACCAGGGTACCATAGGTAGAGGTAGCATGGCTACCAGAGGATATGCAACGCCATGTAGTGGGGGTGTCGGGTAACTGGGTACAACTACTGCAGCGTATAGAAAATGTAGTACAGTATTACTATGAGACACATCCTTTCGGGGCAGCAGCTAGGCCTCCTCGTAGGGAGTAGACATCTCAGAGTCCCATTTTTGTATCGATATGTATATTTTTGAGGGCTACGGGCTCCAGTTTTGTATTATGACACTACTAGTTTTGGACATATTATTTATAAAAAACTTTTGTTCTTCAATTCTACTATACGTGTGTATGTACAAATGTATTAATGTATCTTTTATTTGTGTGCTTCATTGTGAATGTGACAAATGCCAATCTAATACATAGTTAGCATATGCATCAGATATATGATTAAAACTTCTCGGAACATGAATGTATGTAATTGAAACAAAATGTCGCTCCAAGAGTCTTACCCTTAAGAATTTATGTAGTAACGTAGGATCCCTCACACGGTACTGACCATTCAACTGAGACACAATCCAGGAAAACTTCTAAAGACTGGATACCATGCGAAATAGCATCCCGAAGTAGCTCAATCATGACACTATACTCAGCCACATTATTAGATGTAGGACCAAGACAAGCACCTCCTGAGGGCACAACTAGGTGTTCAGGTGAAAAAATAACCCAGGCAGCAGAAGCAAGCTGCTGTGTATGACGGCTAGCACCATCCACGAACCTTAAGAATGTAGGAAATTCTGCTGACATCTGTCAATCAAACAGAAGCTAATCAGTAGACCTGAAAACCAAAAGAAAGCTAAACTATGTACATAAATAATTGTATAATAGTATACAACAGTATTAGCTCGAACTGGAAGTTCAAGCGTAACACCGCTTGAGGTAGAGCCCATTTCTAGGATCCTTCAAGACATTCCCCTCATAGTCCTCTAATTCATAGGCTCCTTTTTCTAGGACACACCTCACAATGTAAGGACCGTGCCACATGGGGTTAAACTTGCCTGCCCCAAGGGGTTCTTTAGCTTGGTCATATAGGAGGACCAAGTCACCTTCAGCATATTTCCGGGGACGGACAGACCTATCGTACTGAACCTTAACACGACGTTTATTGGCATATATATCCATGGCAGCATCTTGACGTTGCTCGTCAAGTTGCTCAAGGTGGATTAAACATTGCTCAAGACCCGTCGTATCAGGGAGGAGCTCTATGGCCATTTTAAGCGAAGGGATTTCGCATTCAGTCGGTAAAATAAACTCCACACTATGTACTAGATGAAATGGTGAGAACCTGGTGGCAGTCTTGACTGCGGTTCGATACGCCCACAAAGCAGGAAATAACATAATGTGCCAGTTGTTCTTGCTTTGTTGGATGGTACGTTGGAGAATGGTCTTTAAGGACTTATTGACTGCTTCAACTTGACCATTCACTTGGGGATATTAAGAGGATGAGTGTTATGGACGAAACCCAAGCTTGAGAGACAAATCCTCCATCATTTTGTTATGAAAGTGACCGCAATGGTCAGTGACAATCTCTTTTGGAATACTGAATCGAGTAATAATCTGATTGAACACAAAATGGGATGTTGTAGCACCATGGGCTTTTACAGTAGCCATGGCCTCATCCCATTTGGAAAAGTATTCCACGGCCACTATGATATGGTGATGCCCCCTAGCCAAAGCTGGTTTGCAATCCATGAAATCCACCCCCCAATTGGTGAAGGGATCGACGGTGACGACCGGATGAAGGGGCGCTGGATGCGAGTGTATATTCCGAGAAAACACCTGGAAAGCGTGACATCTTTTCACAGCGTTTATGCAATCCTTAAATATTGAAGGCCAAAAGTAACCAACTTGCATAATACGTTGGGCTGTAGCAAGCCCAGATAAGTGACCGCCACACACCCCAACATGGCAATCATTAAGCACCCGCTCCACTTCTTCGTGAGTCAAGCAATGACGGAGAATAGAATCCTTTCCCCGGTGATACAAAGTGTCATCGACGATAGTATAATATTTAGCGTGATGTTTCACACGTCGTCGCTCGTCCCGTGAATAATGCAGAGGAAACTTCAAAGTTTGGAGATATACAATGGCATCCCCATACCAAGGGTCCTTTGACGAGATAAGAAACAAGTGTTCATCCACAAAGGAATCTTCATGGATGACATCCTCATCAAGTCTCAGAAGGTCCGACATAAGCTCAGCAAACACCAACGATTTCACTGCCTTTGCCAAAGCAAAATTGAGATCGAACTCCTGAAGGATCACAATCCATTTATTGTATTCCCCCCCTATAAGGCATCATGATAGCACAGACTGAAACAGATTGATATGTGCTACAATTGTGGTTGTTCTAAGAAAAATATAGTGTCGTAACCATTGGACTGCATGGACAGTCGCAAGTGCCAACTTTTCCACGTGAGCATATCTCAGTTCAACGTCGACTAGATTTCGACTAAGGTAATAGATCACATGCTTGATAAGCACATCATCAACCTGAACCAAGACCATGCCAATCGTCTCTTGAGATGCAGCCACATAAAGTATAAAATCTTGTGCGAAGTTGGGTGGACTAAGCACAGGGGCTAATACCAAAGCTTTCTTAAGGGCATCGAAAGACTGCTGGGCTCGCTCATCCCAGATAAATGATGTATCTTTCTTCAAGAAGCACGCGAAACCTTTGGTAAGATTAGCATAATTGACTACAAAACGATGTAGAAAAGTAGCTCTCCCTTGGAGGCTCTGAAGTTGAAACAAGTTGCACGGAGGAGGCAACCGAAGTATCGCCTCAACTTTATATGGATCGACTCTAATACCCTCTTTCAAAACTATGAATCCTAGAAGGCGATTTGACCTCACCGCAAAGATGCATTTATTGGGATTCAACCGAATCTTGTAGCATATACATCGTTCTAGAATCCAATGAAGGTGCTTGGGGTGGTCCATTCTCTTACGAGAATGGCCGGTAAGATCATCCAAGAAAACCTCCATTATACTTTTAAGGTCGTGAAAGGCATAGGTCATGGCACGCTGAAACGTAGCTCCAGCGTTTTTAAGGCCGAAGGGAATTTTCCGATATGCAAACGTACCCCAAGGACAAATGAAAGCAGTCTTATGTTGGTCTTCGGGTTTGATTTGAATCTGGTTATACCGCAAAAAGCCATCCATGAATGAAAAAATCTCACTTCTTGCACACGCATCCAAGACCTGATCAATGAATGGAGTGGGGAAATTTTCTTTCGGACACGCACGATTAAGGTCTCTAAAATCAGTGCATACATAGATCGTTCCTTGCTTCTTATCCACAAGAACGGGATTTGGCACTCATTCGGTAAGGGGAACGAGGTAGATAAAACCATCTTTGAGCAGTTTCTCCACCTCTGCCTTGATAGCGGCAGCCTTCCTAGGGTTAATAGCTCGAAGATGTTGCCGAACCAGTTTAGCATGAGGATACGTTCTAATCTCATGTTCGACAATACTAGGATCTATTCCTGGCATCTCCTCGTATGACTAGGTGAAAGCTTCCTGAAGTTCAGTAAACAATTCGGTGTAGATGGAAACCTCCTCAGAACAGAAATCATCACCGATGTAAACGATCTCAATCTTTCTGGGAGTGCAAGAGATGTTGATCGGTTGAGTCGGGGAAATATTAGCCATGTTCCCCTCCGCATAAATCTCATGTGAGCCCAAAAGAGCCACAGGGTGACCAACCATCTCTGCAAGAGTCGTCCTGAACTCTTCTTGCTCAGCGAGATCGAGGTTGGGAAGGAAATAAGAGCGATGATGCATATCCTCCCAAGGTCTCTCACTACCACAAATGACCTCGATAATAGCTTCATCCGAATGTAAAGTACTATCAAGGAAATCGTTCAAACAAGATGAGTCGACTGCCCAAACTGGTAGCGTAATGGGATCTTCCTCAACTGTCCGAGAAGAGGGGAGATCCGGCTCTGCAGTGGCTTGTTGAATATCCTGATAAGCAAGCTCATCAACAGATAGTGGCATAGACATCCCGACGTGCACAATGTCTCCATACATAGAACTCGTGGACGATAGAGTCCATGGATCATCAAAATATGAAGCCTAAAACCATACATTATGCAAAGGGGGAGACGCATTGTCGGAAATGGTTCCAATAAAATTCACGGGTGTAGGGAAATCATAAGATCCCATCAACGAAGGGTAAATACCAACACCCATGTTCCTAGTTGCTAGTAGATAACCTCTAACCTGCGAGACTACTGATCCCGTGGATGCTGTGGGAGGAGGATCAACGAAATCCAACTGGTCAATAGTCACAATCTTTCCTTCGTGTGGAAAGCAAATGATTCTGAATACAGTAGATGCAACATCTTTCATAGCGTACATCCAATTCCGACCCAGTAAAAGGTTGTAGTCATTGGGCGCATCAACCACTTCGACTTCAATAGGCACATGTTTACCTCCCAAGCGGACAACAAGGGAAGGGATAATCCCATGTGGCTTAAATGATGGACTGTGAAATGCAGTGAGCATGGTCCTAGATGACGAAGCCCATGGATCATCAAAATATGAAGCCTGAAATGGTACATTATGCAAAGGAGGAGACGCATTGTCGGAAATGGTTCCAATAAAATTCACGGATGCAGGGAAATCATAAGATCCCATCAACGAAGGGTACATACCAACACCCATGTTCCTAGTTGTCGGCTGAGAATCTGTAACCTGCAAGACTACAGATCCCGTGGATGCTATGGGAGGAGGATTAACAAAATCCATCTGGTCGATAGTCACAATCTTTCCTTCATGTGGAAAGCAAATGATTCTGAATACAGTAGACGCGACAGCTTTCATAGCATACATCCAATTCCGACCCAGTAAAAGGTTGTAGTCGATGGGTACATCAACCACTTCGACTTCAATAGGCACATGTTTACCTCCCAAGCAGACAACAAGGGAAGGGATAATCCCATGCGGCTTGAATGACCGATTGTCAGATGCAGTGAGCATGGTCCTAGACGTGAGTAGAGGAGGAGATCCAAGAGCTTTCCAACAAGCTAATGACATCACTGATGTGGAAGCACCTTCGTCAACCACTGTTCTCTTGATGAAATTCTTAAGGCACTTCACATGGATTTGAAAAGCCACGTGGTAAGGTAAGCGAGGTTGAACATCAGTATTGTCGAACTTGATAATGTTGGGATTCCCCCCATCCTGAACTCCTAATGCACTCAAAAGGGCATGCCTTTGAGAAGGACACGCCTGTAAAACTTCAAGAGCCGACATGTCACAAGGATTTTGGCCCAAATCTTCTACAATGGAGTAGTTCTGGGAAGCTCGGGCATTGGGATTATGCGTAGAGCACTTAAGAACACCTTTCGGTATCCGCGGCATAATATAGGGCTTCTCGATATGCAAGGAATTATCAGGAGGAGGGGGAGGCTCACTCCCCATATTAAGTTGTGGTGCACCATAATCACGTTGACGAGTAGCAACACTAACCTCTGATTGAACCATATTCAAGCATCCATAACCACTAGTGTTGGAAGAAGACGTGGCAGTCTCGCTAGGTCCATAACCAGTGGTGGGAGCATGCGAAGCCATGTTTTGATGATGAGGAAGGGGATCCTTCAACACAAATGGGCTCTGTGCAAGATGCTTCGATGCTTCTTCGATTCGAGGACACAAGTGAGTAAGATGATCTTCCCCACAAAGCTTATAGGGAAATTTCACCTTACGCCTAGGTTTACGGTCCTCACCAGCATTTCCACCTTCCTGAGGAGGGTTGGCATTCTCCTTACGAGGGGTATTGTGATTACTATTATTGTTCCCATTGTTTCCACCCTTACGGTTATTTATCCCCTTCTTCTTACCACCAGGCTACTGGTTACCCAATGGTTTTGTCGTTTGCATAGTGTGTACATCGGACTATGGGGTTGAAGTGGAAAAGGTGTGAACCTGTCCGGGAGTAGACTGGTTGAGTGACAAATTTTGCATTTTATTAGCCACTGAATCTACAGGGCAAGTACTTGCGGATCCCACAATGTCGGCGGCATGCAGTCCAGGAACTATCTTGGGCTCATGTCTTGTTCACGGTGCGTCAGGGATGATGTTGTATAAAATGCCAGACTGAGAGTATAGTAAATCTAACTACTGGACTTTTAAGATGGCTTGTTTCTCAGTCATAATACCGGACATCAAAACGTCCTTAGCAATATATGGAAGTAGAGACTTGAGAAACCATTCCAACATAAACTCTGGAGGAATGTTGGCTTTCACTAATCGCTTCCGTCGACGCCACTCTTGAACATGGTCAGAAATATGTGTGGCCTTATTCTATAGAAGGTAGACAAAAGTTTAGTACCAATATTGTAACGAACCAGCAACTGGAAATGATCCAAGAAAACCAAAGAGATCTCATTGAATCACCTATAAGTGTTCCCAAGCAACTCAACATACCACTTTGCAGCTGCCCCCGTGAGGGTGCTTTGAAATAGTCGTAATCGAACGGAATTGTGATTCAACGAGTTGGAAGAGCACCAAAGGTGAAACGTTGTGACATGATCACCCGGATCCTCACCACCTTTCCCTTCAAACTTAGGAATGTCCGAAGGGAGCTTGGTAGGGACCGGAGGCCAATTAGGGTCGTGACACACTGGATCATTCATGAGCTTCAAAAGATCCAAAAGATCCAAACGTGCAAGGAACGGGAGCTGCGGCTGGAAATCTTGATTATAAGCTCCCATAAAAGGTTGATTGTAAGAACTTGAAGGATAAGAAGGACCATATGCTTGACCATGAGTATTAAACTACTGATTATACGGACATGTCTGACCATAAGCATGACCATGGCCATAAGGTTGATAACCTCCTCTAACCTAACTCATATGAGAGTAAGCAGGTATATATGTATTATGAGCACCATATTGAGGTGGGTTGTATTGGTGGCCAACACCGACTGTATTGTAGTAAGGGTTGCCACCATAAGTATGGGGCATATATGTACTATTCGTAGCGGGAACTGTGTTGTAATGACCATGATGGTAAGGTATGTTCCCACCCCCAGCATAAGTATTAGGATTAGCGTGAGCAGTCGTGTGGTGACCATAAGTATGAGATGTATTCCCAACCCCAATAATGGTGTTACTAGTAGCAGGAATGGTGGCATTGTGACCATGAGGATAAGGTATATTCCCACCTCCTACATTAGCATTACTAGTAGTGGCAACAGACGTAAAAGTATGCGGTATATGTCCACCTCCGTGGTTGGGAGGAGTGTTAACATTTGCGAAAGTGGTCGTAGGTTGACAGGTAGCGACATGTGTATTAGGTGGTGGATGGCGATTCGGGTTGCGAACAGTGTTCCTATTAGGTTGGGTAGTCCTAGGAGGCGGTCGTCTTCCAACATTAACATTGTTAGGAGGAATGTGACCGGTCCCCATACTATGTGTGTGAGTGGACAACGTGGTGCCCCCGGTGAGGGTATTGCCCCCAGTGGGTGCAGTGTTGCTAACATCATGACCAGTGCCAGCATGACTACCAAAAGCAGTGGAAGGATCAACTGTGTTATAATTAGGCATACCAAAAGAGAACGCGATAGGGTTGATCGTAGGACCTGTGTCATCATGTAACTCTGGCATCCCGTATATATAATTATGTGGAAATGAAGGATTGAACGGGTCGTCCTCGGGTGGATCTAGACCAAACAAACTAGGTTGAGTCTCGGGTGGATCCGGACCAAACAAACTAGGTTGAGTCTCAGGTGGATCACCCCCCCACACCTCACGAGGAGTAGGGGTGTCTGAAGTGTGTTCGACTCTACCCGATGGAGTCATAGGAAATTCTCCTGTTTCAGAGTGTGCAGCAGTCATGACGTCTAGGATGTATGTCTTGTAAGAATCTGAAGATTCGAAGGGAGCCCACCCGCGTCCCCTAGCAACACAGCCTGAAAGCTCGACTGGTTTAAACCAGCCAACCAACGGGATCGACAGAGAGTAGGACTCCGTGCCACGATATCTCCGAAGAGAATATAAAGTCACAACGTCCCCTAACGGCCAACTATCGATAAAAAACAGTAAATCAAAAGCACACACCTAGAGAAACTACAGCCAAGAGTAGACAAACAGTGTGGCTAAATGAGCTCCCGACACTAGAGCCAATATGTCTTTCCTAGGAGATGCTTGAGACTCCCAAACTGTAGTCGAAGGTAACATAATCAATTATAGAGGTTCCCAGGCTTCACTGCGTGTAAAGGGCTGTAACCCTCAGCAACAAACAACTGTGCTGTCCAACCCCTATCTGATTCAGGACACAAACATTATAACCACTGCAAGTACCCTGTGCGATAGCTAGGTAAGGAAACTATGGTCACCACAGTATAACCGATGCTCAGGGGGAAAGTCACAGGTGGGATCCGTCGTATGGGTAGGGTAGCTAAGCCTGAAACTCAAGAGGTTCAAATCCCCCAAGAGTCCCCAGATACGAACAAACCCTGGAAATATCTCCCGCGTTCAGTTGGTATTGGAGGGCTATCTCCGCAACCAACCTCCCGTGACCTCGTGCTTAACTCTGGTCTGAGTAGAGCTTCCTGACAACACTGATGTATACCATGGATTTCACCACTCCCTGGTCAGACACATAATGTTTTGTCTAGTAGTCTTGGATCGTTTACTCACAATGATCTATTCCAAGACTCTAAACTTATGCTAGTTGGTGTACCCTATAAATAAAATCGTTCTAATCAATTTTAAGATTAAGCGTTAATTTTAATGGCTATGGTTACTCAAAGGATATGGTCGTGAAACTAGTGATGTATATGACTCAATAGTATGCAAAATCGTCAAACTCTAGACTCATCTATCCAATAAAAACAATGCCACTAACATGCAAAATAAATCCAACAGTTTCAAAATAAAAATGCAACTCTTTTATATTTTCAATGCACAAGCAGAACCTGAATGAAAGAAACAACCACTCAATGCAAAATGCAGTACATGAAAGTACTTTTTTTTTTTGTATTTTCATTTATAAGCAAAAAGGAAAATGCAAAACTATGTTTTTGTATTTTTCAATATGATGAAATGAAAAATGCAAGCAAAATCTCACTACTCACTTACAGAAATGCAAAGGAAATCACTCAGACAACCTAGCAGATCCTAAATAGTAATACTCAGCCAATGGAATGAGCTTAAAAAGGAAAACTGGGTAAAAACCAATGACACTCAAAACCAAGAGAAAAGAGGATTTCTGGTCACAAACAAGGCTTGGAACAGTTAGGAACAGGGCCAAAGAAGACTCAGGAACACTCAGAATCAACCCAGCAACCACCAAGGCCAAAAAAAAATCACCCCGAAGTTGTACGCTACTGTCGAAGGAATACCTGTGGGTACCCGCGAGCTATAGTGTAGACAAAAGTGGGTAGATGCGGGCAGAGCTAAGCTCACCTGTGGGTAGGGAAAAGCAAATGAGTAGAAAAGAGTCCAATGGCTCAGAAAAAAAGATGTTTTCTATAGAGTATCCTAACGGCCAATTTGTAACACAGAGACTCGACACACAGCAACTCTAAATAAGGACTAATGCCTAAAAATCCCCAAAAATGGACGTTCTCCCCAACGGAGTCGCCATTTCTGTGTTGGAGAAAACTTTCTATGGCTTGGGGTGGACCACAACAGATAGCTGACTACCAGAAATTAACTCAATTCTCAATGTTATGCTATATAAGTGACAATGCTAAGATAATGAAGAACATAACCAACCTCGATCCAAACGTTTTATGTAGATCCCCATTGGAGCTTTCAATCCGTGCACTTGAACCTACAAATTAGTCTTTACAACCAATATACAACAAGCGCATATAATATATAAACGACATTAACATCATCAATAGCAATGGTCCATGATATTATAAGTAAATGGAACCCAATGTAATATAAACAACATTTACAACATTAATGGACGAGAATATGAGTATTTCTATTAATAAATAACAAGAAGTACAATGTGATACGACCTCTTGTTGGCAACCAATCTGAACCAAGCTCTAGGTCTCTCCACTTGTGCCTCCACCACTTCAATCCTCCATGGAATGGCAAACTCAAACTATGATAGGAGTTTGGAAGGTGAACATAAAGGGTTCACAACTACAAGGATCAATGAGTGTAGACTCAAGATAGGGCAAAAATCCACTAGAGTTCTCTTTCTCTCTTTTCTCCCCCTATCCATAAGCCATATGTGCTCAATATATAGTCCTCCCAAAGGTAAGTGAAAGGACACATCGAAACGTTTCGGGGCAAATGGAGGGCCAAAGGTCACCCAATGATCACTTTTTGGGAGTAAAAAGTAATTAACTAGTGATTTTTACTATTTTACCTGCTACACGCGGGCTATAGTGATGCAGCTCACAGGTATGCCCACTGTAGTGATGCAGCTAGCGTACAAGAGAAAAAATAGGGAAATATTGTGTCTGAAGAATATAAAGTGGATCTGAGTCAGTAAAATGGATCCTGCAGGCCAAAGAGTGATGATGCTCACAAGGTGGAAGATTACGTTGTAACAAGTTTCATTATTTAGGTTGATGATAGCATAATTCTAAAAGTCCCAATTTATCCCCTCCCACTCTGATGAGTCTTCTTATCGCTTTCAGACTCCTTAAAATTGAAAGCAATCATGAGCACGAACTGTCCCGAGCTCCTATAAATCCACATGACAGTACCATTTTGAGCACACTTCTTCCAACTCCTTAAACCATAAAGAAGTCCCCACCGGTGCCTCTCGGCACTATGATCAATCATCTCGGCAGCACCCCCCATAAGGTCGCCTTTGTTCTGAGTATTATGTGATATACCACCCTTAGCGTCTTTTTCCATCCTACACCAACTTGAGTATCCCTCATTCTAGTCACCATCCCTGGTCCCTTAAATCTATGATCCCCTTCCCACCAGTCAGTTTCATATGTTTCCTGATTATCCTCGCCATCATACTCTGAACAAAGGAAGTTTGAGTCCACCCACTCTGTTTGCCTAGTTATTCCCCACCTCCACAGTATGTCAGTCCTACCATCAGTACTCTCACACTTTGGTTATCCACCTCATGCTCCTATCAAGGACACATCATTGCCTTGCTAGTTGCAGGTCTCCCTCTGTCGACGCCAGCCCATCTATTCCAGAGGATAGACCCAGAGGTCCATGTGCCTTGGAATCATCACCATCTGTGGTGAGTTCCTACGGACCATTTTGAGTGGAGTCCTCAATGCCTCTCCGAATGGTTGTTTCTCACATGCTCGACTTCAACACCTTGATCGCACTGTTGAGATTCGTGCAGGGTATACATCCCTTTAGTTATTGGTCAAAGACCCCAGACTTCCCCTGACTCTAGCACATTGGTGAGTCACTTTGGAACACCCAGTTATATGTTCCCATGGGTATCCGGGTTGCGTTGGCGATTGTATTCGGAGGCCACTCACTCAAATGCTTCCTTGAGTACCCAGTATAGCTACAGTCCAGTGTACCATTGAGGGTGTGACTCCCCGTCATTATAATCCAACAGTTCATTGGTTCCTCTGGTACCACACTCAGCAACACTATTGTTATTCTAATGTATCAGTTCTTCAGCTCAGACATGGTCAGACCGGTAGTATGTCCCAAATTTGTGTCCCCTCTGGACCCTTATGGTGTACACAGTAGTTCTCCATGTATCTTTCAGGTCCCCTTTTTTGGGCCTCATTGTTATTTTATATATCTTGACACAAGCATGGGAATGCCCGCCTCGTCCATATATTGAGATTATTCCTCATTCATTACTGAGGTCATGTATTTTCAGTTTTTTGTAGTTTGTTTGGGACCGTTGTTTCGGGCTCTACTTCATTTCTTCTTTTCTCCACACCCCAAGAAAACCATAAAAGACCTATGACGTCTATCATCCATACGATGAGCTCCTGCCCTCTCACATCAGGGGGCAATTTGTTAACACCCAAAAATTGCTCACCATCTCATCTCCCTCATTACATGCCTCATTTGTCTATATTTCCTACCATATTTGCCTCCAAAACCTCAAAAAACCATTAAAAAGCCACCAAAAAGCCAAAAAACCCCTTTTTCCCCAAAAAATAATTTAAATTTCCTCAAAAGATAGCAAAAACCCTCTAAAAGGGCCCTAAATTCCCAAAAATCAAATAAAAGGGAATAAAAAATATAAAAAAGAGGGAAAAAAGAAGCAAAAACCCTAACAATTGACCTAAACCATATGGTGCCAAAAACCATGGGTCAACACTCCACCACTAAAAAACCTATAAATAGGTGATGGAGGCTCCCCATTTCATATCCACAATCTATCCTATCCTCACTCTGCCAAAATCACTCTTGAAACCCTAGCTCACCATTTGAGCTAACTTCCCATTTGAGTGCCCCTTTTGGCCCATTATCCAAACACCTTGGAGAAGGAGAAGGAACCCATTGGAGCATGGAAGCAGCCCTCCTGGACTACTGCAAGAGCTCCACCAACCTCAACATTTGAGGTAAATGTAATCTAGATCATATCATAATACAAAAAGAAAATTTGCTCTTATATTGTCATTTTTTTATTTCTGTTAATGCTCATGCTAGATTAGATTTTATACTGTTTTACTGTTTAAATTTACTATTTTACTGAACTGCTACTAAGGAGGCCCTTCTCCTTAGTAGGTGCTCATTTGCACAAGCTAGGGTGAAAACCTTAGCTACACATATGGATTTAGCTCCTGATTTCTTTTCTCAACTTGGTAAGGGTACATTCAGACCCATATTTCTATATCTACAATGTTCCGTAACTGTGGAAGATAGATGGACTTCCATACGTTGAAACATCTCACAGGAACTTGTGAAATGTTCTCTCTATTGAATGGGGTCAAACCATGGTACCTTTGGACCCGCTTTTTGAATCTTTAGAATCTCAAAGGAATTATGATTATCACCCATTCATTCCACTCCAAAAGTGATAGTATTGATGGTTGGACCAACTGAGCTATTACCATCCTAGGGCTCTAAATTGATCAAATTCGTTGGCCTATTCCTTACTTGGTCTTCCCATTTTGCAATCAGTTTTGGATAGTCCTCAATACCATTGGTATTCACCTAACAATGAGAGTACCAGGGTCATCATGGAAATGGAAATTCCCTAGCAACATGGCCAATATCATTGCAATTGTAATATTGAATAGATCCACCTTAGCCTCCTACTCCGTCTCCTTGGTAATCACTTCCTTGACCTCAACCTTTGATTCCTCTTCCTTGTGGTTGGGAATTATCAGACACCTGATATGAAAATTGTTCCAATTTATCAGCCAATGCATCTAAGGCCTTGCATTTATCTATACAATGGGTGGTATAACTACAAAGTTCACAATAAATAGTATTAGGAATACATGAGTACTTTTGCAAAATCGAACATTGTTGAGGAGGGCACCCATACGTCTTATAGATCTCACAATATTTTTTAGGTTGAGGGTTCTACATATTTTGGAAAGCATGATATTGTATTGGCCCATGAAAAGGGTTAGTAACACCTACTTGCACAAATCCTATTAAGGATATTTCCCATTCTAGTCCTAGTGGGGGATTGAGAGAAGGTCCCTCTCTCAAGATTGGACACTTAGAGGCATGATGCCCTTCTGCCATAAAACTAGTGCACCATAATTGTTCCTAGCCTACCTTAGGAATCGTCAACTCTTGGATCCTTTTAGTTTAGAAATCTATCTAATTATGGACTTGCAATAAGTCAATTCCTTTCATAGAAACATAGCTATAGTACTCCCTAGATACTTAGCCATAGCCTCAATTTTTATAGCTTTCTCTAATGCACTTTTGGGAGTATCAATAGTTTTTTGGGATAGGGGAACTCAGGTTAATGGAAGAAACCATTGAATAAATCAGTCCTTATGATGTATATCATGAATAGGTAAAGATAGCTTACTCATCACATCCCTAAATCTCTATGCATATTCCCAAGATAACTCTCACTCATATTGTTGAATTTATTTTAGCTATGTAATTCCCTATTGTTCTAATTTTGGCAACTAAAATTCCTCAATAAATAATTTCTCCACCTCTGGCAAGGGAAGAGGTGCAACATTGGGAGGACGGTGCTTCACAAACTCCATATACCATTGTAGATCCCATACCCTCAATGTAGTATGAAAATATATCAACTTGGAGGCATCTGGAACCCCTCTTGACCTCCAAATAGCCTCGCATAGAAACCGATGTTGTTCCATGTCTTCTTAAATTCCCTTGTCCCAAAATTCTTGATATCGCATGGAAGATTCCCCATTTATCCCATTTATCATAGTCATTAGAGTTCCTGCCAAAATGAATCTTCTAGGACCAAGTTGAAAGAGTCAAATTTGAAGCCACAATTGGATTTGAACTACTACTACTATGCTGACCCATTGTTTTTGTACTAGCATTAAAAATACTGCTACTTCCTCCCACTACTACACCAACCGTAATGACCACTACTACTAGGATAATGATTGTACCAAGGTAAGTATAAAGTATAATTAGAAAAAGAGAGTACTGTATGATTTATAGATTCCTGTGGAGTGGTCGACATTGGGCTAGCTCCACAACTTTCTATCCTTTCTTCTTTGACCAAGGGGGGTTCCATGTCTTGGCTACATTCATTCTCATATAGCTCCAGTAGTTCAGTAACCTATACTCATAGTAGCTCGACATTGTTGTTTTGCATCTAGCATCTCTCGTAATGAATTTGTTACCTCCATATTACGCCTATGTATACATTTATTCTACCTAGTTTCCTCTATATATGTTATCATCTACTTGTATACTTGTCTCTCTCTCTCAACCTAGAGCTAGTTAGATATCCATGTCTCATCACCTTCTAAAACCCATTCATCCTTTCCTTATCATTTCATATGTCACACATCTCCTTTCATAACTTCTCACTCTTCTTTCTTTCCATTCTTATCGATTTCCTCCATCGTTGCTCTTTAATATTTGACCTTATCACATCTCACTTAGCCCTTGCTTGGTCTTCAAAGTTCCCCCCATCATCATCGTATCCCTTCACCATCAAAGGCTTACCAACATCACTCCTGACCACTCCCCATGGTACAATTTCTTACTCCTCCATCGAGGTTTGATTAAATAGAAGAAAAATCCTCCTTCCACCAACTAGACCGTGATCTATGATGAGATCTCTTGGATTAGTCTCTTGCGGGCATTTTACTTGAAATCGACTTCTACTTTCAAAAAAGACTAGTGATTTTCTGCAACAAAATCCATTATGTATCTATTAATGGTGTTTTCCACCTAGAATTCTATAGCTCATGCAAGTTGATGATCTAATCTATATAATGTATCCAGGTCTTGAGGATTCCACTAAATATTTTTCTTGCACTGATTCTCAATTTTTGGGTCTTTTGCAATCCTTTTTATCCAGTTATATAGGATTATGGGCAAATCACACTAGAAAATATCATAATGATCCAATAAAGGTCCATCATACATTATAAAATCGCTACACATTATTGGATCCCATTTTCACAAATGGGCTTCTTGCAACATGAAATATTCAAACCGCTTTTCCCACCAATTTTGGATCTAATACTTATAAATCCCCTTGTCCATTCAACTAGTACTTTCCTATTTGGAAATGGATCCTAACAGCATAACCATTTGTTAGCACAAAGTTAAATTCCAGGGTTCCGGAGAGGAGCCAAAAAACACCTGTTGTAGTCTAGGTGAGTTGGCATTTTTTTATTTTCTTAGAAGAGAAGAAAGTCTCACCTAAAGTATGACAGGGCCAATGTTAGATGAGGAAAATGTTAGTGAATGAATGGGGATGAAATTAGAGAGCTCATTTTAACCTTATTTTAGAGTACACGTGAAAAAGGAAACATTGTGTAACATCATACACCATTCATGCATAAGCATACATGAATTAGAGCATAAGATCATCCATTAAGCATTCATCAGACACACACCAAAAAGGTTTTAGGGGCACCAAAAAATATCATTCTCTATTATTCCTTTCACAAAAAGAACAAAGTATTACACAAATATTACAATATCTAGGTATAGATATCTTGAACAATGGGTCTCACTTTCTATATCCCTCCCATTATAAATAACCTACATGTATAGTTTCCCTTCTCTTGCTAAACCCAGCTCTTAACTCTTCATGAAATTTTATACAAATTGTAGTGGTTAGTTCTAACCATGTCAAGATAGTTACAACTCAACTACTTTTACTTGGACACACTTAATATCCATATTATATTCCTTCATGTCCTCTTGCACAATTGTTCCTGTGTTGACTTCCCATCCATCTTCCATGACGATGTCTTAAAAAATAAAGAGGCCAACACCCTTAAAATAAACTCAATTGTATGATGGAATGATTGGAGGGGTCATGTGAAAAGTCAATCATTGACTTTGCGCCTGGCCCCTCATATCACTCCATTGTAAAATTGAGTTGAGGATCACAAGCCGAAGGTGTTTCCTTTATGATAGTGATCTATCATTAGAGGTCTAGTGCCTCCAAAATCCTCTCTATTTGTTGATTTGAAAAGGATCAATGTATAATTTGTCCTCTATTTTGATCCTTGATGGGTGGAAAGATTGGATGAATTTGCTTGTAGGGCCCATTTTAGGGGTAATTCTTACTTTGCAAATTTGGGTCCAGAACCTTCTGAGACCTGTTTGAGGGCTTAAGCAATATTTTTTGGGTCAAAATTTTGTGAGCATAACCCCCAATGCCTCAACATTGTTCTAGACTATGAGAGATTTCTCACGATGCAAAGATCATCGCAATCGGAGTTTGTATGAGGAAGTCACGCCTCCCATAATTTAACCTATCTTGTTGACCACCATGGTACTGAGTGGATTCCACATCAGCTCTCATTATCCACACATGTGGAGCTAGTCACCTGTGGACTTTCAAGAACATTCCAAAGGGTCCAAAACCCTAACCCTAATTGAGAGTCAAAGCATGCAAAAACCCTAAAATATAATCCTAGATGGCTTTTAAGAGGTTAAATATTGGGACACTAGAAGAAGAAGGGGCTCCATTCTTATGGCATTATTGTATTGCTCCATAGCTAAGAATGATCCAAGGAGAGGATATTAGAGCATAACAAAGAAAGTAGGAAATCATGGAGGAACCATATAAGCCACAATGTCATAGGTAACTCCATAGAGAGTACCACGTTCTTTGTATTTGCATTGCAAATTGGAGAATAAAAGAGCAAGGCATAGTCCTCACTTCTAGTTGGGGTTTTCCCCACAATGGATTTTCCCAGGGTATATCTTGTATTTTTTTTTAATAAGACTGATAAAGATTTCATTATAAAAAACCGCAAGAGACTTGCAGTGACTACAAATTTGATTTAGTAGCTTCTAGGTTAACTTATTACATGCATCAAAAAGAGTCTACAGAGTGCCTGTACTATAAAGTAGTGCATAATCCAGTATGCATTTGTACATATAATTCCAATTCACTACAGAATACCTTATATAGAAGGTGCCTAGAACAAAAAGGCATAAATAGATCATTAAAACTAGTTTGGTGGAGTAACTTTCCTCGATCCTCCTCTTCCTCTATTGATGGTTCTTCCGCTTCGATTAGGAGCTAGTTTAGATTCGACATGTTTCTATTGGGGACTGGCAAGGATTCTTTGGTTGAAAAATCCACATTTTCATGTTCAGCTGGCTTTGGGGGAATCCTGCTTCGAATCTCTTCCACCTCAAACCTTAAAGTATAGTATTCATCCTGAAGCCACTGATGGTCATGCATTTCCTTAGCTTGTATCTCTAGTGTATTCGTGATCTGTTTAGAGAGTTCCTGCACCAGAATTTGAAGGGGTTGGACCGACTCTTCTAACTCTCGTGTTTCCTCTTCCTGCTCTACCTGTCTCCACCTAGTGGTCCCTCTCTTCCATTTCTCCCTATTGCTTTCCATGTCTTCAGGGTGGCAGTGCAACTGATACCAATATGGATTGCTCTGGCTCCTCACATTTTTCTTGTGTGCCAACTTGTTCTCGTTCCCCTCCTACCAATTCCTTTTGACATGCTTCCTACTCATGTTGAGCAATTGCAATATCCCTCGGCTTGCTTCATCGATCATTTCCATTAATTTCCCAATTCCTTTGCACATTCTTTTCCTTTGACATGGAGAAGAGGTACAGTTTATTCCATATCTGATTGGTGTGAGATCCTGTGCTGCCTTTTTATTCTTACGCCTTCTTACATTTTTCTTTGATTGAGGTACGTTGGAGGTACAAGAGGTTGTGCCTAGAAGGCACACTAAATTGAGGTCGATTGTTGGTGATTCATGATGAGAGGGGGGAGATAATGGCATTAGTAATCCCAAATATGTCAATATCACCATTTTTGCACGTGTGATTTGAGATGAAACTTCTTTCAATGATGTTACTTCGATAATTTGTGCATCCTTCCCTTATTGTTATCATCGTTCAAGTTATTAGTGCATTAGAGACTTTCCTTCATTAGACAATCAAGGAATGGGTTGCAATGAGACATGATCCTTGATTCTGAGTTGACTGGCTCTCTAGTGGAAATATTGTCTTGTTCATCCGCTATAGCATTGTTCTCTCTGAGGATGTGGAGGGGGCATATATTGCGATATTTTTTCACCTCCTGAAAGATCTGTGGAAAAGTAGATTTTAATTTCATGTCTTTAGGCAGGGTATTCTTTCTCTAATGGCTAATTATTAACTTTGCGTCTCCCAGAACTGTGAGAGAGTATATCCCCTATTGTTTGAATAATTTGATACCTTTAAGCAGGGCGTAGGCTTATGCTTGATTGTTTGTTGTGACTCCTATACTCCATGAAAATTTGGCCATTATCTCTCCTCTTGCGGAAAAAATCACCTTGCCCACTCCTGCCACCCCGATAGGGTATATTTTGTATTATTTGTGTGGATGTGTTATTTTTCTCTATCTATTTTCCTTTCAGTTTCAATTTATTTTAGCATTCTGTGAGATTAATCTAACAACAATGAACATTAAATATCCAATAAACGTTGCATAACTAAGAATTTGCAGGACTAGGGAGGCAGGTGCGGGTGGGATCATCTTTGATCCCGGTGGAAACAAAGTCACTTCTTTGTCATGGGGACTAGGGAAGAAAACAAACAATGAAGCAGAATGGATAGCACTGCTCCACTCCATGGAAATCGTTGCTTCTCTCAATGTCAGAAAACTCAAGGTCTTTGGAGACTCAAGCCATGTTATCCAAAGAATGAGATCGGGGATTAAAACTCAAGGTTCAAAAGTCACAAAATTCAAAGAAGAATCAGTTCCCTCACCCTCCCTAAAGATATCCTCTATTTTCATATTCTTAGAGGGAACAACTCTTTAGCTGATGATGCTGCCAATAAAGGGGTCACCTTGGATCTAGGCCAAGTCCTTTACAACAATGAAAAAATTGGGTTTTTGTTCATCCCCTAATTTCTTCCCATACACCGTCATCCCCACTTAGGCATTTCCAACCACCTTATGGATTGCCCCACCCTCGCTCACCTGCAGCAGGCACGCAGCCTCTCACGTGCCCATCACATGGCCATCCCTCCCCCTGTCAGATAAAGCGAGCTAGCTTTAACTATTCTCCTCCTCCCTCGGGCATTTACCTCTGCAATGGCTCGCTCCTATCCCACTCTCCCGCTCCCATCTGCATTCGACTGCCTCTCCATCCGCGAGCTCCTGGACTGTGACCCTTATCGCTCTAGCGATTCCCCTATTTCATCCCTCCATCTCGTCCCTCCCTGCAGCTCCATGGACGGTGTGAAGGCTGCTATGGCGGCCCTGAACCTCACCACCGAAGACATCAAGATCCATCTCCGCAGAGCATATGAAGCAATCTGCACCAACATTAAGCAAAACAATGAAATCGTCTCTGAAGTCAGGTACAATTCCACTCAGTTTTCCTACCAAGACTCCACAATTGAGGACCTTGTGATAAACCTCTTTGAGCTAATGGGAAAGGTTGATATAATCAAGGAAGAAGTCTCAAGCTTAACCAACAAGACTCAATGCAGTCATTTTCAGGAAGCTCCCACGGTGAACAAAGAAATGACGGATGTTGCTTCTGTGCAGCAACAGAATTATGGCTAGTCCCTCCTCTTCTCTGCAGGTTCCTCCATTTTGTAACAGTTTTTGAATGTTTTTATGCACTTTGTTAAATGGTCAATATGTAATGGTTTATCCCACCTCTACTATGGAAAAGTATAGGAAGCACAAGAACTGGAATTTCATAGTTAAGATAGGCACTACTGTTTGCTATCTTCAGCTCTCTCTTTCTGAAAAATTACTTCCTTTTTTGTAATGTATGGATGTACACAGCCCTTTCGAATATATATATTTGTACTTTGTTTCTGTTAAAAAAAAACTAAGAATTTGCAGGAAGTTGTAAGCTATATTGTGAAGAACGATCCTAATGGAATATCCATGGTAGTTTATAGATCATATTGGTATCAAAGTGAGTTTTATTTGGGGTTTTGTGGGAAATTGCAAGATCTAGAAGCAAAATAAAGAAATATTCTTCAAACCCTATCCATGTGGCACATGAGTCCAGTGAAGAATTGACGAGTGAATATGAAGAGCGATTTACAAAGCTGGAAATACAAGTCGATGATATCTCTCATAATATGTCAATCCTCATGGCATCTTTAGAGAGCAAGTTTAGACCTTTTGGTGATTTTGGAGGCTTAACTCAGAAGTCGAATCAAAGGGGAAATTGGGAGAAAAAGGCGATCTAGAAAAGAAGCCGAGGAAAGAGTTTGTGAAAGAGTAGCCAAGTTCTAGTGCCATTACCCTTTCCAAGTCATTATTTAAGATGGAAGCGAAAGTGGATATCAAGCCCTACCAAGGAAAGATCGATGATTTAAAGTTGAATAATTTTCTACAACATTTAGAGGTCTATTTTAGTATTGAAAACATAGATGATGAGCATAATATTTCATTTGCTTTCCTGAAATTAGAGGGGCGTGCATTAACCTAGTGGGAAAGCCAAATGGATGCACTTAGGTTGGAAGGTGGTCCACTTATAAAAAAGTGGAAGGATTTTAAAACCTTCATTAAGTCCCAATTCTACCTTATAGGGTATGTAGAGGACCAAGGGATTCATTGGCATTACTTCTTACTTCAAGAGAATGCAAAGGCAGAGTGTGCATCAATACACCATCAAATTCTGAAAGAGGGCTATTATATTGGGTATCTCACCTAAGAATCTAGATGTACTCCTCAAGTATATAGGGGCTTACACACTCATTATTGAAAACAAGTGATTCTCTTCAATCCCAATACAATTGATGACACATGTGTCTAAGCCCAATACCTTGAGAAATATAGGAGAAATCAAAATGTGAAGCAAGGTATTGAATCATTACCCAAACTAATAGATTGACAATATCTACTCAAATCACAAATATAAAAATCTCCCTTTTAAGTTAAACTTGATAAATCAATTATTAAACTTGTTAAATCAATTAATTGGATAAAGTAAAAAAAGTTTATGTATAGATCACTAATAGTGCATGCTAAAGATAGAGAAAAGACTAAAAAACTACTAAATCTCTACAAAATTAATTACTTTTATAATGATTTCAATCATTATATTGTTCTCATGCTTAGATCATTTGGTGTGACGAAAATGGAGATGGGATTCTAGTTAAAGCCCATGAAGTTGTTCATAAAATCATTCTAATAATCTCCCCGTTACAACTATATTTCATAGGAGTCAACTATACCTTGATATACATTGTCGACTGTGTATATAAAGATATTTAACAATGTATATACACATATTCGGACTGACGAACTAACTTATCGTATATTGGGAAGTGAGCTCAGAGCTCACGTCATGAGTTGACGGAATATTCGGCGGGCAGATAGAATCCTTGATATCCTCTAAATGTCAATGATTGCCCGTAGATGACGTCAATTAAACGACGACAAAGATCTCAGTTGAGCTTGACCGTTGGATATTTTGTGGGAATAGGGGTCTATCTTCCTACTTGGAATCGATGGGGTGGTGAGTTTGTTGAAATAATAGAGGAGAATATGGGAATATTGACTTTAGGTTTTATCATTTAAATTAAAGGCTTTCGGTATCAATTGGGTGTGATGAAAAGGGGGAATTATACAAGGTGTGCATATGAAGCAACATTTGTTTAAGTTAGAGAATGTTGATTTAATGTTTTATATCTAAATTAGGTTAGCAAATTTTAGTCAACTCTATTTTAGTAGTAGAGAAATTAGCACAATCCACACCAACCACCTCATAATTCTTTGTTTGAGTCAACTCCATTTTAATAGGAGAGAAGTTAGAACAATCTGCAACCACCACCCTCATATATTTTAAAGGGTTAATTTTAAAAAAATCTGAATCTAACGCATTGTTTGTCATGGAAACATTGTTTAGTTTGGTGAATCTCAATCCAAACATTCATAAACAAAAACTTTCATAAACTTTTCATAAACAAATAAATATCACCCTCATATTTTTTTTATATTTTAAAAGGTTAATTAAAAAAATATATCTGAATTTTAGTGTGTGTGTCATGGAAACATTGTTTCATTGTTTTAGTTTGGTGAATCTCAACATTCATAAACACAAACTTTCATAAACTTTTCATAAAAAGATAAATAAATAGATATATTGCCTAAAGGTATGGTGTTTAAATGATTCTTTGGATGAGATTAGATTCTTATCTTTGATTGTTGCTTGGGGTATTTGGTTAACAAGGAATGCTAGTTGTTTTAAATATAATTTTGTTCAGTGCATATTAAAGTTTAGGAATACTCAGTTATTTTCTTAAGGATAAAGTTCAAATCTAGTTAGATGGGTGATGGAGGAAGAGATCGACCATACTTATACTTGGGCTTATTTTGATGGAGCTGCACAAGGGGATCCAATGCGTTGTGGAGCAGGTGGTATACTTTATCTATCTAAGAAGCATTGGTAAACTTTCAAAGCTAGACTTCATAACGGAACAAACAATTATGCGGATTTGTACGCTCTTAGATTATTATTATGGTTCGCAGTGGAATATGAAGTATTTAGGAAATACATATTTTTGGGGACTCTCATATCATAGTGAGGTGGTTAAATGGGCAGAATAGGATACACAATATGTAATTGAGTCCTTTGATAGAGGATACCTTAAGACTAAAGGATAGGATGGGAACAGTGAATATAAAGCATGTATATAGAGAAAGAAATCAAATGACGGATGAATTGGCAAAATCTGGTACACTTTATGCAAGAAGGGATATGGTGCATATCAAAAAATAAAAATGATACCACAAATGGATACTATCATACTTATTTTCACTCGTTTTGAGGACTTGTATGCTAAAAACAGGTTTGGAAAATGACTGGATGGAAAATATTATGACTTTTTTATTGGAAAAAGGGAAAGATATGAAAATATAAAATGCTTTAGCTAAAAAAAAAACAAGTTATATACTTGTTATATTAGTAGAGTTATTGGAATCAAAATTTTGAATGTATTTTTGTACAAATTTTGTGACTATATGGCTTAAAGATGATCCATTAAATTGGAATGATATTTATGGATAATGTGTTTGAACATTATGATATATAAAGAAGATTGGTTTTTTTAGGCCAATATCAGAATGATAAATTTGAACAATTTGTTGGATGATCCAATAGGATATGCACATAAAAGCATCTGAAAAATGTAACTTAGTCATCTAAACAATTTTTATAGCTCATCCTATATTATCTATATAAAAGCATTTGAACAATTTTTATAGCTCATCCTATATTGTTTATATTATAATTGGATTAAAAGTTCCACTGCTTATTAAGAAAATAAAATTTAATGTTCTTAGTGGTTCCTAATTCTTGTTCGTGTGAGGACCCTCCATACCATGAGAGTTTCACTTTCCATTGTCCACATAGTTGTCTAGAATGTTATTTTTCCTTATTTTAATTTGTTTCTCTTAATTAAATAATATGTATTTATCTCATTTTTATTTAAATAATATTATTAATTTTAATTTAGAAAATCAAAATTAATTTTATATTATTGATATTTCAAAGAAGAAATTAAATATTGTAAAGATAAAGAACCAAAAATAAATATTGTAAAGATAAAAATTAACTTTTATGAGTTTTATAGTGAAACAATGGAATGCATCATCTACATAGATGTTAAATCTTGTCATCTTAGAGTAACAATAACAACAATAATAATGCACCGATACACATTATATAGTAACAATGTACTAGTGTGTTTGATAATGTAGAGTGCATTGTTTGGTTATGCCTTATTTTAAAAAACGTTTTTCGATTCAAGTGCATATTACTATATAATGCACTTTAATGTGTATTATTGTATAAAACACATTGTCTAACTTGAAAACAGATTTAGCCTAAATTTATTTACTTAGTCTATAAAACATATTTCATAGTTTGTATATTTGATTATGTAAGACTTATATTGATAGAATATGGCTGATAAAAGATTAGAGAAAAAAACTTATAGCAAGGAGGATAAGCATTTCAACATCCAATACGTTCAAGAATCAGATTATATTTAAACTATAACAAGTGTTTCTACAGAAATGGTCAATGAGACCTATGATACTTGCAATAGTAAAATTACAATGAACGAACAATATGAGTGTCAAAAAAAATATAGAAGGAAATGGTCAATGAAATGAGAATAATTTAATTGTGAGAGTTATCCTACAACAATTTGCATAAAACATATGCAATCATTGGGTTTTTTATGTGTAATTAAAGAGCTTTATTATCACATGAAATATTAATTAATTGTTTTGTTGTTGCACGAGATGGAACCCATTCAATACATAACACACGATGGATTAAAAAGTAGAAAAAGGTTTAATCACAATTTTTGTGAGTACTTGCCTTTTCTTTACTTAACAAGAAACTTTTAATTATATTTATGCTTTGTCATGACATATGAAACTTGCAGGAAACAAAGTATGGAGTAAAGGCAACAAAATATTTGCTGAGAGATGTGATGTGGAATGACTTTCAGAGAATGCGTATTATTTATGAATCACTTGTTGCTATGGCGTGCTTTTCAATTTATGCGATCATGCATACTATACTATAAATGTAAATCTACTCATTACACTTTATTTTTATGTTTGTAGGTGGAATATGAAGAGGTAGAAGAAAACAAATATATTCAATCAAGGAAGCATTACAAATAACCCAAGTACAATATCCCAAGAAAGTGATTGAGAAATGAGGCATGGAAGAAGATTGAGCAATGACAATAGTTTGAGCGACGAATGATGATCACCAAAATTGAATGTTAGAAATTGTATATTTTGGAATGTTAGTTTATGAAAAATAGACATTTTGTTGATTGTGGACATATTGTCCCAATTGGATGAGGATAAGTTACCAATAATTGTAACAATTCTTTATTGACATTTTGATTATCATGGATCTTTATGTTATCCCGTTTTGTATGATGAAAGATCCCTTATTCATGTATAATAAAAGGAGTTTCTTTTTTTATTATAGTGTCTAGTGTGTAAAATGTTATGTTGTTGATTGAAGATATAGATTAGTTACATTATTATAATGAGCATATGTGTAGTTAGTTAGTATATCCATAAATAATGATACAATACATTAATGCAATGATTACATCCAAAGGAAATACTATTATAAAAATGTTTATGATGATTACTTGAAATTTTATAAATCAAGAAGTTGCATTTGCATATCCACATTGTGGAAAAATTCAACACTAAAACATATTTATGCATTGTATTCATTTGAATTCAATGGTGCAATTCATATATATTTATGCATTAATGTGTTTAAATGGTTGTTAAAATATGATGTTCTATGCATGTGCAAACATGTACCATTGCTAATAACTATCGTAAACAGACCGTTGCTACTGACAACAACAATGTTGTATTCAAAAATACCATTACTATTGTCATTATGGTTATTGTCATCATTACAAGGCTTTACGATGTGGATGTGGATATATGCATATGTTCTTCTACATATATAATAAAAATTGATTCTTTCAAAATATGTAACATGTAGTACTGACCTTAAAAATAATACACAGCGATGCCTTGAAAAATATAATATGCACCAATGAGTATTAATTACAGGCACACCAGTGCACCTTAGAGATATAAGTGCATTGAAAAAAATACCTCCTTTAGGACCTCCAGGAACCTAGAATTTTTTAATTATAGTGAACATCTGTTAAAACCTCCACTATTGACAGTGGAGGTTTCAACAAAGTTTTTTTAATAATATTGTCAAAACTCATAACACTAAAATCTTCTTCAAAATCCTCCACTAAGTAGTGTTTTCATTGTATTGTATGAAAATGTCTTTGATCTCTTGAATCCAATTTGGAGATCATAATTGTTCAAAATATCTCAAGTATTTGAGGTTGCTAAGACTATTCCTCATTTGAATGATTTATGTGTAATTCAAATTTGACCTTTCAATGCCTGATAACTAATTTAGAGGATGAAGTATCTTTGATTAAAGGCCAATAAAGAGATTTAATTATTCCAAGGCCGTAATAGATCACACCTAGTGGGTAAGAGGATTTTCCTTTACTTAAAAAAACATATAAATTGAGGATTCATCCATTTATTGGATGATTACTTGATTTTCAAGCAAGTAGAAACATTATTCATTTGAATCAACCTAATGGAGTGGAAATTTGTGCCTTCATGACCTCATCCAAGGTATTTTTTAAGGGTGAAAATTTGTCAATTGACTATTTTTTCCATTTAAAAAAAGTAATCGCTAATTAGTTTATAAATTCATTTATTTTTACATAAGATATGATTAAATTGCTAAAAAAACACCAAAAAATTACAATTTTTAATAGTACATTATATGTTTTTTATTGAATATTCACCTATATATCTATACATATAATTTTTCAATCCAAATAGTCACCTAGAATACTTCACGTAGGTATAATATTTGAATTCTTAAAAAATACCCTGATCCCATGGCTTTATTATTAAGTCATAAGGACCATTCCCCATTTGAATAGATTAAATTATTAAATTTTCGATTAGATAATAGAAGTCATTCACTATTCAAAATAAAAGATAATGAGGCCTTTCAATCATTGAGAGAATGATTTAGTGAAGGGACTTCCCTTTGTGTTGAGAGATACTACAATAAGGTTGTATGAGAATGTTATTTATAAGTTCAAGAACACTATGTATTTGGTTAGAAGTAAATAATTTTAATATAGGAGTTCAAGAATATTGTCCCTTGTCACATAACTAACGTTTTTGGAATTTATATTAACAAGTTAGAGGCGTGTTAGGAAGAAGTCAGTTTTCCTAAACCCTCATCCATCATGATAAAGAGAAAAGGAGAGGGGGGGTCTCCTTGACGAATTCCTATGGAAGGTGAGAAGGTAGGAGTGAGGAGCCATTAAGAAGGATAGAAAAAAAGGATGAGGAGGATTGGAGATGATCCAGCTTCTCTCAGTAGAGGAGAAACCAAAAGAAAGAAGCATATATTTATTGTAATACCAATTTAATTTGTAAAAGGCTTTAGATAGATTGAGATTTATCATCATACCTAGTTTCTTTTTAGTTTTCAAGGAGTGGATAGTTTCATGAGCCAAGATTATGTTGTCCAATATTATTTTTTATACCTTCAACTTAAATTGACTACTCAACAAATATGAGTTGAGGTAGAAGAGGTTTGATCCTGTTAGCAATGACCTTTGTAATGGTTTTGCAGATTACATTACAAAGAGCTATAGGTCAAAATTTTCTTGTTGAATAGACATGATGTTCCTTGGGTATCAGGGTGAGAAATGTGAAGTTAAGGGATGGTAGGACATATGTATTTTTCTAAGATTCCTCTACTACCTTCCAAACATCATCTTTGATTAATGACCAACAACTATGAAAGAAATCAGTTGTAAAGCCATCAAGACTTGGGGATTTTCTTGTGGGCATGCTCATGACTACTATCTCAACTTCTTCCAAAGTTACAGGTTTCATTAAACTGTCATTTTTCTCATTGGCGATCAATTTAGGAATGTTTTGTATTATTTACTAGATGGCCTCTTCTCTGTCAATTTGAGGTTCTGATAGCAGAGATTGGTAATAAGTGGTGAGTTCCTGTTTTAAGTCCTTCTTGTAGGTTAGAGTGTTACCTTGCTCATCTTTGAGTTTATTTATTATGTTGTTATGATTATCTTGTATCATTGATCGATGGAAGAATTTAGAGTTGTGATCTACTTCATTTAGCCATTGAATCCTTGTTTTTTTCCTCCATAAGATTCCTTCTTGTTTCCCCCTTTGTTCTAGCTGAATTTGTATAATTGTTTCTTCTTTGGTTAGAGCATCTGAGCATCCTTCTTGAATAAATTGTTGTTGTAGATGTGTCATTATTTTTTGTAAGATTCTTTGTGCCTCCTGTATATTTCCAAATACTTCCTTGTTCCACTTTTTTAATTTCGATTTCAGGTTCTTGACTCTTTGTGGAATTTGTACATTATAGTGCCTTTAGAGATTTCATCTTCTTTCCACCAGATTTACATATTTTCTTGAAAATCCTGGTGCTCCATCCAAAAAAAATCGAATATAACTGTTTTACTTGTTGGTGAGTCACAAAGGCCTAGCTCAATGCTAACTGGACAATGGTATAATCCCCATGAAGGCAATATTGTTGCAATGGTTGAAGTTCCATTAAGTAAGACAGATTTAGAGAGGAGATGCCAATCCAGTCTAAAGGCTATTTCTTGAGAGCCTCCACATTTTTTATTACATGTGTGCATGTCATTGCTTGTTTCAGTTTCCACTAGATGAAGTTCCTTGATGGTTGATTGAAAAGATTTACTATCTTCATCTAGTTTCTCGATGCCACCTTTTTTCTCTGTTGGGGAGGTTATCATATGTTGAAATCACCTCCAATTATCCAAGGTTGATTTCCAGTGATAGATTGAATTGTTTTTAGATCATTGAGCAGGGCTAGTTTTTATGAAAGCTGTTGTGATCTATATACATTTGTCAGGTATCTTGTTATCACTGTCCCTATGAGATGGAATTTAGTTTGTAGGGTATTTGGATTTGATATGAAATTTGATAGCTCGATTTCATTAGGATTCCATAGAAGGGATATTCCACCTTAATTTCTTTTTGAGTCCTGATAGTTCCTCCAAATATGTCCCGCTATTGAGTGAAGGGTACTTCCCAAGCATTTAGTTTCCTATATCATTATTATAGATGGTTTTTCTTCCTTGATTTTTTTCCTTAGAATCCTTTGTTTTCTCTTTCCATTGATACCTCAAATATTCTAGATGATGATTTTCATAGTAAATGTTGGGAGGGTTGGAACTTATCCATCAACTATGGATATAATCCCGAATTAATTAGATGTGCTCCTAGATCTTTGATTTGTTGGTTTATTGGTTTTATTCCTCTTTTTTCCCCTTCCTTTGTTGTTTTTTTGAAATATTTTTGTATTCATGTTTTTACTCCCAACGAATTTTGAGTAGGTTTTATTTTGGTTGTTGTCCTTCCAGTTTTGTTATGTTCTTGAAGATGGATTCCCTTGGGAGTTGATTTTTTTTTGGAGGAATAGCTTATGGTTCTTGTCTATTGCAGGCATCTTCTATACCTTGAAGATCCAGGTCTCCAGTTTCTTCATAGTCTCCTTCCTTTGAATCCATGGTGTCTTCTTCTTCCGAGGGAAGGCTGCTACAAGTTCCTAAAAGAGCGGTAAGGAGGGGTTGGCTAGGAGAAGGATTCACAATGGGAGGTATCTCCTCCTCCATTTGGACAAGTTCAAGGGGCTAGGGGAGAGAGAATAGAGGAAAGGTTAAAATTGGGGTTGAAATTAAATTTTCAAAGTGGTCATCGGAACAAAGTTTGACAGGTTTGGGAGGCAAGGGAGTTTCTTTCCATTTCTCGTCCTGGGGGTTGCTTTGGTGAAGCCATCAGGGTTTTGGTGAGAGGAAGAGATGGCAAGGGTTTTTTTCTTGATTTATAGGATAGGAACATAATAGATTCCATGTTCATGAAATTTGTGATAGTGGAAGGGAACATGCTCATAATCCAAGGGTTTCTCCCATTTAGAGACTTTGAAACTTGGGAAAATCGACTCCGAGAGGGGTTTGGAGACATTAAGGAAGACGCAGATTCTTACATAAGAGGTATATAGTCCCTATATAGTTTCTTCTGAGGTTTTGAAATAATATCCTAGGGTGTTTCCTATTTCTACAAGTGCATCTTCTTGCCAGAATTCTTGGGGTAGGGAGTACAATCGTGTCCACACTAAAGATATAATGAAGTCTTCCTATTTAGGGATAAATTTCTATTTCCATGGTCTGAGGAAGAGTCCAACTAAGTTAAAGAGTTCCATCGAAGACTCTCTTTTTGTCTTCTAGACTTGAGAAGATTGTAATTGTAAAGAACCCTTTGGAACCCAATTTGAGGTGAATTTGTCCCTAAGGTTTCCATTTTACTGCTATCCATTGTGTTAGAGATTTCTTTGATGACCAAAGGCCCATGAATTTGCAAATAAGGCCATAATATTGCATGAATTGAATATAAGCACCAATGTGGGGTGAATTTATAAATTCATACCTAGGAATTTACTTGGATTTTGGGATGCATTTCCCTTTAGTCTCAGGTATCAATTTTCCTGTCATTCTGGGTGAATATGTCGCTTGTTCTAGCTACGAGGTTTCCAGCTCTTCCCAAACACTACCAAAGCGACTCGAATTATCCCAATATCAGTTTAAGAATCAAATAGACTCAAATAAAACTATCTGACCAATTGATAGACTCCATATAAATTCCAAAGAAGTATGGAAGACACCCTCTCAAGACTAGTGATAAACTAGCTCGATTTCCCCCACATAGGAATACTAGTTTTTCAACTTGACCCAAACACCTCCTAATCGACTATAATCCTTCCAAAAATATTCAATAAGAATCAAATAGAGATAAATAGAGATAAATGACTCAGTAATAGGCCCTGGGGTAATTCTATTAAATTTTTATCACCAGTATTGTAAACTGCACAGCCATATGAGAAAGATTTATACATGGAATCATCGGTTACTCGAATATGAACACCATATGAAGAAAAAACTTGGATATTTATTATTCATTGTATGGGAAAATTAATGACACTGATTAAAACAATACATGTCTCTTACAAAACTCTAAACGCATGAAATACTCAGTTACAATTGTATAAGTTCGAACCTCTACTAGAAGAGATACACAATGGAGTAGATATGACAAAATGGGCACATATCGGTCATTCGAACACCTTTTTGAATTTTTTTATTTTTTTTTTACTACTAGAAACAATGCTCAGAACAAAATGGAATAGGTCTCACTTACCACAAATGCTCAAAAGTGTCTAAAATAGAACCTTCATTATGACCCTCCTTCACCAATCCAAGCTCTAAATCAACAAGAAACACCTCCAAATGATAGCGAAGCATACCAAATTGCAACCTATGTCACATAGAATTCATATACCTACCAATATTTATATCTCCAAGTGAAAATGGATCCAATGGTGCACCCTCCTCAAGCAATAACCCACAACTCCAACACCAAAATGCTTGGAAATCACCATAAACCTCTACTACTAGAACTTGAAATTACAAACACATGTAGATGAATTCGAACCAGCAATAGAAAAAGATATGAACATGCATCAACTGAAGCTAAATTGATAAATATGAGTGATTCCTCCTCACCTCTCATTCACATGAAGCACAAATGAGAAATATGAGTGATTTCTCCTCTCTTGCTAGCTAGGGTGGAATATTTCACCACCAAAACTAGTTCTGTAGCAAGGGTAACATATCCCAAGATTGATAATATCAATGGATATCCAATACCAAAATTCAAATGAACAAAATCTCCTTCACTTGTGTCTTCACCCTTTTTATAAATCTGCATGGAGCATTCCCCCTCATTCTAGAATTCTCTCACACATATTTAATAAAATATTAATAAATGTTATTTTTATGAGGGAATGACACGTTGGGACTCATTTAATTCCTCTCTGATTTTATTTTTCCAAATAATAACTTCATCTACCTTGGAAATTTGAACTGGAAAGGCTTAGCTTGATTTTGGGGAAGTTACACTAGCATGTGGGCTCACCTGTCTCCTCTAGTGCCCTCCTTGGCTAAATTTAGGACCTGCAACATGTCATAGGATGTCATAAGTTGTCATCAGTTGTCATAGGACCTGATTCTTGTCATAATTTGTCATAGATGTCATACGTTGTCATAGATTTTCTATTTTTAGATCGGGGAGTTACAACCCATGAGATGCATCCATAATAGGATTCCTTCCACCTTGGATGGGAGTTACACCACATATTTGGACTCATTCCTCCACTAATGCATCCTCCTTACCTAATTGTGTCCAATGCCACCTTAGAATTCAAATTTGAGGGAGTTACAACTCATGTGGGGCCCAACTCAACCTCCTTGTGCGCCCTCCTTATCCAATTTTTCCTAATGTTGCATCATTTCGCAATTTGGACATCAACTATACAAATATTTGACCCATGTCACCACCTTGATAATTTTTCATGACTTTACCAAGTGATTTAGGCCAGTGCATCCCCCTAGTCCAATGGAGTGGTCCTTAGCAAAAATTTGGGGACATTACATTGCACAAACACAAATGTAATATGGATCGATTAAGTACAACAAGTTGAAAAAAGATACCACATTATCGGATGTTAAAAAGTCTAAGAAAGAGGCCAAGGTAATGCATAATGTATCTAAAAAACTAACTATGCCAATCAACATTTTAAATATCACAAACATTTGATGCAAGGGTTTCATATAGATTTATACTTGGTGTTGTTGTCACACTTGTAACTTCAACAAAATAGTTGTTGACCTGCATGTTAAAAAATGTTGGAAACCTTGATAAAGTCACCACAAAAGCATATAAAAATTTCAACTTATTTTATCATTTTGTGGAATTAAGCTAACACAATGAACCTTAAAGGCTTGTAGGTAGTTGTAGGATATGTTGTGACTAAGTTTTCAAATAGAATATCCACGACAGTTTACAGATCACATATGTCCAAGTCGTTGATGCCACAACATCAATACATCAAGAACATTCCCTAAGTCTATTGTTGTTGGATAATTTGTCATTGTATCATTGCACAAATGATATACGGTGGAAAAAACATACTTAGGGTGGCGAAAACAACCCTATATTATATTAAAAAGGATATTGCATCATCCAAGTCTATGGAAGCAGATAGAGCGGGTCATATATTTGATTCACAACAACAACTTTTGGACACTCAAGAGTCCAAATTTTTTTTTAAGGAGAAAACAAATCTCTATTAGATATGAACAAATGTATGAAAGAAAATCTCCATATTCATGACAAAGTAAGGGAATTGGAGATTAATTTGCATTGTCTCAATAAGAAACCTGAATCCAAATATGTTCTAATATGAGACTTTGAAAAACATCAACATCAACCTTTACTGATGCTAGAAAGTGGAAAACCAAAGTGTGTTGCAAAGAAATAGACAATGACATGTGCTAGGCATTGTTTGTTCAATCATTGATTTGTTCAATTGCTCATTTTGTGCTTCCTTGATTGGTAGATGTTGATTTTACAATGCGATGTGTTTTGATCCAATCCTTCATTTAATGCGATTGTTATTTTCCTTCTCGATGATTTATCTGCCTCATGTTTGTACCTACTTTGTCTAAGTACCAGATAAGGTAGTTATATAGGGAATTAATGAATAGCTAGATGTACAAGTGAGATATGGAAGAGCAACGACCAAATGAGCACATATGTAGGAAAAAGTCTCACCTAAAGTATGTACATGCCAATCCTTTCCAGTCTAAACATTGTTCTTGAAGGAAGTAGATGCTCATCCATCAATTCTAGAACTGAAATAAGTGAATCTAGGTGATCCGGCAATGAGTATTAAATTGTTACTCCAAGTTCATTCTATAAGTAAGTATCTAAGATATCATATTATGATTATTGAATCCAATCGATTTCACCATTCAAAATGAAATCTACCAAAAAGAATCTTAAGCAGGAAATCCCTTTTTAGTTATGTAGATTAAGGAAACGAAACCAAGCAGGCTCCCGTTTCATACCAAGAAGGAAAGCAAGTACAAAAGAACATGAGCAATTATAAGTTAAATCCACTACCAAGATTGAACTAAGGTATGGGTTCAAACCCTACATGACATGGATCATAATGCCTCTCTAACCATTGGGATGGAGTGTGAATAGCAATATAGGCCACAATAGTCTGAAGATATATGTCCAGTAATAGGTCTCAAGATATGAAATTTGCATTTATGCATTTCATATTAATTGCTTCTCCATGGAAAATTAGCTTGAATGCGAGGCAGATGATGATGGTGAAGGTTTTCCATAGCACGCAGTGCATTCATTTGCGTTGAGAGGCACTTTCTACAACCCAGAATGAGGGATAAGTGTAATTTCGTGCTCAATGTAGAGTTGATACGTGTCACTTCAATAAAGTAATAAAATGTTAAGTATATAAAAAATTTGCAATGTCGGCCCTAATAAGTTCAAAACCATTATGAGGGAGAAGTGTAATTCCGTATTCAACATGGAGATGTGGAACTTTAATAAAATATTAAGTAAATAATTTTTTTACAATGTTGACCATAATAAGTTCAAAACCAAAGAGATATATATTCCAATTTAATTAAAACTAAAAATTAATTAAACTTGGATACTTCTTACTATGCAATGTGAGAGTTGAGCCATTATTAAACTAATATTTATATATGAGGGATTTGAGCACATACCAAAGATTTACATATTAAAACAATATAGATCCATCTTAACTTTGTATCTACCAAGAGCCAAGAGGGATCAAATCCCTTGAGGTACAAGCCACGTACAAGCTTGTCCTCAAATTTTGCATTTTGGAAAATGTTTGCGCCTCAAGGGATTTGATCCCTCTCGACACTTGGTAGATTCAAAGTTAAGATGGATCTATACTCATTATAAATAAATGCTTTTATTGTTTCAACTTTGTTAGAAGAACTAGTGCATTCATTATAAGTAAATGCCTTAAGCATTACTACCTAAATTAGGAGAAATTAAAATGTGAAACAAAGCATTTGAATCATTGCCCAAACTAATAGCAAGCTTCGACAATATCTACTCAAATCACTACATTTAGACACCTAGCAAATATAAAAATCTCCATTATCTACTCAAATCGCTACATTTGGACACCTAACAAATATAAAAATCTCCATTTAAATTAAACTTGGAAAAATGAAATAAAACAAATGAAGTAATTGGAAGGACTAAAAACTATTAGATGTCTACAAAATGAATTGAGTTGATAATGATTTCAATCATTATATTATAGTTCTAATGCTTATCGTTTGGTGTGATGGAAATGGAGATGGCACTCCAGTTGATACACCCACTATTAATGTTTTGTTGATCATACCATTTCTACTCCGACATCCAACCCAACCCTTTGACAATATGTCATGCTAAGGGACCCATGAAGTTGTTCACAAAATCATTCTAATAATATCCACAATAGAACTATATTTCATATGAATAAAATAAAGTAGACCTTTATATACATCGTCCAATGTGTATGTGTGGAGATTTAACGATGTATATACACATATTCTATGAACTCCAAGTTCATTGCTGGCCATCGTAATGCCTTTCACTACATATAATGATAATAACATTTAATGTCGTTATATGTATGTATTCGACATAATCTGTGACCGCACAACTCAGCGACTTAATATTTTTTTTAAGACGTTTGGAATATATATAAAAAGATTACCAAATTCCATGCCTGAATGTGACAAGAACTCAAAGCTCACGTCATGAGTTGACGGAATATTCGGTAGAATCTTTGATATCCTGCCTTACATCGATGACGTCAATTAAACGACGACAAAGATCTGGGTTGATCTTGACCGTTGTATATTTTGTGGGTATCGTGGTCGATCTTCCTAGTTGGAATAGATGGGGTGGTGACTTTGTTGAAATAATAATAGAGGAGAATATGGTAATGTTGACTTTAGTTTTTATTCTTTAAATTAAAGGCTTTGGGTATCAATTGGGTGGCATATTAAGGAGCGTTTGTTTAAGCTAGAGAATGTTGACTTAAAATTTTATATCTAAATTAGGTTAGCAAGGTTTAGTCAACTCAATTTTAATAGAAGATAAGTTAAGTTAGCACAATCCACACCAACCACCCCCATGACATGATTCTTTGTTTGAGTCAACTCCATTTTAATATGAGAGAAGTTAGCACAATATACAACTACCACCCCATAATTCTTTCTTTTATAAATGTTAGGGACACGAAATCATCACTAGGGTTGGCGCAACCTAACTCCAATGTTGGTTGTGTCCATGTGAAACAAAATTAAGGCCTCCATCACCTTGGAAGTCCGTGAAATCCTCTATCTCCCAACATAAAATTTATAATCAATTCATTCTATATTACATAAAATGTATATACAAGTAGATTATGATCATATATATATATATATATATATATATAACATCATGTGGTTCACAAATCCAAAAGATAGAGGGTGTAGAGCGACGGCGGCGGCTTATTTGGTTTGTTGTAACATTTTATTTCGATGTTGCTGCTGCTGATGATGATGACGACGACGACGACGATGATGACGATGACAAAGATGATGACGACGACAACTATGGTATATCAGACCTTAAAATGAAAGAGATGACTTATTTGGTTCGTTGTAACATTTTATTCCGATGCTCAAACAGCTTAGAAAGAAGCGTTCCTAGGTCATCGTAGTTCTGACAAGTTAGAAAGTTAGGAAGGCATGTATTGTAGCAAAAATTATGGAACTGCGATCTAATGTGGGTATATGCAGGGCACTCTAAGAGAAAGTGGCTTTCATCCTCAATGCTCATAGTGTCACAGAGATGACAAATCATTTTCATCCATGGCGTTTTAGGTATTGTCCAATGCCTTGTTTCACTATGAATCTCATGAGAGTTTGTCCTTATCTTGACTATATCAATTTTCTTCTTCGAACTAGTTAAAACAGAGAGATACTTTTGATCTTCTAGATTATGGTTAATGACCTATTTATAGTATCTTAATTTTCTTTTAACCTCTAATTCTTTCTCATCCCACATTTTCTCTTTACACTTAGAAGTAACAATATTTTTAATGTTATCGATGTTTTGCAAAGTGGAATTTTTGTCAATCCCCCAATGGTGTGACCATGTCGTGGCAACTTTGTACCAACCTATCCTAAGATGTAGGTGGTCTTGAATGGATTTTAAAGCAATTTTAGGAAGCCTTTGATCACCCATGTTATTTATCTTGTACTTGTACATCACTGTACCTAGTCATAGCCACGCTCTCGATGGGGGGAAGACCCACTTCTATTAGGAGGATATCATAGGGCGTGTTGCTTTTAATTTTGAGGTTATATGTTATAAAATTATTCTCGAATTGTTATATCTTTCTCCAGGATTCTTTAGAGATAATGCAACCCCAATCTTCACAACCATACACGATAATGGGAGTGACTAGAATTTCAAAAAGGAACTTCTTTTTATCCCACATCACAAGCTTTGTTGATTTATAATTGTCTTCAAGACCAAAATAAGCTTCCCACCCTCCATTAATCATTTTCTCAATTCTATAGTTCCAGTTCAGCTTGTGATGGATATCAATTCCGATATACTTGTAGGAAGACACTTCCTCCAAGTTGTTATTGTCATATACAAAATTAGCACAAGTGACCTTCTTGGACTTGATAATCATAAATTTTGTTTTGTCATTATTAACAGTCATACTCCTATTAAAGCATAAAACCTCTAGAGTTCTTAATTGCTTATCAAGATCAAAGGGACGCTTTGTCATAAGAACAATATCACTCGCAAAAAGAACAAGGATGATGACTATTCCAGGTAAGGTCGTTCCAGTGCAACATGCTTCTTCTAAATGGTCTTCTAACTTATTGATGTATATGCCAAAAAGGGTAAGGGGGAGGGGGAAACCTTTCTTAACTCCAATATTACAATTAATATCTTACGACCACCCCTCAGTGCTTTTAAACTTGGAAATAAGAATCTACTACAACTTTATGTAAATAGCTCTCACCTCGAAAGGAACATTTAGCTCTTCTAATATATACCACGGATTATTTCTAGGCACTGTATCGAAGCTTTTATAAAGTCTTTCTAAAGTCCACAAAGCAACGAAAGAGATTGGATTACTATTATGACACTCCTCTACGATAATCCTATGCATAACGAGGTGCTTAGTGGTTGAGTGGTGTCTTCTAAAACCCACCTGACCTTTAGCTAGCCTACCTTCATAATCAATCCATATGTTGATTTTCTTTTCCAAAATAATATCGTATAGATTGGTTAAGAGAGGGATTATCATAATGGGTTGATAGTTAGAAGGGTTATTTTTGTCACCACTTTTAAAAATAGGAATAATGAGGCTTTGAGTCCATGACTTAGGGAAACCTTGCTTGATCACTAGATTGAAGAGTTTGCGGGTGTGAGGGATGAGACATGCCCTCCAATTTTTAATATTTCTACCTCGTATCCTTCAATGTCCTTGGTTTTTCCATTTGCTAGGAGCTTAACCCCAAAATCTATGTCTTCTAATTAGAAAATATCTTCCATTGTAAAAAGGGTTTGAATGTTATCTATGACATCCAGGGATTCATAAAGTTTTTAAGATAGAAATTCTAGTCATTCAAAGCAATCATATTATTATCTTTAGTTTTCCTAGTTAGAATTTTCCTCCAGAATTTCTTAAGAGTGACCTTAGAGAGGTGTAAAAGATTCTCCTGTTTTTTATTTATATATTGCATTTTTTCTTTTAATTAGGGATTTGTATATTTTTATCTTGTCAGTATTTAGAGACTCTTCAATATCTTCCTTGATTTCTCTTCTTTCATTTTTACATTCTTTATCATACCAGGGGTTTGTTCTTCTATTTCTCTTATTACCTGAAACTTCGATGGAGAACTTGTTAATGGAAGATGAGAGTGTTAATTTTTTAGCATTAATTCAACATACTCTAGGATCTTTACTGAGAGAATAACATGTACAACATATCAATCATATCAAGCAATCACATAAGACAATGGACACATAGAGTTTCACTGGGGAAAACCATAAAGGTGAAAAACCCCACAACTTCCTCAAAGATAGAAAGAGCAATGATACAACCAAAGTACAAGAGATAGTCTTCTCCTAGCAGTTGAACCTCCTCCTCACTTGTGCGCCACTTTCCGAGTGATGTAGAAGTGAATAATGAGATGAACAAAATAGAGATCTCCCGATCTCCATTTATACATGACATGTCCTACCCAATAACCTAGCAGGGCCGACTTGTCTAACTCAGTCTAATAACCCATGGTTAAACTAATCAGGGCTGACTCCACACTTGGTGGTCTAATTACCCATCACTGCAAGTTATGACACTTGCAACACTTGTCAATACAAATGACGACACTTTCGTATAGAGGAATAATAACATCTCTATAGGAGTACAATATACATAGGTGAAATACATTCTGAAGTTACATATACATCAACATTCGCTCTTAACTAGGAAGGTATTTCTCGACACAGATCTGCTAGCACAAGTCTTCTTCTCTGGATCATCGTCACTGGATCATCGTCATCATCACAGCTGTTGCTATCTCAATCAGTCTCTGATCTACTCGTCATAGGAAGTTCTGCAGAGCCATTCCTTTTTCATACTGGATGTAGGCCCACCACCTACAGGTCTTCATCATCACTGGCCATATTGTGGAATCCTCAGGACTGATTACGTGCATCAACAAAACCTAGCAAGAGCATCTCAGGACTGATTACGTGCCCAGCACAACCTGCAAGATCTCCCAGGGAGCTATTACATGTGACCAAGCAAAACCTAGCAAGGACATTTGTCAAATCTCCCAGGGAGCTATTATATGCCATAGGAAAAACCTAGCAAGAGCATCTGCAAATCTCCCAGGGAGACATTATATGCAATCATAAAAACCTAGAAAGAGCATCCCAGGACTAATTACATGCCCATCACGACCTGCAATATCTCCCAGGGAGAAATTATATGCCATGGACAAAACCTAGCAAGAGAATTTACCAGATTGCCCAGGGAGCTATTATATGCCATAGGAAAAACCTAGCAAGAGTATCTGTAAATCTCCCAAGGCGCTATTATATGTCCATCCAAGCAAAACCTAGCAAGAGCATTTTCCAGACCTCCCAGAGAGCTATTATATGCCATCAGCAAAACCTAGCAAGAGTGTCTGCAAATCTCCCAAAGCGCTATTTTATGCTTATCTGCACAACCTGTCCACGACCACAAAGTATCAACCTGATACTCTCCATACATCATCCTGATGTACATCACATGATCGTCCTGATCATCATCATAGCATCATCCCAATGCATATCATCTGGAGCAACATCCTGAAGCTCATCATACATGATCATCCTGATCATACAATGCATCCACCTGATGCATATCTGATACATATCATCTGGAGTGACATCCTGAAGCTCATCATCCATGATCATCCTGATCATACAATGCATCCCCCTTATGCATATCTAATACATATCCTCATCCATGATCTGCCTGATCATACAATGTATCCACCTGATACATATACAAATACATGATCCAATTGATCATCACAAGCATCCAACACGATGCATATACATATACATGATCCAACTGATCATATCCAGCATCCAACATGATGCATATACATATACATGATCCAATTGATCATATCCAACATCCAACATGATGCATATACAGAGCAGTAACTGGAGCATCGTCCTGATGCTCATCATCCAGCGCTTACATCCACGGCCATGGGAAGGATCCTCCTCTCACCATGCTTGGAATGGCTCCAGCAAATGTGTCCATCACTTCTTCCTCGAAGTGTCATCAATCTGAAGAACACCAAGCCTCTCTCTGAAGTATTCAAACTTCACTCTGGCTAGTGGTTTCGTCAACACATCTGCAATCTGCTCATCCGTCGCAACATACAGGAGCTTCAATGCTCCTCTCTGCACCATATCCCTGATATAGTGATATTTGATCTCAATGTGCTTCGACCTGTCATGGAACACTGGATTCTCAGACAACTTCACACAACTCTGGTTGTCACAAAAGATACCAGTAGCCTCCAATGGGAGATCAAATAACTCACATAGTAGCTTCCTTAGCCATACTGCCTCACAACTAGCCGAACAAGCTCCAACATACTCTGCTTCGGCTGTACTCAATGCCACGTTGGACTGCTTCTTACTAAACGAAGAGATCACACCTGATCCCATACTGAAGCAGCAGCCAGAAGTGCTCTTCTTATCTGCCGCACTGCCTGCCCAGTCCAAATCAACATAACCCTACAGGTTAAACTTTTGATTCGCATCATACTTGAGCCCATAATCAATTGTACCCTTCAGGTACCTCAGAATATGCTTTACAACAACCAGGTGAACATCTCTGGGATCCGTCAAGAACTGGATCAATGTGTTCACCGCAAAGAAAATATCTGGTCTCGTGTTTGTCAGGTACATCAAGGACCCAATCATCAGACAATACACAATGACATCAACCGGCTCAGATGAAGCATCACACAGAAGCTTCGGGTTTGATGCCATAGGTGTGGCCATGGCCTTGTAGTCCATCATCCTGAACCTCTTCAGGATCTCTACTGCATACTTCCCTTATCCAAGGAAGATCCCATCTGCACTCTGCCACACCTCCATGCCTAGAAAATAGTGTATCATCCCCAAGTCCTTCATCTCGAACTCAGCAACAAGCTTCCTCTTGGTATCGGAAATCAAACCATCCTCACCTATTACAAACAGGTCATCCACATACAATAGTAGTATCACAGGATTTCCTTCCTCAACCTTGTAGTAAAGGTTGGAATCTGCTTTACTCTTGGTAAAGCCCAAACTGGATAGGAAACTATCCATCCTACCATACCAAGTCCTAGGAGCTTGCTTCAAGCCATACAAGGATTTCTTCAACCTGCACACATATGACTCCCTGTCATGTGTTTCAAACCCAAGTGGATGCTCCGCATACACTTCATCCTCGACTACACCATTCAAGAAAGCTGTCTTGACATCCATTTGGTGTATCTTCCATTTCATCACTGCAGCCAGAACAAGTACTGATGTAATGGAAGTGTATCTGGCCACAGGAGCAAAAGTCTCTTCATAATCAACCCCTTCTTTCTAAGAGAAGCCACGAGCTACAGATCTCGCTTTGTATTTCTCTATGCTTCCATCTGCAGCATGCTTGATCTTGTAGATCCACTTGGAAGTCACCACAGACTTCCCTTAAGGTCTTGGGACTACATTCCAAACATTATTCTTCATGATCGACTGGTATTCTTCGACCATGGAATCCTTCCATTCTTTCTTTTCCGCTGCTTCTTCATAACTGGAAGGTTCTTTGTTCATAATGTCACAGAGTAAGGCAACATAGCTGGTATGAGATCTAGTTCTCTTCCTTGCTCTGTGTTCTTCTTCTGGAATGCCATACCTTTCTGCATCTTGAATGAGCTCTCTAACCCATGCAGGTTTCCTCTTGTGAGATTTCTTCTCATGGGGTGGATCTACAGGTATTTGTGGATCTTCAAATTCACGCTCTGCTTCTGGAATTGCTTCATTCATGGTAGTGTCTTGAAATCTGGTTTCCTTTGGCTCTTCATGATCTTCAATAGGTTCCTTCCTTGACTTGATGAAAGCTGAGTTTTCATCAAATGTTACATCCCTGCTGACATCAATCTTATTGAACCCTGGAAAGTATATTCTGTAAGCCTTCGAGCTTTCACTGTACCCCACAAAGATGCCCTTCTTTCCTAAAGGATCTAGCTTTGTCCTCTTTTCCTTTGGAATATGAGTGTATACTGGACAACCAAATATTCTGAGATGGTTGACTTCAGGTTTCTTACCAGAGAATACCTCTTTTGGTGTCTTGTTGTCCAATATCTTGTGAGGTGTTCTGTTCTGCACATATACAACTGTCCTAGCTGCTTCTTCCCATAGATGCATAGGCAGATCCTGGTCATGCAACATTGCCCATGCTGCTTCCATGATTGTTCTATTCTTCCTTTCTGCAACTCCATTTTGTTCTGGATTGTAGGGAGTAGTCAACTCCCTCTTAATCCCTAAATCACTGCATAGCTTCTTGAAATCACCTGAGGTGAATTCTCCGCCATTGTCGGATCTGAATGTCTTGATCTTCTTATCAGTTTGATTTTCCATCAAGGCTTTGAATTCCTTGAACTTATCAAACACTTCATCTTTGTTCTTCAAGAAGTAAACCCAAGTCTTCCTAGAGAAATCATCAATGAAAGAGACATAGTATACATACCCACTCAGAGAAATGGATGACATCGGACCGCATACATCAGAGTGGATAATTTCCAAGATTCCTTTAGCTTTGCTTTCACTTCTTGGGAATGCCTTCTTAATGTTCTTTCCTTTTGCATATCCTTTGCAAACCCCTTCATGCTTTGTCTTGATTTCAGGAAGACCCTCTACAGCTTTACTTGCAATTGGTAGTGCTCTATAGTGCACATGTGCAAGCCTTCTATGCCAAAGTTCACTTGGCTCCATGGATTCATGTACCATGGCATGTTCAAGTTGTCCCTTCAATTTGTACAATCCTCCCTCTTGCTCTCCAATCACTACTACATCATCTATGGTCTTGCCTTTTGGCCACATGAGTACTTGGCCATCTACAAATGCAACCCTCATGCCTTTTGCATCCAATGCAGATATGGAGAGTAGATTCTTCTTGAGCCCAGGTACATATAGAGTAGATTCTTCCGATTTATGTTCTTTCCTTCAAATAGCTTGGTCAGGGAATCAAACATCTCCTTAGGTGTCTTTAGAGATGACACATGTGGTATGAGATGGTCTTTGATAGAATCAGCAATGATCCTTTTTTCCTTGAACAAGTTCTTCTTATGCAAGGCCTTAGCCTCTTCTTCCTCTGGGACAGGGACCTTAGAACTTATGTAAGTGTCCAATTCATTTTCTTCCAGGATTAACCCAATCCTATACTTCCATGCCCGGAAGTTATCGGCCCCTTCAAGATTATCCTCAAGCTTGGTGTGGTGAGACATTTTAATGAGAAACTCAAATGGAAATAAAAGATTTAGGTCTTACCACTTGATTTGCAGAAATCTGGATCTGGTGCCAGATTAGGGTTTGTCAGAGAAACCCTAAAAATTCAAAATGTGAATTTCAATTTTCTGAAAGGATAGAAAGATGCGCCTTGATGAGCTGATCAGCCTGGTATATTCAGAATTTGAAATCTGCAAAGATTCACCCTTCATAAATGCCTTTTAGTCTTCCCAGATTCACTAGGGAGGACCTTGAATTAGGGTTTGAGTTTACCGGAGCTTCACCCAACCCAAAATCTAGATCCAAAGCTCTAAAATTTGATTTTGCCAAGGAGCTTCCAGTTATGTCCTTAGAATTGAGAAATTCCTATTTTTGTGGAAACTATAATTTTTAGGGCCAAAAATGAAAGTGCCCAGAATTGAATTCTGATTGGACAGAAATATTCTCCTTGATGAGTAGAGTCAATCTACCTTGCTTCCTTTCCAAAATCTGTGGAGAGAAACCCAATAAACAAGAAACCCTAGTTTTCGCCACTGCACAATGTCTTCTTCTCAGGGAAGCTCTGATACCATGTTAATTTTTGAGCATTAATTCAACATGCTCTAGGATCTTTACTGAGAGAATAACATGTACAACATATCAATCATATCAAGCAATCACATAAGACAATGGACACACAGAGTTTCACTGGGGAACACCATAAAGATGAAAAACCCCACAACTTCCTCAAAGATAGAAAGAGCAATGATACAACCAAAGTACAAGAGATAGTCTTCTCCTAGCAGTTGAACCTCCTCCTCACTTGTGCGCCACTTTCCGAGTGATGTAGAAGTGAATAATAAGATGAACAAAATAGATATCTCCCGATCTCTATTTATACATGACCTGTCCTACCCAATAACCTAACAGGGCCGACTTGTCTAACTCAGTCTAATAACCCATGGTTAAACTAATCAGTGCCGATCCCACACTTGGTGGTCTAATAACCCATCACTGTAAGTTACGACACTTGCGACACTCGTCAATACAAATGATGACACTTCCGTATAGAGGAATAATAACATCTCTATAGGAGTACAATATACATAGGTGAAATACATTCCGAAGTTACATATACATCAACAGAGAGGATTGTGGTGAAATTATGAGAGATCTTCTATATTGTCCATACTTGATAGAGGAAACAAACCATTTAGTAAATCATTTAGAAAAAGATCATATTTATTTCGGTTGAAGATCAAATGCTTTTCATTGTGAGATTTTTCTCCCGTGGGCTCGCTATTCATGACAAAATTGAGGGTTACAATTAGAGGTTTATGATCTGAGTTAGGCTCGTGCTTATTTACTATGTCAAGATTTATCATTTTGTTATATAACGGGATATCAAATATGACATAATATACCACACTACTTCCAAGCCCATGAATACAAGTCGTATGTTTAGAGTTTGGCCACTTCGTTAGACCGTTGCAAATTATAAGATCTTGAGTGCTACAGAGGTCGATTAGCTTGGAGTTGAACAATTTTTCACCTAGATCTACAGAACTTCACTTGTACTTTCTATCTAGAGCAGGGTCTTCGTCTAACCAAAGAAGATTATGGTTGGAATAATTGCTTAAAAGAATAGCTTGGTTACTTTAAGTTTGAGCATTAAAGTTACCCATGAAGAGGATATTGCCTTCATTTATTAGACTAGAAATATCATTTTCTAAGGCATTGTGAGGACAATTTTTATGTATATTGCATTTCTTATAAAAGTTAGAATTAATAGGGGAAAAATAACATATCGCTATGTAGTTCTTTTTATCATTAATGTCTGAAATCTCTATCCAAATATATTGAATGTAGGGTATTTCTTATAAATCCTAGCATGAGGGGAAATGTTCCCCCAAATGTAACAAGCTATACCCCCAATGCCTCTACGACATGATCCCTTGTTCCATACCAACCATAGGACAAATCCATCCATGTTAGGGGCCTTAGAATCTTCATGTTCCCAGGTTTGAACAAGAAGTATAATATCAATTTCACTCGAGATACAACTTAACTTGGGGTCCGTTTTCCATGGAAAGCCTCGACAGTTCCGCAACGTGTCAAATTGATTAATTGCAATGTAAAATATTTGTATACCTTCTCTTTATGAAAAATTCAAAAATTGCATGTTAATCCATATCCTTAATATCTTCACTCGAGATACAACTTAACTTGGAGTCTTTTTTCCATAAAAAGCCTTGATAGTTTCGAAGTGTGTTGAGTTGATTAATTACAATGTAAAATATTTGTATTCCTTCTCTTTATCAAAAATTCAAAATCACACATTAATCCATATCCTTAATATCTTTGTTACTTAGAAAAATAATATATAACAACCATAATTATTTATGGAGTTGTCTAAAAATTTGACGATTTGGCTCGGATGGGGGCTTTTCACCAAAATCTGGCTTTTTATTTTATTTTGCAAAATCTAAATTTAATTGTGTTTTAATGGAGATTTTGATGGTATAAATGGATTCAACACCATCAAAAACCCTTGGGGCACCCAAAATTTGAGAGTTTGAGAGTTGTAACTAGGATTTTCTAAAATTTATATCGGATTTTTTCAAAATCATACCAGAAAAATCAATTTTTTTCCATTTGAAATCATAGTACTTTTAAATTACACTATTACTAATTAGTTAATTAAAAAAATGAACTACTACTACTACTACTACAACAACAACAAAAACAAAAAAACAAAAAAACCAAACCTAACAACATCATGTAAAAACTTAGAATGAGTATGAATGAATTCACACGCTACCGTTTCAAGAAACGTTGAGTAATTTGTGAATGGTAATGTATATTAAGACTGTGTTTGAATATGTGAAAATTCAATTCTTATTATGACTTGATCCTCATTTAAGTTTTTAATTTTTTTCCCAAATGATTGGAGCTATGCATTTCTCATTTCATTTGCTCAAATATTAAATTAATTCCATACATCCATGCATCAACTTAACTTTTCATTTTCTTAGCTCATATTAAACTATTTCCGTTCATCCATGCATCTAATGCATAAAGAAATATAGATAAATATATATTTTAACTTCTTTTGAAATTATAATTTGTAAAGTATTTTCCACACAAACATATATGAGGAAGATCAAGCTTAAAAACAATTTGTTAATCAAAATATATATTATAAAATTTAACATTTATATAATTAACAATTTATTAACAAAAAGAAAGTATTATAAATTTTAATATTGATAATTACTTTAAAAAATATTATAAGATTTATTACAAGTAGTTAATTAAAAGTAAGGCATAATTATATTTTCAGTAGGTTAAAAAAAAAAAACTTGTACTTTTAATATTCATAGATTGAATCAAAAAGTACATATCAACATATCAAGGATACCCATCACATAAACTCGATGAGTCTACTTTCCTCAAAGGAAAATAGCATAAACAACCTACCAGGAAAGGTTGGGTACATACCATCAAAATACCAAAAAAAGAAACATAAGTTCTGTAACCCCATCTCATAAGGGGTAACAAGATTCCAAAAAAAAATTGTACATGAACAAAAATGTGCTAATTCATGAAGATATTTAGAGCCAAAGTTTGTTAAAGATGATTCCTCATGTTATTCCCAGCTAAAGATACCATCTTTTTCAGCAAGGGCTTCCTTGGAGAGTGAATCAACCTCCACATTCATATCCTTGTATATATGATGGATGTCCACAGAGGTGGAGGAGAAAAGTGTTTTAATATGCCTGCACCAATGGTAGAGTGATAATACCTGCAATTTACGTTTTCCTCGAGCCCACTGAACAATAACTTGTGAATCTCCATATATTTTAATGGAGACCACACCAAAGTTTGAAGCAACCTTACATAAACACCATAATGCCAACACTTTTTCCTTGGTATTGATCCTGCTCCACGGTTTAGTTTAAAATTGAAGAAGTGAGATTTATTCAGTTTAAGAATAACACCTACAGCACACCTCCCACATTGTGCAACACCGCCAAAGAAGTCGACTACATTCATGTCCACAGAGATATTAACCATCTGATGCAAATTTTTATGTGAATTTTTCTTAACAAAATATTCTTTATAGAGACCAATTATAATTCTGCCATTTTCTTCAAGATTTAACTTTTTGTCTTCAAATAAAAAGGCGTTTCTAGCCTTCCAAATACTCCATGAAATAAAAGCAGGTAAGATTTTATGATCTGGAACCTCCTTATATGAAAAGCAAAAGTTTTTTTCAAAAGGTGAAGAACCCCAAACCATGGGATATTGAGGGAAGTGCATATTAAAGCCCATAGTTGTTTGGTATAATGATAAGAGACTAATAAGTGCTCCATTGATTCCCGATTATCCATACACAATGCACATATATTTGGAAAAATAAGGCCCCTGTGAATTAGATTATCCTAAGTCTTTAAACAATTTTTCAAATGAGAACCATAAAAAACATTTTATCTTTAATGGCATATTCCATTTCCAAATCTTCTTATACCACCATTTTGGCACTGTAACATTGAATTCTTGTGCTATTGTCTAATAAGCAGATTTAGCTGTGATGTGCCCAACTGTAGAATTTGGATACCATATCAAAGAGTCTTTTTCAGAGCTGAGCCTGAGACCTATAGAGTTTAGGAGGGATATATATTTATTCCATTCAATTTCCCAGTAGCTCCCCAGCCCTAAATCTAATGCATTCATCCAATATGAATTCGAGGATATTTGTCAATCTTGTCATTTTATCTATGCAAGAGTGATGAAGCCCAAACTGGAAAGATATTCCAGTATGTAGGGAGATAATTGAAAATTTTCCTACATGCCAAGTAATGGATCTATACCCACCAGAACATTAGTTTCATCCCCCACTTTCCAGGTGAGATCTCTTCCTAGCCAAGAAAATGATTTTATAAAACTTGTCCATAAAGTTGAAGAGTTCCTACATGTTTTGTTTGGATTTCTGATCCAAGACAAAATGCCCTTTTTGATGTATTTTTCATGAATAACCTCAGTCCATAAGATGTTACCAAATATACCTCTCCAAAAGGATTTCAAGCATAATGCATTACTGAACCAAAAAATGTTTTTAATATCCCATCCTCCCCAACAGTAAGGTTTCGACATCCTTTCCCACTTTACCATCTGTAATTTCTGACAATACACCTTTCCAAACCATAGGAATCTAAACATTATCCTTCTAATCCAATTCAAAAATGTTTTAGGAACATGTGCTAATGACATCCAATACACAGGAATACCCAAAAGAACAGGCTTTCAAAAGTATCAATCTGCCACCAATAGAAAGAAGTCTAAAAGTCCAATGATTTATTTTCCTCTCAAAATTTTCCAACAACCAATGTCAATCCTTTACCCTGTATCCTGCAGGTTTCAAGAAATAACCTAGATATTTAAGGAAGTCCTCATATCTTGAACAGAGAAAGGCATAATAGAGGTAATATCCTAGATTCTATTAATATCTAGATTATGTTTATAGAAGCAAGACTTTCTTAGGCCAACCTCCATTCCCGAGGCCTCACAGAATGTTTTGATGATATCATTGTAACATGACCATTCCTCCAAGGAGACACTACCAAATAGAATAATATCATCAACAAAAAGTAAATGTGAAATTAAAAGAGATGTTGAAATTTTTATACCTTGTATATTTCCTTCAGATTTAGCCTTATTAATCATATAGCTAAGACCTTCAATGACAAGCAGAAACAACAGGGGAGATAGTGGACAGCCCTGTATGATACCCCTTGAGATTTAAAAAAAACAGAAGGGGATCCATTGATAAGCATAAAGAATTGAACTGAATTAATGCATGACATGATCCAATTGGTAACAGATAAAGGGAGGCCAATATGAAGGAGAATAAGGCATAGAAATCCCAAGTCAACCTTGTCATAAGCTTTAACTAGATCCATCTTTAACAAAAGAGCATCAATATTTTTCATATTTATCGTGTGAATAGCCTCCTGAGTGATTCCAATAGCATCCAGAATCTGTCTATCATCCAGAAATACAAATTGTTCTCTAGACATCCTTCGCGATAGAAATGGTTTTAACCTTATCGAAATTATTTTTGTGATGAGATTATAGTCCAGATTGCACAAAGCAATTGGTTTGAATTCACTGAAGGATGTAGTCTTGTTACACTTCGAAATAAGGCCCAATGAAGGTATAATTTAGGGCTCCTGAGACATAGCCTTCTAACCTTGAATATCCCACCATAGAGTGCAAATCCTCCCCCTGTTACATCCATAAAAGAAAGAAAGAGTTCCACAGTCCATCCATCTAGACCTGTACTCTTTTCTTTAGCAAATTGTTTTAAGGCCTCTTCAATTTCATTCATAGTAACTAGACTACCAATGGCTACAACTTCCTCAGTTTCAATAAAGGAAGGGATATGTATTAAAACGTTCAAATGAGATTTGATTTGACATAATCCAAGATCTTTAAAGGATTCTGAGAAATAGGATTTAGCCATACCTTTTAGTTCTGCTTGTGTATTAACCAACTTCTGATTTTCATCTGGAATTTCCCAAATTGCATTATTGTTCTTCCGATTTGAAGCATAGCTATGGAAAAACTTAGTGTTATTATCACCAAGTTTTATCCACGAGGCACGTATTTTAAGATGTCGGTCCATTTCCTCATGCCTGAGTATATTTTGTTTCATGTTCTCTAAATCTTTAAGGAGACTTCTATCATCTTCATCCGGAATAAAGGATTCATATTTTGAAAGAATATTCCTCATTTGTTCCTCAATCACAATGAAGTATCCATTGTCCTTAGCTATCTTATTCTTTGCCCAAATCTTAACCACCTTTTCTAAGCCTTTTAACTTCCACACCAGACAATCCAAAGGATTATAGTAATCTAGTGGATGCAATGATTTCCATGTATCCCTAACCAAACAACAAAAATCCTCCAATAACAGCCAAGAGCTATTAAATTTGAAGGGATAGTTCCGACAAACGGTAGTCCCGTCCAATTGTAAATAGATAGGGAAATGATCCGACATGATACTTTTATCCACCCACATTCGATATTTATGTACCTGATTAACCAGATTAATACTCATAATGAAGTGGTCCATTCTTTTATTATTCTCATTACACCCACTTCGCTTATTAGTCCAAGTAGGCTCCAATTTGATAGGGGTAACATTCATTAAATTGTTCCTCATAAGGATATTTGTGAAGAAATCTACCATCATATCATCCTAAGCCGAGGACCCTAATACTTCTCCAAGAGAAAGAGTAAAATTCAAGTCTCCTACAATAATTAGGTTATTTATGCTTAAGAGACCACTACCTTCCACCAAATTCCAAAAGGAATCCCTATATCTGTAAGGGCCATAGCAATTAAGGATTGCTAAAGGCAGGTCAAGAAGTTTAAAAGATCCTTCCATCAAGATCCCTCCACACATTTTATAAGGTTTCAAGTAAGTAAAATTAGGGTTCCAACATGATAATAAACCCCCAGAGTGGCTACAAGCATCCATGACACATACCTCCCAATCAAGTAGAATATAGGAAATGGTTTTTACATCTTGATTACTAGAACACATAATTTCTTGAAGCAATATGATATATGGGTTAGTATCTTTTATTAATTTTGATAGGTCCCTAACCTTTACAACCCTATCAAGACCACGGATTTTCAAAGAGAGCACTGTCATTTAGAACCATCCTTAATGGGCATCGCCGCTCTAAGGACCCTAGGAAAGGAAGGTTCATTCATTACAGGTGTGTGGGTATCTGCATCAGACAATCTAACTGATAAGGGGATATAATGTGGAGTGTTGATAGAATCCCAATCCTTTTTGTTCTTTTTATTTTCATTTCAAATGGTTACATTTTGAAATCGAATGGATTGAGTAGGGGAAACCCCTAAATTATCAGATGGGAATTTTGAGTATATAGTCAATGGGTCTTTAATTTTATTCATAATGTTGTTCATTGCACTAATAACTAATCCAATTTCCTATTTCACATTATTAAAAAAAGTTGTTTCCATTGCTTAAATAATATTTATTTGTAAATTGAATTTGTTATTTATGATTTTATGAATTAAAACAAATTGATTTGGATACATGATTATGATATAATGATTGCAAATTACAATGATCACATATTTTGTATGTGATCACATGTTTAAATCCATCTTGAGCTCTAATAACTATTACTTTGGAGATGATATGCATTGAAATATGATATATCCCAGGACCTGACTGACACCATTGACTAGTGGCTAGTCCCAGTCAACTCCTTGGTCGGATATCGGTTGCATCGACTCAATTGACCTTGTGGATAAATCGATCCAATGAATCAGTCGATCCTACAAATCAGTCGATCCATCGACCAAGTCATCGAATCACTCGAACCACGTGATCTTCTATGAGATTCATTCAACATACATGCTCTGCAACATTTGATGAATCCAACACATGTCATACGACATTTTGAACAGACAAAAGGCATCGGGTAGATGCCATCAATGTGGCAACGTTGTCTCTTCATCTTCTTCTAGACGACAGATGGGAAGGAGATTATTGGTCCTGTCAATCAAAGTGTAACTACTTATTTGTAATTGAAACGTGGCCGGTAGACACCCAAGCATCTCTCAGCTTTATATATATACATGTAAGCCTGAATATGAAATGGTTCCTCATTCTTGATTGCACTAAGATGAGTCCCAGAAGAAAAGGATCGATTGCTTTCTCGTGGTTCCTTCATTCAACCTCCATTCATGTAAATCAGTCTTTCAACTCAATATGCCTTGATACAAGGTTGGATTATAGGCTTAAGATACCAATGAACCACATACAACTGCTCAATAAAACCATAGTTTTCACCCTTAGGGTTTCTCCATTATCAATCCATGGATTGTATTTTCATGTGATTGGTTTTGTTTATTGTTTTTAGTCATTTCTGTTTGGTAATAATATATATTGGTATTATTATTCAGTCTAATTATTATTTTCTTTGGCTATAACATATTTTGACTCATTCAGTCAAATTTGTTGTCCTCCTATCAAATCCTGGGCGACACATATCATTGGTATTAGAGCACTCTAGTATGCTCTAGCCCTACTTGACTCTACTTGCGTAGTTAGAAAAATTATACATGTTCATACACGCTCTAAGACCCATCTATTTAACTTGCCTCTACCTTCGACTTTTGAGTATTTATCTGCTGGAAACCCTAAACCAAATATGGTAGGTGAAACAAAGGACAAAATTCCTTGCAGCAAAATAGAGGACATAATTCCTCGCGATGAAACTGAACAACTCATAGAGAAATCACTCGCTCGACATCAAACTAAAATGTATGATAATTTCAATGAAATTCTTGCTCGGCTCGATGGTTCATTTGGTTTCACCTTGGTTAGCGTCATGGAAAGAACTTCCTTTAACAAGGTTAGCCCCTTTAAGGTACAAATGAACTTGGACATGTACCAAAATTGGAAGGAACGATTGACGCATAATTTGTAGACAACTAGATACAATAATTAAAGTCTTATTTCTCCGTGAACCAACTTTCCAAGGCTAAGAAAGTCACCATTGCATCTTTGAAGATATTGACTTATGTACACTGCTACTGGGAAAATATTTTGACTAAACTAAAAGAAGAAGGTAACCCCATTGACACACGGGTGAAATTTGTGAAACATGTTAGGAAGGAATTTTATCCACCCAAGTACATAGAACAATAGTACAAAAAATGGAAGTAGTTGACACAATGGAAATATTATACTATACAAAGTTATACTAATGAATTCCACTAACTAATGGCTCAACTTGGTGTAAGGGAGGAAGAAAAAATACTTGTTCTGAAGTATGTCAGTGTTTTATCTCCTTATATCCAACAAGATATGGAATTTCTCACTATTGGAATTCTCACAGATGCATTCCATTACACTATCAAGATTGAGGTGAAATTGAAGGTGAAAGGACAGTCTCGACCAAGCCGACAGGTTGACCTTTTATCAAGAAAACTTAGTCAATTGTTGACTCCAACAAGTCAAAACGGTCTATTTAGACTACTTCACAAAAGAAATATCATGGTAAGAATCCTTCAAGGAATGACAAGGGAAAACACAACAAACAACCCCTTATGGGGAAATAGTGTGATTACCATAGTTCATCTTGGCATGATGCATCTGAATGCAGAGCTCGGAAGACATTTTTGACACAGATGTCTACCTCTGTCCCAAGCTCAACCGACAAATATATTGTGGAATCCAACCCAGACTCCTCGACTCTATTGGCATTGAATCCAACAACCCTTGTGAACTCAACCATCGTCGACAAAGAGGAAAGAGAATGATTATTCCATACATAGATATGGGTACAAAATAACCCATTGCATCTGATTGTGGACAATGGTAGTCAAAATAACTTTGTCTCTGAAGACATTGTGAATAATTTGGGTCTTGCCACTACTCCACATCCGCAAAATTACAACATCAATTGGATGAAGTATGGACAAGAACTCAAGATCACCCAACAGTGCAAGATTTCCTACTTCATTAAGCCTTTTCAGGATGAGGTGCTATGTGATATAGTGCCACTCTCAGTAGTTGATGTTATGTTTGGGAAACCCTACTTATAGGACATACCTGGAAAGTAACATTCTAGACCACATAAAGTGATTGTCAAAGTCTAGAATAAGTGGTATGGCATTTTTGAATGCCGACCCACATGGACAACTAAAATGGCTTCATCAAAACAAGCCAAAAAGTTGATCAACCATGCACATAAATTCATGTTGTTGATTATCAAACCTCTGTGTTCCAAGAGGATCACAACATCCAGCTGACTCTCCACCAACCATAAATCTTTATAGAAACAACAAGCCAACATATTACTTGAATAATACAAATATGTGTTCAAAGATCCAACTAGAGTACCGCTACATTGCTAGGTAAAACACTCCATTGACCTTGTTCATGGTTCTTCATTACCAAATACATAAGTGTACAAAAGGGCTATTTTAGAGAATCAAGAGATCTGTAGACAAATTTAATACTTGATCAACAAAGGGAATACTCGAGCCATATCCTCTCCTTGTGGAATTCTAGTCATCCTAGTCCTTAATAAATATGGGACATGGCATATGTGCATTGAATACATGGCTCTCAATAATATTTTAGTAAAGAATATATATCCTCTTCCTAGAATAGATGATTTACTTGATTATTTGAAAGATGCTAAATTCTTTACCAAACTCGACCTCAAGTTGGGATATCATGAAATTCCCATAGAGTCCTCAAATGTATGGAAGAATCCTTTCAAAACCAATGAAGGTTTATTTGAATGGTTAGTCATGCCTTTTGGTTTAACTAACACACCTACAACTTTTATGAGATATATGGATGATGTTCTTATACCTTTTGTAGACAAATGTGTCATTATTTATCTAGATGAAATCCTTTCATCAGATGTATGGAAGAATGCTTTCAAAGCCAATGAAGATGTATTTGAATGGCTAGTCATGCCTTTTGGTTTAACTAACACACCTACAATTTTTATGAGATATATTGATGATGTTCTTAGACCTTTTTTGGGGTCGAGTCGAATGCCTACTGAGTCAATCACATAGCCCAAGTATTTGATACTCTTCATTGCAAAATATCACTTCTCCAAGTTCAAACAGATCATGGGATGAGCATTTATTGCAGTTTCAACAAGTGCTTAATACTCTTAGATAGCACAAAATTTGTTTGAACTTAGAGAAGTGCTCTTTTGCAATGAAGGGTATCAAATACTTGGGCTATATGATCAACTCAACAGGCATTCAAGTTGAGCCAAAAAGATACAATTCATTAGGGAATAGCCCCATCTTATAAACATTCATGGACTAAGAAGCTTCCTTGGTTTAGCAAATTTCTATTGCAAATTTGTGTTGGGATTCATCCACATAGTTTGTCCAATGAATCAGTTGACTAAGGGATTTGGAAATATAGTTTTCAAATGGGCCACAACACGACAACAATATTTTGAGCATCTAAAGAACAAGCTTTGCATAGCTCTAGTTCTTGTGCTACCTGATTTCCATCAGCCATTTGAAATTGAGACCGACGTGTCAAACTATGACATGGGAGTCATGATCAGGAAATCAAGTTATCCAATGGAATTCCTTTCAAAAAAATTCAGTGATATTATTCACAAGTATTTGAATTATGAAAGGAAACTATATGCCATTGTACAAGAACTTACACAATGGGGATACTAAATTCTAGGAAGAGAAACAATCATCCATACGGACCATAATCATCTAAAGTTCACTATGTCACAGCCTAAGCTAAAGACAATGAGACAACGCAAGTGCATTAGTTACCTACAACAATTTCATTTGGTAATTAAACATCGAAAAGGAAAATCCAATGCAATGGTTGATTTCCTTCTCCAACCACCAGTCACTTCACTTCTTATAGTGTTAAGTATGCATGGTTATGACACCATTACTTGGCCTCGACTGTATGAAGAATAAACTGACTTATCCTTAGTGTATCGACAACTCTAGACAGGCTAGTCGATTGCTCTCGACTACCACATGAAGGACAACTTTCTTTACAAGCTAGGACAACTTTGTGTACCTCTAGGTGAGCATAGACATAATCTCATTTGGGATGCACACTATAGAAAAACATCATGTCATTTAGAGTGGAAAATACTCTCACAGTACTCCAGAAGTATTTCTACTAGCATTCACTCAATACGGATGTCGACAAGTATATCAAGTCATGTGTGTTTTGTGCCATCTCTAAGACACCGAATCAATGATAGGGTTTGTATACACCCTTTCTCATTCCAAGTCGACCATAGGAATCTATTTCCTTCGACTACTTGACTGGATATCCTGTCACCGAAAACCAACATGATGCAATCCTGGTAATGCTTGACGGTTTTTCTAAAATGGCCATCCTTATTCCTTGTGAGAAGACTGTCCCATCACAATAGTATACTCACCTCTTCTTCGAGCGTGTTTGGAAACACTATGGATTATCAACTACAATCATCTTTGACAAAGATTCCCGATTTGTCAGCACTTTTTGGAAAACACTCTGGAAACAACTCGACACACAACTATCTATGTCCCCACATTTCATCCTCAAACCGATGGAAAGACGGAAGTTGTGAATCGCATGGTGATATAACTTCTCTACATGTACAACCATAAGCATTGCAGAATATGAGATGAAATTATCTTCTACATCCAGCATAGCTATAATCAAGCACAACACAACTCAATAAGAAAGAGTCCATTTGAATACTGTTAAGAATTTCATCCCTCGATGCCTATCGACTTAGTCATTCAACTGACTAATATGATCAACACAAACCATGAACATTGAGAAGTTGAAAAAGCACTCAAGTTCAAGGATAGGGTTTGTGAGATTAAAATACAAGTATAGGAGATGTTGCAACGAGCTAGTGACAAATCCAAGGCTTGACATGACAAGCATTGTATTCCTCATTCTTTCAAGATTTGGTATTAGGTCTAGTTTCATCTTATGAAAGAAAGATTCAATGGATCACACAGGAATCCGAATCCTTTACAATATGGTCCTTACACCATTCTTGAGAAAATTGGGGGAAATGCTTTTAAGCTCAGCATTCCATCATCCCTAGCATCCAGTATTCAATGTGGACTTGATTTGACCATATTTTCCACCAATATTATAACATATCAAGCTATAGTTGAAAGATCCATAGGACATACATCTAGACGTTCAATATCCCCTTGTCGTTGACACCATTTTCGGATAGCAAGCACACCATACAAGGATGCAAGCAATTCCCTTGTTTCAAGTGGCCAAAGAAGGACAACTCCCTACTCAAGGAAAGTAGTATCCTCTCACTGAATTGGAGTACAAGTTTCCTCATCTGCATGAGAATCCAATGGGGACCAGTGCCACTTAAGGGGGGAATTTTGATCCATCTTAGGACTCAACTGGAACCATCGACTAGTTCCTAGTCCCAGTTGACTCCCTCATTGGATCTCAGTTGCATCGACTCAATCGACCATGTGGATCATTTGATCCATCGAATAAGTCATCGAATAAATCAACCCACAACAATCTTCTACAAGATTCATTCATCATACATTTTATGTAGCATCTCATTACTCCAACACATGTCATACGACATTTTTGAATAGACAGAAGGCGTTGGGAAGATACCATCAATGTGGAAACAATGACTCTTCGTCTTCTTCTAAACGATAGATGGGAAGAAGATCGTTGGTTCTCTAAATCAGAGTGTAACTGATTCTTTGTAACTAAAATGCAGCAGGTAGACACCCAAGCATCTCTCATATTTTTATATATACATGTAAGTTCGAATATGAAAAGGTTCCTTGTTCTTGATTGCACTATGAAGGGTCTCGGAAGAGAAGGCTCGATTGGTTCCTTGTGGCTCCTTCATTCAACCTCCATTCATGTAAACGAGTCTTTCAACTTGGTACACCTTGATACAAGGTTGGCTTATATACTTAAGAGACCAATGACCCACAAATGACTGCTCAATAAAATCAGATTTTTCACCCTTGGGGTTTCTCAGTTATCAATTTTTGGATTGTATTTTCATGTGATTGGTTTTTTCTATTGCTTTCAATCATTTTTATTTGGTAATAATATACATTGGTTTTCTTATTTAGTATAAGTATTATTTTCTTCAACCATAATAGAATCTGACTCATTCATTCGAATATGTTGTCCTCCTGTTGACTCACGGGAGACACAAATAAAAAAAGGTGTTAAAGATCTATTTAGCATATACATGTAATTTGTCCATACAAAAATAAGATAAAATATATTTGTAGGTAATCAAAGAAAATCATCAAATTCAATCAGTTACATCATATATTTACACAAAATTTCAACTACTTATATAAGCAAAATAATAATTTATCCAAGTCAATCTATTAAAAATCCTAAATAGTTTAAAAGATATAATCCTTCAAGCTTAAACAATTAATGGTCGGGGTCATCAAAACTAAAATGTATTGGATGAGAATCAAACCTAAACTTGATGCCATCAAAACTAAATATAACCATCATGTGTGGCCTCAATTTCCAACAAGTCAAATTGCATGGCTTGAAAATTGAAAATGAAAGACTATAAAATTTTGTGAAATAAAATTCTTGAACTCAAAAATATTTTCTTAAAAATGTGAAGTTTCAAACATTGGCTTTAAATAGTGATACTTGTGCCCTTGGTGGATAGTATGTGGCCATTACCACCTTGATGATTTCATTATCTATATTGATAGCCTAAAAATTCATTAGAATGTAAGGGACCCATTCTATAAAATTTAAGTTATTTGGTATTTCTCAAGTTCAAGTAACAAATTATATGCATAATTTTTATTATTATTTAACTATATCTATGTACATGTTGGTTGGGAGGGGTGGCAGGTGCGGGAGGGGTTGTTTATGACCATAGAGGTAACAAGTTATTCCAGTATGAGTGGGGATTAGGAAGGAGAAGTAACAACCAAGATGAATGGGCGACCCTTCTCCAAGGGGTTGAAATAATGGTGTCCATGCACACAAAACAATATTCTATCTTCAAAGACTCCAAGATTGTTATCCAGAAAATGATAAACATTCAAAAAGGCCATGATAAGAATTTGAATAGAATTCAAAAAAGAATATTTTCTATCATTCGTGACATCTCCAAGATCGATTTATTTCACATCCCAAGGTATAATAACGTGGAGGTTGATACCATGGAAAACCAAGGAACTAGGATAAGAGAAGGGTTCATTTCTTTGAATCAAGACCCCTCCCATATCAAATGGTCCCCTTGTTTTTTATCAATCCTTTTATCCACTCTATGGGGGTGAACATGCATAGGAACCCTCTTGTAATCCAGACAAGTGGATTCCATTATAGTTCTTCCTTTAAATCCCACCCCCTGACCCTCTCTTGCATTAATGGAGGTAGTTGTGGAGTGAAAATGGAAGCATGCAAAGTTATGTTGATCCCTCGAGGCTCTCGTTTGCATGATTATTATATGGGAGAAAGTACAGTGTTTCATATGGTTGTGTTTGGTATCGAAGCCTTCACTTGTGACGTGTTGTATCTCATAACCGGCCTACGAATTCCTTCCCTGTCTCTCTTAGATAACAGGAGAATGAATATGGATAATATGATGAAGGAGCTTCGGGAGATTAAGGTGGTCCCTTAGGACATCAGGAAGAGCGCTCACAATGCCTTTGAAGTCTCCAAATATGCTATGGATGAAAGCAGACAAATTGTTCTGGACCTAAACCGGATGGACTCAAGATTGGAGGATGTGAAAACTAATGTCTGCGTCCATATTTGTGAGCTTGAATATTTGCAGAAAGATGTCAAGCGTATCAAAGACCGCCAACAGGCCAACTTTGAAGGTCTTAAGCAGTTCTTGTTCACTTTGAAAGGGCAGTTATTTGATACTTTGCAAAGCATAAATGAAAAAATTGAGGCTCATCTAGTTCAATTGGAAAACTCGTTGAGCGAACTGAAGGAGGAAATCGGGAAGCAGTTCGAGACAACGGACCCAGAAAATCAGTGCGAAGACAGCTCCCTGATGGAAGACGACTCATTGATGCATGAAGGAACTCCTCCTACTCAATTTTAGGAATGATTATGCATACTCTCCTTGTTTTGTTTTGTTAGATGTTTTTATGCGTTTATATATGTAACCAATTGGTAGGATTTACTCGGTAAAAGGTAGTATCTATGAACAGTTAGAAGAAACAGTATCCAAGTATGAATAGCTTATTTTTTCAATCCTGGAAGACTCAATTCCCAGGCTATGGTTAACCTTTCAAGGAAGATATTTTTGTAAATTATCCTCTGTTTAATATAAGACTTTTTCACGTTTCTGTTAAAAAAAATGTACATGTTGGCTGGGTGGGACCAAGGCTGAAGTAGTATGATCCACATATGGCACCTCAAGGGGTTGACCAACCTAGAGTAATAAAGCATAATTTACACACTACAAGGAAAAGGCCTTGTAGCGTAGGTTATAACATAGGTTCTTAGTGTTACAAGATTGGTCAAAGTTATCAACCTCTGCTACAACCTCCGTGAATGGTAACAGATGTTTTAGCAAAGGTTTTTATGGAAATGAATCATAACTAAAAAAAACTCAGTGGCTAGAGGTTTTTGTGGAGGTTTCTTTTAGATGCGCTTTATTGGATGAAACGCATCGGTGCTAACACACACACATAACGTACCGAGGCTTTTATAACCAATAAAAGCACCAATGTGCATAAGTACAATAAGCATCGATGCATGACATTACACATAACACCATTGCACAACTAAATTTTAACAGAAACCGATGCTTTATAACACTATACGCATCGGTGATTACAACCTACTAAACAGAACCAATGTTATATAACAATATACAGACTGGTGCTTTATGTTAAAACAACACCAATGCTTATGAACTATTTAAAAGCACTGGTTTTCTCTTACTATTAAAAAGCACCGGTGTGACAACTTAAGAAAAACACACTGGTAGAGTTCACTAGGATGTTGGCGTTTGCTATATTTTTAAAATTTAATGGTGTGATAATATATCATAGTGCACCAGGATGTAATACATAAACGCACTGGTGCTGTAATGATATAAACGCACCAGTGCAATCATAAAGATAAAAAAACACTGCGGAATTTTCTATTTGATGAACTGTAAGTGTTGGGTGCCAAAAATGACCCTTTTTGCTCACTTCTCTTGTGATCCTTTTTCCCTGTTTCTCCTTATTATTATAACCAAGTCATTATCTTTCCTAAGTAAAAGCATGATCTTGAGCAAGTATAATTTATTATTACTTTGTTATATTAATGCCTAAAGTTTGCCTGTGTTTATGGATTTTGTCTCCTAATTAAGCTTACTTGTGACGGATTGATGAAAGCAACTGAGACCACAGGGAATTCGGGTGTATCATCCTGTTGATACACGTGGATGAAGAAGTACTTGGAAAGAAGTTACACCTTTTCAGGGCTCTGGTTCAGATCATTGCATATGTAGCCTAATTTATCCATCCACGCAACCAGTTGAAACTCAGTTGGTATTGGATAAGTTCAAACTATTGAAGAGCATTGATGCTTCTGAAATAGATTTTATCTCAATGTAATAATGAATGTAATTGTTTCTATTTTTGGGTATTGATTCGACAGCCTGAAGATATTCGATCTTCATGACTGTCTGAATTAGAAGGATCTGAATTGTCTTGTTTTAGTATTTAAAGGAAGATGGGATGGTTCCAAGAGTTTAGGCTTATTTTTTAGAGAACTTGTACCAGGAGTGGAAGAAATCTGTATCTGATTTTTATTCCATCAATGAAATGTTAGAAAAACAGGATCGCAAAGCAATAACAATAAACAGAAATGCAAATATAATCACACACACATTACAAGAGAGACACATATATATTGTGGTTCACCCCAAGATGGGCTACGTCCACACTAAAGTTTCCAGTCCTTCTTATTATTCCATCCAGCAAAGTGAATGGATACAACCTGCAGCACAACCGTTGCACTTCCTCTTCACTGTCTCACAGTCTCTCTTCTTGATATCAGAGATCCTTACAATGCATAATACCTAATACATTAACCCTATCCGTGTTACAATTACTTTCTTTTATAAGGGAAATACAATGGGAAAATACCACGGGATACCCAAAACCATGGGCCCAAAAACTGTAGGCGAAAACAACCCCAAATTGTTTTCTTGGGGGCGTTGCCCCCAAACCCCAAGGTAGGGGAATGAGTGTACAATCCTCTAGGGTGCACAACTGAGACAATACCATCTATGAGACTAGAAGATCTGGCTCCACAAACAACAATCTCCCACTTGGAGACTGATCACAGCAACTCCACCACTGCTGCACTTGCTGGACATGGACTTGGCAAATTTATCCTCTTCACCTTCATGCTAGAAGGACAACTGAAATCGAGCAAGAACGCAGTTTCTCTCTAGTCACTACCTTTGTGAACATGTCTGCATGATTCTGGCTAGTATGTATCTTTTCCAGCTTCAACAGTTCATCTTCCAGAATAAAACGTATGAAATTGTACTTGAGCTGTATATGTTTAGTCCTGGAATGGAATGCTGAGTTCTTTGCAAGATAAATGGCACTCTGGCTGTCACTATACAACCTACTATCCTTCTGCTTCTTACCCACTTCCTCCATAAACCTCTGTAACCAAATCATCTCTTTACTAGCCTCTGTAACAGCAACATACTTTGCTTCCATTGTTGAAAGTGCAACAACCTTTTGCAATATCGAAATCCAACTTATTGTTGTTCCACCTACAGTAAACACATACCCTGTGGTGCTCCTCCTACTATCCTTATCACCTTCCATATATGCATCAACATATCCCTATAGAACAGTGTCTGAACCTCCAAAAAATAATGCCTGAGTGGTAGTACCTCTCAAATACTTGAGAATCCACTGTACTGCTTTCCAATGTTCTTTATCTGGATTGTTCATATATCTGCTCACAACTCCCACTGCATGTGCAATATCTGGTCTTGTGCACACCATGGCATACATCAAGCTGCCAACTGCTGATTGATAGGGAATCTTGGACATGTAATCTATCTCTTCCTGTGTCTTGGGACACCTTTCCTTACTTAGGCTGAAATGGTTGGCCAAAGGTGTACTTACTGGTTTTGAATTATGCATTCTGAACCTCTCCAACACCTTTTGTATGTACTCACTCTGAGACAATGTCAATTTGCGATTTTTTCTGTCTCTCATTATTCTCATACCAAGGATTTGTTTTGCAGCACCCAAATCCTTCATCGCAAATGAATTAGCTAGCTTCCATTTGAGTACATTTATATCCTGCATGTTAGACCCTGCAAAAATCATGTCATCCACATACAATAACAAGATAATATATCTTTCATTATCTAGCTTCTTGAAATAAACACAGTGGTCAGAATGACATCTACTATAACCTTGTTCTGTCATAAACCTGTCAAATTTTAAATACCATTGCCTTGGAGCTTGCTTCAAGCCATACAAGCTCTTTTTCAACCTGCATACCAAGTTCTCCTTACCTTTGACCTCATACCCTTGTGGCTACTGCATATATATCTCTTCCTCCAAATCCCCACAGAGAAAGGTTGTTTTTACATCTAACTATTTAAGATGCAAATCTTCTACTGCCACTAGACTTAAGATAGTACTAATTGAAGTAATCTTAACAACAGGAGAAAATATTTCATCAAAATCTATACCTTTATTCTGTGCAAACCCCTTTACAACAAGTCTGGCCTTGTACCGCTTCTTGCCTCCTTCTTCTTCCTTCAACCTGTAAATCCATTTGTTCTTCAATGTTCTTTTACCAGCAGGCAGCTGAACCAAATCCCAAGTCTGGGTTCCTACCAATGAGTCCATCTCCTCATTCATGCCTTGCTCCCACTTCTTTCTAGTTTCCACCTGCATTGCTTCTTCATAACATTCTGGTTCACCAACATCAGTCATCAATAAATAATACATTGAAGGAGAGTATTGTTCAGGGAGTCTACTTAACCTGGTAGATCTTCTTGCAGTTGCAGGATTTTCAAGTACATGCAGCTGTTCTTTATTTTCTGGCACCTTTGGAACTTCATTTTCTTGAATTTCATCAAGTACTGTGTACTCTGTGTTTTCCTTTTCCTGTTTCGTTCCCTGCAACTGATCTTTATACATGAACTTTTGATTAAATATGACATCTCTACTTCTAATGATTTTGTGATTTTCATAATCCCATAAGCGATAACCAAAATCATCAACCCCATATCCAATAAAAGTACATTTCTTGGATTTAGCTTCAAGCTTTGTTCTATTATCTTTATCAATACGGACAAATGCTTCACAACCAAACGTTCTAAAAAATGAGTAGTTTACCTTTTTACCTGTCCATGCCTCCTCTGGAATACCACCATCCAAAGCACTTGAAGGTCCTTTGTTTATTAAATAAACATCAGTATTTACAGCATCCGCCCAAAACTGTAAGGGCAACCCTACATGCAATCTCATACACCTTTCACGCTCCATGATCGTTCTGTTCATCCTTTCAGACACACCATTTTCTTGTGGTGTTCCTGGGACTGTCTTCTCTCTACAAATCCCATGGTATGAAAAGTAACTATCAAACTCCTTTCCAGAATACTCACCTCCATTATCAGATCTGAGACACTTCAACCTTTTTCCTATCTCATTCTCAACCAAAGCTTTCCACTTCTTAAAAGTAGCAAACACATCAGATTTCTATCTAATGCAATAAACCCAAGTTTTCCTAGTTGCATCATCAATAAATGTAACATAATAATGAGAGCCACCAAGAGATTGTACCTGAGATGGTCCCCATACATTTGTATGCACAAACACTAACTTTTCATTCTTCTTCTATTTCCCAACCCTGAGAAATTTGACTCTCTTCTGTTTTCCATAAACACAGTTTTCACAGAATTCCAAACTTACCTGCTTCAAATATGGTAGCAACTTCCTTGAGTGGAGAATCTGCATCCCCTTCTCACTCATGTGCCTAAGCCTATGATGCCACAATGTTGTATCTGTTCCTGTGGAAGCTAAAGAGATAGAATGGTCAGTATTATGAGGACATAAATACAACGTACCTACCCTGTCTCCTTTTGCTATCACCATTGATCCTTTAGTGATCTTCCACCACTTTTATCCAAATGTAGATAGACAACCACCATCTCCCAACTTCCCTGTTGAGATCAAATTTCTTTTCATGGCAGGAATATGCCTTACATCTTTCAACAGCCAATCAGTTCCATTCTTAACTTTTATCCATACCTTACCCATTCCAACAATTTTACATGGCTCATCATCACCCAATAAAACATGTCCAAAATCGCCTAGAACATAATCATGAAAGTATTTTCTATGGGGTGTAGAATGACATGAAGCCCCTGAATCTACTACCCAATAATCACTCGTATTATCTAATGCAAGAATCAAAAGCATCTTGTAACACATCACCTGCTACATTTGCTTCCTGGGTAGTTTCTTGTTGTGCATCTCCTTTCTTCTTTAGAGATATGTAGTATTTCTTCAAATGTCCTTTCTTTCCATAGTTCCAACACTCTATCTTTCCCAGTCTGGACTTGGATCTTCCCGTTTTAGACTTGCCACGATTACCTTGGCTCTTTCCTCTCTCCTTTTGTCTTCCCTTTCTCTCCATGGTCAACGCAATACCTAATGTCTCACCTGTGCTTTTTCTTCGCATTTCCTCGCTAAGAATAACACCAATAACATCATCAAATTTCAAGGTGTTTGAACCAGAGACAGAGTTACTTATAGCCATGACCAAGCTATTCCAGCTTTCTGGCAATGAACACAAGATTAGAAGAGCCCTAACCTCATCATCGAAGTTCACACTTACATAACTTAGTTGATTTGTAACCGTATTAAATTCATTTAAATGATCAGTAACAGATCCACCTTTAGACATCTTCATATTAAATAAACACTTCATTAGAAATACCTTGTTGGAGGACGAGGGTTTTACATACAGCTTACCCAGTGTGCTCATCAAACCCTCGGTTGTCGTTTCTTTTGAGATATTGAAAGCCACCGATGAAGCCAAGCTCAGCCGTATTGTTCCCAAAGCCTTTCTGTCAAGAACCTCCCATTCTTCGTCCTTCATGGCTGCCGGCTGCTTTTCTCTTCCTCCCAACAGCAGGAATAGATCCTTCTGGTACAGATAGTCCTCCATTTTCATCTTCCATAACTGGAAGTTTTGGCCGTTAAAATTATCGACCTTAAACTTTCCTTATTCTCCCATTGCTCCCACTCAAACCAGAAACCCTAGTTTCCTGCGGGTTTATTTGCCAAATAGACCTTCGGCTCTGATACCAATTGTTAGAAAAACAAGATCGCAGAGCAATAATAATAAACAGAAATACAAATATAATAACACACACATTACAAGAGAGACACAAATATATCGTGGTTCACCCCAAGATGGGCTACGTCCACACTGAAGTTGCCAGTCCTTATTATTATTCCGTCCAGCAAAGTGAAGGGATACAACCTGTAGCACAACTGCTACACTTCCTCTTCACTGTCTCACAGTCTCTCTTCTTGATCTCAGAGATATTTACAATGCATAATACCTAATACATCAACCCTAGCCGTGTTACAATGACTTTCTTTTATAAGGGAAATACAATGGGAAAATACCACGGGATACCCAAAACCATGTGCCCGAAAACTGTTGGCGAAAAAAGCCCCAAAATGTTTCTCGGGGGCATTGCCCCCGAACCCCAAGGTAGGGAATGAGTGTATAGTCCACTGGGGTGCACGACTGAGAAAATATTATCTATGAGGCTAGAAGAATTGGCAATATTTTCCTGATCTTTTGCGTACTGATTCCTTGTAGTGTCTATAAGCAAAGGGCCCACCTTATTCATGAGTTTCCTAGTTAGCTAGTTGCTTACTTCCTTTATTTTTTTTTTGTGTGGAATTTCAATTAAATTTACTTTTGAGTTGTTGAAATTGTGTGAGTATTAAGCGTAGGATTCTTCAATTACATCTTTTCTTGGTGTGTTGAAACAATTGATTGAATAGTGTGTAGTTTCTCTTTGCAAGTGTGTTATTGGATTGTGCAATTATTGTTGTTACACCTATGCTCTGCTGCTGCATTTTATTATTGTTTGTTCTCTTTCATGGATTGTTGAAACTGGTAGATGGAATTTGGATTTATAGAGCAAGAGGATTGATTTTCTTTATGATTGAATATTGTAATTGTGGATTAGACCCCTTTTATGATAATGATTTAGGATTTAACTTCTTTCAAAAGTAATTTATCCATTTCATTCTTGAAGCAGGTATTTTCATAATTGATGCAATTAGAAGGATTGTGAACTCTTTTGATTTTTGGAAATTGAATTAGTATTTGAAGATTGGATTGAACAGTGAGCATAGCACAAACTTAGTAATTAGGCTGCAACCATTCCTTGAGTAGGTTGGGCGACTTATAGTTGATTAATCAGTTACTGAATGTTTATGCATATATTTTGCTTGACTACCTTTGAAATAACCAGACTTCCCTGGGTTGAAAATTTATATTGAGCACTTTGTTTATGAATTAATAGGAAATTAAAGTGACCAACATTTTGGCGTCGCTGCCGGGGAAGGTAATTGGTAAACATAGAGTGTAGTTGATTAAGTTGTTTCTTTAGCTATCTTGACTTTTGATTTTGCAGGGATGATAAGACGCAATGAGGAGCTTCGCATCCTTCGACAGACTGAACGGGTTCCTACCACAAAAAATGTATGTTATCTAAGCTTGCATGAATACAAAAAGAAAGGAACATGAAACCCCCAAAAACACTAACCTTGCAAGTGGAAGAGGTCATGGTGGTAATCCAGGTCTAGGAAGAGTGACATTTGTTAATGAGATGATCGCCAAAGTTGATTCCTCTACTGGAAATTTATTTCTGTGAACATCTTCAGGAAGAGGAAGCTTTATTCTCCCCAAGCTTGAATCATCAGTATCAACCATGGAGAAGGTAATGGAAGTTCCAACCCCCACTTATGATAAGCGACCTCTAGAAGATAAGTGGAATGCTGTGGGAACAAGAAATCCATAGGAGATTTATCGAATTAAAGCGCAGGAAGTAACTAAGGAGGATTGGTTGTATTATCGACAGTAATTGGAGGAAGAAAGGAGGAGAGAAGAGAAGAAGAACGAGGAAAATATGAACAACAAAGAGAACAGAGAACATTGGGGGCACCCTAATGATCATGAAGAGGAGATGTGGGGCAATGGTAATAATCAGCATGGAGAGACAGTTGCTACACTTGAATTCCCCATTCTACAGACACTCAGGGTGGCTCCCATGAAGAACATTTCACCCTCAGTATTGCCAAATTTTTATGGTAAGTCTAATGAAGATCCAAATGAGTTTCTATTTGAATTTTACATTCTCCATCGAAGTTGTGATTATACCACCAGTGAACAAAAGCTAAAATTGTTTCCTGCTACTTTAAAGGGAAATTACCTACATTGGTTTATGATTCTGGGTGGTGAGACTGTTACAGCATGGGACCAATTGAAACGAGTATTCCTTGCTAAATATCAGGATTATTGCAAAACCAAGTATAGGAGAGAAGAATTGTTCAAAATGGTTCAAAAAGAGGATGAAATTTTGGAGGATTTTGTAGAAAGACTTTTATATAATTTACAAGATTTGGTCATGCTGATATTGGAAAAGATGTTCTTAAAATCATTCTATTGCAAGGAATTAGAGAAGATTGTATGGATATGCTTAATATGCTGGGGAAGGGGGACTCCTCAAGGGAGTATTTTGATCATATTGTGGATTTGTGTCAAAGATACTCTAGAGGATCTTCTAGAACCAGCACAAGAGACCAAGATGTCCTTACAAGGGAACAAAAGTTAGCTAGTGGTGGAGATACACGAGCATAAATAGGTAATCTTCTTGAAAATTTTAAGACTGATATGATGGGTTCTATTTCCTTACAATTGGATGTTTTAAAGGAAAAGCATAAACAGGACGAGGTGGAATTGGCACTGGACATATTTTGTGCTAAATGCATAAAGAAGCATCCATTGAGGGAACGCCCACTTGACAAGGTAGAGGTATGTGGTCTATGTGATTTGGATCACAATACTAAGGATTTCCCCTCACTGCCAAAAGTTAAGGCAGTCCTTCAAGCATCAAGTGTGGACATGGAAAAAACCTACTTCAGTTCACAAAAGAAGCCCTGGCCACCTCGTGCTTCAGGTATGAATATCCTACCACATCTTTTAATTCTTGGAATAACATGAATAATCAATTTCCTCCACAATATTCTTGTCCTAATACTCAATGGCATCCATCTACTCAACCTACAATGCAATATCCTACCCCATGGATGTCATGGTCACCTCAGCCAAATTAGTCAACCCCTTGGCCTCCAAGTTGGAGAAGTCCTCATCTAGGGAATCAATTCCCTCACCCACACTATCTACAACCACAGTTGTAACTCCCTACTAGCATTGCACCAATTAATGCACCATTACGACCTTAGCTTCCTGCCCAACCTAATCCTAACCCCCAAAATAAGGAAGTGCAACATTTTGAAACATCAAACATGTTAGCTTACTCTATCACTCCTATTCCATGTAATGAATTACATCTACGATCTAGGAGGGTGGTAGAACCCATTTTAATTGAGGATGTTCCATCCTTTGTGACTAAAAAAAAAATTAATAAATAGGTTGAGAGCTCAATCAGCACAACATCCCCATTATTGAGGATGCTGAAACACCTGCTGAAACACACGTTGAAACTACCCCTATACAAATTCCAAGAAATCCACCATAGCCTGAGCGATTAGCCTTACATAAAGCAGTAGAGAAACCATGCTTCAATATTCTAGGGGAACTGAAAAATATTTATGTTAAAAATCCATTATTGCAAGCCTTTCATGATGTACCCATCTATGTTAAAACTGTTAGAGACCTATGTGTGAAGAAACTAGGTAGAAAGACTAAGGATCCTCTTACAGTCCATGTGGTTAGGAAATTGTCTGAATTGATGATGGGAAATGATCTTTTGGATAAATATGATGGTCCAAGCAATCCCACTGTTACAGTGCATATTGTGTATACTGAGATCCTCAATGTTTTAGTTGATTTGGGTGTAGCAATAAATGTGATGACTATCGAAACTGTAAAGAAATTAGGGCTCACTAACCTCAGAACAACGCCCGATGTATTATAATTGGCTGATAGATCCACGATTAGACCTGAGGGAATTTTGGATGACTTGGTAGTCTCTATTGATTCATGGGAATACCCCGCAGATGTTCTTGTTCTACAACCTAAATCTCAGTTAGGGGGACATCCACTAAGTCTAAGAAGACCTTGGTTGGCCACAACATATGCATACATCAGTTGTAGATTCGGATCTATGACAATATATGATGGAACTGACATGAAAAGATTGACCCTATATCCTCCAGCTAAACCAAGTTTAGATGTTGAAATTCCATTGTGGGTATATCTTGAAGAGGAAGAAGCACTCAGCCTCTTCTTACTATAGGGAGGACCTTGACTTTTAAAAATGAAACCGAGGATGATACCATCAACAGTTTCATTAGTGAACCAACGACGGTTACCAAACATGCATATGAGATCCTGGATAGTGCCATGAGTGAATTTGATCAAGAAGAACTTACTGAGGATGTATTGGCTAAAACATTTAACACTGAAACTGTTCCCATAATTGAGAATTCGAAGAGTGTTTCAATCGAGATTGAGCCTAGAAAAACTTTGAATTTTAATCCCAATCTAGCACCTCACGAGTTGGAGCGTTTGACTACGCTGCTAAAACAATATAAGGGAGCTTTTGCATGGGAATACACAGACATGAGAGGTATTTCCTATGATTTTTGTACTCACCACATTTATATTAAAAGTGATTGTCAACCTATATGTCAACCTTAGCACATAATGAATCCAAATTTGAGACATTGTGAAAGAGGAAATTCAGAAACTTTTAAAGGCAATATTTATTTATCTCATTTCAGACAGTGAATGGGTTTCTCCATTAGTAATTATGCCTAAAAAAATGGTAAATGGCGTGTATGTGTGGATTACCGAGAGATTAATAAATCTACACAAAAAGACCATTTCCCTTTGCCATTTATTGATCAGGTTCTGGATACCCTGTCTGGTAAAAAATTATTTTCTTTTCTAGATGGATTTAGTGGGTATAATAAGATTCAGACTGCCCCTGAATACCAAGACAAGAATACTTTCACATGTCCTTGGGGTACCTTTGTGTATAGGGTGCTCACTTTTGGATTATGCAACGCACCGGCTACATTTCAACGAGCTATGATTGGAATTTTTTCTAAGATGGTTAATGATTGTATGGAAATTTTCATGGATGATTTCACCCCTTATGGTAGTACCTTTGATGAGGCTTTGGAAAATTTTGAAAAAATCTTAAAACGTTGTGAAAAGACTCACCTATCCCTCACCACCGAAAAATGTCATATGATGATGAGTGAAGGTATATTCCTCGAACAATATATATCGGCTGCAAGATTACAAGTGGACCCTGCCAAAATAAAGGTAATTCTGAACATCCCTATTCCTGGAACAAAGAGGGAGGTACTTAGATTCCTTGGACATGCTGGTTATTATAAACGCTTTATTGAAAATTTATCTAAGCTAGCATCTCCTATATTTACCTTACTAAAGAAAAGATTATCTACAACACCTATTTTGCGCGGGCCTAATTGGGCCTTACCTTTCCACATTTCTTCTGATGCTTCAGATACTACTATTAGGGTTGTGCTGGGACAACAAGAAGATCATAACCCGTATGCTATGTACTATATCAGTAAGAATATGGCTACTGCTGAACTCAACTACATAGTAACTGAGAAAGAATTTCTTGTTGTCATTTACGCCATCAATAAATTCAGGCATTATATTACCGAGTACCCTACCTTTGTGCATTCTGACCACTCGACTATTAGATATTTAATGAATAAACCTGTTACTAATGCTCGAGTGACTAGGTGGTTTTTTTTATTAAAGTATTTTGATATCACTATTGTTGATAGACCAGGAAAAGAGAATGTTGTTGTTGATTTTCTTTCTCGACTAACCAATAATGTTGATAATTCACCAGTTGATGATTCTTTTCTTAATGAACATCTATTTGCAGTATCATTTCACTCACCATGGTATGCAGACATTGCTAATTACCTTGTTGTAGGGAAGCTTCCATCACATTTATCAAAAAGGGGAAGAAGAAGGATTGTACAGTAGAGTTCAGGGTACTATTGGATAGAAGGATACCTCTTTTACGCAGGGCTATATTTGGAAATTAGACGATGTGTAAGGGAAGATGAAATCTATAGTATCCTGAAGGCTTTTCATGACGAACCTTGCGGGGGGGATTTTGCTAATAAAAGGACTGGACACAAGGTGTTAAGAATGGGATACTTTTGGCCAACCCTGTTCCAGGATGCAAAGAAGTATGTGCAAGCCTGTGATAACTACCAAAGGATGGGTCAGCCTAATAGGTTGGATGAAATGACACTACAACCACAATTGGTGGTTGAACCTTTCAATAGGTAGGCCCTGGAATTTGTAGGACCCATCAACCCTCCTTCAAGACAAAAAGTTTATATTCTAGTTTGCACAGATTATACGACTAAATGGGTGGAGGCCACATCCTTGGTGAGCGCTACTGATCAAGCTATTGAAGATTTATTGTTTGAAGAAATATTCACTCACTTCAGGGTGCCTAAGGAGATAGTCACAGATGGCAGACCACAGTTTGTATCTCATAAAATTGAAGCTCTTATGCATAAATACCATATCCAGCATCGAATAACTTCACCTTATCATCCACATGCCAATGGCCAAGTGGAAAGTACCAATAAAGTCATTGAAGCTATCCTTACAAAGACTGTGAAGAGTCATCATAGAGATTGGGTTGAAAGAATTCCTGAAGCATTATGGGCATATCGAACTACGTGGCATAACACCATAGGGTTCTCTCCTTATGAGTTGGTATACAGGAAAAATGTTGTTTTCCTTGTTGAATTCGAGATTAAAACCTTGAGGACCACTTTAGAAGCAATCTTGGACATGATATAATCCCAAAAGGACCAGTTGAATCAATTAAACGAAATTGATGAGAAATGTGCAGCTGCTATACACCAAACTTCAGTAATTCAGCAGCAATGCTCTAAGTGGCATGACCGGTTTATTAAGAAGAAGATGTTTCATGAAGGAGACTAGGATTCATTGTACGATTCATGATTCAAGAGGGAATTTCAAGGGAAACTATGCACCAGATGGTTGGGACCATACAAAGTGGATACAGTGTTTGATAATGGGACCATTCGATTGACCAGAATTGATGAACAACAAACACCATTATTTTCCAACGGTCATCGGCTGTGACTCTATCATAAGCCACTCTTGAAAGATGCATTTGCTTCTCGTGTTGCTTCTGACTCAAACTGTCAATTGGTACAAGAGCAGGAGTCTCCTCCTGTTTCCTAAAATCTTTAATATTTTGCGCATTTTCCACAAAGAAGTTGTACATAAATAAGCTCATTTGATTTTATTCCTTTTTTCTTTGATTTCACTTGTCTGATAGATTGTTTGATGATTTTTTCAGTTGTTCATCTTTGATTGGATTGTTTATAGGAACTGCGTGCGGGGATATATGTGAAGGACCTAAAAATAAAAGGAGCAGTCGTAATGGGCCAATCAATTACAGGAATTATGGGTGGTCCTCTACAATTGTTGAATATCCCTTTACAGGGATCGGTGAAGGGAATTGTTGATTACTGTCAAGTCCATTGAACTTCATTCGGGCACTGCTGAAATTTTTTCGTCAGTTGAAACCTCGCCAATCTTTCCACTTTCTGATGAAATTCCGCCAACCTTTCCATTGAAACTCCGCTAAATTTTTGGCTGAAACTACGCCAATCTTTCCACTTCCTTCCGAAACTCCTCCAACCCTTCCGCTGAAACTCCTCCAATCTTTCAACTTTCTTCTGAAACTCTGCCAACCATTCCGCTGAAACTCCACTAAATTTTCCGCTGAAATTCTGCCAATGTTTCCACTTTCTGTCGAAACTCTACCAACCTTTCCACTGAAACTCCGCTAAATTTTTGGTTGAAACTTTGCCAATATCTCCGTTGTCTGCTGAAACATTGCCATCTTTCCAGTTTTCAACTTGCATCATTTATAAAATTCATCAGCTTTCCTCGTAACTGGTCAAAATATATTTTTCAGTATTTTTCGAGGAAGATTCCGATGGAATTGGAAGCAATCTTACTCTGCTATTTTTATGATCAATATCATTCCTGCTCCATTTTTCCAAAGATAAAGCCGAAAATCTTCCAAAGCTTTCACTCACTAATACAATTAATTCTAACATGGACACACTCATTTCTCTCATTGGACAGGGGCCTATAGATTTCATGAAGCCATGTGATGAGGGATTCCTTCATTGAGCGATTTGACAGCAAAAGTGGGCCACTTCGGATTGCTGATGATTTGTCACGGTAAGTGAAAAGGTACGGATCCTAACCACGGGTATGACTAGGCATGAATTGACAAGTAACTATGATTATACTAAGTTTTCTTATCCTTGTCAGCAATTTCTATCCAATCTTTCTAGTTGGAGGGACATATAACCACCCTCTCCCGTACTTATTAACCCCTACCATCTCTCCCAATCCATGAAATGAATTTTCCCATGAGCCTATTCCATAATTATACCACCTTTCTAAAAATAGCCAACAATATCTCCCACTATTAACTGTTGTTCCTGCATGCTGCAACTTTGGTATCTGAATTAGGAAAATTTTGCCTGCATCATTTGAGATTGTTGAAGACGGACATTATGGGAGGTTTTGTAGTCCAACATGAACCAAAAAAAATGGATGCCCTGTGCCGGAACGGAGAGGTTTTCAGGATTTTTCACGAAGCAGGATGAACATCTTATTTTGAGAAATTGAATGGGTTCGATGAAGATATGGCATTACAGTTTGCCCAAAATTTGATGGGAGATCATTCATAGGTTGGGGGATTGAGGGTTGAGGTCTTTGAACATATTTTAGCAGAGGTGACAGGATTTCCTGGGACCGGGAGGAGATGGTTTGGCCGAAATATTCCCATTCCAAATGCAAAAGAAGACCTCCTTGCAACAGGAGAGAATGTTCAATCAAGGGGACTAGGAATTGAATTGGAATCTCTGCCTCGCCCATGGGACCAGGTTGCAGTATTCTTAAAAAAATACATCACCTATGAAGGTAGGTACCAAGATGTTTATACTAATGACTTTGATTTTATATCTCATCTGTGTCATGGCACATTAATTAATATGCCCTATTATCTTTTGAGGACTCTACAAAACATGGCACATTATGCGCGAAAGTCTCAATATCCCCAAACTTTTGTTACCAACCATGGCCTCATCAAATTATTAATATTAAGGGCCCTTGAGAAAAGACACCAATCATGGGGGCAATTCGTTGTTGGGGAAGCAGTAAACCATGTGGCTATGGAGGAAAGCAGTAATGAAATTGAAGAGGAGGATGAGCGGATCCTGTCAGAAAGAGAAAGGGGGGATAGGGAATTCAAAGGAGTAGAGAAGGATCAAGAAAGGGATATAGAGGAAGCTGTGACTACGGAGGATTCTCAAAATATAAACCCCCGGGATCCTACTAGAAGCTCGTTCCAACAGACAGAAGTCAATGAAGAATAAATTAGGGATGGGACTGAGAGCTATACGAAAATAAATCAGGAGGCTGGACCTTCTAGTGAACATGGAGGATCTAGTGAGTCAAGGGAAGAACCATCCCAAAAGTATGATTCTCCTCTTCATGTCTCAGAAGATGTTGAAATACTCACGGAGGGTTCCACTCCCCGTGTGCCACGTAGAAATAAGAAGAGATTGTGTACCCAAAACCAGTCACCCAATCCATTGAAAAGAATAAGGACCCGAGCTTCTGTTGTAGCAGAGGCAACACAAATGTCCAAGGAAGACATTGGGATTCCAATTCTAAAACCTCAGTCACTCCCTGAAACAAAAGAACCAGGGAGAAGCTCAAATCCAATTCTGATTCCTGCAAATCCACAAGAACCTGTTGCAAGAGAGGGTCAAGTTCAATTGGAAACTTTGCTCTTAGAAAATGACCTGCTGAAACAGGAGGTGGAGGTGCTCAGGGAGGAACTGCAAGGGTTGAAGGAGGTGCTAAAGAGTCGGGCAGTTCGTAGATTGAGTACGCTATCTGAATTTTTTGATCAAATGGGAATCCTACCCTCTGTTTCACAAAATATGGAGCACGATGAGTACATGTTCCCAGAATGTGGGGACATCTTTAAGAATGAATGATACAAGGTAACTCTCATGGAACTTTCGGTCAGGAGACTCATGCAACTGAAACAAGAAAGGATTGGAACAGTACAAGCAGAATCAATGGTGGGTGATGTGCAGAATCAAAACATGGAAGTAGCTCCTTCGATCATGGGCGGTCAAGAATTATTGGGTAAGGAGATTGAGGATATTCATTGCGCAAGAAATGATGACACCTGATCAGGGAATGCAAGAATCAAGGGAAAAATTTCCTTAGCAATTAAGGGTTGTTGAAAGAAAAGAACTAGTAACCCAAGAAGAATATATTGTGACACAAAGGGAGAAAGAAGCCATTGTAACAAAAGAACAAGTGGCACTAGAATAAATAATTGAGGTTCTAGAACTGGTGGGTCGAAAAGAAGCTTCCGAAACACAAATATTAGCTGCTACAACTCAAGATCTAGCAACTCAGGAAAAACCTCTACCTATGGAAAACGATGTTGACAGAAAAGTTCAGAAACCCCTGGAGATTATTGAATTGGAGAAAGAGGATGAAGGCCCAGGAGGTGGCAAAGGAATTTCTCCGTTGAAGGCTAAAATAAATAAATGGAAATATCAAGCTACCCTGTGTGAGGAAGGGATGATTCCCCTGCCTATACATAGGAAGGACATTAAGGAACTTAGAGAGATATGGGATGAAGAATTAACCTTCCAAGGGTTTTTCTAGGAAAAATTGCAAGAAGATTTGAAGGAACTAAGGAAGTTTAAGGCCACGAAGCAAGAGGAGGAGAAAATGTATGATTTAGTTCAGGAACTACTAAGTTGTAGGGCCCCATCACCATCTTATTCAGTCTTCCTTTATGAAAAATTGACTCTTTTTAAGCTAAAATCTCTTAAGGAAGGGAGGCCCCATCAATTTGTTACAACTTCTCAGTTTTTGGATACCTTTGCTCAGAGTGATTTCCCTAAACAAAATCTATTATGTGAATTATATTTACATGAGTTAGCATGCTTCATGGACCTTCAGTCTAATCCTATTCCTTATATAGGGGATATACATCTAAGGGAATTCACCTTTTTCGTCACTAATCAGATGAATTGGTGGAATGCCTCTCAGGCCATTCGAAGAAATGAGGATAATTCTACTCTATGGATCTGAGGTGAACCATAGATAATACCTCTCCTCTCCCCAAAAGGATAATCAGATAACAACACTTCAGGACAATGTTATATCTACATGTGTCAAGATCATATCACAGCAAGAGCCCTATGCATTAGAAGGCAATAAGTACAGGTGGGAAGCTTCTTCTGATCCTATGAGAAGAAGAGATCCTTACCGTTTCGAAACTTTTAAATATGCTTTATCTCGAGTTCCTAAGTATGTCAAGTGTATTCAGACCTGTGGACCAAGCTGGATAGTATTAAGATTTAGATTCCCACTCATATGGTGCTATGAATATTTAATTATTATTATTATTATTTATATTAAATAAATTATTAGGTTAATAAGCGAAAGGGTGTAACCCTTCTCTATTCTTGCTCAAGCCCTATAAAGGAGAGCTTATTGTAACTTTATCATCATCTATCAATATATTATTATCATCTATCTCTAATATGGAAGACGGTCTCGCTTCTTAACCCTTAACCGGACACGGTTAACTTAGTGAACGGATACGAAGGCAATTCTGTGAATATTTAATTAATATTATTATTCATATATTAAATAAATTATTAGGTTAATAAGCGAAAGGGTGTAACCCTTCGCTATTCTTGCTCAAGCCCTATAAAGGCGAGCTTATTGTAACTTTATCATCATCAATCAATATATTATTATCATTTATCTCTAATATGGAAAACGGTCTCGCTTCTTAACCCTTAACCGGACACGGTTAACTTAGTGAACGGATACATTCACTGCATTTGGTATCAGAGCGGATTCTCTCCTCCAGCACTGAGCTCAGTTTCGGCTCCTTTCTCACAAAGCAGACTCGCTCCTTCGGCCAGATTCAACTTATTTTACCTCTCCTGTTCACTGCACTCACCCCCGACCGCTCCACTCACCACCATTCCGTTGCATCCCTCACGTTCTTCATCACCGTTCTACATCTCCATTGCCGTTCCCTTGCAACCTACAGCTTCTTTCCATTCGTTCACGCTCCCACTCTCGCCTCTTTTCCCATCTTTGGGCATTTCACCTCACCTCTCCCTCCATTCCTCCTCTTCGCTTCTTCCCTATATCCTTCATTCCCACGCACGCTATCATCTATCCCTTCTTCTCCTCAACTCTTGTTCCGCTCTTCACTACCCCCACATACTGCGCCCACACCCTATCTTCCACCTACCTCTCAGCCTCACGCTACGCCCTCCACCACGACTAGCTTCCATCTGCACCTCCTTAGCTCACATTCCTCCCTACACGATTCTCCCTCACCACCAGCAGCCTCCTCCTCCCACCGCAACGACCATCTCCCTAGCTCTCCACCTCTGCCCATGCTGCTCCCTGTCACTCCCATCCGTCGTACCTCCCACACTACCTGCGCCCTCCCATTGCTGCGCTGTCACTCCCTCTCCACTCTTCCACCGCCGCCTCCCCACCATCATCTCCCACCATTCCACCATCATCTCCTGCCATTCCAAACAACCTGCATACATTCAAACAAAAAAAAATTAATAATAATTTTTTTTTATTATTATATTTTTTTTCATACATAATAAATTATTATAATTTGAATAATAATTATTGTGTTATTATTTTTAATATATATAATAAATTATTATTATAATTTAATAATATTTATTGTATTATTTAATCCCTAACCCTAACTCTTATCCTTACTCCAAGATTGATTCCAAATATTCACCTCCCCACACCAGGTCAAGAACCCTGGCCCAGTTACGAGACCGACTAGAAAAATTAGAAAAAGACCAAATTAGAGATTTAAAAATCGTCGAAGGTCTAAACTCCAGAATGGACAACCTTGAGAAAGTGTTTCAAGAAGATTTAAAGGAAGAGATGAAAAATAACAATGCCGTGCTTAAAAAAGAAATCAAAGATGAAGTTGTTCTAGTACTAGAAAGAAGGTTGAGTGAAAAATTTGACACTCTGAACGAAAAACAAAAAGACTTGGATGACAAAATGACTGTTATGACTCAAAACATAAACACCATAACCCAGAACTTGAGCACCATGACGCAGAACCATAATACATTAATGGAGGTGTTACAAAGACTAACGCCTAATACATACCAAGTCAGTAGTCCAGACATGCTAGATGCCTCATTTCATATTTTCACACAGGAAGCACTTGCCAAGAATCAAGAAGATTTGCAAAAATAAATAAAGATTAACAATGCGACGCTTAAGCAAGAGATAGAAAAAAAAGTACTGCCAGATATGGAGGCATGATTAAACAGCCAAATAGAAGCTATCAGTGAGATAGTAGAGAATAAAAAAGATAAAAATCACCGCCAACAACGAAGTAGTTCAAATAGATCACTTACATCGTCCAATAGTTCCGATCCACCATCAAACCATAAAGCAAAAGGGAATCAATATCACTCTTACATAGTGTACCCACCTAAGGTAAAAATAGAGTTGTCGAAATACAATGGAAGTGAAGACCAGTGCGTTGCTTGGCTAAACAAAGCAGAATAATACTTTGACATTTACAATATTCAATCTGACGAGGAGAAGGTGAAATATGCGTCAATGCATATGGAAGGGTACACCTATAATTGGTACTTATGGTGGAAGAGAGACAATTTTGACTACACCTGGAACTTGTTCAAAAATGATTTTTTTAATAGGTTTCAAGGAATCAAGGAAGATGAATTTTTCAGTAAACTTACGAGATTACAACAAGTTGGAAGTGTTGAGGAATTCACACATTAGTGGGAATCCTTGTCGACACGAGTATTTGGGTTGTCTGACAAGCAAAGACTCGAAACCTATTTAGGAGGTCTTAAACCGTACCTCCAAAAAGAGTTAAAGTTACACGACATACCTAATGTAGAGGTAGCAAGACATAAAGCAAAAGCCGCAGAACGCAAACTAGAAGGAATAAAAACAAGAGGCGACAACCATTATCGACAAGAAAAAGAGACACAATGTAGGTACTGTGAAGATACGTGGTCACCCGACCATCAATGCCACAAACCTGAATCATATGCCTATGAAATGGAAAATAGATCAAAGCCATCTAACAGTTACTCTGATAATAGAAAGAAGAAGAAAAACATATGTCGTCGATGCGGTGATGATTGGATCCCAGGCCATAAATGTAGGAACAATCAGACAATACAGTGCAAAATCATTAATGGAAAGGAAGTGCAAGTCTCTACACAAGAAATTGTGTCCGATTCTAATTCCGACACTGAATTTGAATGAAGGATGACATTAGGAAAATACTTAATCTTTGGGGACAAAGCTTTCCAAAAGGGGAAGGCAATGCTATGAATATTTAATTAATATTATTATTTATATATTAAATAAATTATTAGGTTAATAAGCGAAAGGGTGTAACCCTTCGCTATTCTTGCTCAATCCCTATAAAGGCAAGCTTATTGTAACTTTATCATCATCAATCAATATATTATTATCATTTATCTCAAATATGGAAGACGATCTCGCTTCTTAACCCTTAACCGGACACGGTTAACTTAGTGAACGGATACGTTCACTGCATATGGTTTCCTAAGAAGAAGTACAGGAGTATATATAAGTTGACTAAAAAGGTAGAGAAGAATTGTTGGGCAAAATTAGTTGTTTGCAAAGGGTACATAAACTGGGGCAATAATCCCGAATATTCCTTCAATCTCACTAACTTTCACAGGAGAAGTTTTGATTCAGATTCAAATTCAAATTCACTGGAGGTTGTTGCATGAGGACATGCAACTAGACAGTTGGGGGGAGATGTTGGGTGCCAAAAATGAACATTTTTGTTCACTTCTCTTGTGATCCTTTTTCCCTGTTTCTCCTTATTATTATAACCAAGTCATTATCTTTCCTAAGGAAAATCATGATCTTGAGTAGGTATAATTTATTATTACTTTGTTATATTAATGCCTAAATTTTGCCCGTGTTTATGGATTTTGTATCCTAATTAAGTTGACTTGTGACGGATTGATGAAAGCAACTGATACCACATGGAATTAGGGTGTATCATCCTGTTGATACACATGGATGAAGAAGTACTTGGCAAGCAGTTACACATTTTTAGGGCTCTAGTAAAGATCGTTGTAGAAGTAGCCTAAGTTATCCATCCACGCGGCTAGCTGAAACTCACTTGGTATTGGATTAGTTCAAACTATTGAAGAGCATTGATGCTTAAGAAACAAATTTTATCTCAATGTAATGATGAATGTAACTGTTTCTATTTTTGGGTATTGATTCGACAGCCTGAAGATCTTTGATCTTCATGGATGTACGAATTAGAAGGATCTGAATTGCCTTGTTTTAGTATTTAAAGGAAGACGAGATGGTTCAAAGAGTTTAGGCTTATTTTTTAGAGAACTTGTAACGGGAGTGGAAGAAATCTGGATCTGAATTTTATTCCATCAATGAAATTGACAGTATTTTCCTGATCTTTTGTATACTAATTCCTTGTAGTGTCTAGAGGCATCTCTGTTAGAAGGAAAGGGCCCACCTTGTTCCATAGTTTCCTACTTATCTAGTTGTGTATTTCCTTTATTTTGTATTGGTGTGGAATTGCAATGAAATTTACTTTTGAGTTGCTGAAACGGTGTGAGTATTAAGCGTAGGATTCTTCAATTACAAATTTTCTTGGTTTGCTGAAACAGTCGATTGAATAGTGCGTAGTTCCTCTTTGTAAGTGTGTTATTGGATTGTGCAATTATCGTTGTTACACCTCTTCTCTGCTGCAACATTTTATTACTGTGTGTTCTATTTTATGGACTGTTGAAACTGGTAGATGGCATTTGGATGTATAGAGCAGGAGGATTGATTTTCTTTATGATTGAATATTGCAATTGTGGATTGGACCCCTTTTATGATAATTATTTAGGATTTAACTTCTTGCAAAAGTAATTTATCCATTTCATTCTTGAAGCAGTTATTTTCAGAATTGATGCAATTAGAAGGATTGTGAACTCTTTTGATTTTTGGCAATTGAATTAGTATTTGAAGATTGGATTGAATGGTGAGCAGAGCACATACTTAGTAATTAGGTTGCAACCATTCCTTGAGTAGGTTGGGCGACTTATAGTTGATTAATCAATTACTGAATGTTTATGCATATATTTTGCTTGACTACCTTTGAAATAACCAGACTTCCTTGGGTTGACAATTTATATTGAGCACTTTGTTTATGAATTAATAGGCAATTAAAGTGACCAACAATAAGTATTATCATTGCACTGGAACATATTATTTTTATTTTATTTTATTTTTTTATTCATCGAAAATTGATATTTTTATAGTAATATTCATTTGAATTTTTATTATTGTGTTTGGATATGATGTTTGGAATAATTAATTATATCATAAATTTTCACATCTATTGTAATATTTTTTAACGTTTAATCACACTGGATAATGCAATATAATAAAATTAATCATTTTATTAGATATCAATAAGAGGCCATTTTTCATACAAAATGCAAGGACACCATAAAGTCCACAATAATCAGAATGTCAGTCTGTACATAATTGTTACACTTATTGTTAACCTATCTTTCAATTGGGACACTATGTCCAGTACATTATTCATTAAAATGTCTGATTTTCATAAACCAACAACTTGCATTAACATATCAAATATATGGATCATCGTTCTTCATTGGAACTATTATCAGTGCTCAAGACACTTACATCACTTGGGTTATTTGGTCGAATGTTTTGTTGATTTCCTCGATTATTTTCCTCTTCTTGAGCTTCCATTTGTAAACATAAAGATAAAGTGTATTGAGTGTATCTACATTGCTGGGAATAATGAAAATTAAAATAGATAATATACATGAATGTAAATTGAAAATCAATGTAATAGTGAAATAATTGCATCCTGCATATCACACATTCTTTCAAAACCTTGTCTCATGCCATATCTCAACAACTCTTCTATTGGTTGCACTCCATACTTTGTTTCCTGCAAGTTTTATAATGTGTAAGAAATCATAGATTTAATATAAAGGATTTTTGTTGTTCAATTAATTATAAAATTAGAAAAGTAAAACAACATAGATACTTACAAATTCCACAATTATTTTTGGATACGCCACCATATACTCATAACCCTTACTTAACCCAACGCCAATCAATTCCTTTGATGGCTCTTCTTTGTATGTTAAAACCTGTTTAATTTGAAGACATCGAAGAATGGCCATTGTAATATATATATATATATATCACAACCAATAATATATTATGCTTCCTCATTTTTTGGCTCTACATGTGAGACATTAACCAATATATATTAAATTAAATTTACAAATAATTCAAACATATTAATTTGATATAGAAATTACAAATAACTTGTATTCTTCCCGACTTTGGATGTGCTCCCATCATGTCGACTAAAATTGTTGTTCATTGAACTTTTGTCTTGTATTTTCTATCAATAATCAACCTGGAACATTAAATAAAGAAGCTATTAAGTATAGCTATTAAGTATACTATAAAAAAAACTACATATCTTCATAATAAAATTTAAAAAAAAAACTACCATACCGGTGCATTACAACATATTAAATGCCCCATTGCTTTTAACATATGGATGCACCATTGATCCTATGTTGACACACTATTAACCACGACATAATTAAAAAAAAATGCAAATGTATTTGTCGGTGTGATTTATTAACTATAAAGCACCAAAAAATCAAAACAGTGCGCTTTCACAACTAACGCACTGGTGCGTTATAGTAAATAGAACACACCAACAATAGCATAAGCGTATTTTTTAATTAAAAAAATAGGTCCGACATCACTAGTGCATTTGTACTACAAATGCACCAGTGCGTTTAGGAAAATAGAACACACTGAAAACTGCATAAGGTTTTTTTTTAATAAAAAAAAAACACTGACGGGACTAACAAGGTTTCATATTCAACCTAAGAAGTGGTCGCATCGCACCCGATGGATTATTTATAAAATACAAACCCATTAAACCTAAAATCCCTAAGAATAAAAATCGTAATTGTGAAACAATCAAGGAATTTAAACTGTAATGTAAAATTTTGCAGCCACATAAAACGAAAAGAATAACTAGAAAATATTAATATGAAAATAATAGTAACACTTTACATACTTGAAATGTCTATTATGTAGGGCTTTGTTTGATTCAACATACCTTATAAATCTTGATCTTCATAAAAATCAAGTTGCTCCAAACTCTGGCTGCTCCAAACTCATCCCTAATAACTCTCTGCCAAAACTCTCCCTTCGAAATTTCACCAAAATAATGAATTAGTGATTAGGTTTTATTTTTCAATACCTTTTAGGTTTTTAAAAAAAATTGAAATTCCCGCTTTTGAAGTTATGGGAAAATAATTCGTCTGAATTTTTATTTTCGATTTTCTGGACATCAATGCTCTCTTTATATAGACACACCAGTGTGTCATACTTTAAACGCACTGTAATTTTTTACAAAATTTGGAATTCTAGTGCACCATAAAGACATGTACGCCCCAGGACTCTAGTGTTTTAGGACACACCGTTATGAAAACCCATGAAAATATAACATCATACTACATGCGCAACGAAATTTCGAGTTTCCCGGTGTGTCTTTAGATACTAAGCATGCCGGTGTCAGCAAGTTTGAAATATACATACTTATCTATCCACTATCAAATATAGCAGATAGTTTCTTTTACGGGTCATTTTGTGGATGTTCCACAGCAGTGTGTATGTTGTTTAGCAACACAGGTGCATTCAATAATTACAAATGCACCAGTGTAGTGTATTTTATTATAGCGCATCATGTAAATTAAAAACGTGATGTTGTAATATTCTATTCCTTATTTAGGAAGCTCAAAGTAGATATTGTTCCATATTTAGAAAGCTCAAATTTGGAGACTATGATTGATAATGAGCGGCGAGCAGAATCATGGATTGCAGTTTTTATTACGACTTCCAACATTGGGAACATCATTGATAACGACCGCGGTATTTAATGGTAGTAGCCATTTCCATTATATGGAATTTTATTGGATGGGTTGTTGAATCAGATGGCAACACTTACAGAACCTAGGTATATACAAATCTGCCCTACTCTAAGACAACGGAAGAGTAGGGTTTGGGGCTTAAGGTGCCTAAGGTTTAGAATTTGTACACAAAATATATTAGTTTGAATTTTAACATTGTTGAAATTCAATTATGAAGTTTTTCAATTGCAAACCCAATTTCAAACACCTAACCTATTATTCCCTTCCCTAGACAATGGAATAATAATGCCTCCTTTTTCAAAAATTTAATTTATTATAATTAATAACTTTATTATGTCCCTGCAAACAACATATAGCCAATGCTCCATGGCATTAACTAAGCTCGAGGATCAAAAAATTAAACCAAAATAAAATGTTAAACAGTGCAAGCAATTTTTTATATTGAAATTAATTATTCTAAACATTATTTGTTTGGTTATCTATTGGATATTGGACAATGATCTCATCCTTGAAATATGGTGTGGGTATTTTGGTTGACACTTGTCCCAAGTATGCCATCTCACATATTTTTATTTTATTTTAGGGAATGCACCTACATTTAAATGCAAACCTCACTTCCATGCGAACTAACCAAAATTATTATGTACCATTTGCAGAGTTGAATCAACCGCCAAACTTGAAACATCCATTGGGTACATGACTTCAATAATCCTATCAAAATCTGCACGTATCTGTTTGTCATTTTCTGAAACATTTTATGTACTACTCATTTATTACGCCGAGAGGCGCTCTACAGCCCAGTATGAGGGAGATCTTGTAATGTGTGTCCATGTAACATTACACGAGTATGAGGGAGATGTTGTAACGTTTGTCGAGTAACGTTACACAAGTATGAAGGAGATGTTGTAACATGTTGGCCATAAACCAAAAATAATAATACAAAGTAAAAAGTAATAAATATTATGTCGTCCATTAATAAAATTATAGCCGACATCAAATAAAGAAGTTAAAAAAATATTATAGTGGATATGAAAAGTAGAAACATAATATTATACCAGACATAAAATAAAAAAAAAGTAAAAAAAAAATATAGCCAACATAAAAACTATAAATATAAGAAGTAAAAAAAACAAGATGCATATTGATTTGAATCATTGCATTGATTTCAACAAATGCATTTTTTTTTTGTTATTTACATCTGTAAATTGAATTCATCAATTTAATAGAAAAATGTTACAAAAAAACATATTATAGCCTACATAAAAACTAGAAATATAAGAAGTAAAAAATATTATAGCTGACATAAAAGGTAGAAATATAAGAAATAAAATAAAGAAGTAAAAAATATATTATAGTAGCCATAAGAAGTAGAAACAAAAGAAGTAAAATAAATACTATAGCCGACATAAGAAATAGAAAAAATAGACAGGATTTGAACCTTAATAAAAAAACATGATTGCATTGATTTCAACAATACCTAAAACAAATATTAGAAATATAAGAATTAAAAAAGATAAACAATAGCTGGCATAAAAAGTATAAACATGGTTGCATTGATTTCAACAATGCGTAAAACAAATATTAGAAATGTAAGAAGTAAAAAAAGATAAAGAATAGCTGACATAAAAAGTAGAAACATAAGAAATAAAAGAAAGAAGTAAAAAATATATTATAGTAGTCATAAGAAGTAGAAACAAAAGAAGTAAAATAAATACTATAGCCGACATAAGAAATAAAAAAAATAGAATGGATTTGAACCTTAATAAAAAACATGGTTGCATTGATTTCAACAATGCGTAAAACAAATATTAGAAATATAGGAAATAAAAAAGATAAAGATAAAGAATAGTTGACATAAAAAGTAGAAACATGGTTGTATTGATTTCAGCAATGCGTAAAACAGATGTTAGAAATTTAAGAAGTCGAAACGTGGTTGCATTGATTTCAAAAAAAATTACTATAGCCGACATAAGAAATACAAAAAATAGAAGGGATTTGAACCTTAATAAAAAAACATGGTTGCATTGATTTCAATAATGCGTAAAACAAATATTATAAATATAAGAAGTAAAAAAGATAAAGAATAGCTGACATAAAAAGTAGAAACATGGTTGCATTGATTTCAACAATGCGTAAAACAAATATTAGAACTATAAGAAGTAAAAAAGATAAAGAATAGCTGACATAAAAAATAGAAACATAAGAAATAAAATAAAAAAGTAAAAAATATATTATAGTAGCCATAAGAAGTAGAAACAAAAGAAGTAAAATAAATACTATAGACGACATAAGAAATAGAAAAAATAGAAGGAATTTGAACCTTAATAAAAAAAACACGGTTGCATTGAGTTCAACAATGTGTAAAACAAATATTAGAAATATAAGAAGTAAAAAAGATAAAGAATAGCTGACATAAAAAGTAGAAACATAAGAAACAAAAGAAAGAAGTAAAAAATATATTATAGTAGCCATAAGAAGTAGAAACAAAAGAAGTAAAATAAATACTATAACCGACATAAGAAATATAAAAAATATAAGGGATTTGAACCTTAATAAAAAACATAGTTGCATTGATTTCAACAATGCGTAAAACAAATATTAGAAATATAAGAAGTAAAAAAGGTAAAGAATAGCTGACATAAAAAGTAGAAACATGGTTGCATTGATTTCAGCAATGCGTAAAACAAATATTAGAAATATAAAAAGTAAAAAGGATAAAGAATAGATGACATAAAAAGTAGAAACATAAGAAATAAAATAAAAAAATAAAAAATATATTATAGTAGCCATAAGAAGTAGAAACAAAAGAAGTAAAATAAATACTATAACCGACATAAGAAATAGAAAAAATAGAAGGGATTTGAACTTTAATAAAAAAACATGGTTGCATTGATTATAGTAGTCATAAGAAGTAGAAACAAAATAAGTAAAAACAAATACTATAGCCCACATAAGAAATAGAAAAAATAGAAGGGATTTGAACCTTAAGTCCAATCATCTCAATACCTACCAATAGACAATAAACAAATGTTCTTAAAAAACACGAGATGTGTGTTGATTTTATTAGTTGCATTGATTTCAACAATGCATTGTTTTTGTTTTTTACATGTATGCATTGAATTTATCAATTTAATAAAAAAATATTGTTGCATTGATTTCAACAATGAATTATTTAATAAACCACAATGTCAGCCATAATAATAGTTAGATTTGATACCTAAATATAACTCCAAGCCAAAAGGGTTTTGAACCTTGGTCTCCAGGTTAACAAAAGTTACCCAATAACCTTATTGCTTACCAATAGACCACACATAAATGTTGTTAAATAACACAAGATGCATATTTATTTGATTCATTGCATTGATTTTAGCAATGCATATTTTGTTTTGTTTTTTACATGTATGTATTCAATTTATCAATTTAATAAAAAATCAAAAAAATTGCATTGATTTCAACAATGCATTGTTTTTTGTTATTTACATTTATACATTGAATTATCTATTTAATATAAAAACTATTTGCAATGATTTCAACATATTAAAGTTTATTTTTCTCTATTTTAGGGTATATTGTGGATCCTCATGATAATATTGTAAATAATGAAGATATTGATGATCAAAAAAGAAAAGCATGACAAATGTATAGAAGAGAAAGAGAAAAAAAATCATCAAAATATATAGAAGAACCTAGAAAACATGACCGTGAACTAAAGAGATCATGAAGAAATGTTATTTGTGCAAAGAGATTCTCAAAAGCATGAATGGAAGATAATTTCAGGGTTATATAGGAATCAACATATAACTACCAATGAATATAACATACTTGGATACATGGAATGTGATAACAAGGAAAATTGGAACTCTAATTTTGTTGATATGGAAACTTCCAATTGTGCACTACAGTTAATATCTGAAAACCGACAATTGAATGTCGGTGTTCATAATAATTGTACTCAAAATTATTCAATTGAAATATTAGCGGAGAAGCAAAGAAAATCATTTGAGATTATTCTTGAGCATTACAAAGGTGGGAACAATGAACCACTACGAATGATTATCCAAGGAACTGTAAGTACAATAAAATCTTACTTGATTGGAGCTTTAGAAAAACACTAAAAATTGATTATTTTTCAAATAAGTCACCATTACTTCTTTTGGCCCCAACCAGTGTTGTAACGTTTAATATATCTACATCAACAATTTACTCAATCCTTAATACTTATTACTTACATTATGATAATCCTCATAATTCTATCTGTGTTTTCAACTTAACCTGTTCCTTACAATGCTGATCAAACTCCAGTTTTGTGTCACCGCCCACGACTGGAACCATCCTAGATCCAAATCCTAGGCTCTATCAAGTGCCTAAAGGGATCAAATCTTCTGAGGTGGAAACCTCAAATAGCTCCTTGAGTGCAATACCTGAAAAGAGGTTTGCACCTCGGGATATTTGATCCCTCTCGGCGCTTGATAGAGCCAAGGATTTGGATCTAGGTTGTTATATTTGAAAATCAAACTGGCTCAATAATATAGTTGGTTAATGTTGCGATGGGATCTAACAAATCCTCACTCTCTTCCTTAAATTATTTTATCCTTTAAATTAAAATATTTTTAATGCTAGTGGCCAAGGCAAGTTGAAGAATGCAACCATAAAATCGATGAATTGAAATGAATGTCCAATAAAAAATTGTCATATAATATATATTTTTTCTCTCTCATAGATAAACATATGTATATACATACATTCAAAATACCGCTCGTTACATAATTTATGGGTTATGTGTTTGGATTAAGTGTGTCATTATATTCATAACATCTCGCAATGATTATCCATTACATAATTTATGGATTATATCAAGTTTATGAAGGGCTCAAAAACTTGTGCACATCTTACATTAGCAGCATCAGTAGAATTACTTGGGAAAGGATTGCCTCTATACTCCTTTCAATTCTTTGTTCCATGGTTTCATTTAATTGTTGAGCTAATGTCAAAAACAAGTCATGTTTTCATCACTTCTTTTTAGCATCAATCAATCATTTATGATTTCAGTTTTAGAATGGGCGTACCAAAAAGCAATGAGGTTTTGATGACATTGTGAAGGTAAATATCACGTATTTATTCTCCATTTTCTTGGAATCAGTGATCGATACAAAATATTTATATATATTTTTTTAATTATTATTATAAAAAAAAAAAATTATTGTAAGTTTACTAAAATAATATAATTTTATAATGATTTTTAAAGATTGTTCATGCGGCCAGGATTTATCACGTAACTAATAGAGCGGAGGATGACTTCATACAGGTCCAGGAATCCTAAGACACTTTTCTTAAAACTTAAACATTGAGATTAGATCGGAACATTTAAAACTAATGATCTTAAATCTGATTTATGAAGAAAGAAAACATGGAGAAAATATTTTAACATTTATAACTACTTATCTTGCACGAAAAGTTAATAATTCACATGTCAACTAACTCTATTATCATGTGATTATCGTCGACCAAATCAAGCACTACAAAAAAATGATTCTATCATAAATAAATAATTTAATAATTTGTCATGGTTTGATTATTATAATATAAAACAAATCCACCAAAAGAAAAAGTGATTCTATCGTGAGCAATATAAATATAATACTTGGTCATTGTTTGATAATCCATAAGCTTACAAGCACAACTTAAAAAGATCAAATTCCTTGAACTGTATTTTTTTTAATCATTTAATATGAAAAATAATACATGACCTAGAATTAAATGATAAAAAATATACAACTTTAGAAACATTAGAGGAAATTTGGATGAAAAATGATCTGCCCAATCCTAATTCTAATTCCATGTCATCATGTATTAGCCAATCAAAATGCTTAAAATTAAAAAGATGTGCATATAAAAAAATTGGAGGGAAAAAACAAAAACTACTTTTTTGGATCGTATTTTTAACTTATCTCTTTGTAGATTTACTCAAATTTTAAGCGGGAGAATTCATTGGATGCAGAATGAAATTTTGCATCCAACGAGTACCCAACTTGCATAATTTTAACATCATCTACATCACGAAAAATTGAAAATACCAGGAAAAAAAAATATTTTTCTCTCACCATAAACATGTTTTTTAATGTATTTTCAATTTTTCATGATGTGGATGTTGTCAAAAGTATGAAAGTAGGGTACTCGTTGGATGCATAATTTAATTCCACATCCAACGAGTGCTCCCGCTTGAAATTTGAGCAAATCTACAGGAAGATAAGTTGAAAATACGATCCAAAAAGTAGTTTTTTACTCTCTCTCTCTACTATTATCATTTATTATTTTCCTTAGGATTTCCTTAGGAGGACCATTTTTCATCCAAATTTCCTCTAATGTTTGATCCCTCACCGTGCTTGATAAATGGATCTATGTTGGTAATAATTTGAATAGTGGAAAGAGAGTTATTTTTTGTTTAGCAAAAGAATTTTTAAAGGAGGAAAGAAAAACAAATTGTTGTTGTTATGCAAAAGAGTCAAGTCCATAGGTGAAGGTAAGGGAATTGAAATTATAGAAAAAGTGAAAAAGTTTTTTTTTGAGTTATTTCAAAGAACCTACCCATGGGGATTACCACCTTTATGAGCATTTCCTGTAAAAAGTATTTCATTGTAGGATCTAGTTTACCTAATAAATGCCCACACTAGATGAAATCTAATGAGAATGAGGAGTTGAATAGACAAGTGCATAAATTATTGGAAATATATTCAATTAGAAATGTTAAATTAATGTGGTGTACCAACTACACTAGAGCTAAAAAAGTGTGGAGAGTGGAAAATGTGCATTTGTGGAGGGCAATGAAAAAATGATTTTAAGATCAATGAAGAGATTTATGAATGTTTGGTCCTTCCATTTGATTTAACAATTGATCCGAGTACCTTTATGAAATTAATGAAAGAAGTATTAAATATATAACCCTATCTAGGTAAGTTTATCATTGTTTACTTAGACGATATTTTGATTTTTAGCAAGAAAAAAAAGAACATATGAAACATTTATGACAAGTGTTGGAGTGGTTGAATCAAGAGAAATTACTGGTACTCTAATAAAGTATGGAAAAACAATAGAGAACCATGGAGTGGTGATTGAACGCCAGACCTAGACTATTTCATAAAGAAGGATTTTTATTTAAAAATAATTAGTTATGTAATCCAATAAGATTCATGAGGGAAAATCTTATCAGAGGACTACATAATGGAGGTTTTAGTGGGAATTTTTGTATTGAAAAGACAAGAGAATTGGTTGATAAGTTTTATTAGTTGCAAAGAATGGCTAAAGATATCAAGAATTGGATTGAAAGTTACATAGTTTGTCAAAATGCAAAGGGAGGAAGTCAAAAGACCAAGTTAGATAAACCGTTGTTGATACTAAAAGAGATATGGGTGGACAATAGCATGAATGGGATGACATTAGCATTTTAGACTATAGATATTATCTATGAATATAGTTTAGATTTTCCTTTATCATTATTTTATTTGATTTTATAGGAACCAATTTGTATTCCACAAATTGTAATATTGATTGTAGATTGGAATTATAGTTGTAAAATAATTTTAATATTTGGTTGATGAATTAAATATTTCATAGTTGACCAACCCATAATAATTAATTGATAAGATGATTAAAATGATTGCAATTTTTTTAATTTCACAAATTATTTTGTAATTTTCCAATATTGTAAATAATGTAATAATTTGTAATTGTAATTGTGAATTTGTAATTCCAAATTTTAAGTTGTGATTGTAACTACAACTACAATTTGCGATTGTAAATTTGTAGTTGTGAGTGACGAATTTGTAATTTGTACCTTGTAAATCTAATTAGTAATTTATTATTGTAATTGTTCTTTTAATTTGTTGTGAAATTGTAATAATGATTGTAAATTTTAATTATACTCGAGATGGTAACTTTCAATTACAATTGTGATTGTGCACAATTTGCAATTATAATTATAGTAAATATAAATGACTTTGACATAAATGCATAAAAAAATAAATAAAATTGCATCACACACATGAATCATACTCATCGTCATAAATAATATACATGATCATACACATGAATATAAATACCATAAAATAAATATTTGACAAACCATTGAGTTCATAAAAAAGTAAATCCATATATATATGTGTGTGTGTGTGTGTGTGTGATGATCATATCAATGGCCACGACCACCATCACCTAACATGATGTAACGTACCATGGTTTCCATCATAACATCATCTAACATAGACATCACACAAATATGGCAAGCATCATCTAACGTCATACACATCTATCATCATCTATCAAACATAAGCACCATCTCAAAAACACATAAACATAAGCTAACATAATCTATGATACATATAAAAAAACACCTAACATACACATGTAAACAATTATATCTACCATCGTCTAACATATTATACATTTAACAAATTTAAACATTATCTAACACAGATCTAGTAATAACATTTGACAAAAGTACACAATTAGTTGCATTACCTAACATAACCATCACACACAAATCTAACTAACACCATCTAACATAAACATCTATCAAGCACACCTAGAAAACATATCTAACATGGCCTAACATACACATCACCATCAACATATATAAATAAACATCAACATGAACATCGACATCAACATGCATGAGAAATGTAGTATTTATATATGTATATGAACAATAATATCAAACGTCTCATGATACATGCCAGATATACATATCCAATCCAATAACTACTATAAGATATATCCTCCACCAGTAGAGGCATCGATACCTCTATCAGGAAAAAAATTAGGCAGGAGAGCATTATAAATATCTCCATCAAGATGAATCTCACCCGCTGCAACCATCCTATCTACAACTGAGGTGATTGGAGTAGGATATGGTGGAGTAGTTGGTAGGACGAGTGGATGGATCGGAGATGGTGGTGGGTTGATTGCGTGTGGAGGAGTAAATAATGGTCGTTTGTGATCATGGTGAGGAGAAGGAGTAGGATGATGAGAATTATATGGCGACGCCCCCATGACATGATGAGGAGGAGGAGGTGGAGCGTGAGATGATGACATGCCTACATCATGGTTAGGTGGAGGTGGTGGAGGAGGTAGATCATGTGATGAAGACAATACCGCGTCATGCAAATGAGAAGGAGGAGGTGATGGAAAAGCACGAGGATCAAAGAAATCCTGATCGGATGACGTCGACTAAACCTCAATCCTCCAATAATCTAAAAGTGTGTATATGCTGATTATATACTGCATCAACAGTCTCATATCATGTGGTATAATAATCCATATCTATATGAGCTTATGGTCATGCACGATATTTGCAGCTCATGTTTGTTGGACTCCTCGTCTATCCAACAGTCTGGATAAACTATCTAAAACATCTTGGTGGCACCTCTTATCTAGCCTGCGCCATAGGTCGGGTTGGGGTAATGCAGGAACCTCATCCTCCTGCATATCTACATCATCCTCCCGAACAGGAGTAGGCACTTGATCTTGATCGAATGTACCAATGTCTGCATAATATATATAAGTACACAACAAATATAATTAGACAATTTCATTAAAAAAATTAATAAAACAATTTAAAGAAAATGTTAGAATATATTTCATTTGGATTAAATAAGATGGTAAAATGTTGCAACTATATTAATTTAAACATAATGCTAATGTTACTTCTCTCATATGGTGGCTCATCCTGGGCGAAAAATATGTTGGGACATACTCTCCAGTACAACCCAACATACAGGTATGGTACGACATCCAATGCATGTTCCTCCTCGTTGGCGAGCATCTCTAACACATCTGTTGTAATCCATGTTGGGAACTCTGAATGGCCCCTCTTGGGCATCATATGTCCCCACATTTTCATATGCACCTCGGTTAGTGGCCTAGGAGGGTGACAATCAAATGATGGCTTCATGGCTAGAATTCTCTCAAAAAATAAACAAAAAAGCTATGAAGCAAAAGGGAAGTTGGCTCTCCCATGAAAAATTACATAGCATCAATCTAGATCAAAACAAAACTGCTGTAAAAAAATGGTGGACCACCTAATGCATCTAGGTGACCATACTAAAGAATATACATAAAATAAAAGAGGTAAAATAATTCATTTCCCATCAATGGTCGAGTGCACGATGGTGGAAAAAAACAGTGAGAGGCATCTAACCTCCTCTACACCAAAATCACCAATCTGGATTTGTCCCCTATGTACCTAAAAATAACCAGGATCGATGATGTCATTAGTGATATATCTCTGAGAGTGCAAAAGTTGACTGTTTGCTACAAATCTTGCTGGGACATCAAGAAACTGGAGAAAATCCTCCCCTCTCCTCGATAGGCCATTGAAGGCCAATGATGAAGTAGATATCCTCCTCAATGGGTCGGAACCACTGATTGGGACCAATATGGAATTCCTATCTACCGTGGTCCCAACGATGGATGAACTGTCACAATAGAGACGAGATCCCCTTGAGGGATGTAACTTCCTCGTAGAACTATTGGAGGCCTACAACCATTGAGAGGTCTAGTGTATGGGTTGTGATGGGGAAAGGGTACAATTCCATCTCCCTCTCTCACGCCTCCCAATCACACCGGAAGTTGTGGGGATAAACACGAGGCTAGGGCTGCTAAGGTGCCTCTCGCTCCTCACATCTATGATACAAATATAATATCGATCAGTCTTATAAATAGATATAAACAATAATTAAATATTTCATTAAATGAGCAAGTTATTTATTAACATCAAATAACAAAAAAATTCTCAAAATAAATGCATTAGAGAAATATTTGATAAGTGGTGTTCTTTCATAACATTAATGCACCACACCCGATGCTCTTCAGACCACAAAGCACTGCTAACAGAGCATAAATATATGCAAGCGCACTGCCAACGAATAATATTATTTTTACACATTATCTCTTCTCTAGTGCATCGAAATCCAATTAGCGCACCGTCTGTGGTGTATTGGCGTGGACTGGAAGCACCCTCAAATATGTTATTTTTATAGCTAATTAAAACTAGGGAGACCAATTCACCAAATACATGTTAGTGCTCTAGTGCACCGTTTATTTTTTTGTGTTTTGTCGATGCGTCTGTTACACATCAGAGCATCGACAATACAATTGACATTTAATGTTTTTTTAATTAGGGTTTTTAGTGCGCTACGAAAATAATAACGCACTGTCATAGAGGGGCATTTTTTTCTGGCACCATAATACAACAAAATGTTTTTTAATTAACATGGTCGATGCGCTTAGGCATGTCAGCACGCCGAGTTGCGGTGCAGTTTATTTGATATGCGCATTGGTTTACATTTAATATTTTTTAATTAAGGTGATCAGTATGCTACTTAAACAACCATGCACCATCATAGTGGGGTGTTGTTTTCATTTGGCTCGCATCGCTAACAGTGCACACTGTAAAATTTACAGTGTGCACTATATGCAATGCGAACTGAATGGCTTGAATGCACCGCAGGAAATGTGTCTACTTACAAGGGCATCTAAGGGGGTGATGTACGACACCAACATTGTAGGGATCAGAAGCACTATAGAAGGTAAAAATGATTTTTACTGTGTGTTATTTTTTTTATAAAACCCTATTGCGGTGCGCCCGACAAGGGGACGTATTGATGCTATTTAAAGTATAAACCGCATAGTAAAGATAATTTTAAAATAAAATATAATTGGTGTCTTTTTTATTTTTTATTGTTTTCCCTAAGATGGTGCGTATGTTTTACTCACGCATTGGTGTGGTGCATACTTTAAAATGCACCCCTATAGAAATTTGGAATTAAAAATTTTAACCCTAATATGGTGTGCCTGTTTCACATACGCCCCGGTGTGATATATATTATTTAATGCATCGGTTGCAAAAATGTATTTTTTTTCACTTGAATTTTTTTGGTGCACCCTATTATTTGAAGCATCAGAGCGATTTATAATAGAAACCGCACCATAAATATAATTTTAAAAATAAAATATAAAATCCCATGTTTTTTTTTTTTTTTTTTCAGTTTTTTTGATAACACACTAGGGCTCTCCATACTATTAAATGCACCGTAGAAGAAATGTAAAATAAAAAAAAATTTACACACCGGTTCTCATATAATATGTGTGTAATATATGCACCAATGCTCTTTTGTTGTATGGACACTGATTTGATCTAGATTATTTAACGCACTTGTTGCAAAACAATAGTTTCTTTTGCGCTTGATGATTTTCTTGGTTGTGGTGCAACATAATTTGTGGTTGTCTCGGTGTGTGTCGGTCGTAAATGCATCGGGACGTTTGTATTAATAAAACATACTGAACAAAAACATCCACTAAAACCTCTGGTCGCTTGCCTCTACTAGTGAACTCTACTATAAACGAATATTTGGGCTCTTTTGAGAGGAGCATCCACTATAACCTCCACTAAAGGGCCTTTTACTTGTAGTGACAACATGTAAAAAAATGTGTTTTTCTTAGTAACATCAAGATACATGTACCCAAAAAATCAAATGTAAACTTCTTTTCATATATGTATATACTTGGAACCTTGGTTGGTTCTCAATGGGACCTATAGTTGTATGTTCCTACCCATTAAGTGAGTTCACCAACATGGAAAGAAAGATAATCCTAAAAATGCAAGGCATGAAAATACGTTACAAATGTAATTTCTTTCAAGAATAAATGCAAAAATTGTTTATTTGATATATAATATTGTATGCAATGTGTCCCTTATATATAGTGGCATCAATGGCCATTGAAGGGAAAAACTACATAGCTGGTATATCCAAGCTAAACCTAGGTTGTCTACATGTGCAAACTAAATGCACTTGAAACATTAAATTTTCAGTCTAGATATTTATAAATTTAAAATTTAAAACTTGGCATTCTAGATATTAGTATACCTCTGCATTATTGACCACTTGGGGAACAAATTGTGTTCCCATAGTGAATCCCTTCCAAAGAAGCCTCGACACTATCCTTGACAATATCACTTGACATAGATGTTAACTAGAATGTAATGTCTAACTCTCTTGGAAGTGCAACCAATCTAGGGGGTTGAGGTACTAAAAGAAGGGCTCAAACCTTATACCCAAGATCTCACATGGTGTCATGTAATTCATATGTATGACCTTAGTTGGAACCAAATATTTTGGATCCTGTATATATATAATCAAGGTTCATGTGCACTCAAAACGAAGAATAAATTATTCTAGCAAAGTATTGAGGCACCTCATCATTATATGGGAATTTCCTGAATTCATGCATGAACTTCTTATAAATGAAATGAGCAATACGTGGATAATTAACCTTGCAAACTTTAGATATTATTTTTCTTATGGTTGTAAGTCAATTAATGACAATGCCATTACTTTTGTGACCTTATTTTTAACTTCAACATAAGAGTGGTGTGTAATACCCCTAGTTTTGACTTGTAGTGTATTTAATCAAAATTATGTAAATGATGTAAATATGCTAGTATGGATTCCTAGTGCAGAGCTCAAGGCCAAGGCTCGACTAGTGAATGGTTAGGCATGTATGATGTATCTATATTTATTTGGACAGCATGGTTTGCTTATCAATCCAATTCAAAATATATGTAAATATTGTGTTGCAAAATAATAAAATGGTCCAAGATGGTTGTGTAAAGAGCATTAGAGAGGCTATGATTCCACCAGAGGGGAAGAGGAAAGGGGGGGCTATGGGAAACTAAATCCTTTGTTTCCAACTGTCAACCTTAGAACTCATCCAAATTCCGCCATGTGATTTAAATGATCCAATTAATTCCTTTTGACTATTAAATTTAATTATTGAATGCATGTGTGAGGTTGGTGGGAAAAGTCACTTCTTGCAGTTATTGAAACATGGGGGTTGTGGCAATTATTTCTCTACTAGAAGTCTTTTTCTCCTATGGTAAGAGGCTTTGTTAGTTATCTTTTCACCATCATATCATATCCCTTGGAGTCAACAATAATTCTATCATTCTCTCATGCATATTTTCTACACTACGTAGAGCTTCGTATTGTTGTTCATGACCATTACCACACTGTGTATAGCCTAGAAATTCGAATTTGGAGATAGAGTTGTAGATTTAAAGGAAAAATAGATGGATTTAGGTGAGAATAGAGGTTGGGCAAGCTAAAAACCCTTACCCATTGAATTTTTCTACTCACAAATTCTTGAGAAGCCATAATTGATGGTACAGGAGGCTCTCCAACAACATACAACATATTGGACTCTTACTGCACACACTAGAAGCACTTTAAGGGTTGGATTTCCTGAGGGAAATGTGGATCGGTGAAGGGGAATGCCTTCCTTGTGTTGTGTGGGGAAGTTGGAAGGAGTTCCATGGCTGTGATGACTAAGTGATATCCCTGTACAGCTTTGGATGAGCATTTGGCTATGCATAGAGAGCATAACAGGTTGTGGGTTGAGAGAGAGAAGCCTATAGGTGTTTCTTTTTCCTTAGTGGCCTCATAGACCAACTTGGGGGTGGCCTCTCAGTGGAAATAGTATATGGTGGATAGAGTTCCTACGATTGGGTGGAGAATCTCTCTTACATTGCCAGTTGCTTGGATCTTCTTTGTTAAAGATAAGTGTTCTCTTTGTATTTTATGTGCAATGATTTTATTATTATGCTTGTAATTATTATGCTGGTATATGCATGCTAGATGTGTGTAGATAGAGTTTAATTCCACTGTGCATTTATTTATGCATCTACACACATTTATTTACTATCATGAAATTCGTAAGTATGGATATGGAGAGAAATTAGAATCATGTATTTAGTTAATTTCCACTCTGTTGTTTGGGAAATCTACCCTATAGCAAGGAGAGGGACACTACCAACTTCTGGGGGTGACAGGTAAATACATAGATCATATCACATAGGCTTCTACAAAAGGAAATAGATCAAGGTTCTTGAAGGCATATCTTATTAACGAAGTTCGATCCTAGCTTTCGCTTGCTCCTTCGATCGATCCTCCACTTGATATTCCGTTCGACGAACCTGCAATACAAAGACACCTTCCTCAGCGTATCTTGACTGATATAACAATGATGAAATTGAAATACAATTTAAACATCAAATACAATCAAGAATTTAATCCAAACAAATATGCAATCCATTAGACATTTGATTGGGACGGGAAGGGCATTTCAACCTTTATTGTCAAAAGCAAATAATCAGTACAAGTATACCTGATCATTCAGAGTGCTTATGCAACAGGATCCTGGGCTCCTTCTCTTCACACTAACTTGGAATTCCTCCTGTGTAACAACCCTTAATGCATAGTTTCTTCTCCTTTGTGAGTAACCCCTCTCATGGATCCTCCTTGTATTTATGGGACAAGGTAGGCAGTTTGGATCGAGAGGTAATTTGATTGGGAAGTTGGGGAAGTTGCAAAACCAACTTCAACTAATCCCAATTCGTCAAATTAATATATTTTTTATTACTTTTTAAGGTTTACGCTACTTTACTTAAGTGGAGTAGCGTTCAACATGCAACTTCCCTGCTTTACAACCAGCGTTTGCAAGATTTCTAAAGGTGTACGCTACTCCATTGAATCAAAGTAGAGTATTTCTGAGGGAAAACGCTACTTTACTGAAGTGGAGTAGAGTATTTTAGCAGGAAAACGCTACTATCATGCTTATAGGGTAGCGTTTTTCCTTAAAAGTAGGTAAAAAAGAGAGTTTTGTCAGCTGCAGAGGGGTGAGTCTAGTCCAATCATCATATAAGGTAATCATGCTCTTCAATCCAAGTTGTCCTTTTGTGTGATCAACAGCTAAATGTGATCACGGACAGAGAAGTGCAGATTTGACCTATAACAGATGCTCCCTAATGTGTGAGGTCAGAGGGAAGCGATGGCCGAAATACATTATAATTCCAAGTCAGTGGAGGAGCAAGAAACCACAAAACCAAGTCACAAAAGTACCTGAAATAACGATCAAGGTCAGCGAGCAATTACAATCTTGACATCATATAGATGTGTAGCATGATACAACATGATCTCCGATACATAACTAGGAGATGTATATATAGCATGGCCACTGAAATGAAAGCGTGGATCCATGTCAGAATGAGAGACCATAGCCATAACAACAAACTGGATCTATGTCTCATGGAGAGCCAAAAATGAGTGAGGCTCAATCTTGCGCAACTTGGGTGATAACATAATGAGGTAATGCCATCAAAATCCCAAGGTCTTCATCCAAACAACCCAAGGTACAAACCCTAACCATGTGAATAAATGAGTTGAGGTCAAACATGGGGGGAATCGTTTGATTACCGGTCATTGGTGTATACCATTAACAAATGCGAGGGCTTCCACCGTTAATGATAATGGGGCTCAAGGTACCTAGTACGATCCAACAAGTGTGAATAAGTGGACTTGAAGTCGAACACCTGAGGAACCCGTCGAAATAAGAGACATTGATGTATTCTCATTTTCCAACGACGAGGGAAACTGCCACTGATGACTGCAATCCCCAAGGTACTAACCGAAACTCTAAACTTCATTCCCAGAGCAAAATGAGTTGATGTCGATGGGAAGAAGTTTGTTGGAAGGGAGGCCTTAAGGCATCCTCCATCATCCAACACGAGGAACACTCAAATGGTATGAGTTGATGTGGAGTAGGACATGTAACAAGACTGACACTAGGATGGCCGACACATAAGGTCAAGGTAAACTGCAGAATGGCCGACACAGGATGTATCCTTGAATAGTGAGCACGACACAAAAGTGACTTAGGCAGTTTTCAACATGATGGGGAAGTGATATAAGCCTACAATGTAGGAGACATTAGCAAACCCTCATATGGTTGGAAGAATAACCAACTGGGGGAGTAAACAACTCGTAGATCGGTTTCACCATAAGGTCAAAAACTAAACCCAACTAAAATGATGGACTCAAGTAGGTGTTGTGTTCAAGGATAGGACTGACTGAACTGCCTTTGAAACTGTAAGATGTGATATACCCTTCTTATCCCTTATTCTTTTTAGATAAAAGAATACCTTTCTTGTTGTTTTAATGAGTCCAAGAAAGAATAAAAACTCAATAGATCCAACCATGTAAAGAATTTAACGAGCCCACGGGAGGAAGACTCAGGACCTTCTTCACTGTGTACAGATTTTGAAGAAGAGATAGAAGATTACTCTATAGTACTGATCTCTGGATTTTAATATCGAGCCGAGATCTGTTCTTGCTCGCCGGTGTTTTCAATTTTAAGGAGTCTAAAAAACTTAAACAATAACTCCATACACCTACTCGTGGATTTTAATATCGAGCCCAAGTAGGTTAATGCTCGACGGTGTTTTCCTATTTATAGAGTCTGAAAAACTTAAACAATCCTCTATTTACCTTCTCGTGGATTTCACATCGAGCCCGAGTAGGTGAATGCTTGCTTGGTGTTTTCATGTTTAGAGAGCTTAAAAACCCTAAAGAAGGCTCCAAAAGGTCCTTTTTCGTAAAGTTAGTCTCCTCCCCCGAAAAAAGTGTAAAACAATGGAAGAAGAACTCTTCTAGCCATGGATGACTAGAGTATTCATTTTTCATAAGTAATCCGCAAAAGTCCGGAAAAGGGTTAAACTTATACTTAAGCAGATGTCGCTTCAAATCATTTAACGAGTCTGAAATGAAAACTATACTCGGCAATCTTGTCATATTTAAAGAGTCTGTTAAATTTTCAGAATTTACTTCAATCTGATCTAGGATCTTAACTGAGAGAACAACATGTACAGCATATCAATCATGGAGACAATAATGCAAGCACACAAGAGACACAAAGATTTACTTAGGGAAAACCATAAAGGTGAAAAACCTCAATAACTTCCTCAGAGATAGATAGAGCAATGATACAACCATGAGAGATAGACATAACCTAGCAGCAGATCCTCCTTCTCCATAAGTGCGCCACTCCTCCTTGAGTGCATGTGTGAGAAGTGAGTGAGTAAATAGAGTGCCTCCTGCACTCTATTTATACTTGACTTGACTTGCCTTTTTACCTAACTCATGTAGGCTCGAACTTTACCACATAACATAATGCTGAGTGGGCCGACCCCCAATAGGGTGGTCTAATAACCCTTTGACCCACATGACTTATATAGGGCCGACCCCAAATAAGGTGGTCTAATAACCCATCAAGTATAAGTTACGACACTTACAATATAAATGACGACACTTCCTTATAGAGGAATAATACCATCTCTATAGGAATACAATATACATATATGTGAAATACATTCCGAAGTTACATATACATCAACACTCCCTCTTAACTAGGAAGGTATTTCTTAGCACAGTTCTTCTAGCACAAGTCATCTTCTCTGGATCATCATCACTAGATAATCGTCATGGAGTCATCATCATCATCACTGCTGCTGCTATCTCAATCAATCTCTGAATCTACTCGTCATAGGAAGTTCTACAGAGCCAGTCCTTTTTCATACTGGATGTAGGCCCACCACCTGCAGGTCTTCATCATCACTGGCCATACTGTGGAATCCTCAGGAATTATTACATGCATCACAAAACCTCGAAAGAGCATCCCAGGATGTTACGGGTACACAACTCCGACCTGTAGGATCTCCCAGGGCGCTATTACATGTGACCCCACCACAAAACCTCGAAAGAGCATCTTAGGATGTTACGGGTACACAACTCCGACCTGAAATCTCCCAGGGCACAAATTACATGTGGTCCACCACAAAACCTAGCAAGAGCATCTCAGGATGTTACGGGTACACAACTCCGACCTGAAATCTCCCAGGGCACAAATTACATGTGGTCATGGAAAAACCTTGAAAGAGCATCTCAGGATGTTACGGGTACACAACTCCAACCTGAAATATCCCAGGGCCCAAATTACATGCCATAGGACAAAACCTCGCAAGAGCATCTCAGGATGTTATGGGTACACAACTCCGACCTGAAATCTCCCAGGGCACAAATTACATGTCCTCCCAAAGCAATGTCTCGAAAGAGCATCCCAGGCTGTTACGGGTACACAACTCCGACCTATAGGATCTCCCAGACATGCTCATCTGCACAACCTGATCCACGGCCACAGAGTATCAACCTGATACTCACCATACATCATCCTGATGTACTCATGATCATCCTGATCATCATCACTGCAACGTCCTGCTGCATGTCATCTAGAGCAAAATCCTGAAGCTCATCATCCATGATCATCATGATCATCATCACTGCAACGTCCTGCTGCATGTCATCTGGAGCAACATCCTGAAGCTCATCATCCATGATCATCCTGATCATCACTGCAACATCCTGCTGTATGATCCACCTGATCATCAATGCATCCACCTGATGCATACCAAGTATCTACCTAATACATATCATCATACATGATCCTCCTGATCATACAATGTATCCACCTGATACATGATACATATCACCATACATGATCCACCTGATCATACAATGTATCCACCTGATACATATACAGATACATGGTCCAAGCATCCAACATGATGCATATACAAAATACATACACATGATCCAACTGATCATATCCAGCATCCAACATGATGCATACATACATAAATGATCCAACTGATCATATCCAGCATCCAACATGATGCATACATACATAAATGATCCAACTGATCATATCCAGCATCCAACATGATGCGTACATACATAAATGATCCAACTGATCATATCCAGCATCCAACATGATGCGTACATACATAAATGATCCAACCGATCATATCCAAGCAGAAACCAGAACATCATCTTGATGCCCATTATCCAGCGCTTACATCCATAGCCATGTGAAGGATCCTCCTTCCAACATGCTTGGAATGGCTTCAGCAAATGTGTCCATCACTTCTTCCTCGAAGTGTCGTTGATCTGAAGAATGCCAAGCCTCTCTCTGAAGTACTCGAACTTCACTCTGGATAGTGGCTTCGTCAGCACATCTACAATCTACTTATCCGTCGCAACATACAGAAGCTTCACAGCTCCTCTCTGCACCATATCCCTGATATAGTGATATTTGATCTCTATGTGTTTCGACCTGTCATGAAACACTGGGTTCTCGGACAGCTTCACACAACTCTGGTTATCACAAAATATACCAGTAGCCTCCAACGAGAGATCAAATAACTCCGACAGTAGCTTCCGTAGCCATACTGCCTCACAACTAGCTGAACAGGCTGCAACATACTCAGCCTCAACTATACTCAATGCTACGCAGGACTGCTTCTTACTAAACCAAGAGATCACACCTGATCCCATACTGAAGCAGCACCCAGATGTGCTCTTTCTATCTGCAGCACTGCCAGCCCAATCTGAATCAACATAACCCTATAGGTTAAACTTTTGATTCATCTCATACTTGAGCCCATAATCGACTGTACCCTTCAGGTACCTCAGAACATGCTTTACAGCAACCAAGTGAACACTCCTCGGATCCGTCAGGAACTGTCTCAATGTGTTCACAGCAAAGCAAATGTATGGTCTCGTGTTCGTTAGGTACATCAATGACTCAATCATCTGACGATACATAGAGACATCAACCAGCTCAGATGAAGCATCACATAGAAGCTTAAGATTCGATGCCATAGGTGTGGCCATGGCCTTGCAATCCATCATCCTGAATCTCTTCGGGATCTCTACTACATACTTCCCTTGTCCAAGGAAGATTCCATCACTCTGCCACACCTCCATGCCAAAAACAAATAGTGCATCATCCCCAAGTTCTTCATCTCGAACTCGGTAGTAAGCTTCCGCTGCATGTCGACAATCAATCTATCTTCACCATACCAAATTCTGCACATATATGATTTCCTATCATGTGTCTTAGAACCAAGTGGCTGCTCCACATACACTTCTTCTTCAACTACACCATTCAAGGAAGCTGTCTTGAATCCATCTGGTGTATCTTCTATTTCATCACTTTTATATTTCTCAATGCTGCCATCTGCAACATGCTTGATCTGATAGTTCCATTTGGAAGTCATAGCAAACTTCCCTTCATGTCTTGGGATTATATCCCAAACATCTTTCTTCATGATCGACGGATCATGGCATTTCTTCATCCCAGATCCTGGGAACTTCAATATCTTCAATATCTTCAATAGATATCTTTGTTGTTGGAACAAATGTTGTAGTTCTTCTTTTGTAGGATATGGCATACGATCTTTCCTACACAACAATTTAAATTGCATGATTAGAAAACATATCATAGTTTTCAGAACAAATTCTTACACATAAAGAAATATGCCATACAGTCATGCAATTATCTTAGCCAATGCTTCAATACAACATTTATCCATATTCCATAACTTTCTAGATGCCTTCCAATCTCTACCAGAACATTGTTAAGAGTGTGCACAACTCCCAACATGTCAGCAAAGAGTTTTCATTCTAGATAAGTAGCAATGGAATGTTGTACAGTGCCATAGGCCACTTACCCATGCATATTAGGAGTATACTGTTCATCAATGCAATTATTCTAATATGCATAATACACAACCTAATTCTAGGAACATCAGTATATACATTATTGAACAGTATTATTTAAGAAATGACAATTCAAATACTTATCTTTGTTTGTTCATTGGGTGGACTCCCTCTGAGTCTTCGCTTCCTTACAGGAGCTACTGGAGTCCTAATCTGAAGTAGCTTCTTCTACACCTTTTGATGTGGAATGTAGAGAGATGGTCAACTCCCTCTGAATATTTGCATCCTTGAATAAACCACTGGAGTGTACTCCCTCTTGATCTTTGCTTCCTGGATTACCTGTTCTTGGACTCATATTCATCCTTGGTCCCTATGCATGCTTATTAGTATCATGATTGTGTTATCCTTGTCATATAAAATCATTCATTAGCATACTATTAAAACACAATAATCTCAAGCATGTATAGTCATGATCATTTCAAACAGAAAATAATAAGTATTAGCATTCAAGGTTTATGTAGGATTCTTATGGTTAGTCAAATCATCAATTATGGTAAGAAACATAATATACATACAGCCATGACTTATTCAAACCTATGACTTCATGAATAATCATTATCAAACAACAGTATAAGATCCTAACACAAGGTAGGATTCTATCTTGATATAGAAAAAACATACCTGGATTAGCATGCTAGCTATTTATGTCTAACATACTCACATGATGTCTTCTTGTTCTTCTTCAATGACTTGTGCTAGTAACCTGTATATCTCATAGGTTAACTATTACAAAACCAAGTTATACATACCTTGTAAATGGATCTTCTATGAGATCCATGACAATGGATGAATCTTTGTCCTCATGTCATCATGATCATATGTTCTTGAACTAGAACATGATTTGTCTTTCTTGGTGTACCTTTCTTGTTAGTAGACAACATAAACCTCATACAACACCATAATGCATTAGTACAATCATAAGTGTCAACACCCTAACCAATGAATATCTTCTATCATGCATTCATAATTTTGTTAAGGTGATACGACAAATCTAAAATCAAAATTGTACTAACCGTAATAACATGAAGACAAACATACCATAAACTTAATCATGGACAAATATCGAAACATACCTCGATGAGTCATACCTGTCGAGATCACTTGTAATCTTCTTATATAAGGCCTTAGCCTCATCTCCCTCTGAAACAGGAACTTCTTCACTCATGCAGATGATCAATCCATCTTCTTCTACGATTAACCCAATCCACTTGATTTGCAATAACTGGACCTTGAGCTGGATATGGGTTTGTCAGAGAAACCCCAAAAATTCAAACTTTGAATTTCAAACTTCTGACAAGATAGAAATATGTGCCTTGATGAGCTGATCAAGTTGGTATATTCAGAATTTGAAAACTACAAAGTTTCACTCCTCAATTTTGCTTTTGAAACTTTTGGATTCACTGGACATGACCCTAAACTGGGGTTTGATGAAGCCCACTCTTCTGCCCAATCAAAATGTTTGATCCAAAGCTCTAAGCTTCTATTTTTCTGAGGAACTTCCAGCCGTGGTCACAGATTTCAAAAATTCCCATTTTTACAGAAGCCCTAATTTTCCACTTTTCTGATCAAAGTCCCGAACTAGGGTCTAATCAAGCCCGGCCTTCTGCCCAACCAAAAATTCTGATCTTGGTCTCTAAATTTCTATTTTGATGAGTAGCATTCAGCCGTGGTCCTCCATTTACAAAAATTCCAACTTTCTCCAAAGCCCTAAATTCCGGAAGCCATGAATGAAGGTACCAAAAAATAATTCTGTTTTGACAGAAATATGTACCTGATTGTTTCTGGTGTAACTCCGAAATTTTTGATCCACAGGGTCTGAAAAAGTTTCCTGAGATATCCTGACCTGTTATCTTTCTATCCTGACAGGTCTGACCTCAATTGGATTCTCTGAGAGAGAGTTATGTCAAATGTCGCAACGTGATCTGTTTTTGGATAAAACAAGAGAGCGAACTTGTACGGCTTGCCACATGTCACTGTTTAAAATTCGGCCTCTGAAAACATTTTGTGAGATAGCTCGGCCTGTTATATTTCCATCCTGACAGGTCTGACCTCAATTGGACTCTCTGAGAGAGAGTTATGCCAAGTGTCGCAACGTGACCTGTTTATGGGATAATACAGGAGATCTAACTTGTACGGCGTGCCACGTGTCACTGGTTCAACTTCGGCCTCTGAAAACGTTTCCTGAGATAGTACAGTCTGTGTACTATCTGTCACTTTTTATGAAATTTCAATTGGAGCTTCCTAGCCCAGGTTATGACCTTTTTCCCAAGGTCACCTGATTTTGACTCAGATCTGGAAGAGGCAGAAACCCTATATTGTACAGATCATAAATCACAAAGTACAACGAATTAGAGGTTGTCCTTTAGACACAAGGTACCTGGAGATTTATTCTTAGTCCTGTAACAATTTCAGATCCGAAAAATTCTCCAAAACGGATTTATAGCGAAAGTTCTACGATGACTGGTTTTTGTTATATCAAGCCCTAGCATCGTAAGTGCAACAAGTGTCATACATGCCATATCATGCCTTCTTTCAGGCTAGCTCTGATACCATGTTAAATTTTCAGAATTTACTTCAATCTGATCTAGGATCTTAACTAAGAGAACAACATGTACAGCATATCTACAGCATATCAATCATGGAGACAATAATGCAAGCACACAAGAGACACAAAGATTTACTTGGGGAAAACCATAAAGGTGAAAAACCCCAATAACTTCCTCAGAGATAGATAGAGCAATGATACAACCATGAGAGATAGACATAACCTAGCAGCAGATCTTCCTCCTCCATAAGTGCGCCACTCCTCCTTGAGTGCATGTGTTAGAAGTGAGTGAGTAAATAGAGTGCCTCCTGCACTCTATTTATACTTGACTTGACTTGCCTTTTTACCTAACTCATGTAGGCTCGAACTTTACCACATAACATAATGCTGAGTGGGCCGACCCCCAATAGAGTGGTCTAATAACCCTTTGACCCACATGGCCGACCCCCAATAGGGTGGTTTAATAACCCTTTGACCCACATGACTTATATAGGGCCGACCCCAAATAAGGTGGTCTAATAACCCATCAAGTATAAGTTACGACACTTACAATATAAATGACGACACTTCCTTATAGAGGAATAATACCATCTCTATAGGAATACAATATACATATATGTGAAATACATTCCGAAGTTAGATATACATCAACAGAGTCTAACAAGAGCTTAGAGAGAACTCAATAAGAATCTTTTTCATAAAATTTTAACGAGCCCGAAAAAGTAAACTCATGACCTCCTTACTATTTTTAACGAGCTCAAAGGAGAGATGGAAGAATGCTCGTAACTTCCTTACTATTTTTAACGAGCTTGAAGTGAAGGTGGAAGAATGCTCGTAACTTCCTTACTATTTTTAACGAGCTCAAAGGGAAGGTGGAAGACTGCTCGAATAACTCCTTCAAGTAGGGTCGATGCCTATAATATCCTCATGAGACCAGGCAATGACGTCACGGAATTCGTTAAAAATATTCGTATACAGGACGATATCTTCAAGATGACAGTCTGCTCCAATGAAAATGTTTTTCGTGACGTCGGGTTCGGTAGGAATGTTGATCAGGATGGTTCTCGATATATTCCCTGTATCCCCTTCAGCGTAAACAACACTTGAAGTGGAAGGGAGAGAGGACAAATCAACATTCCCACCAAGTCTCATAGAAAACTCTCTTCTCTCTATCTTGTCTAGATTTGGAAGTAGGTAAGACCTGTGGTGCATGTGTTCCCAAGGCTAGTCCAGGCCCATCATGGATTCCAAAATGGCTTTGTCAGAAGGCAAAACCGTGTTTAAACAATCAAAAGAGTGGATCGAGTCTACTGACCATGCCGGAACATAGTCCATATCCGACTCAGCAAAGACTGGCGGAGTCACTATATGTTTCGTTGCAGCATGTTGTGCTTCCATGTATGCTACTTCTGCAACGGATAAAGGCACTGATGGTTCTGATACAGTAGGAAGGATCCACGGGTCAGTCCTTAAACCGACCGTGAAAATTTCAGTAGATGTATCTTCATCAGAACGCATGAAAAGAACGGGAGTAGGTAGTTCAAAAGTGCCTATTAATGACCCATAAAGCCCTGCTTCTAAACTCTCGTTTACTTGGGCAGATTGATCAACTAAAGGAACTGTGGATTCCGATGAATTCTGGTTGTTTCGCCAAGAGAACAAAAGTTGATCGACCATGACGATCTTACCTTCATGAGGGAACATAACAACTCAAAAAACTGTCGATGCAATAGCTTGCATGGCATATGTCCAGCTCCTGCCTAACAGCATATTGTAATCAAGCGGAGCATCCAAAACTTCAATCTCTACAGCAACTATCTTACTGGCCAGTGTGACGTCAAATGATGGCAAGAATCCATGTGGATGGAAGGTTCTGCCATCAAATGTAGTAAGCAGTGTGTTAGAGGGGGCTAACTCGGGAGAACCCAAGGATTTCCAACAAGAAATCGACATTACGCACGTAGACGCGCCCTCATCTATGACAGCTCGTCCAATGGTCATAGGACCATGAACTACCTCTATCTGAAGGGAAACATGGTATAGAAACCAGTATTTGATATCAAACATATCAAAACGCGCAGTCATGTTGGATGATTCCATACTTCCAATCGCTGCCAGCAGTGCATTTCGTTGTAATGGACAACTTTTCAAAACTTCTAAGGTGGACATAGCACAAGGGGTCTGGGATAGATCTTCAACCACACTGTAGTTGGCAGCATCCCATGTGTTGGGATTGTGCGAAGCCCGTTTCAAGACACCTTCCGGGATCTTGGGCAATGAGTCCACAGGAATGTGGAGAGGAGTGGAAGATTCAAGAACATCTTTATCCTTGTTCTGCGAATCCAGGGTATAATTTCTTGCCCGCGTTTGTAAAAGAGCATCCGAGTTAACCATATTAATAAAATTTTGATCAACTGAAGCGTGGGTGGTGCCATAAGTTAATCCCTGCCCTTTCAGAAATCAGAAATGGATCTTTCAGGATGACAGTTTTCTTTCTTGAAGCAGCTTCTGGGCGTCTTCGAATAGAGGGCATTGGTGAGTAAGGTGGTCCTGTTTGCAAAGCTTGCAAGGTAACTTGACCTTCTTCTTTTCTCTGTTACCCTCATCGGCATTTTATTTGTTTTTGGGCTTCTGTTGGTTCACCTCTCCTTTCTTGCCCTTCTTTTTATTGTTGGGCTACCGAGGGCCCTTTTGATTAGTTTGAACCTGTTGTACAGATTCAGCAGTAGAAGGAGAGGTTGTGACGGGAGTCACTTCTGCAGTCGACTGTTTGACTGATAAGGCATGAACCTATTTAGTCAATGATTCGAAGGCTACATAATCAATTGAACCTACTATGTCGTTCGCATGTTGTCCAGGTTTTGGTCTACCTAGATCAATGTTTAATCGCGGTGCATCAGGTATAATTTCGTAAAGGATCCCAGACTGAGCATAAACCAAGTCTAGTTGCTGGGTCCTTAAAATGGCTTCTTCTTCTGATGACACCCCAGAAGTAGCTACTTCCTTAGAAACATAAGGAAGGAGTGATTTTAGATACCACTCTAATAAGAATTTTGGGGGGATATTGGCCTTAATGAGCCTCTTCCGTCTTCACCACTCCTGAATATGATCAGATAAATGGGTGCCTTTGTTTTGTCTAAAGGTAGACAAAAGATTGGTTCCAGCATCGTATCGAACATGAAGCTAGAAGTGGTTCAGGAAGACTACAGCGAGATCCTGAAAGTTAAAAAAGGTGGTTGCAGGTAACTCAATGTACCATTTGGCTGCAGTATCGGTTAAGGTTCTTTGAAAAAGCCTCAACCTAATGGAATCTTCGTTCAACGAGTTCGAAGAACACCAAAGATGAAAAGTGGTAACATGATCACCAGGATCCTCACCAGTTTTACTTTTGAATTTTGGAATGTCCGAAGGTAGCTTAGTAGGAACTGGTGGCCACGTAACGTTATGGCACACCGGATCGTTCGTTAACTTGGAAAGATCTGGAAAATTCAGAGTTTCCAGAAATGGTAAACGAGGTCTATAAGATGGCATTTGATGAGCTGGAGTCATGAAGGGGGAACCTCCCATAGTTTGACCCATGAACTGTTGGTTAGGGTTTCCCCAGCAATCTGCTGGTACGGATTGCCCCCAGCCATCTATTGTTGTGTGAAAGTGTTGTTGAAATTCCCCCACCCAAATGAAAGTGGGTTGGTACCCTGTGTATTCGTCCACTGTGGCTGGGTGTTAGCCCCACCATATTGTTGGTTAAAAATATTACCCCCTCCTCCAGAAAACAAAGAAAAGGGGATATTTCCTGCAGGTATATTACTTTGATTCATATTGTAACCTGCAAAGGTGTTAAAACTAGGGGTAGTCGAGGTGGATGGCGCAGTCATGGTACTCATGACAGGAATAGTTGCAGAGGCATTCGGCCCTACATTAGGTGTGAAAATCCAAGTACTAGGTATATGGTATGACTGTTGAGTTACTGGAGGTGGGGTAACATTCACTGTATTATTGGGTCCAAAAGTAGGGGTAGAGGCGGATGTCAAATCTGTTGAGCTTGGCATGCCTAACGTACTAGCATTAAAAATGAAGGACAGAGTTGAAACAGAATTTGTTTGTGTCAAACTCAGTGTAGAATTGGAAGGAGGATTTACAATACTTGTATTCATACCCATTGTGGGAGTCTGTGGGACTCCCTGTTCATCTCCTGGATTAGTCATAATATGCCTAGGTGTGAAAAAATATGCACTATACTCGGGTTGCTGGAAACCAACAAGTAACAGAAGCGGATCGTTAAGTCCTGTAAGAGGAGGGTTGAAAGGAGTGTTAAACTCACCAGAAGTGATATCCTCAACCTCAACAGTATTGAAAACTTGTTGATCCAGGGTTCTAGGTTGTGCTTCACCAGAAACCTCTATTTCACTAGTAGGTTCGAAAATACCACTGGAGTTAGTCCTCTGTCGTCGTGGTGGCGGTAGTGGCTCCATACTGAGTGGGGGAAGGTTTTGCACCCTTCGAGACCTACGAAGTTGGTGGTCTTCCACAATTATAAAAATAACACTAAGTAAAAACCTAGTGGCCACTAAGACTAAGGGGAAAACAACATACCACTAAAAAATCCTAAGTAATCAAACCAATCAAACGGATAGCAAATACTCTCAGAAGTAAGTCTGGGATGATTAGGGCCCAGAACAAACTAACAGAGTACTAATGGTCAATTTCGTGGCATCCACCGGAGGTCCACTGGGTGCAAGCGCTTGAATCACCAAACCACTTTCCTGGGAGTACTGCCAGAGGGTTACCTTCCACGCCTGTCCGAGGTGAAGTGGGAATAACCGCCCACTCTACCTGTGTAAGATCCTAAAGGTCTGATACTAAGGCTACCATACATACAAAATATCCTGGGGGGACAGTCGTCAGCCTAGTCAAAACGCATGGGCAGGGTAGCAAAGCCCGAAGTCCGAAAGGACCCCCGTACGCAAATCGACTCTGGTTTATGGTCAAAAGCAAGGTGAGGGGATATCCTCAACAATTCCAATCTTCTACGGCCTCGTGCTTAACTTTGGTTTGAGTAGAGCATCCCAGGGTTATTTGACATATATGGGTTTTACCTAAATGAAAGTTGTACTACGATTGTTACGTAATGAAACTAGTTCCGAGCAGTTTAAGGTGTTTTAAGCTCGAAACTCTAGCCTAGTTGGTGTCGTGTATACCTAAAAAGAAAATGTTTCTAATTGATTTTATTAAAATTTATTTTTTAGGGAAACTTTTTACTCAGCAGGGTAGTGCATTGTGTGGAAATGGTTTGAGAAAGTAAAGTGAAAAAGAAATAACTTTCAAAGCAACAAAAGACTCTTTTTCTTCTTTTTTCTCATTTATGCTCTTTCCAAAAATGAAAAACTAAGCAAACCAAAACAAATCTCTTTTTTCTTTTCTTTTCAAATTCAAAACAAAGTAAACTATGCTACTTCGAAATGATTATAAGTCTTACTACTTTAAACTACCAAACTCATTTTTTGTTTTTTCTGATATATGCAAAAGAAAAAGAACTCGAAAATGGAAGCAAGTAAGACCTAAAAGAGCAATGTAAGTAAGGAAAAGCAACTCTAAGGTTCACAACAATCAACTTGATTACTTGACAAAGACTTGTCCTACGAAGTTTTTGAAGGGAAAAAACCTTGGGCTTGGAAGACAAACTGGAAAGAAAAGAAGGATAAGAGACACATTAAAATGGAAAGGCAAACTTCAAAAGTTGCTCCAAAGCATCAAGAACCCTAAAAACACTAAGCCAAGCTAATGGTAGGAAAGCGAACCAAAGATGGCCTTACAACCACAAAGACTCGAATGGAAGCAAACTAAAAGAATTCAACTTACTTGAAACTGAAACTGACAAAGCAATCAGGAAGTGTTTAGACTCAAAAAGATTTTGAAAACACCCTAAGGACTCCAACTTGGGGTCAAACCCTAAATCAAAGGACAAGACACTGTCGAAGTGTACTAGTGTTGCAACAAACAACAAATGTCGTAAACAAAGGTTTGTATACCTGCAACAAGCAACTAGGGCACGAACATGCAGCTATGTTCGACAAGGAACAAGGCACGGTTTCCAAAAAGGGCCACAAACAAACAAGACACCTCAAAAGTACTCAAGCAAGCAAAAGATGACCTAAGGGACTTAGGAGAGGCAAAGAAAGCTCAACCAAGGCATAAAGACCTCAAGGATCAGTTGGGAAGGAAAAAACGGAGGCTGGAAATCAAGCCAAACAGGCAAAAATAAAATCCCAAAAACAAATAGAGACTTACAGGAAAATACTCTACTGTGCAGTAGAGAAACCTGCGTTTTTCAGGAGGTGTACTGTTGTGGGGAAAATGCACCTATAGTTCAGGGGAGAAACTACCAACTTACGGTGATAAAGATAGAATTAAAAGCATTCTGCAAGTACAACAAATAGATGAAGAGATTAGGGTTTAGAGATGTAGGCACCTCATTCAGAAGGTTGATCCTAGCTTTGCCTCCCTCGCTCTTCAATGCTTATCCAGTGTCGCAATGCCCAGACCTGCAAAACAACTTGATACCTTTCTCAAACACATATAATATTGATATTCATAATAGAAGAAGACATCAGATGATAAACAAACTGTAATCAAATCTAATACACATTAATAGGTCATATTTGGAAAGAGAAGAACGTCTGATCTTTATTAATGAATGAAAGCAAGTACATATAGTTATACCTTTTTTCAAGCTTGGCACTTCACGAAACCTAGATTCAAGGTCTCCTGCTTCCGTTCTCCAAGGATTCCAGCCTCTAATCAACTGTGCTAGGGTTTACCAAAATGGAAGCACAAGAGAGGGGGATGAGGGTCTCCATTCCTCCAGCATAACTTTGTAATTGGGCTTGGTCCCTTCACATGACCCTTCTACCCTTCTTATATAGTCAGTGAAGAAGAGGAAAAGAAGTTATAACCGCTCAAGAGGTTTCCGAACCAACTTAACTTACTCGAATTTTGAGATTTTGACCAAAACAGGGGTGTATGCTACTCTACAGTAGACAAAGTCACGTACACACGCTACTATTTCAACAGTGGAGTCGCGCTCACTAGGGTATACACGCTACTATCATGCCTGTGTACCAGCGCTCATATTGAAAAATGGCCAAAAACAGGCTTTTCTGCTCATTTTCAGGAGATGGTTTGGTCTGTAAAAATGTTCCTAAGGGTTATATACATCAAATGGGTCAAGAATGAGGTAATTTCAACCATTTTTAGTGTCCCAGATGACTCCTCCATCCACAAATGTCATGTTGTGTAACTGAACTTGATCTCAAGAAGTGTTTTCATGCGACCAAGGGAAGCAAGTGTTGTCACGGACGGAGAGGTGTCATTTCAAGCTATAAAAAATGCCCCCTAATGTATGAGGTCAGAGGGAGTGCGGGAAACGATGGCCGAAATACATTATAAATAACAAAGAGTTGAATCATGGAGGAACGGAGAAACCAAGAATCATAGGCTCAAATGAAGTACCTAAAAGCAAAGGCAATGTCAGACAAACTTATCCTTGGGGTAACTGTCCATGTTCAAATGGTGGAACATGACCTCCAAGAGGATACAATAATGATCCAAAATACTGATGCATATATCATGGCCACTAGAATACAAGCGTGGATCCATGAGGAACATAAGTGTAAACATAGCCACATAAATACAAGGTGGATCTATGTCAAAACTGGAGAACATAGCCATAGAGAACAAGCTGGATCTATGTCTTATCAAGAGCCCAAAAAAGTGTGGCTCAGTCTTGCGCAACTTGAGTGATAACATAAATGAGGTGATGCTATCGAAGATCCCAAGGTCTTCATCCAAAAACAACCCAAGGTACAAACCTATCCATGCAAATAAATGAGTTGTTGTCGAACATGGGAGGTATCGTTTGATTACCGGTCATTGATGTATACCGTTAACAAATGCGAGGGTGTCCACCAATAATGAAAATGGAACCCAAGGTACCTAGTACATTCAAACAAGTGCGAATAAGTGGTCTTGTCGTCGAACACTTGAAGAATTCATCGGATAGGAGACATTGATGTATTCCCATCTATCCAATAGCGAGGGAAACTGCCACTAATGACTGCAATCCCCAAGGTACTAACCGAAACTCTAAACTTCATTCCCAGAGCACAATGAGTTGAAGTCGATGGGAAGAAGTCCGTTGGAAAGGAGGCCTTAATGCATCCTCCATCATCCAACACGAGGGACACTCAACAAGTATGATCTGATTTGGAGTACGACTAAACACATGATGAAACATACTAACACCAAGGAATGGCCGACACATGAGGTCAAGGAAACTGTAGAATGGCCGACACAAGTTATATCCTTGAACAGTGAGCACGACACAAGAGTGACTTAGGTAGCTTTTAACACAAAGGGACCACGATGCAAATCTGCAATGTAGGAGACATTAACAGATTCTCCATATGATTGGAAGACTAACCAAACGGAGGAGTAGGAACTCTGAGATCAGGTTTACCCTTAGGCCAACACTAGAACCCAACTTGTTTGATAGACTCAAAACAGGTGCTTTGTTCAAGGAGATAGTTGACTTGCTACCATCAGATTGAAAGATATTTTAACATTCTTCCCTTCCCTTTCCTTTTTCATTTTTTAACGAGCTTGACAAAGAACTAAAGCATGCTCCACGGTATTTTCATATTTAAGGAGTCTGAAAAACCTAGAAGAAAACTCCATACACCTATCCGTGGATTTTATATCGAGCCCGGATTGGTCTGTGCTCGGCGGTGTTTTCTTGCTTATAGAGTTGAAAAACTTAAACAGTCCTCTATACACCTATCCATGGATTTTATATCGAGCCCGGATTGGTATGTGCTCACTTGCTGTTTTCACATTTCGAGAGTCTGAAAACCCTAAAGACGACTCCAAAGGTCCTTTTTCGTAAATTTAGTCTCCTTCCCCGAAAAAGTGTAAAATAATGGAAGAAGAACTCTTCTAGCGCATACAAGAGTATACCTAGAGTATACCTTTTCCGTAAATTATCCACCAAGGCCCGAAAAAGGGGTAATTCTATACCTAAGTGGATGTCGGTTCAGTTATTTTAACGAGCCTGAAAAGACAACTATGCTCGGAAAACTTTTCCTATTTAAGGAGTCTAAAAAGGGCTTAAAAGAACTCCATAGGGATCTTTTCCGTAAAGGTTTAACGAGTCCGAAAAAGTAAACTCACGACCTCCTTACTGTTTTTTAACGAGCTCAAAGGAGATACAAAAAATGCTCATAACTTCCTTACTATTTTTAACGACCTCGAAATGAAGATGAAAGAAATGCTCATAGCCTCCTTACTATTTTTAACGAGCTCAAAGGAAAGGTAGAAGAAATGCTCGTAACCTACTTACTGTTTTTAGTGAGCTCGAAGTGAAGGCAGAAGAATGCTCGTAACCTACTTACTGTTTTTAATGAGCTCGAAGTAAAAGAAGAATGCTCGAAACCTACTTACTATTTTTAATGAGCTCGAAGTAAAAGAAGAATGCTCGAAACCTACTTACTGTTTTTAACAAGCTCGAAGTAAAAGAAGAATGCTCAAAATGGGAGGAGACGAGTGTCAGGGACATGCAAAACTAGCTCCAAGCGCATGGAACAAAGCTATGCCTAATGCAAGGAACATGAGCAAGGTAAGGACACTCAGGGTGTGTCTCCTCCAGGTAAAAGGTGTCAAATTGTGAGGGCAAAATGATACAAGGTTTAGCGGAAATGAGATCAGATATGGAGGCTTATATAACGAGCTAAAAGCGTGGAAACCGGCATCAAGCTCATTAGCTCAAGCGGGATCATAACAGATGCACATACAACTTGAACATAAAGATGGGAGCCTTATCAGGGATGGCCAGAAATAGATGAGGAAGAAAGATATGAGGCTTATTCTCAAAGTCATGGTAAATCTAAAAAGGCTCCCAAGCCTATGAGAAAAACTCAACATGGGAATCAGAATGGCATAAGGGTGCTGACTAGGGTGACCCATGTTAGGTAGGCTCTGCTGTCGGACTGGTGTACGATGCATAAAGAGATTGCTAACACACCAATATCCAACAAGTTCGACCCTATGGCAAATTCAGATGGCAAAAGGTTCAAATGCAACATAACAGAAGGGAAGCCTAAACCTATATGCAAGGTTCTGAATATACCTGACATGGTCGCACAAGGTGTCGAAAATGACCAGTAAGCAAGTATACATCCAGCTAAGAATCATGTCTCCAAGAAACATTAGTACCAGGATCATATCTAAAACATATGTAAGGAAAAACCCGATACAAGTCACTATGGTAGAAATACTTTCAACTTCACTATCATCGACAGCAAGCATAAACAAGGCAGAGTTTTCGAATGAAGACTCTATGGTACCCAAGCCCGAGGACTTACAATCAACAAGATCGACTTCAGGATGAAGATCAAAGTTGAAAGACATGATGGAATCTGCATAAACAAATTCATCATCACGGGAGTTGAAAATTCTAGAAGCAAAATCAAACTTAGCAGGAACACCAATTTGCGGATCTATAGGAGAGTCTAAAGACTCAACAGTAGGAAGATCAGACTTTAAGGTCAAACCGGGGTCGGACATAACTGCGACTGGATCAAAATCCAAATGAATGGTAGACTGTACTATGGACTCTAGGAAAACTTCATCAGAAGGAAGTATATCATCCCAGATAGAACACATATCTAAACATTCAGATGGAGGTGTCACTTGGTCAAAAGCTGGGACCAAGTCCCGAGAAGGTAAGCATGAAGTCAGAGACTTCTTCTAGGTAGCAGTTCAACTCAAGGAACAATATGCCACATAAGTCCCATGTGACATAGTAGTGCCTAATGACGAGGGATCAAACTGGTCTACAGTTGGGTAATAAGGAGGATCAACGAATGCAAGCTGGTCGATAGTGATGATGCTTTCGTTCTGAGGGAAATGCATCACATGAAAGAGCGTAGACACCACAGCATGCATAGCATAAACGTAATCACGCCCGAGTATCATATCAAAGTCCATAGGGTCCTTTAAAACCATAAAATCAACTAAGATTGTTTTTCCACCCAAAGTAACAGGTGCCTGACGGAGGAATCCAAATGGTTCACTAGGTCTTTTATCGAAGGTCAACGGCCAATTAACAGCTGGAATAACATTACGGAAACCCAAATCTCTCCAAGCATAAGTGGATAAGATACTAACAGAAGCACCTTCATCAACAATGCATCGATCAACCGTATGGTTCCCGATATCAACCTTTATCTGGAAAGGTGTAGAAGAAGGAAGACGAGGCTCGGCTAGACTATTCCAATCAAAGGAAACAATCCTAGGGCTTGGTAGGGGTTCACATGGCACAGATGAAGTGCCCCCTTTTTCAGGAATATCCAAACTGGTAATGCAGAAGACTTCAGCAGTAGGTGCATCAATCTGCGAAGGACTGATGGGATCGGTCGAATATTGCATCGATTCGATCACTTCACTCTCCGAAGGAAGAGTGGGGTCGACCAAAGATTGCATTGGTTCAACCACTTTATCAACCAAAGGTTGATCTGACTGTAGGGAATCTATAGACAACTCAGGAACAGAGGTTCCTTCAGACATGGACCACACTCTTCGTGCCTCTGGAATGGCAGGGCATCGGTGAGTAAGGTGATCTCCCTTACAAAGTTTACAAGGAAACTTTGGTTTCCGTCCTATAGGTTTAGACTCCTTTACAACGTCAGTACTCTTAGCATGACTAGCATTGGCTGACAGCTTGCCCCCAGCATGACTCACAGAGACTGGTTGCTCAAAAGCATCAGACTTTTGAACTAAGGACCACACTTTTTGCACTTCTGGAAGTACAGGGCACAAGTAAGTAAGGTGATATCCCTCGCAAAACTTACAAGGGAACTTAAGCTTCCGTTTGTTTGGTTTGTCGACAATGTCAACTCCCTCAGCATGACTTGCAGTGGTTGATCTGGTGTCTCCAATATGACTCACAGGAACTGGTGACTTGTCATTAATATGACTAGTAGTGATTAATGACGTGTCCTCAACATGACTGATAGTGGTTGAAGACAAACTTTCAGTATGATTTTCAGTGACTAAAAGTTTTCTCCCAGCATGACCTCTAGAGGCTAGGTAGGTGCCCCCTGCATGACTTGCAGAGGCAGGGTGCTTGCCCCCAGCATGACTTACAGAGGCTGGGTTGTTGTCCCCTTGTTTTGGCATCTTCTTCCTATTCTTCCTCTGTCTATTCCTTTTAGACTGCTGGATACTAGTATTGCTACTTTCGCCACAAGAGGTAGAAGGAGGAGGAGAAGATGTTACTGGCAAAGGAGGCATAGGGTTCTGATGCTCTTGATTTGAGGTGCTCATAAAAGAAGCGCCAGGAGAATGCAAGGCATTCGGAGTGGAAAACAACCAAACCTGGAGCCCAATAGTGAATCCAGGAAGATTCAGAGTAGCCATTAAGGGAGTACCAATGTTTCCAATGAATGGAATAGCACAAGGATCCCCCGGAACAGGGGTACCTTGATTAGCACTCGCCGAAATTCTAGACATAGTTTCCTGCTCAAATGAACAAGAAGATCTCTAAGGTAAACTAAAACAAGTAGCACAAAGAGCACACCACTAAAAAATATCCTAGGTAAATCAAACCAGGCAAACAAATGCCTTTCGGAGAAGAGTCTAGGATGATGAGGGCCCAGAACAGATCAACGAAGGATGAAGAACAGTTACCCGGGGTCCACAATACAATGACTAAGGGTGCAAGCGCTGGAATCACCCAACCGCCCTCCCAAATACCTGCAAGGGATTTCCTCCCACGTCTGTCCTAGGTACAGCAGATATACCCTCCGCTGTCACCTGTGTATGAACCTATGGTCAGATACTAAGGATACCACAACACCGAAAACTCCTGGGGGAACAGTCACCAGTCAAATCAGAAGGCGTGGGCAGGGTAACTAAGCCCGAAACTTGAAAGAGTCCCCAAACGTGATCCAATCCTGGTGTATGCTCGAAACAGAAAGTAGGAGGAGTATTCCCAACAATCTGATCTCGCAATGACCTACTGCATAGATCCCAGGCAAGCTTTGAGTGAAATGGATTTACCTGTGATAGTCGAACTACGATTTTTGCGTAATGTGTGATCTTGAGTGGTTTAAGGTGATTTAAACTCAATATCCTAACCAAGACTAGTTGGTGTAGTGTAACCTAGAAAAGAAAATGTTACTAGTACATTTTATTAGAGTTCATTTTAAAGGTTACTTGCTTACTCAAAAAGGTAGTGGGTGTGTGAGAGTGGTTATAATAGAGATAGACTACTGAAAATGAAATATTTACCACCAAACAAATCTTTTTCTTTTCAATGCAAGTCTTAAAATTCTGATCTAGAATGCATGTGCAGATGCAATTTTTTAATCTTTCGAATGCAAAAAAGGTAAAAATAAAGTCTAAATGTACAAAAATAAACTCAAAACCTAAGAATGCAGCTACTCAAGCAACTAGGTATGCAAAAGAAAACTTGTTCTTTTTGATGCAAAGCACTCTAAAATCTTTTAAGCCACTTGCAAGGTACTCTATTCAAAAAATGAATCAAAATTCTTTATGCTTTTCAAAGGTAAGAAACAAAACTGAAACTAACCTACTATCAAAGCAAAGCAAAGAAACTTTCAGGTTCTCTTTATGAAACAGTAAAAGCTACCAAATATGACTTTCAAATTCTTATTGATGTAAGCATGCCAAACATTGGGAAAAGAGTACAAAAACTACTTTTAGACCCAAACGAAGCAAATGACCTACAAAGAAGTATGGTTTGGTAAAGTCAGGTCTACACATAAACAATGCAAACAAGGTCTTGAACAACAGCCAAAACACTTGAGCTTTCACTACAAAAGAAAAACTAAAAGCATAAGGGAGGATAAGAAACCAACCTAAAAGAGAAATTTCACTCAAATAGATACAAACAGGGTCAAGAAGACTCAAGAGGTTTCAAATCCAGTGTAAATGGGGCAAGCAAGTTCAATTAGACTCAAATTAGGGTACAAAACACCAAACGGGCCCACAACCCCCCAACTTGGGTCAACAAGCCCCAAAACTTTCCAAACAAACCCAAATTGATCAAAAGAGGTTCAAATCATGAATGTAGGATCAGTACAAGGATGGGAGACCACTTACAGTGGTTTAACTCAGACCTAGGGTCATCAGGGACCCCCAAAAATGCAGCCACAACCCCCAGATTTGGGTCCACAATCCAAAAACTCAAAAAATTTAAACCCATATTTTGAGCGCTATTGTGTATGAAGGAAACTAGCGCCCATAGTAGGATGGGCGCTACTGTGTAGAGGAAAAGTAGCGTATGGGTGCTACTGTGTGGTACAAACAGTAGCGTACAGGTGGAAAAAGTTGGAAAAATGGGGTTAAAACCCCCCAACTGGATCCAAAAGGGTTTGCAAGGGCTGGGAAGGGTCTGTAAAAAGCCTAGAAGGGTCAAACAGAGCCTACTAACTGATCCTAATCAAGAAAATGAACAAAGACCATCAAACAAGACTGAAGAAATGACCTTGGATACCCCTAAGCAGTTAGGCTTTCCCCAGTGGAGTCGCCATTCTGTTGTGGGGAAAATGCACCTATAGTTCAAGGGAGAAACTACCAACTTACAGTGATAAAGATAGACTTACAAGCATTCTGCAAGTACAACAAATAGATGAAGATATTAGGGTTTAGAGATGTATGCACCTCATTCAGAAGGTTGATCCTAGCTTTGCCTACCTCGCTCTTCAATGCTTATCCAGTGTCGCAATGCCCAGACCTGCAAAACAACTTGATACCTTTCTCAAACACATTTGACTACACATATAATACTGATATTCATAATAGAAGAAGACATCAGATGATAAACAAACTGTAATCAAATCTAATACACATTAATAGGTCATATTTGGAAAGAGAAGAATGTCTGATCTTTATTAATGAATGAAAGCAAGTACATATAGTTATACCTTTTTTCAAGCTTGTCACTTCACGAAACCTAGATTCAAGGTCTCCTGCTTCCGTTCTCCAAGGATTCTAGCCTCTAATCAACTGTGCTAGAGTTTACCAAAACTGAAGCACAAGAGAGGGGGATGAGGGTCTCCATTCCTCCAGCATAACTTTGTAATTGGGCTTGGTCCCTTCACATGACCCTTCTACCCTTCTTATATAGTCAGTGAAGAAGAGGAAAAGAAGTTATAACCGCTCAAGAGGTTTCCCAACCAACTTAACTTACTCGAATTTCGAGATTTTGACCAAAATAGGGGTGTACGCTACTCTACAGTAGACAAATTCACATACACACGCTACTATTTCAACAGTGGAGTCGCGCTCAGTAGGGTATACACGCTACTATCATGCCTGTGTACCAACGCTCATATTGAAAAATGGCCAAAAACAGGCTTTTCTGCTCATTTTCAAGAGATGGTTTGGTTTGGAAAAATGTTCCTAAGGGTCATATACATCAAATGGGTCAAGAATGAGGTAATTTCAACCATTTTCAGTGTCCCAAATGACTCCTCCATCCACAAATGTCCTGTTGTGTGACTGAACTTGATCTCAAGAAGTGTCGTCATGCGACCAAGGGAAGCAAGTGTCGTCACGGACGGAGAGGTGTCATTTCAAGCTATAAAATGTACCCTACTGTGTAAAGGCAAACCAGCATTTTTCTGGAGGTGTACCCTACTGTGTAAAGGAAAACCAACATTTTTCAGGAGGTGTACCCTACTGTGTAAGAGGTAACCAGCGTTTTTTCCAGAGAAGGTTTAAAACATGCTTCAAAACTTCAAACTGAGGTAAGTCAAGCAATGGAGGTAGGCTACAGTAACCTACAAAGCCTCTTAGAGGATCACAAAAGATCAAAAAGTGCTGGAAGGAAAGTTAAATGAGTCTCCTAGAACAGAAAACAACCGGTCCCCAACGGAGTCGTTAGTCTGTTGTTCAGGAAATCTACCCTATAGCGACGAGAGGGACACTACCAACTTCTAGGGGTGAGAGGTAAATACATAGATCATATCACATAGGCTTCTACAAAAGGAAATAGATCAAGGTTCTTGAAGGCATACCTTATTAATGAAGTTCGATCCTAGCTTTCGCTTGCTCCTTCGATCAATCCTCCGCTTGATCTTTCGTTCAACGAACCTACAATACAAAGACACCTTCCTCAGCGTATCTTGACTGATATAAAAATGATGAAATTGAAATACAATTTAAACATCAAATACAATCAAGCATTTAATCCAAACAAATATGCAATCCATTAGACATTTGATTGGGATGGGAAGGGCATTTCAACCTTTATTGTCAAAAGCAAATAATCAGTACAAGTATACCTGATCATTCAGAGTGCTTGTGCAACCGGATCCTGGGCTCCTGCTCTTCACACTAACTTGGAATTCCTCTAGCGTAACAACCCTTAATGCATAGTTTCTTCTTTTTTGTGAGTAACCCCTCTCATGGTTCCTCCTTGTATTTATGGGACAAGGTAGGCAGTTTGGATGGAGAGGTAGTTTGATTGGGAAGTTGGGGAAGTTGCAAAACCAACTTCAACTAATCCCAATTCGTCAAATTAATATATTTTTTATTACTTTTCAAGGTGTACGCTACTTTTCTGAAGTGGAGTAGCGTTCAACATGCAACTTCCCTGCTTTACAACCAGGATTTGCAAGATTTCTGAAGGTGTATGCTACTCTATTGAAGCAAAGTAGAGTATTTCTGAGGGCAAACGCTACTTTACTGAAGTGGAGTAGAGTATTTTAGCAGGCAAACGCTACTATCATGCCTATAGGGTAGCGTTTTTCCTTAAAATTAGGTAAAAAATAGAGTTTTGTCAGCTGCAGAGGGGTGAGTCTAGTCCAATCATCATCTAAGGTAATCATGCTCTTCAATCCAAGTTGTCCTTTTTTGTGATCAACAGCTAAATGTGATCACGGACGGAGAAGTGCAGATTTGACCTATAACACACTCCATTGGTTAGATTGGGTGAAGGGAACATTATAAAGTGGTATCAGAGCTTCAGGTTGTAACACCGACGCTGTATGGGCCAAGAATCAACACTTACAGGAAGAAATCAGAAAATTATTTTGTGGATATCGATTTTTATTAAGGGATGGATAAGGGGCCAAGATTAATTTTGTAATAGTCCCCTTATGGCCAAATTAAAATTTCATACAAATTTGAAATTTTAAAATTTTGGTAATTTTAAGGTGGGCCCCACCTGTGCCTCATGGATGAGTGACGTGGAGTATCCACTTTGGTGGAAGGAATGGTGTGGACCCACCACATCGGGCCCTTGCATAGGTGACAACATGTGACGAGCACAGAGGCGAACAAAGATCCAACAATTGGGAATCAGAGGAGATCAACGGTTGTAAATGATAGTGCATCGAAAACTAGCTTGATGGTTGATAGCAGTGGATGAAGATCTAACCATTGGATGGTAGGGGAGATCAACGGTCGTGGATCATAGTGCACAAAAATATGCTCTATGGTTAACAATGAGTGGGCGATCCGTTGGGACAAAAACTGGATGAGCATGTGTCATCTATTGATTAACAACGGATCCCTAAGATATTTTCCAAAACTACTTTTGTGGAGAGTCGTTGCCACTTTTGGTAACATGAAATCATCAACTCCCAAGGTCGAGTGGTATGGTAACTTGGAAGCTAGTGGGGAGTGACTTAGACGTGTTACAGGGTGACAGGTTGGACCTATCTAACACATCAACAAGTATGTGTCAAGACACGTCAGAACATTGCTGCATCAACAAAAAATGACATTAGACTTATACGCCAGATTGCGTGAAATCAAAATATTTACAAAAAAAAAAGAATCTCCCTTGACCCCCATTATTTTTTTTAAATCAACAAATTTGGTTATGGATTTACCACAGCTATTGAAATAGTATAAAAATTGCGTAAATTGTGGATTTTGAGGGGGTGTTCTAGAACTACAAAAATTTCTAAGTTTGGAGAAAGTAGAAAAAGACAAAAGTAGTTAATTCATAATTCTATAGCAAGTGACTAAAGTATCAGATCAAAGAGAGGAAAGTTGTTGAGTAATACGGGTGATAAGTATTATATAGGACAATAGATAATTTATTATGGTTATCCATAAATTGTATTCTATAGGTTTCTGAAGATAGCCCCTGGAATTAAATGAACCTACAGGAAAAGTGCAGAACTAGGCAAATTTGACAATTTTTTTAAGGCTATAAATTTTTTATCAGGAATCATAATTGAGCATACTTATAGTTGTTGGAAATATTATCCATATGGGAGCATATGTACAAAGTCAAATTATGAATTGGTGATTCATATGTTTCTATAACTTTATTAGAAAAGTGCATGTAGCCATAATTTGACGAAAATTGTCAATGTGGGTATTTTCCAAAATACATGAAAATTTGATTTTTGATTTTATGAGAATATAATAAACCTAACAAATGATTTTATATGAATACTCTTGCGAATTCAGAATTATATCAGAGACAATTAAGTTTATCATTCAAAATAGTGATGTTGGGAAATCTTTGGTCTTGGTTGGGCCAAGAGAATTATCATCATGGATGATGCACAAGATCCCTAAGAAGTTGAAACAGATTCCATGGGAGAAAACATTCAAATTGAGAATGCAGAGATAGAATATAATCGTAGGAGAAACCAAGTGACTCCCCCAGACATTGTAGAAACCATGAAGAGCCAAAGGGTGGAATTGCAAAGTTGTAGAGCAGACAATGAAAGGTTGATTAGAGCTCAAGAATAACAGAATCAAGTAAATGCAGCTATGCTTCAAATTTTGACAGACATTCAAAGGAATATTAAGTCTGTACATCACTATGAAAAACAGGAAAAGAGTGGGAGTAGCTCAAGGAGGAATTCTCACAAGAGGTCCCATAGTTCAAGAAGGATTTATAGAGAACGAACATATACTCCAGAAATCTCTTAGTGAGTCATCTAACTCTAAGGATTCCACTAAAGGATCAAGATCTTCCTTTCATAGGAAGAATAGGAAGAGGTATTCCAAGAATAAATCATATTGATAATTTAGGAAGGCCAAACCTCCTACTTTTGATGGTGAAATAAAATCTGGTCAAGAAATTAAGGCTTGGATTCTTGGGATGAGAAAGTATTTCAAATTCCAGGACTACTCGGGAAATATGAAAGCAAGAGTGGACATATTCAACTTTAATGGAAGAGCATCTATATGGTGATATTACCTTAGGAAAGTGAAGAAGATCAATGAAAGGAATATTGTGTGGAAGTAATTGATCAAGAAATACGTCAAGCAAAAGTACCTCTCTGATAGGTACTATGATGAAAAAATTAAAGAATTCCATACGCTTAAACTGGGCCAAATGACTATGGGGGAATATGAAAATAAATTTTTGGAATTGCTAAGATATGTCAAGTACATCAGGGATGACAAAGTAAAAATTCATCGTTTTCTACGTGGGTTGCCTCAGTCCTAAAAAGATGCAATTGAGTTTGATGAACCTCAAAATCCAGAGGAGACCAGAAGAAATCCCAAGTATTGTTATGATCAAGACAAAAGCAAGCCATATTTCCATAAGACATGGAAGGACAAGAAAAATGAAAAGTTTGACCAAATAAATAATGGGTTCAAGCCTCCTCATTTCAGGAATCAACAAAGGAATCCACCACATGGTGTGACAAAGCTAGATAGGATTATGGGAGACAAGCCAAGAAAGCCACTTCAATGTTGGGGATGTGGAAGGGACCATTTGGTTAGAAACTGTCCACATCGAAATGGGAGTGAAAAGCAAGTTTACAACATCCAAGAAGATGAAATTGTGGGTCAAGTGGCAAGGATAGTCCCAAGAATCTATGTTGCACTAATTTAAGGACCGCCAAGTAGACCATCAATCAACTATGGTTGAGGTTGAAGGTAATATTTCTAAGCAATCTATTTCTATTTTAATTGACACTATATCTACTCACAGCTATATTGCTCCTAAAAGTTGAGATTTGTGCTTTTAAGAAAACCTAGAAAAATAAATCGTGGTTGGTCCAACTAGCCACTGGAACCAAGAGAAAGGTTAGTGAAATGGTAGATAAATGTCCATTATAAATGGGTGGACTGTTGACTTGTGCAAATCTAAATATTTTGCCACTTGGTTCATATGATATTCTCATTGGAATGGACTAGTTGGAAGCACATAGAGTTAAACTTGATTGCTTCAACAAAAAAATTGAATGCATTGATGAGGAAGGGAACCCAAGGATTGTAAAATTCATTCCAAAGGTAATTTCCATTAGACATATTTCAACCATGCAACTAAAGAAGTTATGTAGGAAAGGTTGTCAATTGTATGCAGCCCATGTTTTAAATAAAACAAAAAAATGAAATTCCCAAATTGAAGGACTATCGTGTGCTACAAGAATTCAAATATGTGTTTCTTGATGAAGTTATAGGACTTCCTCCAAAGAGGGACATTGATTCACAATTGATCTTGTGTCAAGAGCTACACCAATGTCCAATACACCTTACATAATGAGTACGCTAGAAATGTTAGAGCTGAAAATGCAATTGCAAGAATTGTTGGAAAAGAAGTACGCATGTCCAAGTGTGTCTCCATGGGGATAACCCATACTATTTGTGAAAAATAAGGAAGGAAAACTTAGGTTATGTATTGATTATAGGAATTTGAACAAAGTTACAATGAAAAACAAGTACCCAATGCCTCGAATTGATGATATTTTTTATCAAATAAGAGGAGCAAAGGTATTTTCAAAGATTGACTTGAGGTCACGTTATCATCAAGTGAGAATCAAGGAAGAAGCTATTCACAATACAACTTTTAGAAAAAGGTATGGACACTATGAATTTGTGATGGTTCCATTTGGTCTCACTAATGCACTAGTTACCTTCATGTGTCTCATGAATAGCGTTTTCAACAGGTATTTGGACAAGTGTGTGCTTGTTTTTCTGGATGATATCCTTATCTATTATAAGAATGAAGAGGATCAGGAAGTACATTTGAGAATAGCTTTGCAATTGCTAAGGGAGCATTATTTGTATGCAAAGCCAAGCAAATATTACTTTTAAAAAAATAAAATTCATTATTTGGGTCACAATATTTCAAAGAAAGGAATATTAGTGGACCCGGAAAAGGTTGAATCCATTATGAATTGGCCAAATCCAAAGAATGTAATAGACATGATATTTTTATGGGTTTTGTTGGTTATTATAGGAGGATTGTCGAAGGATTCTCCAAGGTAGCACACCCAATCACTTATTTGCAAAATAAAGGAATAAAATTTGAGTGGACATAGAAATGTGAAGAAGTCTTCCAGCAGTTGAAGAAGCTTCTCACAAGTGCTCCAATTTTGAAAATCGCAGACCTTGATATTATTTCATGGTGTGTACAGATGCATGTAAACAAGGGCTCGGAGGAGTTCTTATGCAAGACAATCATGTGGTGTGTTATGATCTAGAAAATTGAAAGAGCATGAAAAGAATTATGATACCCATGATTTGGAACTTGCAGCCACAGTGCATGCTTTAAATATGTGGAGGCACTATTTAATGGGAAGAAAATTTGAGCTAAGGACATACCATTGTGGTCTGAAATATTTATTTAAGAATCCAACATTAAATGCTAGATAAGCTAGATGGCTGGAATTTTTCTGTGAGTATGATTTTGAAATCAAACACATAAAAGGAAAAGAAAATAAAGTGGATGATGCACTCAACAGAAAGATTCATGAAATGCATGTGGAAGCCATCAATATTTTCCAACCAAATTTAAGGCAATAGGTTGATAAATATCTTGTTGACGATGGAATATATGTGAAAATAAAAGATAAATTACAGTAGCATAATTTTGAAAAGAGGTATGAAGGGTGTCATTTGGAAGAGGATGGACTTATTATTTATAAAAATAGAATTTATATTCCAAATGTGGAAAACTTGAGGAGAAATAGTATTGATGAAATCCATAAAATACCATATTCTGGTCACCCGGGATACTAGAAAACAATAGCTACATCCATGAAACAATATTTTTGGCCAAGGATGAAAAAGGATATTGATGAGTATATCTCAAGATGTATGAAATGCCAAAAAGTGAAATTTGAGTATCAACACTGAACCGGTTTGTTGCATACTTTTCCACTTCCATAATGGAAATGAGGAGTAATTTCCATGGATTTTACGACAAGTTTTCTAATGACTGTGAGACAGCATGATTCCATCATGGTTGTGGTGGAAAAATTCTCTAAGTCTTTTTGCATATTTGGGTACATAGCTGAACTTTAATACTGCCTACCATCCACAAACTGATGGAAAAACAGAAAGAGTAAATCAAGTTCTTGAAGACATTCCTCGCATGTATGTGATGTAAAAACCATCAAAGTGGGAAGATTATCTGCACTTGGTAGAGTTTGCATATAACAAACAATGGGAAACAAGCTTTGTTGGGCATGATTCCATTTGAAGCTTTGTATGCAGAAAGTGCAAGACACCAGTGACTTGGGATAATCCAGTGAACATAATCATACTTGGGCCATAATTTCTTAAAGAAATGGAACAATAGGATGCAAAAATTAGGTGAAATTTAAAGGCAGTCTAAGATAGGAATAAAATATATACAGATAAGAAGAGAGTGCATAGGGAATTCAGTGTTGGGGATCATGTTTAACTTAGAGTGATTCTAAGGAAGAGTTCCTTGAATCTTGGAAGTTATGCCAAGCTGTCACCAAGATATTGTGGGCCATTTGAAGTGCTTGAAGGATAGAACCAATTGCATATAGAATTGCATTTCCTGCTAATACTAGAGATCGTAATGTTTTTCATGTTTCTTTGCTTAAGAAATATGTACATGATCCTAACCATGTGATTGATTGGGATGTGATTCAAGAGGAATCCAAGGGAGAGTTCCAACTGAGCCACTATGTTAATCCTTCATGTAACATTGCTCTGGAACCAAGCCATCGAACAAGTAAGGGTGTAATGGAAGCACTTCGGTCCTGATGAGGCTACGTGGGAGTTGGAGGATTCCATGAAAGAGGCATACCCATTTTTGTTCTAATTTTGAGAAAAAACCAAGGACAATGTTATTACAAGGGGGAGGGGATTGTAATACACCCAGTTTTTACTTGGAATGTATTTAATCAAAAATTATGTAAATGATGTTAATATGCTAGTATAGGTTCCTAGTGCAGAGCTCAAGGCCAAGGCCTGACTAGTGAATGGCTAGGCATGTATGATGTATATATTTCTATTTGGACCATGTGGTTGGATTATCATGCAAATTCGAAACATATGTAAATATTATGTTGGAAAATAATAAAATGTTCCAAGATGGTTGTGTAAAGAGCACTAGAGGGGCTATGATTCCACCAGAGGGGAAGATGAAAGGGGGGGCTATGGTAAACTAAATCCTTTTCTACCAAGTTTCAACCTTAGAACTCATCCAAATTTGTCCATGTGCTTTAAATGAGAAAATTAATTCATTTTAACTATTAAATCCAATTATTGGATCCATGTGTGAGATTGGTGGAAAAAATCACTTCATGCAGTTATTGAAGCATGGGGGTTGTGACAGTTATGTCAGCTTCCAGAAGTCCTTTTATTCTATGGTTAGAAGCTACGTTAGTTGTATTTTCACCATCATCTCATATCCCTTGGAGTCAACACTCATTATATCATCCACTCATGTATATTTTCTACATTACGTAGAGCTTCCTATTGTTGTTCATGACCATTACCAGACTGTGTATATCCTAGAAATTGGAATTTGGAGATAGAGTTGTAGATTTGAAGGAAAAATAGATGGTTGTAGGTGATAATAGAGGTTGGGAAAGATAGGAACCCTTATCCATTGAGTTTCGCTACTCACAGATGCTTGAGAAGCCATAATTAATGCTACGGGAGGTTCTCCAACAACATATAGCAGATTGAACTCTTACTACACACAATGGAAGCATTGTAAGGGTTGGATTTACTTAGGGAACTATGGATCAATGAAGGGGAATTCCTTCCTCGTGTTATGTGGGGAAGTTGGAAGGATTTCCATGGCTGTGATGACTGGGTGAGATCCCTGTAGAGCTCTGGATGAGCATTTTGCTAATCATAGAGAGCAGAACAGGTTGTGGGCTCCTATGTGGGAGGAATGCATGTATGTATAACCCCTATACAAAAAAATAAATTGTCAATCCCACATATATGAATAAAACATAAATTTTTCGCACAATAAAAACAATTTTAAGTTTGATTTTACCTAAACTAGGTCTATCACTAGGTGGGATGATTGTGCTATGGGCACTAGAAGAATAGGAGACTAAATGCACACACACGAAAATGAATCAAGTTCAATATTTTTAAAATAAAATGAAATATAACATATTTGAACATGTTATAACAATTAAATGTTCCGAAGTGTATACTTTCGTTACAATGGGAAGTAGGTGGGGTGGGTTGTTGCTATTGCTACTAAAGGTGTAAATTCTAAGTGTGCATAGCTATAGAATGATTAAAATCATTTGAATTTAACATTAATCAGAAAAAATAATATATTTAGATGTAATGTGCCACATATAACATTTAACCAATGCCATTTAATTTAATTTAATTTAAAATCATATACCTTGAATTCCTGTCGTATATGCATCTAAAGGGAGTCTACTTGTGCTAGAGCCACTACCAACAGAGCAAGTTGTCTCAAAAGGATCCATGATGAGATTTATCTTTGCATGTGAACCTTATAAGACAACTTAACAATATGATATATAAGGTATGGTATGATATGTAGGTCATTAAATCACATCCAAGCAATCAAAGACAAATACTAGAGTAAATTCCTAGGTTGTTGCAAAAGACTAGAGGACATAATAGGAGTTTTATGAGTTGAATGTATATTTTACAAAATCATTGTAATTTCCCCTACGTAGTTCCACTTTGGTTATTCCACTAACCCATCCTATTCCCATGGGTTCGAGTGGAAATAAAATTAACTAGGGAATTATTTGGCCTATAGTCACTATGCACATTTAAATTTAAATCAAGAAGGGGTGATGTGGGTCTCAATTTTTGCAATAATAATGATCAAATATTCATTAATGATGTGGAAAGGGTATAATCAGCCTAGGAGGGTGCATAGGAGGATGATTGGGCTCCACATGAAGAGTAGTTCCCATCCAAGGTGGAAGGAATCCAATCATGAAGGCATCTTTTGAATTGTAACTTCCTGGGCCAAACTAGACCAAAAAGGGTGCACTAGTGGAAGAGTAACTCCCAAAGAATCTCATGAATCAGCTCCAAGCTAAAAATAGACCAAGAGGGCACACTAATGAAGTGTAACCCCCAAAGAATCTATGACAACAATTATTGAAGCCTATGACAACATCTATGACACTTATGACAACATCTATGACAATGGAAGGTCCTAAAAATAGCTAAGGTGAGCGGTTGAGGTGGAATGGGCCCACAAGGTGGGTGTAACTCCCTCCCTATTCGAATTCGCAAGGCTGGTTAAGGTTTCATGTGGACAACAACATTAGAAGGGAATTAAAGAATGGAATGAATGATTATTCTCTCAAGTAATTCAAATTTTATTATTATTATTGGAAGAAGTTTCAAGAATAAGCGGTGAAGGGCCTCAATAAGTCTATAAAATGGATGCAGGCACCATGGGGGGAATTTTTTGATCACTTGCAATTCGAATTGGAGATCTTGTGAGATTTTCATGCTTGGGTGATGTGCCCCTTTCTTTTGTAACTAGTTTCGGTGATGAAAGATTTCACCCTAGCTAGCATGAGAGGAGAAGTCACTCTGATTTATCTATGGATCTTCAATGAAGGAGATCAATTCCATGTTCAATAGCTAGTTTGAGTTCATGTTGGTTTTTTTGAGTTTTAGTTTGTAGCAGTGAAAGATCGTTGGTGTTTTCTGGCATTGGTAGCTTGTGTTGTGGTATATCTTGGTTGAGGAGGGCGCACCTGTGGTTTCTTATATATCTTGGTGGTTGTTCTATGGTCTATATGGAACTCATATCTAGTTGAGGGTGCACCTGATAGATCATATCTGAATATTGGGGTCGAATTCATGCTTGTAGAGGGCGCACTAGTGTGAGGAAATCACTCATTTGGAGGTGCCATTTTCCCTCTCTCATCTTTATCCATTTGCAACCATTCTTCAACTATTGTATCAGATTTCTCTCGTGTATTTTCAGTTTCTATATCAGCCATCCGTATTCTGAATTTATTTCCCCATCTAATAATAAAATTCTTAGTGTTTTTCCTGCATATTGTGCTCAATCTCCTAGTGTTGTTGTCCTATGCATAGATTTATTGTTGTGGCTTTACAATGCTCATGAAATGTGTGTAAAAATTTAATGTTAGTCCCATAAATTCTATTGGAGAGTCATTCACATGTATTTGGGTTTGTTCAAGTTGATTTACAGTTTTTAGGAAATAGTTTGGGTCAATTAGGAAGAGTCATTGCTTGATCTATGTAAAATCTGCAAAAATGGGTCATACAACCATAAGTATTTGTCTGTAAAACTTCCCTAACCACCACTAGAAGTTTGTTACTAATCAGTTGAGTTTGTTTGGGACTGTTAGGGTCCATTCAAGGCTGTTTCAGACAAATTCGAGTAGGTTAGGAGGTGTTTGGGAAAGCTCAAAACAAGGGGGTTTTTAGTTAAAACAATTTACTAGTTCCTTCTTGTAGTTAAATGTAGAGTTAATATCTCTTATTTTTAATTGGGATAATACAATCATACATCAACAAACCAAATATAGTATAATAATAATGCAATCAAAAACTTCCACATGTGATTTTGTTTGTATTAATATCCTCCTTTCAAATGATGAACATGATATAACAACTTTAGGGGAGTAAGTTAATCTTGTAATTAAAGGATCTTGTAGCTAGGACACTAATAATAAGAACTACTATGATTCATTATTTGATGGATATGAGACTGTTAAGGGAATCATTGAGATTAAGTTATACAAGAAGGTTAGGAGATTCAATATATACCCTTAGAATATGAGTAAGTGCATACCATGTGTAATACATTGGCCTTGCTTTTCACTTCTTATTTTAGGACTCCTTAAATAATTTGGAAAGAAACCAAATCCTTTGAAAGAGAAATTAAATAGATCATCTAAACAAAGTGAGAGAGAGGGTACAATTTCTTAGAGTGTAACGTCATTCTTATATTTTCATAAACATGAAATTCACCTTCATTGTTGTCCTAGGAAAAGGAAGGTCTATAAAAGATATATAGAATATATAAGGATATATATTCCACTAAAGCCAATGGAAACATTGTCAAAAGAAAAGAGGATTTAATAGTATTTTAAGACAATAAAGTCGTCTCTAGAAAGAATGGTATACTAGTTGGTCCTTTGATTTGAATTACAGGTGGTGGAATACTAATTGGTCCTTTAATTATAATTAGAGGTGGTGGAATTTAGATTTGTAGGGAATATAGAGTATCTAAAGAATTTGAACAACGATGAGCTCTCTAAACTTTTGAAACATTTTATAATAAAATGTAATAGAAAATCCAATTTCCATTATACTTTGATTTTGATCTAACAAAGCTCAAGCTTGAACATTACTTTATGCATTGGAATTTTCACCATTTTTTCTTTTATTTTATTTTCACAATGAAAAAGACATACTTTATTGAAAAAGTATCGAGGTACTAATCACCAGTTACATAACAGAAACCCAAAAGTTGCCCCAACAGGCCAAAAGGAAAAGTCGAGACCACACCAGGTCTCCCAAATGAAGAGAAAAGAAACGACCCCAATCGCAGGTCAAAAAGTGTTACAGGGATATACCAATCCCCCATGAGATATAAAAAACCATAGAAAAGTTTGAAAGAAAAAGAAATATTATACATAGATGAAGATAAAGTAGGACATAGCCTATCACCGTCAAAAAGCAAAAATGAACCATCAAACAGAGAAAAGGTTCCAGAAACCCCGAGAGGGGAAGTTTCCCTCCAAAATATCATAATATATCCTACCAGACACAGATCCGAGACCACGATGGGAAATTGAATCCGCCATAGTGTTGTGTTCACGGTAGATATGGATAATAGATGTCTGAGGACAAAGGCATATAAGTGACATAATCTGATCCAACCAAGATGAAAGTGCCAAGGCATTTATTGATGCTTCATCATTTTCCCAGTTCACGATAGTCATCGAGTCGCCCGCAACCTGCTCCAAGGAAATCTTAGTTTTATTAGAGAAAAAAAGAGCAAGCCACAACGATAAAAGTTCCCCTTTCGAATTTGTACCATCTCCACCATGAAACCATAGCTTTATATGATCCCCATTGGTAAGTTAAATATATACCCCAGCACCACATTTTTCGGAAGAAGACGAGGCAGCACCATCAAATCTAGCTCGGTTTCCAGAACGTAAGAGATGGGGGGGGTGTGATAGTTGATCAACCATAGATGTATCTCCACTCGAAATGCAATCATACTCGTAATAGAGATTGTGAACCCAAAAAGCCACCCTACTAGCCTCCGTAGAAATATTATCAAAAATAAGTATATTCTTAGACCTCCAGATCGACCAAAATAGTAGACAGGCCAACACCCCCAGCTTTTTGTCTAATTTACAAATTCCTTTGAACCATAACTAGATAGAAGATTGACGATCAAATAAAATGGGAGCAAAAGGATCCCCCAAATACCTGCAAACCGACACAGTAAAATGGCACACTACAAACAAATGGACCAGTGCTTCAGCATCCTGGAGGCAAAGAGGACATATGCCAGGACCAGAGAACCCCCTCCTTTGCATATTGGGCCAAATCAGGATCTTCTCCAACAGCATCAGCCATATAAAAATCCTCACTGAAGGTGGAATGCTCCAATTCCATAACTACACATGCCACCACTGACTGGTGAAAGTATTATTAGAGCAAAGAGCCAAATATGCCTACTTTGCAGAGATCGAGCCATCAGTTGTATTCCACGACCACAAGAGCTGGTCATCCCCAACCCCGATATTGATATTAGCGTGGTATAAATCCAAGATAAAAGCATTCCACTCAACCGCTAAGGTACCTACTAGTCCCAACTGAGATGCATTCAGCCAAGTATTGAATGTAGACGATGGCACCTTTGCAGCCAGAATGTGATAGAGTGAATAAATACCCCTGCATCTCAAATGGTGTAATAGAAAGGGAGACAGAGTAAATGTTTTTGGTCCACCCACAATGCGATCAACACCAATGAGAATGTGACGACCATCACCAGGAACCCATTCCAACCAATCGGCAACCACCCGATACGAAGAGAGGAGACCTGCCCAAATATTAGAAATACCCTTCTGTGATCGGTGTCCTGATCTGATCCATTGTACACGGGTTAATTTACCAAAATATTTATCTTTAATTATATCACCCCAGACACTGTCAGTAGTGAACACTCTCCACAAACTTTTTGCCAATAATGCAAAAGAGAATTTGTAGATGTTCTTTAAAGACCAACCTTCTTGAGCATATGGACGAGCCAAAGTATTCCAATCCACTAAGTTAATTTTCTAATGACCATTCCCCGCCCAGATAAAATGATGTATCAGTTTACGAATATTGGTAAGAATGGTTTTTAGTATTTTACACAGTGAAAACCAATATACACCCAGATTCTGGAGGACAGACTTCACAAGAACCAGACGGCCACCTCTCGAGAGCTATCTCCACTACCAATGGTGAATACGGGATTCAAATTTCTTAAGAAGTCATCGCCAATCTGCAAGTTTATATCCATTGGGCTTAAGGAAATAGCCAAGGTAGAAAGTACCTTCACTTAGTTCACCAACAGGGAATGGCATAATAAATGTAATTTCAAGTAGATCCCTACCCTCCAGATTATTCTTCAGTAATTTAGATTTCTTTTCGTTGATCAGCATACCAAAAAATTTACAAAACCGATGTAATATATTCCACATATGACCCCATTCCACAACATATGCAAGACCGAAAAGCATTATGTCATCAACAAAAAACTGATGTGTAATGGAAATGTGGGGAGATACCTGGATACCGGATAACATCGACACATCTTTTGCTTTATGTATCATCGGACTGAGCCCTTCAATCACAATCAGAAAGAGCAGAGGGGAGAGTGGACATCCCTGGTGCAATCCCCTTGAGCATGGAAAAAATTTTGTTGTACAACCATTTATCATAATGGAGTAAGTGATTGACGTTATATAGGAAAAAATCCAGTTTATAGCTCCCCATGGTATGCCAATCTGGACCAGAGCGAGACAGAAAAAAGACCAATTAACATTATCATATGCCCATGTGAGATCCAGCTGCAGAATCAAACCCTGTAACTTTTTAGTTTTGATACTATGCATCGCTTCTTGGGCCACCCCAACCGCATCAAGTATCTTCCTTTCATCCAGAAACCCATATTGTTCCAAAGAGAGTCCCTGGGACAGAGCAGGTTTGATCCTAGAGGCAATAATTTTTGCGATGATCTTATATACCAAATTGCATAATGATATAGGCCTAAAGTCCAGAAAGGACGAGGGGTTGGAAAAATTTGGAGTAAGAGTCACAAAAGTAGCATTTATGGCCCCCACCACCTGCCCCGTCCGGCGGGTTTCTTCCACCATCTCAAGTATATCAAGACCCATTATGTCAAAAAAATTCAAGAAGAGTTCTGCAGTCCAGCCGTCTAGACCCGGACTTTTATCTTTACCAAAACCTTTTAATACTGTATGAATCTCCATCAATGTAATAGGGAGCATGAGCTCATTACCTTCCCAATCTGAGAAAATTCATGGGTAGTCTTTAATGATCCCAATTTGTTCAACAAGAGTGGTGTGACCCGGATCACTGTAATATTCTTTGAAGTGGTTAATGGCTTCCATGTTCAAATCCTCGGGATCAGAAATAGTAACCCCAGACCAGCCTATCAATTGCCAGATAGAGTTATTAACACGACGATTGTTGGCAAAACGCTGAAAAAACTTTGTATTTTTGTCTCCCAATGAGACCCATAGGGCCCTGCTTTTTAACCACCAGGACGCTTTAGCTTGGTTCTGCAGTATTAAGAGACGACTCTCCAGCTCCATCAATGACACCCGAGCCACATCTGGAAGAGGTCCACCCATGTGTGCCTCACCTAGTGCCTTGATTTGAGTCTCAATATCCATAGTATCCAAACGATCCAACTTTTTGTGTGACTGCACCCAATATTTGACCACCCCCTTTAAATGACTTAACTTCCATATTAATCTTTGACTGGCTGAAGAGTTCCCCACAGAACCAACAATATACCATTCAGAGCGCACCAATCTACAGAAATCATCAATCTGTAATAAACTATGATTGAATTTGAAAGGATATGGAATTTTTGATTCCCCTACATCCACCTCCAACAAAATGGGTTGATGATCAGAAAGTGTGGATAGGACCGTCCATGTTCTAAATTTTTTCCACCGAAGAGTCAGATTATCAGCCATCATATATCTGTCCAGAGGTTTAGAGATCGTCCCATCATCCTTACGACCATTGCACCATGTTGGACCCATGGGAAGCGGCTAAATATCAATCAAACCAAGCTTAGCAAAGAAATCCAAAAAATGGGTGTTAAGTGGATCAATCCTAGCGCCCACACCCTAGGTTTTCACAGTTTAAGAGGCCTCCGGATTTGGCAGAGTCCCAGAAATGTAACCGATCAGCATAGGGGGTTATAAATATTTATAAAATTTACCACCTCAGAGAAGCCACGTATATACCCCTCCAGGAGTATTCCCAGATCCGTAGAAAAAGCAGACAATTGAAATATTTTGGCGTCCCAAGCCGACAATAGGCCCCCAGACAAGCCATCAACATCACTCGAGCAAATAACCCAATCCTTCCTACTACTATTAAAAAACAAGCGAGCCTTCACCACTGACACCATGGCCTCCTGAAGAAAGATCATGTCAGGTTTTAGTGAGTCTAGTATTCCTTTGAGAGCCAATCTTTTCTAAGGGCCCCCAATCCCTCTGATGTTTAGTGAGAAAAGGATCATCTATTGACCCGAGCTAGGGCCTTCATGTCTCTAAGAGCCCGTTTTGAAGTCAATGAACTATTGGAAGTAGAGGATACCAGTGATGTGTCATTAGAGGAGGCGGCCACCATATTTGATTTGCCCTTCCTAGCACTCCTAGTCTTGATAAGCAAAAACTAGGCAATACCCCCCTGCCTGACACCCTTTATAGATAATGCAAGTTCTGATACCCCAACCGATGGAAGTGGATAATCCATATTTCCCCCATTTGTAGGAATATTTTCCAAAAAAGTAGTAAGAGGGGTTTTATTTTTTACAATCTCTACATATGATGGAGCCCCAATAGCCGACTGATCATGATCATCCAGTATCCTTACCCCAGGTTGTTCAGACCGACTAGTAGATACCGGTATGGTACAAGGTATATCATGAGGTGGATATAGAGGAGGGGTACCCGACCGAAGCATAGAGGATGTATTCACTACAATACCACCCAAATCAAGAGGATCCCGAACACTATGAGAAGACTCAGGAACACAAACCCCCCCAATAGCAAGAGCCACAGTTGGAGAGGGAGAAGGATTATTCAATGGTATAGAAGGGTTATATTCCATAGGTGTATCGAAGCCCAAGTAGAAGGTAGGAGGGCCTCCGATAATACCTTCTCCAATGTGTTCCCCCTTCCCATCTAATCCAATAAGAAGTGCAATATCTTCTTTTGTTAATGATGCAGAGAAGGAGGGATCGAGATTTTCCAACTTACCAATAATATGAGACGGCCTATTGATAGCATCATGCACATTTATGGGAATATGAATAGACATATTTTCACCCTCGACATCACCTTCCGAAGCAGTGTTACTATCTGAGGTCCATGTCTGAGCGTCATTAGCCAAGTCCCTATCAGATCTAGAGCTAGTGTCAGGGCACTCCTGCCACAGGTGCCCCACAGCCTTACACTTTGAACATCTAAAAGGAACACCCCAATAGTCCAGGAGCTGGATATACCACTTATCCCTCCTGACAATCTCCAGCGATTCAAAGAGTCCAAGAGCCATGTCAATCTCAACTAGTACCCGACCCACCCAACGGTCCGTACCATTTAGGGTACCATCCGAAAGATGGAGAAAATGACCCAGATGGTTAGCCACAACCATGAAACCCTCACGGTGCCACATAGCCAATGGGAAGTCAGGGAGAAGAACCCATAGATGACGAGAACGTACCCTCTCCATGACAGGATTGAAACCCATATGCCATATTTTCATCATGAGGCTACCATTCCCCTTAATCCATGTCTTTCCCAAAATGAGATCTGTATGGCATTCCATCCTGAAGTAAAAAACGTACCATCCCTTACTCATAATGAAGATCTCTGGTCGGTAGCTAATTAGTTTAGACCAGTTTGACGAAACCCAAGAGTCAATATCCTTTGGATGCATGACCCCATATGTGAATTTCCCCACCAGGGACTTTAAGGAGAGGGTTGCGATACCCTCCAGACTAGATAGTCGGTCCATCAATAGTTCAGAGCCTTGTCCCCTTGAATTTAACTTGTAGTTTTTTCGATGGCAATCCCCCACACGATGCTTATGTCCAGCAACGGTATTTGGTCTTGTACCAGCAGCCAACTCATAAATATTAACAGGGATTGTTGACCCCTCGGCTGAGGACCTAATCTCAATAGATTCTTGGGATAATGACAGATTCACCCCCTCAACTGTTCCCGGGGAGATATTTAATCCATTCCACAAATCATGACCATCAATTTGAGCACGTGCCTTCCACATACGCCAATAATCCACACCCAACTGGGAAGCACTGACACCTGCCCACCACTCCTCGGAGTTTTGTCTGCTTCCCTCATTTGGAACCCCTGACACATGATCCTGACAAGATTCCATCCCCCGGGAGGAATATATAGCCACTCAAGTATATGGATATAAATATTATTTTACCCTAGTTATCCAAAGAGACAGAGACTAGTTTAACCCACTTTGGCCTGTGAACCTGTCATAGTCACCAAGTCCCCACTGATCACAGGTCATCTCGAAAACTCACAAGTGCCCAGTCAACCGAGTTATCGATCCATAATACCTCAAGTGTTCACCAATATAAACTGTCCAAATATACCAAGTGCCCGTACAGGTTCCATACCCATAAGATCACTCACAGGTTTCAAATCAACCCATAATCACACAGGTAGCAGGTCTCAAATCAACCCATAATCCATGGGAGTTACACAGGTCGTGTGTTCGATTCCCTCGCTATTCCCACGCGCTACTCATCATTGAACTTACGACATACTATACTCGGTATCAAGATGATGACTATACCATACTATACCATTTTTTCTTTTATATCATTGCACTGGTACCTTACAATTTCTCCCAAAGTTCAAATACTCATTATATTATGTGGAACTTCATATATTATGGATTACATGAACAACCACTGCGGAATTTCAAATATCATGGATTAGACTAATCATTAAGAGATTGGGGTGTAGCATGTTAATGGAAAGCATAATCAGATGTAATTTTAATTTAATTTATTAAACAAGTGTTAATTGCTTATTTGAAAAACTATCAGCAAGGTTAAGATGTATATGATCTTCATATTATTTGGGAAATCAATGAGTGGTTGTGAGATAGAATGGATGAGGAGCATTCACTTTGTTTATTCGACTGGAATTTCAAATATAATAGATTAGACTAATCACTAAGAGATTGGGGTGTAGCATGTTAATAGAAAGCATAATCAAATGTAATTTTAATTTAATCAATTAGATAAATGTTAATTGCTTATTGAAGAGAACTACCAGCAAGGCCAAGATGTATATGAACTTTATATTATTTGGGAAACTAATGAGTGGTTGTGAGATAGAATGGGTGAGGAACATTTGCTTTGCTTATTCGACTGGAATGATCAATTGATTTTAGAATGTTGTAAACACATACTAATTGGTTGGCTGATAGGTAATAAAGGTTCATAACCAATGTTTTGATCAATGATTAAAAGTGATTTGTTGATTGATAGTTAAGTTTATCCATATTATACAACTAAATTATTTACATTTTTATAATATATACATGGTCCAAATAATCACAATAACTATAATTAAATAACAATTATTTAAAACTTAGTTTTATTTGAAACATATTTATTTCCTCCATGAGATTATGTTTTTTCTTGTGATAGAAGGCACATAGTTACCAAAGCTGAATATTTTATTGTTCTGATGATAACTACAATGAAAAAAGCAGTCTTGTTGCCTAAGGTTTGGAAGGAGGCATCACATTTGGGGATTATATATGAACTAGATGTGTCTCATTGCCTAAGTTTTGGAAGGATGCATCACAACTTGAGTGGGCCTAATGGTTGTTTCCTCTTATGAGGTCACTCGTTGCACGTAGTGGGTCCCTTGTCCCATAAACAAGAGGGTCTCATACACCAATTTGGTGTCTAACTTAACTATAAATTGTACACATAAATTATGATCATTAATCTTTTATAGATTTAGTTAAGATTTAGTTCTCTATTAAAATTTGACTAATAAATATTTAAGATATTCCAAATGAGATTTTTAGGATGAGTTTTCTAACATGGCAGTTCTTTTTCTAATCTTCTAAGTACTATAAGAAGATTATATATTTTAGAATGTAAAAGACATAAAAAAATAAAAAAATAAATTTTAATATTAAAAATGAAATAAAATAAAATTTTGATAATATAGATTTAACAAATTGATGGCTTTGAGCATTTTTTAAATTTTAAGTTTTTATGAGTTTTTTGTTTAATTTATTAGGTTAGATTTTGATTTATTAAGTTTAGGTTATGTTTTTCTTAAACATTTGCCAAACTCTTTATCAAAAACATTTACCAAAACCTTTCAAAAATCTCACTTAAACTATGATTAAATTAGTGTTAGTGTTTTCCTAGCTATAGGACTTTGTCTTTTCCTTGTGGAATTTTTTCAATGCTCCTTTATCAATCCAACATGTCTTCTTGGTGGGGCTTAGCTCTCTTATATATATATGAATGACAATGCCAGGGGTTAATGACTTGAATCTATCTACATGGAAGTTGCACTTTCTTCCATAGACTTTTGTATTGGAATCCTTCCCAGACACAAATAATGTTGGAAACAATGCCACGTGGCATTTTCTGATTTGGAATTTTGTATTAGACTCATTCCTTGACACTGACATTGTTAATACTTAAATCCCAGTTTTGACATGGAGGCCTTCCCAAGTGAAGTTGGTGGACAACCAATTTGATAAAATGTACAAGAGACCTTATGGTGGCATGCACCATACCAACGAACATGTTCACAAAATCATTATAATATTCTCCACAATTATAGTGGCATGCACCATACCAACGAACATGTTCACAAAATCATTATAATATTCTCCACAATTAAATTCCATACTAAGAAGGGCTTACACTTCCGCTTCTCCAAATCTTCCCTTGTTTCCCGATTTCGCAACATTCATTTGTCACGGAATATTAGATTATTAGATTATTATTAAAAATTAATTAAAGCATAAACTAATAAAATTATCAAAATGGGCCCACCAGCCTCGTTAGCGCCGTTATCGGCGGTTTACCCTCATTTCCTACGTTTATAATAATCCCTCTCCCCTAAGTGACTATCCCTCTCACTGCATATAATAATATTAATAATAACAACATTTAATGTCGCAATTGTGACTTTTACTATCCCTTTCACTGCATATAATAATAATAATAATAACATTTAATATCACGGGAGTCGGTAACGATGTGCATGGGATCGCCAGAATCTGTAACTGTCACAAGTCAAACAAAGTAATAGAAATTTTAGCACAATAACGGCGTCAGGAACGACGGAGTAAATTTTGTAGTAGACGTGAGATCAGAGCCACGTCACGGGGTTGACAGAATATTCCGCAGGCAGATAGAATATTTGATACCTCACGTAATACGACAAAAATCTCGGGTGAGCTTGACCGTTGAATTTTGTATGGTTTAGACAACCTAATTCCAAGGTACGTTTGCCCAAACCAAATTAAGGCATCTTTTTATCTTGGAACCACGACCCATTTCTACATTATTATGGGAAAGTATTACCCCTATGTGGAGAAGCTTATCCACTTAGGACACTGAAAAGCATATATATATATATATATATATATGATTATGAATAAGTAATAATTGTTCGTAGGGATGGTTTGTGTGTATTTAATCTAAATTGGCTATTATTGATTATAGTTGTTAGCTTGGTAGGGACATCGAGTGAAATACACAACAAAGGCAAGCAATCTGGAGAATCAACTCGAGACTTTATGTATAAAGCTCAAAGCACTCATCCATTTGAGTTAACCCGCTTTAACTTAGTACTATTTGCAATACTTCTAAAAGTTTCAATACTTATTATAAAATTTCCATTCATTATTATAAATTTTGATTATTCTCTCTAAACATATGGGAGAAGTTGGTAGGCTTAGATCTTACATCTTTTATCCATTCACCTAGATAGACATTACTCTGAAGATCACGTCCTTCTCCTTGTTGCTCCCAATGGACAAGCCTGGCACCGAGAGGCATATAAGAGAAGCACTGTATCAATCCTCAGATTCATCAAACTGCATAAGGTGATCCAACCCTCCACAGCAAGACATTGTTGAGTTGTCAACTTAAATCTCAAGACAATATATGCTCGATTGATATGAAACCTTACTTCTCTAGTTTGCAGTAGCACATCACCTCTTTTGAACATACAAACATTCTGCAGGTCAAATCTAACTCTTCTAATGGGTCCTCCATCCAAAGCTTATTTGTTTCAACCATGAATGGTTTGAGAGTTGCACACTCAACAATGGATACTTTAGTGGAGAACAATGCCCTCCCATACCCCACCCTCCTTCTTGTGATAGGCATTTGGAGACTTGAGGTTGTTTTCCTTATATCCTCTTATAAAGTGTTGTTTTTTAGTTTATCTTTGTGTCGGTAGATTTTAGATCTTATAGATTAGCCTTATTATTTTATTTTATAGGATTGGCAATTGCATTTGCACTATATACCATCACTTATGCACTGAACAATCCCATTGACCTACTTTTGGGCATTTGTTGTTGGACATTAATTAAAGTATTATTATCTTATATTTTCCCCTTCGCCTTCCATTCTAGACTATGCATATATCTTGTCCTCCTAGATTTTTTTTCTTTGAAATGATGTTGCAATTAGTCTCGCCTATCAAACACAAGTCAATACATTTTTCTTTTTCTCATCTATCTTAGGGTTATATCCTTACCCTCTCATGGAACTTTACACAAGTGGATCATTGTTTGGAATGATGTGAAGAGTTTTGATCAACCTATATATAAGAAAAAAAAATACCAAACAAAATCTAAAACGCAAGAATTGACAATGGCTCAAACACACATTACACCAAGATTTACCTTGGAAACCCAAAACCAAGAAAACAACACTCTTGAAAGTTTATCAACGCTAGTCCATAAACCCAAATTAGATTACAACCCCAGTCCTTAATTAAAATTAGTTTACAATGGACTCCAAAGTGTTGGCGCAAATGTACTTCGACCAGGGTTCACGCAACTATATACCAACAAAATCCAAGATACCAGCCCAAAAGTGTCTAGCCCTTTCGGCAACACCTGCGAAGCAGATGAGGTCTCACCCAAGGTATCTATGGGAGTTGCAGCAACCAAGTTTTTGGAACAGTGATGGGGTGCGACAGGAAACTAACATCCATAATATTCCATACTTCGACATAAAACATTACTTAACAACTTATCGATTTGCATATATATTTCATTTAGCTATTGTGAGTTATATTCATTGGCATGCCATTCATACACATTGATCAACAGTTATTCAACATTACTAAAATATATAACAACATACACATCACATCATCACAATAAACACCACATGTAACGTGGAAACCCAAATGGGAGAAAACCACAGAAGCACTTTCTTTATTCATCAGTTGCAGTCAAAATAAGAACTTCATGTTTTACAAGTGACTTACATATTTTCTCTTTCTTTCATAGGGGATCTGCGCACACAACCTGCAGATAATGTGACTCTACTTTTCATATCATTCAATATCTTCTAGTATTTTACATACAAAACAGAGCTCACCAAAAGAGTGAATATCGACTAGCTAATGAGTTACCCACACCTTGGCTAACAAATTTACTAACAACCCCAAAAATCCCAACCCTTTACATATTTATAGGGCGCACACATCTTGCCCCCCTCCCTCTACTCAACTACTCCACTATTCCACTCATAAATGTAAGTGGACAAAATTCCTAACTAACTTACTCAACTCCACCCTTGACATAGTCAAAATACCCAACTTCTTGGATTCTCAACCGCTTCATCGGAGTTGACTCCTCTTCATTGAACCACTTCGTCTTGGCCCTATTCACACCAAAACTGCGCAAAACTTTACCCCAAAATTTTACTTGGCCCAACAGGCCCCCAACACTCACATGTGGCTCGTCCCCACCTCATCCCGAGCCACTTCAAGTCTGTTCCATTGGTGCTATCCAATGCGACACAAACTGTCCATAGGTATCTGCCCTGACTTAGCAATCTGTTTGACCTTCGCAGCATGCTCTTCCAAGTCTGTAACTACCTACGCAGTTACCCTAGCCTGCACTTCCTCTACAACTAACTGAGTTGTTTTCTTTATTCCTCAAGCTCATCCTTAATAATATGAGATACCCTGACTACTTTTTTTTGCACGGCCTCCACCTTCTCACTTCTACCTTGTTGCTCTTATCGTAACTGATTGATTTCCATTTGAACTTGTTTATTTTCCGCCACCTTGATCATCCTTTCATGGGGTGGCAATGTATTTATGAGATCTTTGAGCTTCGTAGCTCTCACCTAGGCATTTTCCAGTTTATTTGTTGCTTCCTGCAATGCTTCATCATCCATAAGTGCTACCTAGGCCTACACACTCTCACTGAACAGCCTGGCGCATTCTTCCTCGGATTGTCTGATTTCAAGTAAGGAGGCCTTTGTATCATTATCTTGTTGATCTCGTACCTCTTGAGGTGTACTTGGTATCAAATGGGCTTCCAAATCCCAAATTTTCTCCTTATAGCCCTTAATAGAGTTGTTGATGTTTGAGATTGTTCTTTCCAGTGGCATTTCCTCAGACATTTCAATCTCCAGGGCCTCAGTACAAACTGTTTCAATATCTCTCTGTAGCCTTGATTTTTTGTTCAACTACTACATTGCACTCCTGCTGAAGTCCTTTAACTTGCTCGCAAGGACCCACGTAGCGAATCGCACTGCTTGGTCTTCGCTTGAGTCTACTTCATAGCCTTGGTTTCTTTTCTCTGAGCCATATTTTTCTTTCATACAAGCATCTACTTTTTGGTCCATTCTCTTTGTCTCCAAAATATGTCGTTGGATCCACCCTTGCATAGGTAGACTCATGATCTTGGATATAAGATCTGTATCAATATAAATACACATATCCAACAACAAAAATCTGCCATGCACACATAATAATAGTTGCTTGACACATACAATGGCTTCCGCGCTCCAACCAAAATGGGGAAGCTTCGGGAGACCCAATATGCTAACTCTCTCCAGTACCGATGCCCATTCTAGCGTTTCTAGCACATGGGCTCCTTCTTCTGTGTTTGGCACCCTCCTTGAATAGTTATCTGGCTCAAATTCTGGAAATTTTGCCCTATCCACTAGGTCATGATCTACGTGTCTTAGATATGGTACCCTCCCCATCATATCTCCTACCTGCAACACCCCCACAGGGATTTCTGACATAACCAGTGGATACCTACCATCCTTCGAAAGTTGTACCGGCTTTTCATTCTTCTTCGTCGGTGGGATATACTCCAAGAGCCCAAGTGACATTGCAAAGGTGGAAGCACCTACGTCAATTTTCTGCTTACTTTGGATATCCTAGCCCCTTGTGTAGGGATTTCTTCATCCAGTATTCCTTGTTACTCCTTGTGGTGCTATAGGATCCTGCTCCCTAGCCACCCGTGACTCTTCTGTGGCTCTAGGTAATCCTGACTCCATGAAATCTTGGATAATATCTTCTAAATATCTTTATCACATACCCTCCTTCTCTGTTCATTGTTCTTCGGGTCATCCCTTTGCTTGTTATGCTTCAATTCACAATGCACCTTTGAACTTATCTTCCATACTACGCTAAGTTTTAACAATTGAGCCACATGTCTTTTCGCCTTGGGATCTGTCGATTTCTGGCACCTGACAAAATCTTCTATGGGATTTTTACAATAAATACCATGATTATGGCCATTATCATGACCGAATCTTGCCAATTATCCCACCATTTTCCTTTTTAGGCCTATTTATTACGTCTGGCCACCACCCAAAACATAGCTCACTAAAAGAGTGAATATTAACTGGCTAATGACTTACCCACACATTGGCTAACGAATTCACTAACCGTCCCAAAAATCCCAACCCTCTACATATTTATAGGGAACACACAACTTGCCCTGCTCCCACTACTCCACTACTCAACTACTCCACTCATAAATGTAAGTGGAAAAAATTCTTAACTAATGTACTCAACTCCGCCCTTGACATAGTCAAAATACCCAGCTTCTTGGATTCCCTGCCGCTTCATTGGAGTTGACTCCTTTTCGTTGAAGTGACTTCATCTTGGACCTATTCACACCAAAATTGCACAAAAATTTACCCCAAAATTACACAAAAATTTACCCCAAAACTTTACTTGTCCCAACACAAAGCCATGAGTTGAAAATAGCTCAAAATGCCAAAAATGGACCCGGAAAATTTCTTTTGGGGGCATTGTTTCCCTAGCTAAAGGGGCTGATCAGCCCCCCCAAACCCCCCTTTCTCTAATAACCTACAAATACTACAACACATGTCCAATACAATAAAGCCAAGATCGAAGAATTTAGAGACACATTGTGAAAATAGGGAATTCGACCCATGTGACCAAGGAAAATTGAAACTAATGGTATGGAATTGTAGGGTATACTCTTGGAAAAAGGGCCATGATCAGGGGCCACTAGCATAAACAAGACAACATAGTACTAGTTCAAACTCATGAACACAAAGGTTGTAGAATTCAAGAAATTCAAGAATATAAAAAATGGTTAGTTCAACCCATTAATCAAGTAATCATCAAGGGCACAATGGGATTTCTTGTGTCATAAAGGAGGAGTTGCGAGATAATAATATAAAGTTAAAGAAAACAAATAAAAACAATTAATATGTTTGGTTGGAAATACAAGAGGGAAACACTAGCACCGTCTTAGAAGCATGTTACTTCATGCCCTAGAAATCAAAGTTATATAGGGAACATGGAGTAAATAATGTAGACTTATACCACCACCTACTAAGGACACAACGCAATTCAAAGAAAATGGGGACACGTTGCTAGTTGGGGACTTCAATAGGAGAACAAGAAACCTGCAAATGGTGACTTTTATAGGAAGTGTACACACCCAATTGTTAACTAAAGTTGGGGGTATTTGGAAAATGGATTCAACATATGACAACAATTCATACACTTTGGTGAAGAAATTCCACATTTGTGCAATGTGCACAAAATCATTAGATCAAATGGCCTTAAGTAGTGGAAAGGCTCAAGGAAGGACACATGTCACACACACAATAACCAAAGTGTAGTGGATTACATAATGATTTCAACGAACATAATAGACAAGTTAACAACTATCACCATCCATCATTTACATGAGAATATATCATCACCCATCACCTATTATTAGTTGAGTTTAAGTAGATGGAAACGAAGTTGGGGGGACAACACACTAGCACACAAGTATCACAAAATGAATAGCAATTACCAAAGAAAATGCATAAATATTTACAACATAAATTGAAAGAAACACCTCCCAACCAAGTTTCATGAATGAAAGAAATAAAACAATGGATATATGCAAAGCATTGATGGATATAATGCAAATAGCATTGGAAAGTTACAAAGCTAACAAACTAGGGAAAGGAAGGGCAATGCCAATGAAAAGTGTAATGTGGTAAGGGCGATGTATAGGAGAAACAAGAGTAAGGAGAATATTACTCTATCTAAGTTAATTGTGAGATGCAAAAAGTAAGTAATGCAGGAGCATAATTTCGGGTCGAGCAATCCCACATCATCAAATAACCTTTCAATTTTGTTTTCTATTTGTTTGTAGAGACAATAGAGGAAACACTTAGAACTTCAATTTGTCGATGATGTCAATGGAGGCAATGTGGTAGAACCCAGTTTGCTTCAAAGATCCATGGAACCAAAAGTTTATTTAAAAGGTCCTAGTGTCTAGGTGGGGAGGATCACAATTAGGCCCAACACTAAAGGTTGAACAATTCATCACTTATTCACCTAATACTTTTTTGTACCAAGGATTTGTTGGAGAGACCTCAAATATTTGTTGGTAGTTCAAAGTCCTGACCACTTAACCTTCTATGCTCTTTTCCATGCGGATTAGTTGAGGTTGTTCCATGCCTCACTTGGAAAGACTTATGAAATTTCATTGGTACGCTACCTCAACAACCTTTATCATATCGATTTAATGCATTATTTCTATGTCTAATTTGTCTTTATTGTTGTTTTTAAAGTGATTTGTTTTCAAATTTCAATATATTTCTTAGATCGTGGTTTCAAAATGCCTACAATTTTAATTTTACAGAAGAAATGGTTGCTATTAGTAGCACCCTTTTTCGATTTGGGGGTCGATTTTGGCATTTTCATTTAAACAACATTCAACTGTTAAGGCCATGGGGTCAAAAGAGTTGTAATTTCATCCTCAAAAAAAAAAATGTGGGTGTCATGGTAGCATCACTTTTCGATTTGAAGGTTGATTTAAGGTTTTGATTATGGTGACACTAGTTTTTAAGGCCAATATTTCAACCAATATGTAATTTAAGCCCTAAAAAAGGGGGGTGCTAGTTGTTAAGGCTAGGGTTTCAAACAATATGTAATTTTAGCCCCATAAAAAAATTGGTGCTAGTTGTTAAGGCCAGGGTTTCAAACAATATGTAATTTTAGCCTAGGAAAAAAATGGGTGTTACCATTAACACCTCTTTTCGATTTGGAAGTCAATTTATGGTTTTTATTGCAATACCACTAGTCGAGATTTAAAAAAACTTGTAATTTTAGCCAAAAAAAGATGTTTCTACCAGTAGCAACAAGTTTTGATTCAAGGGTTATTTTTGGTGTTTTAACACAAAAATATGAGTTTTTATGGCTAGAGTTCTCGATTTGAGTATAAAATTCTCATCAAGTTATATAACCATGATATTTATCAATATTACATATTTAGCATTTATAAAGTACTTTGTTAAGAATAAATCTAGAGTAACACAATGATTGCATTTTTTCCACCCACACATCTTTTGGTAAAACACCTCATAAACTACTCTTTCAAATAGAATCATCGCGAGCCAACTTGGAAAAATCCATTAGATATCATACCGAACAAGAATTTCAATGGTATTCCAATGAAAGGGACTTTGATGTAATTGTTAAGACTTCTAAAGAAAAGACATGGTAAAGCAAATAGATATATTTTTGTTATGATGTTAAGACATGCAATGAGAAGGCATACATGAAGTGAATTAACATGTTAAGGCATGTAATGGTAAGGTATGCTTGACTTTTGTTATGATATATTAAGACATGTAATAGGAAATGAATAATTGAATGGTATCATGATATTATGGCATATGATGAATAGGTAGGGATGATTTGTGTCATCACATGGAAAATGATGTATGACACAACTTGTTTTAACTTATGATGATTATAACATGTTGTCCATAGACATAGACACAATGCATGATTTGTATTTTTAATATAATGATTTACATTTTAAGCATTTGATGACAAACACATATAGTGACTAGGTAAGTATGACATATAAAATAGATGATAGATTTAAGATATAAAAGGTTTTATTAATCAAATGGTATTGGTATTTTTAATATAATGATTTACATTTTAAGCATTTGATGACAAACACATATAGTGACTAGGTAAGTATGACATATAAAATAGATGATAGATTTAAGATATAAAAAGTTTTATTAATCAAATGGTATTGGTATTAATGACTAGTGATGAAAATTGATGTTTAACATTGTATATCAAATAGAACAAAGTTATGATGGTAAAAAATTTGGTCACTTTTCAATTTATGTTAATATAAAATTATAAATTATCAAGTGCGATTTTTTTAATTCTGAATGAGACATTGATATTGATATAATGTATCATCAACATTGTTAGATCAAGTAGTATTATTTCTTGATAGATTTTTTTTGCATATATCATAAAACTTAGGGTATGGTCATTATTGTTCCTTGGTAAGAAAGATCTTGTTTGCATATATATATAAAACTTAGGGTATGGTCATTATTGTTCCTCGGTAAGAAAAACAAAGTTTGAATAATATACACAAAATGAAAAAATAAATAACTCTTTTTAATCTCATGTTTTACGAACTAAACACAATAAATACTTCATCAATCATAATCATCAAAATCCCAAATTCATTTAATTAAATAACAAAACTTAAAATTCCATTTCATATTTTATATTCTTTAACAACTATAATATTTTCTTAATAGTTGAAAATGAAATATATGAGATTGACTAACTCATAATGGGAATAAAACACTCAGTAATAAATTACTTATGTCTTTGAATTCATGGTCTCCAAAGCTTTTCAACTACAATATGCACTATAATTACATTGTTTTTTACACATGCTTCCTAACCTAAATATTCTAACTCCCTTTTTTTTTACCGCAAAATATTTTGCAAAGAATTATAACTTGATAGTTAAGCATTTAATGTGTCTGCACACACATAGAAAGAGAGATCACTTCGAGGAAAATCATAAAAACTAATATTATATTGTTTTCCGTGGAAAATGTCTTCAAGTAAACCTTCTAGGCCCTTCTTCACATTTTGTAAATGGTGCATGGGGTAAATGTTGATAGATTACAGCGTGTACTCCTAACTTAAAGGGATTCCATTGGACTTGAACCCATGATCTCTTTGTGATCTTTACTTTGAAACTAGTGAGTTCAGATTAATTGAGCTCACCCACTAGGCTTGTAATACCCCCATTTTGACCTTTAGGATATATTTTTCACAGCCACACTTTTTCGCTAGTCACTAGCGTCCAAATGTGGTGTGTGGCACTTCCCGGGAATGACTTGAGGGCTTGGCCAACTCAAGCGTTGCACCGGCAGACTACGCCTAGTCAACTCTGCGGAAATTTCAACACTTGAAAAATTTTACACTTATCTCCTACACTCGTTTACTTAGCACGTTTTCTACTAGAAGCTTACAGTAATGTTCGTTTGTTTACACAGTTGCATCAAGTAAATAAGCCATGCATACATTCATCCACAAAAATACAAGTAAACAGTGAGATAAGTATGGGTGGGGGCGACAACTAGTTGACCCCCGTAAATATTTCATAAACAAAATCGATTTACAATAATGGAGTTGCCGAACCGGGCAAAGCTTCTGGTGTGCGCACACTAGCTACCACACCAAAATAAAAAATATTACAAGAAGATTGAGTTAACCCCTCCGCAAGCATCTAACTCTGTGACTGCGGACTTCCTACACCCCTAAATGCTGCTGCCGAAACTGTCACTGTTCAGACCCAACGAATGTGCACATTTCTGCAAAAATTGCACTTTCTCTGCAACACCTTACTTCGTTCTAAGTTTGCGGTGAAGAATTGCGCGAGGTGACTGAGCTCGGACTGCTTCCCTAGCTCAGTGCGACCCTAGCAACTTGCTTCCTTCTTGAATGCCTTCTTCCTTTGTTTGCTTCGCCTTTATATAGGATTTTCGGATGGGTGGGTGCGGCGCACATGTTGGGCACACCCTTGCTTAACGCCTACTCCAAGTGTCGGCTCCAACTAAGCGTTTACCCATCCGCACATTGGCCACTAAGCCAATGGTCGTTTTCTTGGGTGCACCGTCGTTTTGGTCCAACTGGGCGTTCCTTCGTCGGGTCATGTGGGCGTTCACCCCACTTCATCAACCTATCTGCCACTTTGGTCCATCTGTCGTGTGCTTTCCTTGTTCGTCGTTGGTCCACATCCGCATTGTTCGCGAAGCTTCCAAATCGTCGTGATTACCGAGCTTCCAAACCGTTTCGCCTACCAAGCTTCCAACCCGAGCTAGGGATGGAGCTTCCATCATTTTCTGGCGATGAGCTTCCAACACGAGCTCCCTCTGGCTCCCAACATGAGTTCGTTTCCTAGCTCCCAACCCGAGCTCATCTGAGCTTCGAACTTGAATTTGCTGCTGAACTTCTTTGATGCTCCTAAGTGTTGGTCTCTTGGGAACTTGCTCCATGCATGTGTGGGCACTTGTGCCGGTGTGCCACAACTCCAATGCAAAGTCCGCCCGATGGTCCAAACGAGTGCCCAACCTTTCGTTCATGCCAACATTCTGAGGTGCCACACTTCATGGGCTTGCCAAGCTCCATGTGCTAAGTGTTGGGATTCTTTGGTGGGAGTGCACTCATGCTCGGTCCACGCACTTGTCTGTTTGGTCCGTTCACTTGCCTCTTCGCTAAGTCCTGTAACCAACGTCATTTTTCCCAACCGAGCGCCCAATCCAACCTCTTGAGCGGGAGTGCAAGATTCCCATAATCTTGTGGGTGTTGTGGAAAAACGTGGCCATGACATCCTCCCCCACTTAAGCTTGTTTCCATCCTGACAACGTCTCCAAGTAGCTTCGCTGCTTAGAAACATGCTGCAACCACTGCTTATGATCATCACTGTTATGTGCGACAATTTGCAATCGACTATCGCAGCTTGAGACAAAAAGTCCCACTTCGTTCAACTGATGTGCTTGCCACCTAGTACTGCATCAGTACTTAGTCAATCCATCAAAACCTCCATTCAATGCATGCCCTTAAAGATGGAATGGTCGGGTAGCTAATCCAACCATCCACCCAACTCGAAGGAACGGACTTTGTTGTGCTCAAACTGCATTTCCTTTTGCATTTTGGTGTACTCCACAACCTGTTGAACCTTTGGCAAAAACCTTTTCTTCCATGTTTTTTAACTGTCCATTTACTTAGAGAATTCGTTGTGATGCTCCACCTGAGTCCGTTTGTTGTGTGCTTCCAAATTGTTTTGGTTGAATTTGTCTAAGGAAACCTTCCGCAAGGTGCATTTGGCCTCACTGTCATCACCATGGGAAGCGAGCCAACTCATTCATCCCTCATCCTGGATTAAAAATGAAGTGACGTTGACATCCATCACATTCCACTTTGTCGATGCAAAAGCCTCATTCCCTCCTCAAATGCTGCTTGTGCTTCCAGCGAAGCTGTTTCATCCAACTCCCCATCAAAGAGTGGTTGAGTCTTGTCGCGATCCGTTCCTTGGTTTGGAAAGCTCTCTGTTGCAATTTTCATTTCCTGCAATACCTCGTTTCCTTGAGGACTTGCTGCAATCTTGCATAGAGTCACCACCAACTCTACGTCTTTGAAAATCACAAGTTTCAGCCATTCTGCCAACCGAAAATATCATTGAGCATCCCCTCGTTTCTGTTCTTGCCCAAGACTTTGCCTTTCTTGGTCGTTTTGGTCATCAATCTTCTGAGTAAGCTTCCGAAGTATGCCCTCCCCAATGGCCAAGTTCTTGATTTTCTCTGCAACCGAACTTGCTAAACTCTCAGTTTTTGCTAACTTCTAAGCTATCCGCACCATTCGTTCTTCCAGTTTGAAAACTTGTTTACTTGAGTTGTTGGCTTGTTCTTCACCTAACACTTGTGCCGATTTTCTGACTTGACATCATTCGTTCGCAAGCTCCCATGTCGTCTCATCCATCCTGGATGCAGATGTGGATGTTTGCACAAACTCCCATCTTATCATGTTCATCTCCCAAGTCTCGATATCTTGCAAGAACTCCAAACTCATCGTTTCCACCTCTCTAGAATAAATTGTGGCTTCACAAACCTTCGTTGCAACCCTGCTCGGTGCCCTTCCAAACTCGCTGAAAAGTACTTCCGCAACATGTTGGCTTTTCAAACCGTTGGTGGAGTCTGCGCCTTCCCTCGCAGCACTCTCTAAGTCTTTTAAACTTCACTTAACATATTCCTGGAACGTGTGCTGCAATAGGCCATCCATTTCTTGAAAACACTTGGTCGTTTCTACTAATGCATCCGACAAACTTGTTCCAGCCATCTTCGTTTGTCCTTGGATTCGCTCTAAGCACGTGATTCTGCAACCTTGTGGAAATCCTGACTTCTACAAGCTTTAACACACAATGTGCTTCTTCCTGAGCTTCTCCAACGAACCTTTGGTTTTGCTACGCTAATGCCTCTATTTCACTTCACTACTACAATACCTGTGTGACACTACCACCAACACCACACATGATCTTTCATGCTTCTTTGCTACCAACCACCTCTTGGAAACCTTCGCTTCAACTGAAATGAACCTTCAAACCACACGTTCTGCCTCTGTTTACCTCCTGTCACCGTCATGGCACCCTAACGAGTGGCTTGCCAAGCCAACTCTTGGATGAACCCCCTTGGTTTGACTGCGATTTCATTTGGCTTACTTATTGCGGAAAGAAGAAGTGATGCCCCCACCCAAGGAAACACCACTGCGGAGTGTTACACAACTCCTTCAACCGAAAACTGAGCCAACCGAATTCTTTGCAAATCCTCCACAACTGTGGTTATGCAACATTATTGCTGTGGAATTGCAACTCTGCGGATGTGCGAACCTGCAATTCTGCGACCCAATCCCCTTGAGCTTTGGATTTCCAAGTTCCCAACAAACATCACCTACGAGCTTGAAATACCCTTTTCTTCATTCTGGAGGCCAAATCCTTACTTCACCCGAACTTTTGGTGCACACCTTCCCCACGACTGCCAAACCCTTAGCGAACTATGTTCCAGAAGCTCTACGGATCTGCTTCCCGTGGACCTGTGATGCTCCTATTGTACAGAAACCTTTCATAAATTTCGTGACCAACCGAAATTTTGCACCTTTTCCAACCCACTTCGCATTCGATACTCTAACCCTGCGACTACGGCTCTGCGGACCTGCAACTTTGCAGTCTTGTGACTGCGGTCCTACAACCCTGCGGTCCTATGACTCCGCGGTCCTATGGCACTACAGTTATGTGGCCTTGCAACCTTCCTCGCAACCCCTTTCTCTTAACGAGCTTCAGCGAGCTTAACCAAGCTCTGATGTGCTGAAGAGCTTCCCACGAAATTCTTCAACCTTCAGAACAAATGTGCTCTAATACCAACTCTTCATAAGAAGAGTGGTGAAGAGCTTCGCAAACCCTTCAATCGTCGCAACACTTGCACTCTGATACCAACTATCATAGCCACACTTTTTATCTAGTCACCAACATCCAAATGTGGTGTGTGGAATTGCCCAGGAACGACTTGAGGGCTTGGCCAACTCAAGCGTTGCACCGACAGACTATGCCTAACCAACTCTGCAGAAATTTCAACACTTGAACAATTTTACACTTATCTCCTACACGTGTTTACTTAGCACGTTTTCTACTTAGCAGCTTATAGTAATGTTTGTTTGTTTACATAGTTGAATCAAGTAAATAAACCATGCATACATTCATCCACAAAAATACAAGTTAACATCAAGACATATATGGGTGGGGACGCACAACTAGCTGACCCCCGTAAATCTTTCATAAACAGAACTGATTACAATAATGGAGTTGTCGAACCTGGTAGAGCTCCTGGTGTGCGCACACTAGATACCACACCAAAATAACAAAGATTACAAGAAGACCGAGTTAACCCCTCAGCGGGTGTCTAACTCTGTGACTGCGAAATACCTGCACCCTTGAATGCTGCTGCCGAAACTGTCACTGTGCGGACCCAATGAATGTGCACGTTTCTGCAAAAAATCCACTTTCTCTGCAACACCTTGTTGCATTTCGAGTCTGCGATGCGGAACTGCGTGAGGTGATTGAGCTCGGATTGCCTCCTTATCTCAGTGCGACCCTAGCAACTTGCTCCCTTCTTGAATTCCTTCTTCCTTTGTTTGCTTCACCTTTATATGGCCTTTCCGGATGGATGGGTGCGACCCACATGTTGGGCGTACCCTTGCTTAACTCCTACTCCAAGTGTCGACTCCAACTAAGCGTTTACCCATCCGCATGTCGGCCACCATGTCAATGGTTGTTTTCTTGGGTGCACCATCGTTTTGGTCCAACTTGGCATTCCTCCTTCGATTCACGTGGGCATTCACCCCACTTCATCAACCTATCTGCCACTTTGGTCCATCTGTTGTGCGCTTACCTTGTCTGTCATTGGTCCACATCCGCATTATCCGCCGAGCTTCCAAACCTTCTTGCTTGTTGAGCTTCCAAAGAATTTTGCCTACCGAGATTTCAACCTGAGCTAGGCGTGGAGCTTCCATCATGTTCTGGCAATGAGCTTCCAATCCAAGTTCATTTTCACTGGCTCCCAACATGAGTTCATTTCCTGGCTTCCAACACGAGCTCCCTGATGTGGCTCCCAACATGAGTTTGTTTCCTAGCTCCCAACCCGAGCTCGTCTGAGCTCTGAAATCGACTTCGCTGCTAAACGTCTTTGTTGTGCCTAAGTGTTGGTCTCTTGGGCACTTTCTCCATGGATGTGTGGGAACTTGTGTCGGTGTGCCACAACTCCAACGCAAAGTCTGTCCGATGGTCCAAACGAGCGCCCAGCCTTCTGTCGATGCCAACATGCTGAGGTTCCACACTTCATGGGATTGCCAAGCTCCATGTGCTAAGTGTGGGCTTCTTTGGTGGGAGTGTGCCCATGCTCAGTCCACGCACTCGTCCATTCGGTCCGTTCACTTGCCACTTCGCTAAGTCCCATGCAACCGACGTCGGTTTTCCCAGCCAGCCTCTTGGGCGGGAGTGCAAGACTCCCATAAGCTTGTGGGTGTTGCGGCAAAACTTGGCTGTGACAATATTGGATTTTAATGTAAATATTGTATACAAGTGATGTATGTTTTCCTAGCGTGGAGCTCAAGGCCAAGGCCTCACTATTGCATGCTCGGATTTTATTTAAAAGGCAAGTATTTGATATTTCGTTACCCATGTGCTATTAAGCCATGGAACATTATAAAATCATGTAAAGATTAATATTGCAATAAAATACCAAAAGATGGCTATGGAAGCAACTAATAAGAGGGGGATATGTGTATCCACTAGGGAGCGGTGAGGGGGTTGTGGGGTTGAACCATATGCTGCCAAATGTCATATTGTGAACCCATTTGACTTTCCTTGCTAACATTTAATTCTGTTGTAAGGAAGTAGTTGAGGAAATCAGTACATGGTTTCCATGGACCATGGGTAGCCCAGAAATTCGTATGGAAGGGTATGGGCTCTGTTTCCTTGACCCACAAGTCACTCTACGTCATGGGAATTCATTCTTTCTCATTCCCATTCCATTTTTGAATAGCTAAGCTTCAGCTTTCATCCATTACAGTGTGAATAGTGAGAAAAACTAGAAATCGCAACTCTGCATTAACCCATGTTTTGAAGTGCGATAAATGCCTAGAATTTTGGTTGGACAGTGAAATTCGATGGGGGATCCATAGACATGAACCTTGGGGTGAATTTGAGAGTGTTAGATTCCCAGAAATCCATGGAAAAACCCAGTTTTGATAGCCCGAAAATCCAATTACGGGATTGATTCATTTGGTCACCAAATTGTGAGAATCCAAGTGTGAATGACATAACATAGGATAGAACAGAGGTTGGGATTGCTTTATAAACCTAGTGAAGGCTAGAATCCACAGTATTTATCATCTTGGACCTTTCTATGCCCACCCTGAAGAGAACTGGAGGGAAGGGACACCTGAGGGACTGTGCACTAGAGAAGGGGACCTTCCTTGTGTTGGGTGTGGTAGGTATTGTGGGTGCCAAGGTTGTTTGTTAACGAACAATCTACCAAAGACGGATATAAGGCGTGATCTCCCTAGCTCAATGTGAGTCTAGAACAAATCAAACAGAATATAGATCTACTTTCCTAGATCAATTGAAGTGCAAACTAGTGGATAGATAACTTACCTTAGATTTGTAGATCCCTTTGTTCTTTGTTGATCCAATGCTCCAACGTCGTCAGATCTCCAGCTGCAAGACCCTGTTTAACATATAGATACTAACAAACATTGAAAGCATACATTTCATATGATTGATCTAAGTTAACAGTTAAGGAAGAAAACTCTAAACATCATCATCAATGAGACAACATTTATGGAAAGAGATTATATTAACTGTATAAAAAGGTGAGAATACATAGAAGGGATGAAGCTACAACCAAAGCCTCAACATCTCATCCTCCATCCAACATGTCCAAGCCAAGTCTCCAAGATGGTACAAGCTTCCCAATCACCAATATGGGTTCTACTAGCATAAGGGTACCATAGACCTTCCCCCCTCCCATGGAGAGAGTGGGTGTTTATATAGGGCTAAAGAGATAGGGTAGGTTGAGGATTAGGGGGAGATGGTTAAGGGATCTTCCCATAAGGTTAGGAACCGAAATGCCACCTCACCTAGAGCCTAGGGATAGGCCTCCACATCACTCATCTTCGAGAATGGGCTCGAAGATACTCTTTTATCCAAATAACTAACATCGTCACAGGTTGCATTAGGACAACCTGCGACGTCACATGTTGCACAAGGGCAGACTACGATGACCTTGAAAAGTAGGTCAATTAAGCCCTCTAGTCATAGGAAACTTCAGGGATGTGTTTTTGCTCTAAAATGGGTTTAGGTAAAATAGCAAAGAGTTTACACAATGGTCAAGATGACAACATTATCACAACGATCATGATGACAACACTTGGTCGTAACAACGGTACTTGCAATGGTCATGCTGATGACACTTGCAACACTTGCGACACTTGTGACACTTGCACAAGGGTGACAAAATTTTGGTGTAACAGAATGCCCCCTAAAGCATGAAGCTGACGGAATGAGACAGGTGAAATGCTTTGTAGTAAGAAAAATGGCAAGGACTTGCTGGTTGGAAGGAGTTGTTAACACCCAAAAAGTGCTCACCGGCTCATTTCCTTATTCACATGACCCATTTGTCCACTTTTTCACCATTTGAGTCCCTAAAGCCATCAAAAGGTCACCAAAAGACCTTAATACACCGCTTTTTCCACTCAAAATGAATATTTTTCCTCAAAAAGGGTTCAGAATTCCCAAAAATATTAAAAAGGGAATAAAAATATTCAAAATATTCAAAAAAGGAAAAAGGAGGGAAAAGGTACCTAAACCATGTTGGTCAATACCATTGGTTTCCTCAAAACCATAATAGTATTCCCCACCACCAAAAACTATAAAAATGTGGTAGGGGCTCCTCACTTTCCATCCATCCATCATCCTATCCTCATGCTGTCAAAATCTCTCATGAGCTTTTGACCATTGTAGCTATCTTTGAGAAGAGACCTTTGGAGTTTGGAGCTACTCACCCTTGGAGCTACTCAACAATCTTCACCACTTGGAGGTATCACCATTGCAAGCACTTGCTTGCCCCTATTCTTAATACAAAATCATTTTTTACACATTGTCAATTGTTTTGCTTTCAATAATATTTCCATTGTTTGCTTATCTATTTCACATAGATCCATGATTAATATAGTTTAAAGTAGTTTGTTATTTATTTCTATTGAAACTGTTATCACTTGTTGATAGGTGCCAATTGCACTAAGCTTGGTTGCAAAACCAAGCCAACAGTTTTTGGTGACTCCACTGGCTTCGAATACTTAGATCTCAATTTTTTTCTTTAGATCTTAGTTTTTGTTAGTTTTAGTCAGTTTAATTCATAGATCTGCCATCCTAGACAATAGATCCATTGTTGTTCTAGATCTTGGCCCATTCTATTGCCATTAATAGCCCAAAATTTCCATTTTTGGGTTCATTTTTCAGTGTCCATTTTTGGCTTTCGCCTCACGCTTTTTTGCTTGACACTTCCATTGCTCATCGCGACTTTGCGGCTTTTTTCTGCGCGGCTCGCTGCGGCTTCGCGACCAATTTACGCACTGCACATCACGGCTTCGCGGCCATTTTCCGCGTTGCACATCGTGGCTTCGCGGCCATTTGCCGCGCTACACATCGCGACTGTGTGACGAAAACCCGCGTTGCACATCGCGGCTTCGTGACCAAAACCCGCGCGGCCCATCGCGGTTTTTTTCCTGAAACCCACAATGCAAGTTTTTTCAATTCAGCCAATTTTTTGAAAAATATTTTTTGCTGTATTTTCTTCCCATTTAGCATATTTTACAGGATTAAATTTCCTCCATTTTTACAGCCATATGAAATCTTTTACTATTTAAAATGCTTCATTAAAAGTCTTTTTACAAAATTTTCAGAAATTGAAAGAGAGATTTTTCTGCATTTTATCTAGATCAAGGTTTTACTGTTTATTTGCTCAATACTTTGCCAAAGCAATTTTTAAGAGATCCATTTATTTCTTGAAGTATTCATGTTATTTGCTTTCCTTCGAATTATTTCAAAGATCCATTATTTTTGAATAGTTTTTTCAAGCATTTACATTTCAAAAACGCCTTTATTTTTTGCAAAACTGGAAGCGTCTTTTCTTTCATTTGTAAAATCACCCAAGCGAGGTAAATCAATTTCAGTTTAAATACCACACTTGCACCCACTCTGCCACATAATTTAAAACTGAGCCTTAAAATTTACCTTGAACTCAACCAACTTTTAACCCCACTTGGGGAGCACTTAAAAGAATTTTGTAGTTAGGTAGAATTGAGGGGATAGGTGTTCCAATAACACCCCTTAGTTATTACATTTGAGAGATAGCTGTTGTCCATTAGGAAACCAAAATCCTCTAGTATTTTTTGGCACGGTCACAACCAGTTTATCGGAATGCCTCTCCCCTAGGAGGGTTGAAGTCGTCAGATTGGTTCCGGAGGCCTGAGTGGAATACCGAAATCCATTCAGTAATCAAAGGCTACCTCTCGCAGTTCTCGGGGTATCCCTGTATGGGGGTACTGCGGTAAAAGTACCAAACGGCAGATTCACCTTTTCTGGACATGTCATGAACGGGGTATCCTAGTTGCCACTCTTTAGGATTGTCTACCCGGTGTCCCTCCCGGTAGGGGGATATCTAGCCATTGATTCAACACTCTATATTGTCTAACTTTGATTTCATCACCTTGCGGAGAATATCGTTTGTTGACTCACAATACTTCTAGTTAGGTGTTTGCATGATACATTACCCACCTTTGGTCTAGTAGCACCTCTTTTTTCTAGAAACTGTTTGACTGTTGGTATTCTGACCAATTTTGTTGCATCCCTCCACTTATTATAGCACAGCTGCTATAATAAGTGCTTTTTGAGGTTGATTTTTGGCATGAGAGCCTTTATTTCCACTCCCATTTTTTGCACTCTTGGTTGCATTAGGGTTTCGAGTTTTTTAATTTACCACCTTACACTAAAAATTTTTATTTCTCACCATTGAGAATTTTAGACGATCTCGTCGTCTTCAGGGTGAACCCCCTGAGTTTAGTCTACTTGGCTCTCCACGTCACCGACGTCGAGCCTTATCCCTTGACTCAACACGTCATCGGCCAAATATACAGTCATCCGATTCTGACACGCCTCACTTCACATCTGATTCTGAGGCTGAATCCGAAAACTCTACTGAATTATTACCAACCAACCTCATGGCTGGAACACAATACGACCCACTTTTTACCAGTACTATTGGAGATACATCCACAAACCCTTCTACTACCGTGCCATCCATGGTAACAACAACCCCTCTAGGCATGCCTAATATAGGGGACACTCCACCTTTAGGTATTCCCAACACAGGACTACCTCCTATTATGGGTATGCCAAACATAGGAATCACACCACCTGTCATTACCACAACCCAGATCCCAAGAATTCCTGGCGCTATTCCTAACCCCGGTGTAACCCATGTTGCACTTGGAAACGCTGGTCCATACCAAACCACAGCAGTTGGAGGACGCATACCTTCAATACCTAGCATACCCTTAGGGGCTACTGGGCCACTACATATTGCCACCGTGAATAGCTATGTCCCAGTTACTATGCCACACCCATCTGCTAGTTTACCTTACATGGATAGTCTGAACTTACCAGACTTAGCCAGGCTAACCAACGATCCTATCAGGCACAACGCTACATGGCCACCCATGCCTACGAAGCTCCCCTCGGACATACCCAAGTTTGAAGGAAAACCTGGGGAGGACCCTCAAAACCACATAATGTCTTTTCACCTATGGTGTTCATCTAACTCCATAGTGGATGACTCCACTCGTCTAAGACTGTTGCAATGAACGTTCACTGGCTCTGTAGCCAAGTGGTACATCGAACAACCACATGGGACCCACCATACTTTTACGTCTCTCGCCTCCACTTTCCTTCAGTTTTTTCAGCTACCTGTACGTTAGGATGCAGGAGTTGAAATATTGTTGTCTTGCAAACAAAACACAGCTACCCACATCACGGACCACATCCATGAGTGGCGCAAGCATCGTAGCCTCCGTAGGATTAAACTAGATGACCGTATATTTTTGGACTGGTTCCTTAAATCACTCCTACCCCTCATAGCAAAAGACGTAGCTTCCGAACGACCCCAGTCATAGGAAGAAGATATCCTAAAAGCTCAGCAATTTGACCTGATTTATGCCCAATCAGGCTATCTCTACACCATCATACCAGACGCCCCACGAGGCGATTCTTCACGCGGTGATGCGCCTGGGGCATCACATGCCGTTGATGGTATGATTGGCCAAGTCACACCACAAATTAAACCTTTTAGCATGGTGAGCACCATAAATGCCCCAGACCTCTCTAGGGCTACATCTAATTCTGGAGCGACAACTTCCTATGCTCCAACGAATCAAACTCATCAAACTCATGGAACCTCTTGTCCACAACATTGCTATGGGCAAGTTCCATCGGCATATGTACCTCCCACATACTATAACCAACTTGACACCCAGAACCCAATTCAGTTCCCGCCACAACCAATGTATTACCCACAACAAGCTACAATAGCTAACCCAACACCTCCAATAGCTCAGGGCTACCAACAACCCCAACAGGTAACTGGACCACCTCCAGCCCCACCAGCTTATTATCCACCGCAACCTACTCCCACACCTGTGGAAAACCAAAATCCTCCCACTGCTCAAGGGCAAGTGTACACACAACACAATCATCCCCAACATCAAAACAACCAATGCAACCAAGGTGGACAACAAAACCATGGAAGAGGACGCAACCGCGGAAACAACCAACAACATAATCAAGGTCCACCACCTCCCAATCCTTCAAATAATAACAATGCTTCTCCTCCCAACCAGAATCCGGATCGTCATCCCAAGCAGCCCAAAAACAATAACCTAAGAACAAACCACCCATGTTCTATATGCGAGGTCTATAGCCACTACACACATGCTTGCCCACATTTGGAGCGAGCTCGACAACTCTGGACTGATGATGCCCACTGCCAAGGGCACGCGGCTCCTCAGACGCCACCCAACCCCCCACCCCCTCAGCAACAATATTTGGTGTTGCAAAACCCCCTACCAACCCAAGGCGTAGTGAACACTCAGCCGTTGGCTCCCCCTTAAGGCAACGCACCACCACAACAACAGATCACTTATGTCGCTCCTGATCAACCCATGTTCGATTCAGGTACCCACCACTTCTTAATGATGTCATCCGCTGATGTCAACCTCCAAACCCGTCGAAACCAATATGGCTCCACCCCTGAAGACCCTCCCGTCGACAAAAACACTAACGCTCATCCCATTGATCAGACGTTACGTATACCTCTGGCTCCACTCGATGGCACCTCTAAAGCACCTCGCTTCCCACTTCGTCGTATCAACAATAACCCCAATGCTCGCGCTGCGTCGAATTACAACATTGTAGATGACTTAGCCCAGTCTCCCGCATCCATGTCTACTTTAGAAGTCTTAAAAAACTGTTCTTCACAGCGCAAGACTTTGCTCTCTGCCATTGGTGCTATTGACCCCAATGATTCACAACTGATGGCATTTGATTCGGACCAGTCCGAACCACGCCTGCCTTCCACTTTAGCATTCCAAGTTTTTGTTTCCATTTGGAATCTTGTCATCCATCGGTGCATTATCAATGAAGGTGCCTCTACATGCATTATGTCGACATTCGTTTGGTAGAAATTGGGATCCCCTACTCTCCAGCAGTCCACCACTGCGTTGCAAGCCTACGACGACCATTCGGCTCAACCCCAAGGTCTGTTAGCTAATGTCCCCATTCAGCTGGCTGGTAAAATCGTGCTCATTGACATAGAGGTCATCAATGCCCAACTTGATTATAACCTCTTACTTGGTCGCAGCTACATGTATGCCATGCGGGCGGTTTCGTCATCTGTTTTTCGTACCATGATGTTCCCCCATGACGGGTGCGTGGTCAAGGTCGACCAACTCACCTATTACGATCCCAAGGCCCTCACTGCACCCGAAAATGTTCTCCCCATGGTTGAACAACCTATTTGTGGTGCAACTACCTCGTTTGTTTCCTCCGTGGGACCCGTACTTTACTCTGACACGCCGATGACTTCTACATTCCAATCCATTCCACCCCCGTCACCCGTGACCCATGTCTCTGACCTATGTACTCTTTCCCACAATACACAAACACCCAACAATCAACCACCCTTGTTACCCAAACCACCATTGGTACCTAGTCACATTGGTGTTACACCCACCCACACAATCCCCTTCCTATTCCCTCCCTCGGGAGTAGTAAGCGCCCCGGTTATGGCTACCCTCATCCTCCTCGAGTTAATCTTAGGATTACCTGTGTGGTATATTGCACCTCCCATTCCCCCGCCGACACCAAATGTCGTCCTACAACTGGTGCAACCCATTCTCACTACTAGTCAACCACCTCCCGGTGTCACTACCCCTTCGTCATCTACGAATCCCCCTCCTCTTATCAATCCCACTGGGGGTAGAGGCCCACAACCATACACTGCTGTACCCCCTCCCAAGACATTTAAACCCCCTCCCGTATTTTGTGCTCCCCCCAAATGCTCGTTGTGTGATGAGTTAGGCCATCCGACTCATCAATGTCCACAATTACCTGCATTACAGGAACACATGCAAATGCTTGACAATGACCCCAACATTCTGGTTTTTGAACTCGATCCAACCCCTAAGCATCAGGATAAATCACTGCATACCAACCACCCCTGTGCCATATGCGGTATTTACGGCCATTACTCACATCACTGCCCTGATCTCCCAGATTACAGAGTAGCTCTCTACGAGATAAATAATTTGGACCTTGAGACGGCACCTCCCACCATTGAGGAGATCCACCCCCCGGTATCATCCCCATCCAGAGAGATTAACACCATTTATATGATCTCTTCGACTACCACTCCCTCGTCAACCATTTTGACAACTCAAACTTTCCGCAATGATGAGGAGATTCTAGAGGCTCTCACTGCCTCGTATTATCCCTAGGATGACATGCACCATCGTTTGTATTTCCTCCCAGAAGACTCCTCCTCTACCACAGCTACCCAATTCGCGATTGAGCCCAAAGATTTTCTTCCCACTAAAGTCGACTGGTTTAAGTATCCCATTCCCGCTCCTGATGCCTTTGAGGAGGGTAACATGGCCAACATCTCACCTGTAATCCACTTAGATATCTCTGACCCACCTGGTGCTCTTGAAATCATTACATTAGGAGCCTCCTGCAGTGAGTATGAGATTGGAGAGTACACAAAACTTTTCCAAGAGTTCCGTGATGTCTTTGCCTAGTCCTATACCGAAATGCCTGGTCTTGACCCCGCTATCATAGAGCCCCACATTGACACCTCTGGGTTAGGGGGCATTATAGATTACCTTGACCTTGAGATAGGGGGCATGATCAATCATTTTGAACATTCCCCATCACATCTATCTCATTATTTCGCTGATGACCCCCTTGTTCAAACCAACACATATGTGATCCACAATCATAAACCCCATGCACATAGCATGGGGGCAGGTCATTAACCCTGCTCACTTTTTCACATTTGTGATCTCAACCATTTTTGAGGTCACGTGTCACTTGTATATTTGATTTGATTTGATACGCCTAGTATTTCGCCCCCGTGGGCCATCATTTCTCCCCACCACTGCATCCTTCGCTTGGTGGGCTCACCTTTATTTGTAGCCATTTTTTTTTTAACCTAGTTATTTGCTTTTCACACCATTTGCACCGCTGGATTCATATTTCCGTGCCCGTGATGATGCTTGAGATCATTTCTCGCTCTCACCAAAAACTTTCGGGCATTCTTTCCATGCCCCACGCCACCTTGATTTGCATGCCACATCGACTGTTGTCAGTTTATTGGTGATTTTTTTTTATACCATCGGATTTAGTTTTCCGAACTCGTGATGATGCTTGAGATCATTTCTCGCTCTCACGCCCAGATTTTTCGGGCATTTTTCCCATGCCCCCTCGTCGCCTCGGTTTGCTTTCCACATCGGCCATCGTCCATTTTTGCAAGTCTTATATTGCTGGATTCAGTTTTCCGCGCTCGTGATGATGCTTGAGATCATTTCTCAATATCACCCCACAATTTTTGGGCACTTTTTCAAAATGCCACTCATCACCTCGATTTACGTGCCACATTGGCTGTTGCCCCTTTTTGACAATCTTTATGTCACCGGATTCAGTATTCCGCACACATGATGATGCTTGAAACATTTTCTCACTCTCATCAATCCCTTTTTTGTTCGGTATAATTTTACCCCTTTTTCGGGCCGAGCAATCCCTTTTACGAAAAAGGCACTTAGGGAGTTTCTGTTAAGATCTTTTCTAACTCCTAAAACAATGAAAAGATCGTTGAGCAACCTTGCTTCCTTTCATGCTCTCTAAATGTATCTGAAAGAGTGTCTACCTGGTATAAGTTTACCCCTTTTCCGGACCTTGTAGACTAATTACGAAAAAAGAATACTCTAGTCACATCGACTAGAAGAGTTCTCCATTTGCATCATTTTATGCTTTTTCGGGCCTTGGAGACTAACTTACGAAAAAGAACACCAATGGAGTCCCCTTACCACTTTCAGACTCTCTAAACATGAAAGCAACCACGAGAAATCACCATCCTGGGCTCTTAAAAACCCACAGGACGGTACTCATAACCACTGCAGAGTCTTCTTATCGTTTTCAGACTCCTTAAAAATGAAAGCACTCATGAGCACGAACAGTCCTGGGCTCACAAAATCCACAGGACAGTACCATTTCAGAGCACACTTTTATCCCTTCTTGGAGCTCATTAAAACTACGAAGAAGGACCCAATGGTGCTTCTTGGCGCCACAACAGATCACGTCTACTCATATGGTCGCCTTTGTTCAGAGTATTCTGCAGTATGTCACCCTGAGAATCCCTCGACAACACCCATCAGCTTGACCCCCCAGAGTCAATACATACCCTTCAGTCCTTAAAAGCTATGATCCCCGCACCTACAAGTCAGTTCCCTACGCTGCCAGGTCAACCATGTTATCATGCTCTGAACAAAGGAAGTTTGAGTCTACCCACTCTATCACCCCAGTTACTTCCCATCCCCACAAGTATGTCAGTCCTACCATCAGTACTACCACACTTCAGTTCTACACCTCGTGCTCCTATCAAGGAAACATCATTGCCTTGTTAGTTGCTGGTCTCCCTCTGTCGACGACAACCAAGTTTATTCCAGAGGATAGACCTAGAGGTCCCTGTGTCTTGGACTCATCACCATTTATGATGAGTGCCTACGAATCATTTCGAGAGGAGTCTTCAGTACCTCTCCAAATGGTTGTTTCTCACATGCTCGACTTCAACACCTGGATCGCATTGTTGAGACTCGCACAGGGTATTGGTCCATTCAGTTATTTGTTCAATACCCCGGAGACCACCCGACTCTTCCACATTTGAAAGTCTACCTATGGATACAGCCAGTTACATTTTTTCTATAGATATCCGGGTTGCGCATGGATACAGTATTCAGATGTACCTCAGTTTTATACTCCCTCGAGTATACAGTTACATATACTTCCCAGAGATGGCTCATAGTCATTGAGTCCCTACAGATGTTGGACACCTTTAGTTTCAGTAGTTCATCAACCCTTCTAAGACCTTATTTAGAACGATTGATGCTTTATTCCAGTGTATCGATTATTGAGATCAGTCATGTTATGATCATGAGTACATCCCAAAATGATGTCCCCTCTGGACAATTATGATGCACCATCATATTTCTTATGTATTTTTTAGGTCCCCCTTCTTGGGACTAATTTTTATGTATATGTCTTGATACGAGCATGGGTATGCCCGCCTTGTCCATTATCAGAGATTATTCCTCATTCATATTGAGGCCATGTAATATTGTTTATTTTGCAGCTTCCAAGGGTCGTGGATCCAGTCTCCAATCGGTCTCTTCTCTTCTCCAAACCCCCAAAAAATGACAAAAGAACTATGATGTCTATCATCCATACGATGAGCTCCTGCCCTCACACATCAGGGGACAATCTGTTAACACCCAAAAAGTGCTCACTAGCTCATTTCCTTATTCACATGACCCATTTGTTCAATTTTTCACCATTTGATCCCCTAAAGCCATCAAAAGGTCACCAAAAGACCTTAATACACCCCTTTTTCCACTCAAAAAGAATATTTTTCCTCAAAAAGCATAAAAAACCCTCAAAAAGGGTTCAGAATTCCCAAAAATATTAAAAAGGGAATAAAACCATTAAAAATATTCAAAAAAGGAAAAATGAAGGAAAAGGTACCTAAACCATGTTGGTCAATACCATTGGTTTCCTCAAAACCATAATGGTATTCCCCACCACCAAAAACTATAAAAAGGTGGTAGGGGCTCCTCACTTTCCATCCATCCATCATCCTATCCTCATGCTGTCAAAATCTCTCATGAGCTTTTGACCATTGTAGCTGTCTTGGAGAAGAGACCTTTGGAGCTTGGAGCTGCTCACCCTTGGAGCTACTCAACAATCTTCACCACTTGGATAAAATCATTTTTTACATATTGTCAATTGTTTTGCTTTTGATAATATTTCCATTGTTTGCTTATCTATTTCACATAGATCCATGATTAATATAGTTTAAAGTAGTTTGTTATTTATTTCTATTGAAACTGCTATCACTTGTTGATAGGTGCCCATTGCACTAAGCTTGGTTGCAAAACCAAGCCAACAGGAGTTGCTGCAGAAATGACCTGAGATCCACAAGTCTCATACAACACAAAACATGGCTACTGACCAATACAGTGAATATCCATGATAGTAAAAACCGACTGAACACAATCATGGCTACTAGACACAATCATAGATCCATGATGAGATAATAACACAACCATGACCAATACAAAAGTGGATCTATGTAACTCTGAACTGACAACACAACCACGACCAATAAAAAAGTGGATCTGTGTGTTTCAAACAATCTCCATCGCAACCTGGGTAATAAATAACTTCCCCAGGGTCTTCAAGCTGAACCCGCAATGATACGAATCTATCCATGTGATTACAATATTTTGGAGTCGAACATGGTAGAAACCACTTGATTACCGGTCATTAATGTATACCGTTAACAAGTGTGAGGGAGATCACCATTAATGTCAATGATTCCCAAGGTATCACAATACATATCATCAAGCGTGAATAAATGAGTTGAAGTCGAACACGAGATGAAATCTTTCAATCAAGAGTCAATGATGTAAACTCATGTTGAAAGCAAGGTAACCTGCCATTGAGACATGCAGGCCCAAGGTACTTGGTTGGTTTCTAAGTTCAATAATCGGATGATGATTTGAAGTAGACAAGGATGAACCCGTCGAAGGAGGGTCATGATGAATCCCCCATCATCGACATGAAACTTGATAACAGATGTTTGGTGTAGATCAGACGGTAGAGTAATGTGCAATACTGACTCAAGGTAGACCAACATGATCGAAGGTATACTAACTACAGATGATGAGTAATGAAACATCTCTTGAACATGGGCATGGCATGACTTGGCAGTATTGACATGACGAGAATGAAACTAACTCCCAATGCAACTGATGGTGGAAGCATTCTTTGGCTGACCCAAAGGAGTGACATGACTCATGGAATTGACAAGACTCGAGGACAAACAGATTACCCAAGTACTGAATGCAAATGCAAATGAGTGTCATGTTCAAGAGTGACTATGTACTGCCGTAATTAAGATGTAACACAAAATATTTCCTTTTTCCCCATCATGATTGATGAGTGCCTCATGTGTTTTTAACGATCTTAATGAGGGTAACCAGATGCTCAGTATCTCTTATCTCATAGATTAGTCCAATCCCAAATGTTTCACAAACCTAGGAAAGGAGGGGTTTGTCCCATAATGGTCCCTTCAATGTTTAAAATTTAACGAGTCCAGAGAAGGAAAACTCGGTGTCATTTCATGTTTAGAGAGTCTGAAAAGAACTAAAGGAGACTCCAACAGTCATTTTTCGTAAAGTTAACCTCATCGCCCGAAAAAGGGTAAAACAATGCGAGAGAGAACTCTTCCATCCATGGTTGGTTGGAGTATTCCTTTTTCGTAAATAGTGCTTCCTGGTCCAAAAAAGGGGTAAACTATCACCAGAAAGACGATCATTCAAATGCTTTTACAAGCGTGAAAGCATCAAGTTCGCTTGGAAATCTTTTCCTATTTAGGGAGTTTGAAAAGAGCTTAAAAGGGATTCCATGAACAACTTTGTCATGGTTGATGACCGAGTACGACAAAGGAGAAGTAAACTCGGCACAGTTCCTTTTTTGTAAATAGTCTATCAAGGCCGGATAAAGTGATAAACCTATACTCATTAGACACACCTTTTTAACTCAAATTTTTAATGAGCACGAGAATGGTATCAAAAGAACTCAGAATCTTTTTCATGTTTGAATTAGAGCACAAAAAAGTAAAAACTAAGCTCAAACCACTTTTCATGTTTCAACTAGAGCACGAAAAAGGTGAAAAGTAAGCTCAAATGCTATCTTACTGTTTTTAACGAGCTCGAAGATAGGTTGGAAGAATGCTCATGATGTCTGCTTCATTTTTTAATGAGCTTGTAACAGAAAATGAACTATGCTCAGGATGTTTTTCATGATGTCTGCTTCATTTTTTAACGAGCTTGAAATGGAATCAAACTATGCTCTAAGGGATTGGTTTCATTTTTATGCAAGCTTGAAACCAAAGGGAAACTATGCTAGGGTGATTGGTTTCATTTTTTAACGAGCTTGAAACATAACATAAACCGTGCTCGTACCCCCCATCCTCAGGGGGAAAAAACCACTAAAACATGTGGAACATTAAGAGAAGTCTGATGACTAGGAGTCATATGATGAGTGGGTGTCACAAAGGAAAGTTGATCAATGGTCACAATATTCCCATGATGAGGAAAATACATCACTCGAAAGAGCGTGGACACTACAGCTTTCATAGCATAGACAAAATCATGTCCAAGGAGCATATTGAAATCTAAAGGACCTTGGACAACCATGACATCAACATAAATAGTTTTACCTCTGAACGTGATAGGTAACTACGGGAGAATCCCTAAAGGTCCGGTAGGCCTTCTATTAAAAGCCAAAATCTGGTCAGTTACTGGCACAAGATGAGGAGAACTTATAGCTTGCCATATGGTTGAGGATAAAATACTAACAGAAGCTCCCTCATCAACTATCGTACAAAGGATTTCTTTATCGAAAATTCCTACAGATATTTGAAAATGAATATTTGAAGGAAGACGAGATTCTGTTAGACCATTCCAATCAAAGGAAATGATCTCAGTACTTGGAGGGGGTCCTTTAGAAATGGACAGAGTTTCCCCTTTCCTAGGACATTCTGAACTGACTAGGAAAACATCAGTGGTTTCCAATTCACTCTCACTTAAAAGATAATAATGATACGAATATTGTGTCATGGTGACTGCTTCAGTCTGGACTTTCTCCAATGAAAGAGTGGGATTGAGTGGAGATGACAGCGACTCGATCACTTCACTCCCGGAAGGAAGAGTGGGATCAATTATAGATGAAACTGAATTGATCACTTGGTCAACCAACGGGGGGTCGAGGGACAAATTACTATCACTTGTTGGAAGCACCTGTTAAGAACTAGTAATATCTTCCAACCACCTTGAAGCTTCATCCATGCTTTGACAAAGGTAAGTAAGTACGATGCAAGCCCTTGCATATCCAACAAGGGTCTATGGCTCTACCCTTTCGACCCTTCACCAATGGGTCACTGGTCGAGGGAGTGTCATCAACATGATGGCCAAAGGTTGATGATACAATCGGTTTGGGGTTTTTAGACCACACTTTTGACACACGAGGAAGACTAGGACAATTCTTGAGAAGGTGATCACCCTTGCAAAGTTTGCAAGGGAACTTGGGCTTGCGAGGTGTTCTCATAGAATGAGTGCCATCAGAGGCAGATGGTTGACACTTGGTCTCTTTCTTATATTTCTTCTTCTTAATATTCCTTTTCTTCTTCTTCTTCTCCACCTGATTACTGACACTAGATTTTTCAGTAGGAGAAGAGGAAGAGATGGAAGCTGATTCAACTTTCAACGGAGAAGGAGAAGGGTCACCATGAGATTGATGCTCGTGCAGTGACGGGCCTAGGTTTGACACAATTGGTGCACTTGGCATAACCGGATTGGAGAATAACCATACTAGTAATCCTATCATCAATCCAGTAAGAATCAACGTAGCCATAAAGGGAGGACCAACAGTTCCACAAGGGGGAATAACAAATGGCATACCTTGCAAAGGGGTGCCTTGGTTGGTAGTCCTGGAAGAATCTTCCATATCTAAACTTCCTAAGAGTCTCTAAAGGACCACACAAGACAAACACTACTCAAGTCTAAAAGCAACAAGAAAACTGTGTGAATAGGAGTGGATTCAAAGTCTGGAACCTCACGAGATTATCAAGGCATCACAATCTGCTATATACTACAGGGTCCAACAATATGACGCGACAAGGAGGATTGGGATCGTACCCTTTCCTGCATACCCGATTACCTGGATAGTACATGTGTGCTAATCTCCCCGAGTGTTATTCTCGGTGTATTGCTTTGCCAAGATGGCCAAATGGTTAACTCAGTTGGTTTCAAGAATCCTAGTGGTGTCTCTTGATATATGCAAGGTACGTGGGAGCTCAAATCCGTAGTGGTGATGTCTAATGCACAACCGTTCAGCAAGAGACCTTCCGATATACGTGTCGAGTATGTGATACACCCTTCGATATACGCCAAGTATGGATTATGGTACTTGGTGGGTACGTGAAGGAGCTCTATATACCGATGTACGTGGAAGACTACAATACCCCTGGGATACAATGCTAGTGAATAACGACAGCTGCCACGCTTAAAGATGTCGGAACACGTCTCTAACTTACACACAGTTACTAAATGATGTTAACCTAAGCTAGCGTTAATTTTATCTTGTACGGTTAGGTGGATGCATGAGGTGAGTACATAAATGTAAACATAATGCAATCCTCAACTACATGATAATGCACATTTTTCTTTCCTTTTCAATGAAAACTACTTAAGGTAAGGAGAGATCTTTTTTCTTTCAAACCAAAAGTACTTAAGTAGTAGCAAAAAGAAGAATTCTTTCCTAGAGTGCAATAATTCTAACTTTCTGCAATAATCAGCTAAAAAGCGCAAAGAAAATGAAAGATGCAACTAATCTTAACAATGTGTAAGACAAAATAATGAAGCATTTTTCAATTTTCAAATGCATGTACCAAAAATGAAATTTGATAACTAAATGTTTTTCATATCTATATGCAGAAACTGAGAGAATATCTACAGCACTCTAATCTTTCAGAAATTCTCAAAGAAAAATGGAAAACACCCAAACAACTCAAAGGCACTCAAGAAAGGCTCAAAATATACCAAATGCAATAATTATAACTCATTTCCTATCATTTTACACTTGAAAAAGACACATTTAAGCTATGGAAAGAAGGATTCCATAAACGTTTCCAATTAAATGCATAACAAAGACAAGCACTTAACAATCTTTTCTAACTCAAATGCACACAAAATTGAAACAAGCCTTTCTTCTTCTTATGATGATAAGACCAAGAATATCAAATGATCAAAATAAAGTAAGAATAATATTTACATTTTCCAAATTCATGAATATAGCAAAAGAATGACAAAATGAAGCTTTTCTTTGAACTAAAGTGGAGATAGAGAATCAATCTTTCCCAAAAATGATTTAATAGCTCAGCATGTAAGGGAAACAATATGCATAACCCAAGAAAAAGAGGATAAAAAAGAGATGGATATCCCACACTCTTCAAGTCTTTAAAACAAGTCAATCACACCAAACCAAAAAATGATCTCAAAACCTTGAGATGAGTCAAAACGACTGAATAATGCACGATTCATGGCAAAACACTAGTTTTTACTCAAGGGGCCAAACATGAATCCAAAACTCAAAAGACCCAAAAACCAATACAAACAAGCCAAAAAAAACATTGCTGGACAAAAGGGGCTCTGCCTGGAAGGTACAGTGCAGAGGAGTCTCTACACAAACCAAAACTCAAATCAGAAATGGAGAAAAGGTGCCTGTACAGCAAAAAATGGCAGATCGGCGTACTCTGTGCTTATGCACAGTGCGACATCGCAGTTCACTGGTGCGGGAAGTGCGACGATGTTGCAGTATACCAATGGAAGGTTTGCGACGATAGACTAACAGGAAAAGAACAGAGATAAAAAAGACACAGTGTCGCTCTAGGTACACTGACCAAGTGCGACATGCGAGATCTAAGTTAAAAAATGAACCAATTCTCCAGATAATGAGCAAAAAAAGGTCTGCCAATGAGAAGTACAAACTCAAAGGAAAGCAATCAGACTCTTCAAAGTGAATATCTAATGGTGAAAAAGGCTTAAGAAGAAAATGGCCAAAGAGAAGGCTTGGAAAAACAATCAACTAAAGCTGACATTCAAATTGAAAACAATAATGTTCTTCCCTAGTATGGTCGCCAAATTTGTTAACGGACAATCTACCAAAGACGGATTTAAGGCGTGATCTCCCTAGCTCAATGTGAGTCTAGAACAAATCAAACAGAATATAGATCTATTTTCGTAGATCAATTGAAGTGCAAACTAGTGGATAGATAACTTACCTTAGATTTGCAGATCCCTTTGCTCTTTATTGATCCAATGCTCCAACGTCATCAGATATCTAGCTGCAAGACCCTGTTGAACATATAGATACTAACAAACATTGAAAGCATACATTTCATATGATTGATCTAAGTTAACAGTTAAGGAAGAAAACTCTAAACATCATCATCAATGAGACAACATTTATGGAAAGAGATTATATTAACTGTATAAAAATGTGGGAATACATAGAAAGTATGAAGCTACAACTAAAGCCTCAACGTCGCATCCTCCATCCAACATGTCCAAGCCAAGTCTCCAAGATGGTACAAGCTTCCCAATCACCAATATGGGTTCTACTAGCATAAGGGTACCATAGACCTCCCCCCTCCCATGGAGAGAGTGGGTGTTTATATAGGGCTAAAGAGATAGGGTAGGTTGAGGATTAGGGGGAGATAGTTAAGGGATCTTCCCATAAGGTTAGGAACCGAAATGCCACCTCACCTAGAGCCTAGGGATAGGCCTCCACATCACTCATCTTCGAGAATGTGATTGAAGATACTCTTTTATCCAAATAAATGGCATCATCACAGGTTGCATTAGGACAACCTGCGACGTCGCATGTTGCACAAGGGCAGACTGCGATGACCTTGAAAAGTAGGTCAATTAAACCCTTCAGTCATAGGAAACTTTGTTAACACCCAAAAAGTGCTCACTAGCTCATTTCCCTATTCACATGACCCATTTATCCACTTTTTCACCATCAGAGCCTCTGAAACCAACAAAAGGTCACCAAAAGACCTTAGTACACCCCTTTTTCCATTAAAAAAGATTATTTTTCCCAAAAAAGCATAAAAAAAACCCTCAAAAAGGGTCCAAATTCCCAAAAATATTAAAAAGGGAATTAAAATATTATTTTTATTCAAAAAAAGGAAAAAGGAGGGAAAAGTACCTAAACCATGTTGGTCAATACCATTTGGTTTCCACAAAACCACAAATGGTATTCCCCACCACCAAAACCTATAAAAAGGTGGTAGGGGCTCCTCATTTCACATCCATCCATTATCTCATCCTTATGCTGCTGAAATCTCCCCTGAGCATTTTAGCCATTGCAAACCACATTGGAGAAGAGACCATTGGAGATTGGAAGTTGCTCATCCTTGGAGCTATTCAACCTCACCATTAGAGGTATTGATTCCGCAAGCACTTGCTTGCCCCATACTTTCAATACAAATTCTTTATTTTATATGTTCTTGTTCTTGATCTTAAATTATTGTCATTATTTGCTTAATATCTTTGCTTAGATTCATGAATAGTCTTGTTTAATTAGTTTATTGTTATTTGCTTTCATTGAAACTGCTGCTACTAGTTAGCAGGTGCCCATAGCACTAAGCCTGGTTGCAAAACCAGGCCAACAGTTTTTGGCGACTCCGCTTTGGTTTGAACTATAGATCTCTAGTTTTGTCTTTAATCTTAGTTTTTTATGAGTTTTTAAGCTTTAGATCCATAGATCTGCCATCTTAGACAGCAGATCCATTGCTGCTCTGAGATTTGGCCCCATAAACAGCCCAAAATTTTCAATTTTCGGGTTCGTTTCTCAAAAACATATATATATATATCACCACCTGATACTTAAACATTTTTTTTTTACCAAAAACATATTCTCACCATTGAGAATTTTAGACGCTCTCGTCGTCTATAGGGCGAACTCCCAGAGTTTAGTCCACTTGGCTCTCCACATCACGGACGCAGAGCATTATCCCTTGATTCGACACATCGTCAATCAATTAGACAGTCATCCGATTCTGACATACCCCACTTCACCTTTGATTTGGAGGTAGAATCCGAAAACCCCACAGAGTTACCACCAACCACAATTATGTCTGGAACACCATTTGATCCACTATTTACAACTACCATAGGTCAGTCATCTGCAGACCCTTCTGCTGTAGTACCATCCACGGCAACAACCACCCCCCTGGGTATGCCCAATATGGGTAACACTCCACATTTAGGAATGCCCAACACAGGGCCAACACCTGTCATAGGTATACCCAACATGGGGGTCATACCCCCTTTGGTTTCCACAAACCCCATCCCAGGAATCCCTAGTACGATTCCCAACCCAAATGCAACCCATGTTGCACTTGGGAGTGCTATCCCAGGAATCCCTAGTGCAATTCCCAACCCAAATGCAACCCATGTTGCACTTGGGAGTGCTATCCCGGGAATCCCTAGTGCGATTCCTAACCCAAGTGTAACCCATGTTGCACTTGGAAGCGCTAACCCATACCAGCCCACACCCATGGGAGGGCACATACCTTCCATACCTGGAGTACCTTTAGGCGCTACGGGACCCCTACACCATACCACAATGGCTGGGCATGTCCCCGCCCCAGTTACCACACCAGCTAGCCTACCATACATGGCAAGTCTGAACCTGCCAGACCTAGCTAGGTTAACAAATGACCCCATCAGACATGATCCTGCGTGGCCCCATATGCCCACTAAAATTCCCTTTGACATCCCTAAGTTTGAGGGTAAGGCAGGAGAAGACCCCCAGAACCACATCATGTCCTTCCATTTATGGTGTTCCTCTCACTCCATAGTGGATGACTCAATCCGCCTCCGGCTTTTACAACGCACCTTCACTGGCTCCGTAGCCAAATGGTATATCGAGCAGCCCCATGGGACGCATTCCACATTTACCTCCCTTGCCTCGACCTTCCTGCAGTTCTTTCAGTTACCTGTCCGCTATGATGCGGGCGTCGAGATCCTATTGTCTTGTAGACAGAACACGGCCACGCATATCACTGACCATATTCATGATTGGCGCCGACGCCGAAGCCTATGCAAGATCAAATTAGACGACCGAATCTTTTTAGACTGGTTCCTTAAATCCCTCCTTCCTCTCATTGCGAAGCATGTAGCATCTGAAAGACCCCAGTCCGAGGAAGAGGCCATCCTCAAGGCCCAACAGTTTGATCTCATCTATGCCCAATCGGGTTACTTATACACGATCATACCGGACGCCCCACGAGGCGACTCTGCACGCGGTGACGCACCGGGGGCATCACATGCCGCTGATGGCATTATTGGACAAATTACACCGCAAGCAAAACCTTTCAGTATGGTGAGCACCATGCCCACCCCAGACCTTTCTAGGGCTACATCGAGTTCCGGAGCGACAACTTCTTATGCTCCAACAAACCAGACCCATCATGTTCATGGACCCTCTTGTCCACAACATTGTTATGGCCAAGCGCCATCAGCATATGTACCTCCTACATACTATGCTCAACCTACGGTACAGACCCCCATGCAGTTCCCACAACAGCCCATGCATTACCCACAACCGGTCGCACCAGCTAACCTCACACCTCCACCATCTCAGGGGTACCAACAACCCCAACAGACAACTGGACCACCTCCAGCTCCACCTACATACTACCCGCCGCAACCTGCTCCCGCACCTGCGGCTCCCCAGAACCCCCCCAATGCTCAAGGGCATGTGTATGCACAACAACATCAGCCCCAATACCAAAATAACCAACGCAACCAGGGTGGGCAACCTAACCGCGGAAGAGGACGCAACCGTGGAAACAATCAAAACCGTAACCAAGCTCCACAACCTACCCATCCTCCGCAAAACAATAACGCGGTGCCTGCTCATCAGAATCCTGATCGACCACCTAAGCAAGCCAAAAATGCTAATTTACGAACAAACCATCCTTGTTCCATTTGCGGTGTCTATGGTCACTATACCCATGCTTGCCCACATCTGGAGCGAGCTCGACAACTATGGACAAATGACGCCCATCGTCAAGGGAAAGCGGCTCCTCAGCCGCCACCCAACCCCCAACCACCTCCACAACAACCTTTGGTATTACAAATCCCTTTTCCAACACAAGGGGTGGTGAACACTCAGCCGTTAGCCCCCACACAGGGCAACGTGCAACCACAACAAATCACTTACGCCGCTCCTGATCAACCCATGTTTGATACAGGAACTCACCACCTATTAATGATGTCCACCGCCGACGTCAATATCCAAACTCGTCAGAACCAATACGGACCGACTGCTGAAGCCCCCCCCGCCGAAAAGGATACTAATGCTCATCCCACTGATCAGCCGTTACGGATACCACCTCTTCCACTCGATGGTGCCTCTAAAGCACCTCGTTTCCCTCTTCGTCGTATAAACAACAACCCCAATGCACGGGCTGCGTCAAATTACAACATCGTAGATGACCTAGCTCAATCTCCCGCAGCCATGTCTGCGTTAGAAGTCTTAAAAAAATGTCCAACGCAGCGCAAGACTTTACTTTCCGCCATTGGGGCGATCGACCCAAATGATTCGAAATTGATGACCTTTGATTTGGACCAGTCCGAACCACGTCTGCCTTCCACCATAGCAGTCCAAGTTTCCGTTTCTATCCGGAATCTTGTCATCCATCGATGTATCATCGACGAAGGTGCCTCCACATGCGTCATGTCCACATTTGTCTGGCAGAAGTTGGGATCCCCTGCTCTCCAGCAATCCACCACTGCATTACGGGCCTATGACGGTCGGTCAGCTCAACCTCAAGGTCTACTACCCAAGGTCCCCGTCCAATTAGGTGGGAAAACTGTGCTTATCGACATAGAGGTCATTAACGCCCAGCTCGATTATAACCTTTTACTTGGACGCAGTTACATGTACGCCATGAAAGCAGTCGCCTCCTCCGTTTTCCGCACCATGATGTTCCCCCACGAGGGACGCGTGGTCAAAATTGACCAACTCACCTACTATGATCCCAATGCCCCTGCAGCACCCGAAAATGTTCTTCCCATGATTGAACAACCAACTTCTAGTGCAACTACCTCCTTTGTCTCTTCTTTGGGACCCGGACTTTATTCAGATACACCAATGACCTCTTCATTCCAGGCCATTCCACCACCGTCACCAGAGACCCAAGTCGCAAACCTCTGTACTCTTTCACAGAATACGCAAACATCCGGTGGCCAACCACCATTGATCCCCAGTCACACTGGTGTTACACCTATCCACACCATCCCCTTCCTATTTCCTCCTTCGGGTGTAGTAAGCGCCCCGGTTATGGCTACCCTTAGTCTACCCAGGCTAACATTGGGATTACCTGTGTGGTATATTCCACCTCCCGTTCGACCGCCGACACCAAACGTCATCCTCCAACCGGTGCAACCTATTGTTACCACAAATCAACCTCCTCCTGGTGTCGCAATCCCTTCGTCGTCAACGACACCTCCTCCTAGCCTCAATATCCCTTCGTCGTCAACAAATCCTCCCCGTCCTATCAAGCCCGCTGGGGGCAGAGGTCCACAACCATACACTGCTATACCACCTCCTAAGGCAGTTAAACCCCCACCAGTGTTTCGAGCTCCCCCTAAATGTTCATTATGCGATGAGATTGGCCATCCAACTCATCAATGCCCACACTTACCGGCACTCCAAGAGCATATGAATATGTTGGACGATGACATCACCATCCCAGTAGTTAGATTAGAGCCACCTCTACAGCCTCGTGACAAATCACTGCGCACCAACCATCCTTGTGCTATATGCAGTGTCTACGGCCACTACTCTCACCATTGTCCTGATCTACCTGACTATAGAGCAGCGTTGTACGAGTTAAACAACGTTGACTTAGAGATATCTCCTCCCCTCATCGAGGAGATTCACCCCCCGCCATCATCCTCGTCGGAAGAAGTCAATACAATATATATGAGTTCAACAACTTTCAAACCAGAACCCCTTGATTTATGGTCTGACTACTTCAATACTGATGAGCAAATTTTGGAGACACTCACTGCACCCGACTACCCTTGGGATGATATGCATCATCGCTCGTACTTCCTCCCGGAAGCATCGACACCCTCCGCATCCGATCAGCTATCTGTTGAATCGAAGGATTTCATACCCACTAAGGTCGACTGGTTAAAGGACCCCATCCCAACACCGGATGCCTTTGAAGAAGGGAACATGTCCAACATTTCCCCCACTATACAGATAGACATTTCCACAACACCAGGGAAACCTAAACTCATCTCGCTGGGCGCATCTTGCACTCAAGCAGAAACTCAGGCATACAAAAAACTCTTTCAAGAGTTCCGTGATGTCTTTGCCTGGTCCTACACTGAGATGCCTGGTCTCGACCCCGCCATTATTGAACACCACATTGATACATGGCCCGAGGTACCCCCTGTTCGTCAAAAACAGCGACCCATTCACCCTTCCAAGCTCCCAGCTGTTAAGGCTGAGGTCGAGAAACTTCGAAAAGCAGGGTTCATTTACCCTATTCCGTACACCACCTGGGTGTCGAATCCCGTTCCCGTCAACAAAAAGCAGGGCACCCTTAGAGTATGCACTGACTTCCGCGATTTAAACCACGCTTGTCCAAAAGACAATTTCCCCACGCCATTCATTGACCAACTCATTGATGAGTGTGCGGGCCATGAGGTCCTATCCTTCATGGAAGGGTTTTCCGGATATAACCAGATCCACATCCGCAAGGAGGATCAGTACAAGACTGCCTTCACCACCCCATGGGGCACCTTTGCCTATCGCGTCATGCCATTTGGCCTTAATTCACGAAGTCCATTTTTTCACCATTTTTTTGGCCTCTCTCGTGGCCTCGGTTTACGTGCCACATCGGTCGTTCTCCGTTTTCGACATGCCTTATATCGCCGGATTCAATTTTCCGCGCTCGTGATGATGCTTGAGGTCATTTCTCGCTCTCACCTTTAGATTTTTCGGGCATTTTTTCCACGCCCCCTCGTCACCTCGGTTTGCGTGCCACATCGGCCGTTCTACGTTTTCGACGTGCCTTATATCGCCGGATTCAGTTTTCCGCGCTCGTGACGATGCTCGAGATCATTTCTCGCTCTCACCTCTAGATTTTTCGGGCATTTTGCCTTCTGACCCCTTCGTCACCTCGGTTTGCGCGCCACATCGGCCGTTTTCCGTTTTCAACAATCCTTAGGTCACCGGATACAGTTTTTCGCACTGATGACGATGCTTGAGACCTTTTCTCGCCCTCATCAATCCATTTTTGTTCGGTATAATTTTATCCCTTTTTCGGGCCGAGCAGACCCTTTTACGAAAAAGGCACTTAGGGAGTTTCTGTTAAGCTCTTTTCTGACTCCTAAAAACAATGAAAAGATCGCCGAGCAATCTTGCTTCCTTTCATGCTCGCTAAACGTATCTGAAAGGGCGTCCACCTAGTATAAGTTTACCCCTTTTCCGGACCTTGTAGACTAATTACGAAAAAGGTATACTCTAGTCACATCGGCTAGAAGAGTTCTCCATCCGCATCATTTTATCCTTTTTTCGGGCCTTGGAGACTAAACTTACGAAAAAGAAACACCAACAGAGTCCACTTACCGTTTTCAGACTCTCTAAACATGAAAGCAACCATGAGCATGAGCCGTCCTGGGCTCGCAAAATCCACAGGACCGTACCATTTTAGAGCACACTTTTATCCCTTCTTGGAGCTCATTAAAACTACGAAGAAGGAATTAATGGTGCCTCTTGGCGCCACGACAGATCACATCTACTCATATGGCAGCTTCCTCATTTTGGTCGCCTTTGTTCAGAGTATTCTGCAGTATGTCACCCTGATAATCCCTCGACAGCACCTATCAGCTCGTCCTCCCCCCCAGAGTCAATATATACCATTCAGCCAAAGCAATGATCCCCACACCTACAAGTCAGTTCCCTACGCTGCCAGGTCAACCATGTCATCATGCTCTGAACAAAGGAAGTTTGAGTCTACCCATTTTTTGACCCAGTTATTTTCCTTCCCCACAAGTATGTCAGTCCTACCATCAGTACTACATCAATTCAGTTATACACCTCTTGCTCCTATCAAGGAAACATCATTGCCTTGTTAGTTGCTGGTCTCCCTCTGTCGACGACAACTACATTGATTCCAGAGGATAGACCTAGAGGTCCCTGTGTCTTGGACTCATTACCATTTATGATGAGTGCCTACGAATCATTTCGAGAGGAACCCTCAGTGCCCCTCCGAATGGTTGTTTCTCACATGCTCGACTTCAACACCTTGATCGCATCGTTGAGACTCGCACAGGGTATTGGTCCTTTCAGTTATTAGTCGAAGACCCCAGATACCACCTGCCTCCTCCACATTTGAGAGTCTACCTATGGATACAACCAGTTACATTTTTTCTATAGATATCCGGGTTGCGTATGGCGACAATATCTCAGATGGCTCACAGTCATTGAGTCCATACAGATGTTGGACACCTTCAGTTTCAACCGTTCAGCAGTTATTCCAGTGTATCAGTTATTGAGATCAGCCATGATCATGAGTATATCCCACAATAATGTCCCCTCTGGACCATTATGATGTACCAGTATATTTCTTTACGTATTAGATCCCCCTTCTTGGGACTAATTGTTTTGTATATGTCTTGATACGAGCATGGGAATGCCCGCCTCGTCCTTTATCAGAGATTATACCTCATTCATATTGAGGCCATGTAATATTTTTTGTTTTTGCAGCTTCCAAGGGTCGTGGCTCCAGTCTCCAACCGGTCTCTTCTCTCCCCTAAAACCCCAGAAAAAGACAAATGAACTATGATGTCTATCAGCCATACGATGAGCTCCTGCCCTCACACATCAGGGGGCAATCTGTTAACACCCAAAAAGTGCTCACTAGCTCATTTCCCTATTCACATGACCCATTTATCCACTTTTTCACCATCAGAGCCTCTGAAACCAACAAAAGGTCACCAAAAGACCTTAGTACACCCCTTTTTCCATTAAAAAAGATTATTTTTCCCAAAAAAGCATAAAAAACTCTCAAAAAGGGTCCAAATTCCCAAAAATATTAAAAAGGGAATTAAAATATTATTTTTATTCAAAAAAAGGAAAAAGGAGGGAAAAGTACCTAAACCATGTTGGTCAATACCATTTGGTTTCCACAAAACCACAAATGGTATTCCCCACCACCAAAACCTATAAAAAGGTGGTAGGGGCTCCTCATTTCACATCCATCCATTATCTCATCCTTATGCTGCTGAAATCTCCCCTGAGCATTTTAGCCATTGCAAACCACATTGGAGAAGAGACCATTGGAGATTGGAAGTTGCTCATCCTTGGAGCTATTCAACCTCACCATTAGAGGTATTGATTCCGCAAGCACTTGCTTGCCCCATACTTTCAATACAAATTCTTTATTTTATATGTTCTTGTTCTTGATCTTAAATTATTGTCATTATTTGCTTAATATCTTTGCTTAGATTCATGAATAGTCTTGTTTAATTAGTTTATTGTTATTTGCTTTCATTGAAACTGCTGCTACTAGTTAGCAGGTGCCCATAGCACTAAGCCTGGTTGCAAAACCGGGCCAACAAACTTCAAGGATTTGTTTTTGCTCTAAAATGGGTTTAGGTAAAATAGAAAAGAGTTTACACAATGGTCAAGATGACGACATTATCACAATGGTCATGATGACAACAGTTGGTCATAACAACGGTACTTGCAACGGTCATGATGACAACACTTTCAACACTTGCGACACTTGTGACACTTGCACAAGGGTGATGACATTTTGGTGTAACATTGTTTGAGTTTAGCTTGAGATGCATGCAGCTCTATGTTTGAGCTCACTTGCTTATCATTTCCCCCCTTTGTCTCTTGCATGCTTGATAAACCCAACTGTGTGTTGGCTTAGCATGACTGTTTGAGTGAAACCATGGTTGTGAGTGAGCCTGTTTAATTCCTCTTTAGTGGATACACAACCCATCTCGAGGGTGCTCTCTCAGGTAAAAGAATATAGGCTAGACAAGGACCTATGGTTGGGTGGAACGTTGCTCTCACATAGCTAGTTGTTTGGACAGTTTCATCTTAAAGATCAGTAATCTATGTGGTTAAATTATGATCATTCTGTGTTCTGTTTTGAATGTTTAATTATTCATGTTAATTGAATGAAATGATTATCTTAATTTTATTGGCATGAATCCTGTGCATAGCATGAAAAGGGGATTTAGTCTCTGCATGTTGTTTCATCATTCTACTTGGGATAAATATGATGATGCATTGCATTCTGCGTGTGTGTTTTTATGATTTAGTTCTGTTGTGAATAGTTTGATTATGCATTTTATTAAATCATTAATTTAGTCATACGGCTTGGAAAAGAATTAGACACCCCCATGTTGCTGTCATGTTCCCTCTATGGGTTGGAACGACAGGCATGACAAAGTGGTATCAGATCCCATGTTGCAGCATTGGGGCTACTTGGTCCAAACTGTGAGTTTACAGGCAGATATCAAAATGTTTAAAGAGATATTGATGAAGTTTGGTCGACATTTTGGTTGGAAAAATGACAAAATCAGAGTTCTCAAGTGTGGTAGGGGATCACACCATTGCATAGAGCTCTCCAAGATATTTCCAATGGTACCAGACTTGCCTTATTTGGTTAAGGGATGAGGGAGATATGAGCTCTGAAAGTTTGCAAGAGTAAAAGGTGTTTCCGCAATTTTGCATTGGGGATTGTGGATTGCGGAAACGTAAACATTTCGGAGTTACGTTTTGGACTTCCACATTCCCGAATTCCACATTGCAGATTGCGGAAGCGTAAAAGTTTTCAAATTTGCGATTTGGATTTCCGCATTTCCGACTTCCACAGTACGGATTGCGGATTGCGGATTACAGAAGTGACATTTCCCGAAGTTGAAAGTTTGTCTTTCCACATTTCCAACTCCTGGATTGCGGATTGCAGATTGCAGAAGTGATATTTTCGGTGATCGAAAATTGGTGTTCCGCAATTCTGAATTCCGCAGTATGGATTGCGGAAATGACATTTTCCGAGGTAAAAATTTGACGTTCCGCATTTCTGAGTTCCACAGTACGGATTGCGGATTGCGGATTGTGGAAGTGGTATTTTCTGGAGTTGGAAAATTGGCATTCCGCATTTCTGAGTTCCGTAGTATGGATTGCAGATTGCGTATTGCGGAAGTGGTATTTTATGGAGTTGGAAAATTGGTGTTCTACATTGCGGGTTGCGGATTGCGAAAGTTGCGGGTTGCGGGTTCAAAAAAAAAAGTATAGAGCCCGAAACTTGATTTTTGGATAGAAGGAGCATGCAGACTCAAAATTGGACGAGTCATGTGATATTAGGAGGCCATTGGCGAATTCCATGAAAGAACCAGTGAGGGTCCCGAGCCCATTATGTTCCAATTTGGCATGAAATTGGAATTAATGGCTTTTACAAATCGGTGTCTTGAAGCTTGGCAGGAGGTTGGATTGAGCTGAAATCGATATGGAGCGACCATGGAGCAGGGACAGTGTTAATTTTATAATCTTGGAGTCAAAATACAAAGGATGTGGAGTCGTGGTGTGTGGGAAGGCCAAAAAGCATTATTCTGGGCCACGTTTTCAAAATTTGGAAAAGATTGCAGGATGTGGAAGTGACCCCAAATGTTGGATTCAAGAAATATACTAAACTCGACATTTCATCTTCTCATTAAAACAAACAACTCCCGTTAGACAAATATTTTCTAGAAATGCACAGTTTGGAAGATAGCCATTTTTGGCCAAAATTTTGAAATTTGAAAAAAGTGGAAAGTTAAAAATAGTCAAACCTGGAATTTTATAGAATTTGACTGGTACATCGGAACAGAGATCCAAAGGTTGTTAAGTGTTCCTTTTTATATGTACTAACTTATCCTGATAGTAATGTTTTCATGATTCCTCCCAAATTTGTTTTTACAAGTGGCTGAAGTTGGCATTTCATAATAATTTGCAGCTATGTAAAAGTGCAGAATTTTAGTAAAAATTGTTATTTTTGAAGTAATGTGATTTCCACACCCGAAGTCAGAATGAAGCTCGTCGATAGGAATTGGAAAGATTATCCAGCAAGGAACAGTGGTGCATAACCAGAATTTGAATGAGGTTTTCATGTATCATAGATATTTAGAGCAGAAAAGTGCCAGTGGTTGTTTTGACAAAAAACAATGTTGTCAATATGGGCAATTTCTAGAATTCCATGCCTAGAAAGTAGCAAGTAGGAATATTATGCATGAGTATATGTATTGAATTGTTGCTTGGTGAGAAAATCATAGCTAATGATTCCTTGTGTGTTTGCTAGAGGCCATGAAATTGGACCAACTATGATGTGGAAGAGGAATCCCATGTGGCGATGAGGGATTGGAAAGGGAGAATTCCTTAACCCCTATTTTGTTTTTGTATTTATATTTTATGAGCTTGATGTATATAAAATTTATGGCATGGAAATGCTAAAATACAAGAGAATAGATGGATGGCATGAATATGCACTGGTTAGCCTATTAATAAACATTGCACAGTGCATGAGCAGATGTTTGTGCACACATATGATATTACATATTGGTAAAAGTAGTGAGGTTTTACATATGCAATGAACTATTAATGGTAAATATTGTGGTTGATAATCACTATTGGTGTTGGTAATGGTTGTAGGACCAAAGAAAACAGAAGCATGGATAAATATGTTGATGAAGTTGTTGCATGTGACCAACAACCTTATGAAGAAAAGGTTAGGGCAGCAAATCCATGATCAAAGGGTTGGTGGAAGAATTTTGTAATCCTATGTAAGAGACCAACTGATCAGGTAACATCAAAGGTGTAAATGGGATCCATGCAGGTAATGGTTTAATTATGATGGTTGCATAAATATTGAAAGGGGACTGGGTAAGAATCCCTTGAACCATATTTAATTTTAGGTATGCCTATAAGGTTGAATGCATTCATGTGAATGCCATACTGCCATAGTATGGTGGAGTATGGAGTGGTGAAGGCAAGATGCCTCATACCATGTGTCTGTTTAGAAATTTAGATTGCATTCACATAAAAGTATATCATGCCATGTGTATGTTGGTTATGAGTTTAATAACCAAAGCAAGTGAGGACTGGTGGTCCTGATTATAGTAACACATGCTATATGAGGTAGTCATGGTTAGGCCATAATATGTTTGAATGCATAGTATTCATGAATCAATACAAGGTAGCATTGAGTGGATGTGCATTAAGAGATTTTATAAATCTTGTGTTTGCATTGAGTGAATGCACATTAAAAGATGAGGTAAATGTTGTAAATGTGCATGCATGAGTGTGGGTGCACATGTTGTGATGCATTGCATGAATGTATGGGGAGAGTGTATGTGTTATTGAAAACTAAATAATGGATGAAATGATGAATTAATGATAATTTTGAGATCATTTCATGAGCTGCTATGAATGGAGGGGAAGGATTGCATGAAGGTAGTCATGTTTGATAGGCTTCCAGAGTGCTCTATTGGAAGGACAGAGTCGTATAAATGATATGGCTAGGAAGTAATGAGCAATTAAAAGCTTTAAGTTAATTGCATAGATGGTGTGATGGCATCTTGTAATTTTATTGTGCTAAGGGTGCATATAACATAAGCCTATACATTTCATTGCATTTGAAATGTTAATAGCTGAGAGTGTTTGAATTACGGAGTGTTATAATTATGAAGATCACTTTAAGGACTGTTGTAAAGGTTGCAAAAAAATATTATATGCATGAACACTCACCATTTGTTTGGCTGATTGAATATACAGACCACAATAAAGGTTGAAAGCTACCATGTGCAATAGCCAAACATTATGAGGAGGATCTCACATGTGCGAAATCTGATTTCTATAGGAAAACAGATTTGAAATTTTTGATTTAGAGCTTATGAGAAGGAATCTCATGGTTGCAAACTCTAAGTTCTGTTGGAAAGAAGAATTGAAAATTACAGATTTGTAAATCTCATATTTGGAATTTTGTTAATAAATGACTAATGACTATTTGGATTATATGAATTGTGTCAGGAGGACATGTTGTAAGTGGATGTTCATGTATGGAAGCAGACATAAGACCATAATGAGAGAAGTGATGCCACTTACAAGAGACAAACAATATAATGATAGCCTCATGACTAAGCAAATCGATTTCTGTAGTATACAGAATTGCAGATTCATGTTGAATTTAATTATTAGTGCCATTGATTGGTTATGGAACAATCAAATTTGAATTTTATTGTTAAATGTTGCTGACTGTTTGGTTATTTGGTAAGTGTTCCAGGAAGACACATTGCAGGAAGACCATGGGTGATGTCTTGTTCAAGCCAAACTCCATGCAAAGGACCCCATGCTTTGGAAATGGATTTCGGGTGAAACGCCATTGCATATTTTAAGGATGACATCTTAGCTGAACTACATGTTGGAAAACCATATTGTGAGTGAGATGGTAAAATTATGCCTAGAAGGTATATGTGGGATATGGAATGTAAAAAGGATTGGGGTGGAAAACCGAGGGACTATTAAATCAGAGAAGGGAGCCCCCATTCCTCATTAATGAAGAAGACTACATCTACAAATGGATAAGTGTTCTATGACCCTAGCTAAGAATATGCATGTCTATTTTAGAGTCAATATGCATAGCATTTTTTGATTTTATTTCCATTATGCCAGACTGCTTGAGTATGATTAGGGCCTACATGGCTCACATTGGAAAGGGGTGCACACTTTTTCGATGTCGGGTTATGACAGGAATGTCAATATTGACTACACCCTAAGGGAATGGACGCATTCTTGGTGTTTCAATGTTGAATAGTGAATGTTATGAAATATGTTTACAGTTTTAGATCATCAATATTGATGAGCTTGCTTATCCTTCTTGTGCTGTCAGCTTATACAGATGCAAATCGGTGCTGCACATTAAGACGAAAAGTGAAGAAAGGGTACTCAAGAGGACTGTATGGGCAGTGGTAACCTTTCTACGCTCACACTAAAGAACACTAGAAGGGATGGGTAGGACCGAGGAGCTGTGTAGTAGAAAAGGGTTATCATCCTTGTGTAGTGTGAGTGGGTATTGTGGGGCCATGCTAGCCTACAGTCAAGAAAGTCACCTATAGAGTTCCTAAAGGGAACCACTGGTTTGCATAAGAGGATGAGTTCCACCCTTGTGTGGATGAAGAGTTGATGTGTGTGTGAAAGGTTGTGGTGATATTGATGAAGGCATAAAATCTCTATTGGGTCAGCAGTAAGGTGGAGTACCAAGACTGACTGAAAACCCTAAGATTCCTATGGCTCTGTAGTAGAGTCTTGAACTAGAAATGGTCGTGGTGTAGTTTCATTCCATTGGCTGATGACCCAGATGGATGTGTTGGTTTGGAAATGGAGAGGGAAATCTAGGTATGGGACTGGTTTGGCACCACCAATGCTTGGTAAATCCAGAGAGTAAACGAGTTGGGCATTAACTACTTGATGTTGTGGAGCAGCATGTGTGTTGGCCAAACATCCACCCCACAGGTGATCCAAGGCTTGTAAAGAAGAGAAGGAAACTTGTGGAGTAGAGAGGAAATGTCCAATACAGATAAGTATTTAATTTTCATTCATTTCTTATATTGGATAATGAAAATTTCATGAACAAATCTTATGACAACCAAGCTGATACACTATTGTTTCTATGTTGGAAACCTTGGTCATTGCAGGAAAGCAAGAACTATGAAGGCATCCGAAGGATGCATTTGGACATGTGAATATCCTAAAAATATCTATATGAGCAGCAATGAAAGATGGTGCTAGTGGACTTGTGTGGGTCCTAGCAGCCAAGAGTTTTGTAGACAAACCATGAGGAAAGGTTACCTGGTTGAGAGGTCTTGGACAGACCTTAGACACTAAGTGTCATAGCTGAGAAAAGGCAAGTCAAGCATTCACATTGAAATGAAAGAGGCTAAAAAGCATGGAACCACAGTGGTGGCGTGGCTCAATATTGGAGCAAGATTAAGAGGGGAAAACCCTTACTCTCCTCTTTCATTTTTATTGATACATTTAGAAAACATAAAATTGTTGAATGCATGTTATGGCCGAAAGTAGAGTGTGTTTATTTGCTTGAAATAAATTGTGAATGCTAAAGTAGTTAAGTCCCTGTGAAAGGATGGACATGAATGAGCTCATGTGTCTATTGGGAAAGCATGAAAAGTGTAAAAGTCTCATGGATAAAGCATGGACTACCCATGTCAATTGGGAAATTAATTGACTGGTTTTAATGTTTATATTATGCTTGGCTTAACAGAAATTGCAATGATGTATTTCACAAGTGAGAAGTGGAAGTTAATTGGTTGCAGCTGTTACAAAAACAGTGGTACTAGCAAGCAAAGAGTGGGATGCTATGGACATTGGCCATGGAAACAAACCAAAAGCTAATGGATTTGGCTGAAAATATTCTTCAAACAATTGCCAAGACCCAAGAAAATCTTGGAGAACTGCTCAAGCTACAAAAGCAGCAGAATGAGATGAACCATAAGGTTTTTCAGGACTTTGTTTGTCTGCAAAGACAGGTAAAAATAATTATGGAAACAATGAGCTGAGGAAAGAACAATGGATCAATAAGGAGGCATTCATCCAATCAGTCCACTAAGAAATGTTCTAGGTGGGAGGACTCAAAGGAAATTGAGAAGGAAAAGATAAAGCAGCCAGTGAAATGTTGGAAATGTGGAGGAAATCATTGCTGCCGCAACTTCCCAACAAAGGAACATCAAGAGGGTAGCAGCCATAATTTTTTTAGACTTGTGGATGAGCTGGAAGATTAGAACCAATAGGAGCAGCTTGTGGAATCCAAAGGAATTGGTCTTGAAAGTTCAAAGTAAAGGATAGAATGCAGGGCAGCCCTGCAAAATTTTTGAAAATTTTGGACATGTGTAAATTGTATATGTATTCCTAAGTATTGGAACACCGAGGATGGTGTTATTCTAAGGGGGAGGGGATTGTAATACCCCCATTTTGACCCTTAGGATATATTGGCTTTTAATGTAAATATTGTATACAAGCGATGTATGTTTTCCTAGCGTGGAGCTCAAGGACATAGCCTCGCTAGTGCATGCTCGGATTTTATTTAAAAGGAAAGTATTTGATATTTCGTTACCCATGTGCTATTAAGCCATGGAACATTTTAAAATGATGTAAATATTAATATTGCAATAAAATACCAAAATCTGACTATGGAAGAAACTAATAAGAGGGGCCATGTGTATCCACTAGGAAGTGGTGAGGGGGTTGTGGGGTTAAACCATATGCTGCCAAATGTCATCTTGTGAACCCATTTGAATTTCATTGCTGACATTTAATTCTATTGTAAGGAAGTAGTTGAGAAAATCAGTCCATGGCTTCAATGGAGCATGGGCAGCCAAGAAATTCGTATGGCAGGGTATGGGCTCTGTTTCCTTGACCCACAAGTCACTCTACCTCATGGTATTTCGTTCTTCCTCATTCCCATTTGTTGTTAAGGATTATACCCTATAGTAGGGGATAAATGCTATCAATGTACATGGGGATGAAAGATAGATATATTAGGGTTTCACACTAATTACTGTAAACAAATGAGATTAGGGTTCAAGAAAGAGTACCTTATTTATGGCGGCTGGTCCTAGCTTTCTCTCGATCTCAACAGCAATATACCTGCAAAAACAACAGACCTTCCTCAAAATGATTTAACTATAAACATATAATGATATTGACAAGACAATATAACATTAATTATAATCCAACATCCATTAAAATTGACATTTAATTGGGACGGGAAGAATATCTTGATCTTTATTGTCAAAGAAATGGAACAAAATACAACTCATATACTTGACCTTGTTCCAAGCACTTCTGCAACCAAGTTCTGGGTTATTGCTCCTCTCTTGACTAGAAATTCCTTCAGCATAACAATAGCTCTCTTCTTTATTGACACCTTCCTCAAGGACTCCTCTTGTATTTATGACCAAGGTAGGAGCTTAGATTCGTGAGGCAATTGGATTGGGAAGTTGGGGGAGTTATAATACCAAGCTCAACTAATCCCAATCGCATTCTTTAATATATTTTTTAATTCCATCTTAATATGTGCGCGGGTATGATACTATCCAACCTGCGCATGGTGCTCAGCTAGTGCTCTTAACAACTCGCGCATACTCCTTTTAAGTGATGTGTGCGGGTTGCTAATACTAGAACCCACGCATGATGCGCAAGAGTCTCGTTATTAGAGTCGTGCTTTTCCAATGAAATATACAGAAAAAAGAAAAAAAAAATATAGTTGTCAACTGAAGATGTGGGATCTCAGTATTAAATCATCTAAGGTTAATCTAGCTCTTCCATCCATAGTGTCCTTTTGTGTGATCGACAGGGTAATGTGATCACAGCTGGAGAAGAGTTGATTTGACCTATAGCAGATTCCCCCTATTGTGTGAGGTCAGAGGGAAATGATGGCTGAAATACATTACAATCAAAGTCAGAGGAGGAGCAAGGAAACCACAGGACAAAGTCACAAAAGTACCTAAAAACAAAAACCAAGGTTAGTGGGAAATTACAATCTTGACATCAAATAAATGTTCAGTATGATAGAACATAATCTCCAATACATAACTGGGAGATGTATATAGCATGGACACTAAAATACAAACATCGATCCATGTCAAAATAGGAGATCATAGCCATAACAACAAGTTGGATCTATGTCTCATTAAGAGCCAAAAATGGGCGTGGCTCAGTGTTGCACAACTTGGGTAATAAAATAAATGCAGTGATGCTATTGTAGTCCCAAGGTCTTCATCCAAAAAATCCTAATGTACGAACCCTAACCATGTGAATAAATGAGCTGGAGTCAAACATGGGGGGTACCATTTGATTACCGATCATTGATGTATACCGTTAACAAACGAGAGGGCATCCACCAATAATGTAAATGGAGCCCAAGGTACCTAGTACATTCTAGAAAGTGCGAATAAGTGGAATTGAATTCGAACACTTGAAGAATCAATCGAATAGGAGACATTGATGTATTACCACCATTCAATAGTGAAGGTAATTGCCACTAATCACTACAATCCCCAAGGTACTATCTGAAACTCTAAACCTCATTCCTAGAGCACGATGAGCTGAGGTCGGTGGGAAGAAGTTTGCTAGAAGGGAGGCCTTAATGCATCCTCCATCATCCAACATGAGGAACAATGAGTTTATTTGGAGTAGGACTGATACAAGATGAAACAACTGACACCATGGATGGCCGACACTTGAAGTCAAGGTAACTACAAAATGGCCGACACAGGTTGTATCCTTGAACATTGAGAATGACACATGAATGACTTAAGAAGATTTTAACATGACGGGAACGTGATATAAACCTGTAATGTAGGAGACATTAGCAGATTCTCCATATGATTGGAAGAGTAACCAATTAGAGGAGTACAAACTCTGAGATCAAGTTCATCCTATGGTCAAAAATTGAAACCCAACTGAATGATAGACTCAACAGGTGCTTTGTTCAAGGACATGACTGAATTGTTGTCTTTAAACTGAAAAGATGTTTGATACCCTTCCCTTCCCTTTTATCTTTTTATCAAATAATATCCTTCTTGTTGTTTTAATGATTCCAAGAAAGAAAACTCAATAGTCTCTCTTCATTTTTGAAGCAAGCTCGAAGAAAGAGGGAGAATATTGCTGGATATAATTCCAACCATGTGTAAATTTAATGAGCCCATGGGAGGAATACTCAAGACCTTCTTCATTTTTTACAGAGTTTGAAGAAGAGATAGATGAATACTCTATAACACTGATCCATGGATTTTAATATCGAGCCTGGATCGGTTTATGCTCGCCAGTGTTTTCTTTTTTGAGGAGTCTGAAAAACTTAAACAATAACTCCATACACCTACTCATGGATTTTAGTATCGAGCCCGAGTTGGTATGTGCTCGCCAATGTTTTCTTGTTTGAAGAGCTTGAAAAAATCAAAACAATAACTCTAGATACCCTCTCGTGGATTTCACATCGAGCCCTAGTAGGTGAATACTCGTTGGTGTTTTCATGTTTCGAGAGTCTAAAGACCCTAAAGAGACTCCTAAAGGTCCTTTTTCGTACAATTAGTCTCCTCGCCCGAAAAGTGTAAAAGAATGAGAAGAACTATTCTAGCCACGTATGACTAGAGTATACCTTTTTCATAATTGATCCACAAAGGTCTGGAAAAGGGGTAAACTTATACCTAAGTGGATGTCGTTTCAAATCCTTTAACAAGTCTGAAAAGACAACTATACGCGGCGAGCTTGTTTATTTTGAAAAATTCTAACAAGGGCTTGAAAAGACTTTATAAGCCTCAGCGACACAAGTTCCATGACCTGTCAGATGATAAAAAATTTCAACAACCATGTTAGTGATATATCACATGATGAAGAAAAATTTCCTAAATGACCTAAGATAACAGGAAGATACTGTACCTAACTTTGACATGTTAACAAGGGAAACAAACCTTGATAGATCACCTTCATGAAAATATAGTGAAGTTTTGTCATTCGCATTTTACCTAATCACCAAAAATCAAAAGTGTAGTAAAATATTAAAATAATTTTGAAACTATATTAAAAAATGAAAAGTGGGTAAAAATTTAAATTGACTTTTCTATAAATAGTTTCAAAACATATCAAAACTCACCATTTCCAATTGTTGGGGCAAATTTTGGATAACTAGCCTCTACTTCCGTTGTTTATTACGATCATTTTGGGGTACCAAAATGTCTTCTGTCTCTTCCAAGTAAGTAATATCCTACTCCTCTTCCATTTCAATACAGATTTGTAGGTTTTTAAGGGTTAATTTAATATTTTATTGGGATTTTAATTTTTACTCTACGTACCTACAAGTTCCTTTGTTGAAGACTAGCGCATACGAGGAAAATGCGCAGGTGTGTCTCAACGGGACTCGCAGGTGTGTGCTACTTGTTAGAAAAACAGGATCGCAGAGCAATAACAATAAACAGAAATGCAAATATAATCACACATACACATTACAAGAGAGACACAGATTTATCGTGGTTCACCCAACTTGGGCTACGTCCACACTGAATTTTCCAGTCCTTATTATTATTACCGTCCAGCAAGTCGAAGGGATACAACCTGCAGCACAACTGCTGCACTTCCTCTTCTCTGATTTACAGTCTCTCTCCAGATCTCAAAGATCTTTACAATGCATAAAACCTAATACATCAACAACCGTAGCCGTATTACAATGTCTTTCTTTTATAAGGGAAATACAATGGGAAAATACCACGGGATACCCAAAACCATGGGCCCGCAAAACAGCTGGCGAAAACAGCCCCAAAAATTTTCTTCGGGGGCGCTGCCCCCGGACCCCCCAGCCAGGGGGGATGGTCCCCCCTGGAACCCCGTGGGGGGGCGATGCCCCCCCACACCCCCCCGCTGGGGTGAGTGTACAGTCCACCTACATATCATATAGAACTGGGGGTACAAACACGGCTAATACAATTTCATCTTTGAGACTAGAAGATCTGGCTCCACAACCAACACTACTGTCTAATAGGGACAGTCGCGCACACCGCAAATAAAATGGAAAAAAAATAAAAACTAACCAATGAAATGGCTCACCAATTGCAGGATGGTTTTGATTTGGCGTTAAAGAGAGCATGAAGATATGGACCGGAAAGCCATGGGGGATCCATTGACCCTTCATGCATTGAGAATATGTGGATTACTTAAGTTCTACCAAATAGTAAATATGCGAGCACAAACACAATTGCTCGAAATGATGGCGCAATACTGGGATGCCAATCAAGGATTCTTCAATCTCCAAGGGGAGATACTTGAGCTCACTATCAATGACATATATTTTATCACCGGCCTCTCCCAAAGAGGGAAGATGGTGAACCTCAAAGGAACATATCGAGGTGCAGGTTCCCTCTCCATCCAAGATTATATCAATGTCTACTGTCTGTCGGGTACTGAAAAGAGAGGCAGTCAGATTTCTATAGCAATTGTTGCTAGCTTTCCACTAAAATCTATCTTAAGTGTTCTAAACCTGATAGGGGGAAGCAGAACGCAGCACCTTGCATAATGGAACTATATGCAAGTGGGAATAGATTGATTGCATGGGATTGTCTATGATTGGTGTTCTAGCTTGTTGGTGAACATGAAACTTCAACTTACCGAGTGTGAAACCGGTAGGAGGAAGAACTTTGGTTACGGTAGTATTTTCTGCACCTTCTTCTTTGAGAGGGTTCTTGATTTGAGTACGGGGATGGCCTTGCCCCCACTCAATCCTCGCGAGCCACTCCTGACTCGTTGGGGAGATATATTCAAACACCAAGGTGGCGGTGAGAGAAATCTCTCTTTTGTTGATGAGGATTATTGGGAGTGGTGGGGTCGGAAGGTGCCGGCAGTGGATTAGTTTCCTTATGCGGGGATGGACTTCCGCAATGACCCTGAACTGGATCTTCCTCCAGGATCTGCCTCGGGAGAGATGGGTAAGAAAAAGTTCTTTTTTGAAAAATTATTTCACTTTTATTTTATTTTATCAGGAAAAGGACAACTGGGATTGAAGAGCATGATTTCCTTAGATGATGAATGGACTAAACTTACCCCTCTACAACTGACAAAACTCTCATTTTACCTACTTTTTGGGAAAAACACTACCCTATAAGCATGATAGTAGCGATTGCCTATTGAAATACTCTACTCCACTTCAATAAAGTAGCGTTTTCCTTCTAAAATACTCTACTTTGCTCCAATAGAGTAGCGTACAACTCAAAAAATCTTGCAAACGCTGGTTGTAAAGCAGGGAAGTTGCATGTTGAATGCTACTCCACTTAAGAAAACTAGCGTACACCTTAAAAAGTAATCAAAAATATATTAATTTGACGAATTGGGATTAGTTGAAGTTGGTTTTGCAACTTCCCCGACCTCCCAATCAAACTACCTCTCGATCCAAACTATCTACCTTGTCCCATAAATACAAGGGGGATAGATGAGAGAGAGGAGGAGAAACTATGCATTAAGAGTTGTAATGCTGGAGGAATTCCAAAGTTAGTGTGAATAGCAGGAGCCCAGGATCCGGTTACACAAGCACTCTGAATGATCAGGTATAATTGTACTGATTATTTGCTTTTGACAATAAAGGTTGAAATACCCTTCCTGTCCCAATCAAATGTCTAATGGATTGCATATTTGTTTGGATTAAATGCTTGATTGTATTTGATGTTTAAATTGCATTTCAATTTCATCATTGTTATATCAGTCAAGATATGTTGAGGAAGGTATCTTTGTATTGCAGGTTCGTCAAACAGAAGATCAAGTGGAGGATTGATCGAAGGAGCAAGCAAAAGCTAGGATCGAACTTCGTTAATAAGGTATGCCTTCAAGAACCTTGATCTCTTTCTTTTTGTAGAATCCTATGTGATATGATCTATGTATTTACCTGTCACCTCAGAAGTTGGTAGTGTCCCTCTCCTCACTATAGGGTAAGATTTCCCGAACAACAGACTGGTGACTCCGCTGGGGACCAGTTGTTTTCTGCTTTAGGAGACATAGTTGGTTTTCCTTCCCGTACTTTTTGATCTTTGTGATCCTCTGAGAAGCTATGTAGTTTACTGTAGCCTGTTTCTATTGATTGACTCATTCCAGTTTGAAGTTTTAGAGCTTGTTTCAAGCCTTCCCTAGCATGAACGCTGGTATCCCTTGCACACAGTAGCATACACCTGCTGAAAAATGCTACTTTACCTACTGCATAGTAGAGTACACCTTCTAAAAAATGTTTCTTTCCCTACTGCATAGTAGGGTACGCCTCCTAGTGTACGCAGGTTTGTACATTGCATAGTAGAGTTTTTTCCTGTAAGTCTCTGTTTGCTTTTGGGATTTGATTTCCACTTGTTTGGTTTGATTTCCAGCCTCTTGCCTTGTCTTATTAAGTGATCCTTGAGGTCTTTATGCCTTTGTTGAGTCTTGTTTGCCTCTCCTAAGTCCCTTAGGTCATCTTTTGCTTGCTTGAGTACTTTTGAGGTGTCTTGTTTGTTTGTGGCTCTTTTTGAAGACCGTGCTTTATTACTTGTTGGACATAGTTGCACTCCTGTACCCTAGATGCTTGTCACAGTTATACAAACCTTTGTTTTGTAACATTTGTTGTTTGTGGAAACTCTAAGCATACTTTGACAGTGTCTTGGCCTTTGATTTAGGGTTTGACCCCAAGTTGGAGTCCTTATGGTGTTTTCAAAAGATTTTTGAGTCTAGACACTTCCTAATTTCTTTGTCGGTTTCAGTTTCAAGTAAGTTGAAGTCTTTTAGTTTGCTTCCATTCGAGTCTTTGTGGTTGTAAGGCTATCTTTGGTTCGCTTGCCTACCGTTTTCTTGGCTTAGTGCTTTCTTAGGGTTCTTGATGCTTTGGAGAAACCTTTGAAGTTTTCCTTTCCATTTTAAAGCATCTCTTATCCTTTTTTTCTTTCCACTTTGTCTTCCAAGCCCAAGGTTTCTTCTCTTTAAAAAATATGGACGAAAAGTCTTTGTCAAGACATCAAGTTGATTGTTGTGAGCCTTAGAGTTGCTTTTCCTTACTTACATTGCTCTTTTAGGTCTTACTTGCTTCCATTTTCGAGTTCTTTTTCTTTTGCATATATCAGAAAAAGCAAAAAATGAGTTTGGTAGTTTAAAGTAGTAAGACTTATGATCATTTCGAAGTAGTGTAGTTTACTTTGTTTTGAATTTGAAAAGAAAATAAAAAGAGACTTGTTTTAGGTTTGCTTATCTTTAGTTTTGGAAAACAATGAATGAGAAAGTTTAGTAAAAGTTTTTTACTTTTATGTACTTTCCATTTCTGTCACAACCACGCCACACAATGCACTGCAACCTTTGAGTCAAGAACAACCCTTAAAAAGAATAATTAATAAAATTTATTAGCAACTTTTATTTCTAGGGATGTCACTACACCAACTAGCTTAGGCTAGGGTTTCAGATTAGAACACATGTTAACTATCCAAAACCATTTTCATTACTCAATAATCGTAGTGAGACTATTTTTAGGTAAACCCATTGACATCAAAGTTGTTCTGGAAGCTCCACTGAAACCGGAGTTAAGCACGAGGTCTTGCGAAGGTGAAATAGTGAGGATACCCCTTCACTTTTCATTCGGAGCATACACCAAGGATGGTTGGCGTACGGGAATCCTTTTGGATTTTGGGCTTAGATACCCTGCCCATGCGTTCTAGTCGAACCTGCAACTATCCCCCAAAGCTTCTTTCGTATTAATGGTAGCCTTAGTATCTTGACTTTAGGGCTTCTTACACAGGTGGTAGTGAAAGGTTATTTTCATTGTACCTAGGACAGATATGGAAGGTAACCCTTTTCAGTAATCCCGGGAGGACGGTTTGGTGATTCAAACACTTGCACCCAAAGGACCTGAACTGGACGTCGTATAACTGTTCTTCGATGCTCTACTAGCTTGTTCTAGGCCCTGATCATCCCAGACTTTCTATTGAGAGTATTCACCATCCTTGTTTGCCTGGTTTTGTATACTTAGGATTTTGTAGTGGTGTTCTCTTTGTGCTTCTTTTTTTAGTTGGCCTTAGAGATTTCTGGTTTGTTGAGTCGAAAGCTATGGATAGCATCCCGGGGAGCACCAATCAAGGCACCCCTGTTGAAAGGGATCCTTGTGCTTTTCCATTCATTGGGAACATTGGTACTCCCTTAATGGCTACTTTGAATCTTTCGAGATTCACTATAGGGCTACCGGTTTGGTTGTTTTCCACTCCGAATGCCTTGCATGCTCCTGATGCTTCTCAAGTAAGCACTTCACATCAAGAGCAGCAGAACCCTATACCCGCTTTGCAAGTAGCATCTTCTCCTCCTCCTTCTACCTCATGTGGTGAAAGTAGTAATACTAGTAACCAGCAGTCTAAAAGGAATAGATGGAGGAAGAATAAGAAGAAGATGCCAAAGCAAGGGGTCAACCACCCAGCCTCTAGAGGTCATGCTGGCGGCACCTACCCAACCTCTGGAGGTCATGCTGGGAAAAAACACTCATTCACTGTGAATCATACTGAACCTCGCCACCTAGCCTCTGAAGGTCATGCTAGGGGCACCTACCCAACCTTTGGTGGTCATGTTGGGAGAACTCGCTCAGTCACTGTAAGTCATACTAAACCCACCCACCCAGCCTCTGAATTTCATGCTGGGGGAAACTACCCAGCCTTTGGAGGTCATGCTGGGAGAAAACTTTCAGTCAATGCAAAATATATTGAAAGCATGTCTTCAACCACTATTTCTCATGTTGAGGACGCGTCATTGATCACTGCTGGCCATATTAATGACAAGTCATGAGTTCCTATGAGTCATACTGGAGACACTGAATCGGCCACTGCAAGTCATGCTGAGAACGTTAAAATTGTCGACAAACCTAATAAACATATGCTTAAGTTCCCTTGTAAGTTTTGCGAGGGAGACCATCTTACTCACCGATGCCCTGCTATTCTAGAGGTGCAAAGAGTGTGGTCCATAGTTCAAAATTCTTCTGCTTCTAAGCAACCAGCCAATGCAAGTCACGCTAGGGGAAAGCTGTCAGCCAATGCTAGTCATGTTGAGAGTACTATTGTTGTTATGGAGTCTAAGCTTATATGACGCAATCTAAAGTTCCCTTGTAAACTTTGTAAGGGAGATCACCTTACTCACTGGTGGCCTACTATTCCAAAGGTGCAGAGAGTGTGGTCCATGTCTGAAGGATCCTCTGCTCCTGAATTGTCTATAGATTCCCAACAGCCTTATCAACCCTTGGTTGATGAAGTGGTTGAACCAATGCAATCTTTGGTCAACCCTACTCTTCATTTGGAGAGTGAAGCGATCGAATCGATGCAATATTCGACTGATCCCATCAGTCCTTCGGAGACTGATGCGCCTGTCCCTAAAGTATTATGCATTACCATTTCAAATATCTCTTAAAATGGGGGCACTGCATTTGTGCCAAGTGAACCCCTACCAAGCTCTGGGATCATTTCCTTTGATTGGAATAGTCTAATTGGGCCTCATCTTCCTTCTGCTACACCTTTCCAAATAAAGGTTGATATCGGAAACCATGTGGTTCACCGATGTGTTGTAGATGAAGGAGCCTCTGTTAATATCTTATCTCCTTTTGCTTGGAGATATTTAGGTTTTCCTGACCTTGTTCCAGCTGTTAATTGGCCGTTGACTTTCGATAAAAGACCTATTGAACCATTGGGATTCCTCCCTCAAGTACCCATTACTTTGGGTGGAAAAACAGTCTTAGTCGATTTTATGGTTTTAAAGGACCCTATGGACTTTGATATGATCCTAGGGCGTGATTACGTATATGCTATGCAGGATGTGGTGTCTACGCTCTTTCGTGTGATGCATTTTCCTCACAACGAAAGCATTGTCACTATCGATCAGCTTACATTTGTTGATCCCTCTTATTACCCAACTATAGGCCAAGTATGTCCCCCGTCAATAGGAAATACTATGTCACAATCAAATTATGTGGCATATTGTTCTTTGAGTCCAATTGCTACTGAGAAGAAGCCTCTGAATTCATGCTTACCTTCTCGGGACTGGGTCCCAGTAATTGACCAGGAAATGACTCCATCTGAATGTTTAGATATGTGTTCTATCTGGGATGATATACTTCCCTCTGATGAATTTTTCCTAGATTCTATAATACAGTCTACCATTCATTTGGACATTGATACACCAATGAGCAATCTTCCACCTTTCCTTCGAGATCGTTAAAAAATAGTAAGGAATCTATGAGCATTCTTCCACCTTCACTTCGAGCTCGTTAAAAACAGTAAGGAAGTTACGAGCATTCTTCCACCTTTTCTTCGAGCTCGTTAAAAAAAGTAAGGAGGCTATGAGCATTCTTCCATCTCTCCTTTGAGCTCGTTAAAAACAGTAAGGAAGTCGCGAGTTTACTTTTTCAGGCTCGTTAAAACTTTACGAAAAAAATCTTTATAGAGTCATTTTAAGCTCTTGTTTGGACTATTGAAACTTAAACAAGATTGCCGATCAAACTTGTCCTCTTCAAGCTCGTTAAAGGAACTAACGGCCCATCCGCTTAAGTGTTTAACCCTTTTCCATACTTTTGTGGATTACTTACGAAAAAGGAATACTCTAGTCATCTATGGCTAGAAGAGTTCTTATTCCATTGTTTTACACTTTTTCAGGGGAGGAGACTAACTTTACAAAAAAGGACCTTTTGGAGTCTTCTTTAGGGTTTTCAAGCTCTTGAAACATGAAAACACCAAGTGAGCATTCACTTACTCGGGCTCGATGTGAAATCCATGAGAGGGTAAATAGAGGATTGTTTACGTTTTTCAGACTCTATAAATAGGAAAACAACGGCGAGCATTAACCTACTTGGGATCGATATTAAAATCCATGAGTAGGTGAATGGAGTTATTGTTTAAGTTTTTCAGACTCCTTAAAATTGAAAACACCGGTGAGCAAGAACAGATCTTGGCTCAATATTAAAATCCAGAGATCAGTACTATAGAGTAATCTTCTATCTCTTCTTCGAACTCTGTAAACAATGAAGAAGGTCCTGAGTCTTCCTCCCATGGGCTCATTAAACTCTCTACATGGTTGGATCTATTGAGTTTTCATTCTTTCTTGGACTCATTAAAACAACAAGAAAGGTATTATTTTATCTAAAAAGAATAAGGGATAAGAAGGGTATATCACATCTTGCAGTTTCAAAGGCAGTTCAGTCATTCCTATCCTTGAACACAACACCTCTTTGAGTCTATCAATTTAGTGGGCTTTAGTTTTTTACCTTAGGGTGAACCTGATCTCCGAGTTGTTTACTCCCTCGGTTGGTTATTCTTCCAACCATATGGAGGGTCTACTAATGTCTCTTACAATGTAGGCTTATATAATTTTGCCATCATGTTGAAAACTACCTAAGTCACTTTGTGTCGTGCTCACTATTCAAGGATATAACCCGTGTCGGCCATTCTGCAATTTACCTTGACCTCATGTGTCGGCCATCCTAGTGTCAGTCTTGTTACATGTCCTGCTCCACATCAACTCATACTATTTGAGTGTTCCTCGTGTTGGATGATGGAGGATGCCTTAATGCCTCCCTTCCAACGGCATTCTTCCCATCGACATCAACTCATTTTGATCTGGGAATGAAGTTTAGAGTTTCGGTTAGTACCTTGGGTATTGCAGTCATTAGTGGCAATTTCCATCACTGTCAAATTATGAGAATACATCAATGTCTCTTATTTGACAGGTTCCTCAAGTGTTCAACATCAAGTCCACTTATTCACACTTGTTGGATCGTACTAGGTACCTTGGGCCCCATTATCATTATCGATAGAAGCCCTCGCGTTTGTTAATGGTATACATAAATGACCGGTAATCAAACGATACCCCACATGTTCGACCTCAGCTCATTTATTCACATGGTTAGGGTTTGTACCTTGGGTTGTTTGGATGAATACCTTGGGATTTAGATAGCATTACCTCATTATGTTATCACCCAAGCTGCGCAAGACTAAGCCTCGTTCATTTTGGCTCTCCATGAGACATAGATCCAATTTGTTGTTATGGATATGATCACTCATTTTGACATGGATCCACGCTTGTATTTAAGTGGCCATGATATATATACATCTCCTAGTTATGTATCGGATATCATGTTGTATCATGCTACACATCTATATGATGTCAAGATTGTAATTGCTTGTTGACCTTGATCGCTATTTCAAGTACTTTTGTGACTTGGTTCTGCAGTTTCCTACTCCTCCTCTGACTTGGAATTATAATGTATTTCGGCCATCACTTCCCTCTGACCTCACACATTAGGGGGCATCTGTCATAGGTCAAATCTACACTTCTCCGTCCGTGGTCACCTTTATATGTCGATCACACAAAAGGACAACTGGGATTGAAGAGCATGATTGCCTTAGATGATGAATGGACTAGAATTACCCCTCTGCAGCTAACAAAACTCTCATTTTACCTACTTTTTGGGGAAAACGCTACCCTATAAGCATGATAGTAGCATTTTCCTGCTGAAATACTCTACTCCACTTCAATAAAGTAGCGTTTTCCTTCTGAAATACTCTACTTTGCTTCAATAGAGTAGCGTACAACTCAAAAAATCTTGCAAACGCTCGTTGTAAAATAGGGAAGTTGCATGTTGAATGCTACTCCACTTAAGAAAACTAGCGTACACCTTAAAAAGTAATCAAAAATATATTAATTTGATGAATTGGGATTAGTTGAAGTTGGTTTTGCAACTTCCCCAACCTCCCAATCAAACTACCTCTCGATCCAAACTGCCTACCTTGTCCCATAAATACAAGGGGGATAGATGAGAGAGAGGAGGAGAAACTATGCATTAAGGGTTGTTATGCTAGAGGAATTCCAAATTTAGTGTGAAGAGCAGGAGCCCAGGATCCGGTTACACAAGCACTCTGAATGATCAAGTATAATTGTACTGATTATTTGCTTTTGACAATAAAGGTTGAAATACTCTTCCTATCCCAATCAAATGTCTAATGGATTGCATATTTGTTTGGATCAAATGCTTGATTGTATTTGATGTTTAAATTGCATTTCAATTTCATCATTGTTATATTAGTCAAGATACGCTGAGGAAGGTATCTTTGTATTGCAGGTTCGTCAAACGGAAGATCAATTGGAGGATCAATCAAAGGATCAAGCGAAAGCTAGGATCGAACTTCGTTAATAAGGTATGCCTTCAAGAACCTTGTTCTCTTTCTTTTTGTAGAAACCTATGTAATATGATCTATGTATTTACCTGTCACCCCAGAATTTGGTAGTGTCCCTCTCCTCGCTATAGGGTAAGATTTCCCGAACAACAGACACCCTCGTACCTTTGTGCGACCAACCAATGTAGGGGCAGTTAATTCCATGTTGATGATCATAGAGGGAAAGATGGTTTGGTTGACTCATGACATCCCCACTTACAATATCGAGTTGATGTCGCTCGCCATGCAGGAGGGTGTTGTGGGTGTGCCCCTAATGTGTTGAAATATTGTAACTTCTAAGAATATTATATTTGTATTATTCTGGAGATGTTTCATTCCTCCGATGTGACTTTATTATGTATCAATAGATGTTTATTCCTCCAATGGATTATGGTAACCAGGGTTATTAGATCTACCATGTGGAGGTCGGCCCTAAGTTAATTTATTAGGGGTTATTAGACTCTCTTAGGAGAGATCGGCCCCAAAGGGTAAAAAGTCAGTCAGGAAACAAGTATAAGTAGAGGAGGATGTTCCTCACTTATCTCACTCTTCCATCACTCAGAAAGTAGCGCACAAGTGAGAGAGAGGTATGCATAGGAGGTAGAGGAGGAGCTCTAGTCTTGGACTACATCTTGTATTTGGTTGATCATCTTATTGAGGAAAGCTTTGTTGGGTTTTCTACCCCATGAGGGTTTCCCAAGATAAAATCTTTGTTTATCTTGTGATTGTGTTTCTTTCCGTGATCTTGCTAGTCAAATTAGTATAAAATTAACATGGTATCAAAGTTGTCCTGAATAGGACATCTTTCACAAGGTGAAAATCTCTCTCTCTCCTCCTCCAATGAAAATTAGAGTTTCTACAAAAGTTGGTATTTTTGGATTCTGATTGCATGGTTGGATATCCCTCCTCAAAATTGAATTTTTGAGCCCTGGATCAAGGTTTTTGGTTGGATAGAACTCTGGGAAAGTCAAACCCTAGTTTAACCAGAAATCTAGAAAACCATAAATTCTGTTGCAGATCCGGAAGGTGAAAAGTTGAAGTTTCTAGAAGCATAACACACCAGATCTTCCAATTCAATCAAGCACATCTCCTAGTAAGTGTTACTTTATCTCTTGAGAAACTTCAATCTCTTTTGACCCCTACAGAAGATGGCTCCAAGCACTAAGCTTGAAGACAAGCTAGAGGGTATAGAAAATTTCCAGGCATGGAAATACAGACTTGGCCTCATTCTTGAAGAGAATGACCTTGCCTAGTATATCAAGGATGAGATTGCAGAACCTGGAGAAGATGAATCAAAAGAGAACTATAGGAAGGATTTGATTAGGGAAAAGAGAATCATTGTTGATTCTATTAAAGACCACTTGATTCCCCAAGTGGCATCCAAGAAGACTCCAAAGGAAATGTATGATTCCCTTTCTAGAATGTATGAGGGAAAGAAATTAAATAGGAAGATGAATCTGAGAGCTCAATTAAAGAGCACAAAGATCAAGACTATTTCTCAAGGATCTCTCATCTCAAAGAACAACTACATGCTATTGGAGATACCCTTGATGAAGATGAACTACTAGTCATGACTGCTCTAAATGGTCTCACTAGACCATGGGAGTCATTTATCCAAACCATGTGTGCCAGAAAAGAAAGCATGAAGTTTGATGTGGTATGGGAAGATTGCATCCAAGAAGAAGCTAGGGTTTCTAATAGAGAATCCCTACTCAAAGAATATGACCAATCCTTGTCTACACACACCAAGAGAAGGAGGAATCAATCTTACTTCAAGAAGGATACTCACAAGGAGTCTCAATCTCCACAAATATTTCAGAAGAAAGGAAGAAGTAAATACTCTTCTTTCCAATGTTTCAATTGTCATAAAGAAGGACACATTGCTAGATTTTGTCCCTCAAAGAAGAAGAAAAATATTCACCATTAAAGACATCAAGCACATCTTGCAGAAGATGAAAGTGAAGAAGAAGAAGAAGAAGAGGAATAAAGGCCTCACAAAAAAGATCTAAAGGATAAGAAGAAGAAAGGCCCCTCCCCAAGAAAATATCTAGAAGGAATGAAGAAGAAGATGCAGAAGAGTATGTTCTATTCTCCGCACCCTCGGGATCTATAACACCTAGAGAAGATACATGGCTTATTGATAGTTGTGCTTCAAAGCACATGACTGGACAAAAGAAAACTCTTTCAAAATTGGAAGAAAATACCTCTCCACAAAAGGTGTCATTAGGAGATGACTATCAATATCCCATCAAGGGAATTGGTGAAGCAAGCTACAAGCTTGATTCTGGAACACCATTGAAAATGAAAGAGATATTATATGTCCCAGGATTGAAGAAGAACTTACTTTCTATCTCAAATCTAGATAAGAAAGGTTATAGGGTTGCATTCATAGATGGACAAGTACTCATGTGGTCCAAAGGAAAATCTATTGAGGATGCAATTGTTATTGGTGAAGAGGAAGGAGGTTTATACAAACTCAGGGGACATCCAAAAGCTACCCTTGTTCATGAAGCCACTAGCCCTAATGAACTATGGCATAGGAGGCTTTCTCATATTAACTACAAAGCACTACCTCATGTGAGTAAGGTTGTCATAGGACTACCAGATTTGAAGATTGATCATGATGGCACATGCAAGGGGTGTGCAAAAGGAAAGAATATCAAGAACCCATTTCCAAAGAGTGAAACAAAGACCAAGAGTATTTTGGAATTTATTCATTCAGATGTATGTGGACCAATACCCTCCACATCCTTGAGTGGATATAAATACTACCTTACATTTATTGATGACTACTCCAGAAAGACTTGGATTTAATTTCTAAAAGGGAAGAATGAAGTCTTTGGAAAGTTCAAGGAGTTCAAAGCCTTGCTAGAAAATCTTTCAGAAAAGAAGATAAAAATACTCAGGACAGATAATGGTGGAGAATACACTTCAAAGGATTTTGAAGTCTTTTGTAAAGAAGCTGGAATCAAGAGGGATTTAACCACTCCCTATAATCCTCAACAAAATGGTGTTGCGGAAAGAAAGAATAGAACCATCGTGGAAGCTGTGAAGACAATGATACATGATCAAGACCTACCTATGTATCTATGGGATGAAGAAGCTAGGATAGCAGTCTATGTGCAAAATAGACTATCCCACTGTGCTCTTGATTTCAAGACTCCAGAAGAAGTGTTAACAGGGAAGAAGCTTGAAGTAAGTCACCTCAAGATATTTGGATGTCCAGTACACATTCACATTCCAAAAGAAAAGAGGACTAAGTTAGATCCTTCCGGAAAGAAGGGAATATTTGTTGGATATTGTGAAACATCCAAGGCATTCAGAATATACATCCCAAGATTTCACCATATGGATATTAGTAGGGATGTGACATTTGATGAAGAGATAGCTCTCAAGAAATCTAGGAAGTGCCAATATGAAGAAGTATATGAAGAAGTTGCACCTCCCAGAATTACAAATACTGCACCCATCTCTGAAGACATAACACTTGAAGACCATGACATGCTAGGACCACAAGAACCCCCCTTTTCAAACATTTCAAGGAAAAGAAAGCCAGCATGGGCAAGAGATATTATACTAGGAGCAAAAAAGTATGGAGCTCCTAAGGGCTCCACTAGAGTAAGCAAGAAACCAAAGCTATTCTCCAACTATATGGTTTTGATGTGTGATCTTGTAGATCAGGAACCTAATAGTTATGAAGAGGCAGTTCATAAGAAATAATGGGTAGAGGCAATGACAGAAGAATACTAGTCAATAATGAAGAATGATGTTTGGGATATAGTTCCCAATCCAAAAGACAAAAGTGTGGTATCTTCCAAATGGATATACAAAATAAAGCATGCTGCGGATGGCAGCATTGAAAAATACAAAGCAATATTTGTGGCCAGAGGATTCTCTCAGAAAGAGAGAATTGACTATGAATAAACAGTTGCCCCAGTTGCAAGGTACACTTCCATTAGAACCTTCATGGCACTTGCATCCATGATGAAATGGAATCTACACCAGATGGATGTAAAGACAACCTTTCTGAATGGTGTGATTGAGGAAGAAGTGTACATAGAACAACCACAAGGATTTGAGGTAGAAGATGGAAGAACCCATGTATGTAAACTAAAGAAAGCCTTATATGGGTTTAAGCAAGCTCCCAGAGCTTGTTATGGAAGAATTGATAGTTTCTTGACAAACTTGGGCTTTACCAAAAGTAAAGTTTATCCTAATCTTGATCTCAAGGTTATGAATGATGAATCTATCATATTGTTGCTATATGTGGATGATCTATTTCTAACTGGAAATGAGAAACAAATTATTGAATGCAAAAGGAAGATCTCATTAGAATTTGAGATGAAAGATTTCGGATTAATGCACTACTTCCTAGGTCTGGAAGTATGGCAAGGACCAGATGGAATCTTTCTCAACCAAGGTAAGTATGCTGTGGGAATCTTGAAAAGATTCGATATGTTGGAATGCAAAGCCATGGCCACTCCCATGGATTCCAACTTAAAACTATTAGTTGATGACTCTTCAAAGTTAGTGGATGTGACTCTATACAGATAGATTATTGGGTCATTGATGTATCTAACAAATACCAGGCCAGACATATGCTTTGCGATTAACACTCTGAGTTAGTATTTAGTGAAACCGAGATAGGTTCACCTAATTGCTGCAAAGCATGTGATGAGGTACCTAAAAGGTACGATAGATTTTGGTATCTATTATCGTGGAGATCATGACTTCAGATTGTATGGCTACACAGATGCTGATTGGGCAGGAAGTGTATCAAAGAGGAAGAGTACATCAAGTGGATGCTATTTTCTGGGATCCACCATGATCTCATGGTTTAGCAGAAAGCAGTCAAGTGTGGCTCTCAGCATAGCTGAAGTAGAATATATAGCTTCCTGCTCTGCTAGTTGTGAAGCAATATGGATTCGAAAGTTATTATCAAGATTGTTTGACTAAGAGATGGATCCCACTGTGATTCTATGTGACAACCAGAGTTGTATCAAGATGACAGAGAATCCATTGTTCCATGATACGTCAAAGCACATAGAGATTCGATATTTCTATATACGAGATATGGTGCAGAAAGGAACTATAAAGCTAAAATTTGTAGGCACTGATGAACAAGTTGCCAATATACTGACCAAACCTCTATCTCAAGTAAAGTTTGAGTATTTCCAAGACAAGCTTGGTGAGGTTTAGAAGGACCCTCCTCGAAAGGGGGGGTGATATGGTTGATAAATCTTTGGGTACTAGTATCGATGAGAATACCTACATTGATGAGATTGCCTATATTGACTTGTATTGATGATATGTATACTTGTATTGATGAGGATACTTGTATTGATGATGTACCTGTATTGATGAGGATACTTGTATTTGATGATATGTATACTTGTATTGATGATATGTATACTTGTATTGATGAGGATACTTGTATTGATTATATGTACTAATGATACCTATATTGATGAGGATACTATATCGATGAGGTGGGGATTGTATCATCCTCGGACTTCGGTCCCTTGAATTGATCCGTAGACATATGTCTTCGAGAATGAAGTCCTTAGTGGACAGGTGGGGATTGTATCATCCCCGGACTTTGGTCCCTTGAATTGATCCGTAGACATATGTCTTCGAGAATGAAGTCCTTAGTGGACAGGTGGGGATTGTATCATCCCCGGACTTCAGTCCCTTGCATTTTTCCGTATACATATGTCTTCAAGAATGAAGTCCTTAGTGGACAGGTGGGGATTGTATCATCCCCGGACTTCAGTCCCTTGAATTGATCCATAGACATATGTATCCGAGAAGTGGTCCTTAGACTTTGTCTAAGTTGATGAGTGGATTGAATCATCCCTAGACATGATGAGGTGTCTTAAATGATCCGTAGATGTATGTCTCCGAGAAGTGGTCCTTAGACTTTGTCTAAGTTGACAAGTGGATTGCATCATCCCTAGACATAACGAGGTGTCTTAAATGATCCGTAGATGTATGTCTCTGAGAAGTGGTCCTTAGACTTTGTCTAAGTTGAGGAGTGGATTGCATCATCCCTAGACATGATGAGGTGTCTTAAATGATCCGTAGACGTATGTCTCCGAGAAGTGGTCCTTAGACTTTGTCTAAGTTGACAAGTGGACTGCATCATCCCTATACATGATGAGGTGTCTTAAATGGATCATATGTGTTGCAGGTTATGCTGATGATCATGTGATGACGATGTTGATGATGATGTTGATGATCGTGTGATGACGATGCTGATGATCGTGTGATGACGATGTTGATGATCGTGAGGATCCAGATGTTCCAGTAACTGCTTGAGTTACTGATGATGTTGAGAAAACTTCCAATGATTTATAGATGTATCATGTATCATGTAGTCGATGACTCCTTTCTCCTACAGATGTTGTTATAATATCCTTCTCGTTAAGGGGGAGTGTTGAAATATTGTAACTTCTAAGAATATTATATTTGTATTATTCCGGAGATGTTTCATTCCTTCGATGTGACTTTATTATGTGTCCGGAGATGTTTATTCCTCTGATGGATTATGGTAACCAAGGTTATTAGATCTACCCTGTGGGGGTCGGCCCTGAGTTAATTTATTAGGGGTTATTAGACTCTCTTAGGAGAGGTCGGCCCCATAGGGTAAAAAGTCAGTTGGGAAACAAGTCTAAGTAGAGGAGGATGTTCCTCACTTATCTCACTCTTCCATCACTCAGAAAGTAGCACAAGTGAGAGAGAGGTCTACATAGGAGGTAGAGAAGGAGCTCTAGTCTTGGACTACATATTGTATTTGGTTGATCATCTTATTGAGGAAAGATTTGTTGGGTTTTCTACCCCATGAGGGTTTCCCAGGGTAAAATCTTTGTTTATCTTATGATTGTGTTTCTTTCAGTGATCTTGCTAGTCAAATTAGTATAAACTTAACACAGCGTGGATTCGGCTACTTAGGAAAGTAGCTAGACTAGCCATCTGTTATAGAGAGGTTGTGGTCGAGATGGAAGAGGACCCTCCTTCTCCATAAAGGAGGACATATGTATATTTTTGAGGCCATTGAGCCCATTTTATATATTGATATGACATTCTGATAGACTTGTTGACCCATACTCACATATTTTTTGATACGGCTTATATACAGTATCGGCTTATTTACATGTGTGTCTTGTCTTTATGTGTGAATGGTTTATTAGGATTGTGTGTGATGTGGATGCTAGTATAAAACATAATTTGCATACGAATAAGCTAAATCATTTAATTTCCTTGGAATGTGTTGATAAGTAATATAATCAAATTGTATATCAAGCAACTTAACTCACAAGAACTAACATAGCAAAACAAGATCTCTAACTTGATATTCACCCATTAACTAAAACACAAGCAGCTGCGATTTGAGTCTTACCTCCAAACGTGAAATTTCATGATGAAGGGCATCTCAAAGTAACTCAATGAACGTGTTGTATTCAGCTACATTATTCGTTGTGGGACCCAAGCAAACCCCTCCCGAAGATACAAGTTGGCCAACTAGTGAGTAAATAACCCAAGCTACTGCAGCCAGCTGACGAGTGTGGCAACTAGCGCCATCAGCAAATCCTATAAAGTATTCATTCGACATCTGAAAACACAAACCAATAGAAACATAATACATGACAATAACCACAAGAAAAGCTAAATCTATAACAAATGTATAGCTATAATACATGAAAAAGCATAGAGGCCTAAGCATAATAATTGTTTAGGTAGATCCCATTTCTAGGATCCGAAAACTTGTTACCCTCATAATCCGTTAGCTCATAAGCACCCTTCTTCATAACTTTAGAAACTATGTAAGGACCGAGCCACATAGACTTGAACTTGCCTGCCCCCAAGGTCTCCTTGTCCTGGTCATAAAGTAGGACAAGGTCTCCTTCGAGAAAAACCCTAGGTTTAACAAACTTTCGTAATGACTCTTGACTCAATTCTTATGAACTTCGTTTGTTGTGAGCGCATCGCAGTGCTTCTCATCAAGATGTTCTATGTGTAGCAAACGTTCTTCTAGAACTGAAGTATCATGAAGTAGTTGGATGGCCAACTTCAATGAAGGAATTTCGCATTCGACCAGAATAATTGCTTCTACTCCATGAACAAGTTGAAAAGGAGAGAAACCGGTAGCAGTATTGACATTAAACTGGTATGCCCAAAGAGCTAGATACAACATGATGTGCCAGTTGGATCGACTGGCATTGACGGTCCTTTGAAGAATGGTATTCAAAGTTTTGTTGACCACTTCGACCTGACCATTCTTCTGTGGATAAAATGAAGACGAATGTTCCTGGAGAAAACTTAACATAGTGTATAAGTCAGTCATCATGTTGTTTTGAAAGTGTCGACCGTGGTCTGTGATGATCTCTTTGGTTACCTAGCAATGATCTGGTTAAAAACGAAGTAAGCAGTCATTTCTCCATCTGCTTTGACAGTAGGCATTGACTCGTCCCACTTTGTGAAGTAGTCAACGGCAACAATGATGTGATGATGAACTCCAACAGAAGCTGGATTACAATTCATGAAATCAATCCCCCACTTGGTGAAGGGGCCTACTGTAATCATAGGGTGGAGAGCAGCTGGGTGTGCTCTCATCTTTTTTGGTGAAAAACTAACATGGATGATAGTGTTTCACAGCTTCTACACAATCTTTGAATATTGTGGGCCAAAAATAACCAGCACGCAGTATCTTATGAGCTATTGCCAACCCAGAAAGGTGACCCCCACAGGGTCCGCTATGAGCATCATTCAATACTGCTTCAACTTCCTCTAAGTTCAAACAATGGTGAAGAATGGAATCGATCCCACATTTGTATAAAGTATCAGAAATTATGAGATAATTCTTTGCATGATTCTTCAATTTCTGTCGTTCATCCCTAGAGAAAGTAGGAGGACACCTCAAGTTTTGGAGATATACTAGAATATCCCCGTACCATGGGTCAGAAGATGCAATAAGAAATATGTGTTCATCCGAGAATGATGACTCTTCCTCATTGTGTACTACATCACTCAGAAATTCAGAGATAAGTTCAGCAAAAACAAGTGACTTCTTTGACTTAGCTGATTGGAAAACCAGGTCAAATTCTTGCAAGATAACAATCCATTTATTAAATTTTCCACCAATGATACATCAGGTTAGAACATATTGAAACAGATTGACCTCCATGATCACTGCAATAGTTCACAACATAATGTAGTGACGCATCCTCTGAACGGCATGGACGACAGCTAATGCCAACTTCTTAACGTAAGAATACTTAATCTCGGGAGCTATTAATGTGCGCGACAAATAACAAATGACATGTTCTTGGAACTTGTCATCCTCCTGAACAAGCACTATGCCGATTGTGTATACAGATGCAGCCAGATATAATAGGAAATCCTTGGTATAGTCTGGCAGGCTCAACAAGGGGGCTGATAATATTGCCTTTTTCAAGGTCTCAAATGAAGTTTGAGCAGACTCATCCCAAATAAAATAGGTGTCTTGTTTGAGAAGTCTCATGAAACCTTTTGTGATTTTGGCATAGTTAATGATAAAACATCGTAAGAAGTTGGACATACCCTGCAGAATCTGAAGCTATCGTAGGGTTCGAGGAGGAGGAAAATTTACAATAGCCTCGACTTTGAGTGGATCGATCATGATGCCATGACTGGATACAATAAAACCCAGTTTACGTCTGGAATCGACACAGAACACACACTTATTAGGATTCAGACGAATCTTATAGTATCTACATCGTTCAAACACGAGTCTCAAGTGATCCGGATGATCCCGTCTCTTGCGAGATCACTCTGGGAGATCATCAAGATAAGGTTCAACCACATGTTTTATATCGTGAAAAGAGAAGTTCATTACGCGCTGGAAAGTAGCCCCAACGTTCTTTAGGCCGAATGGCATCTTCCGGTAAGCGAAGGTCCCCCAAGGACAAATAAAATTGTCTTATGTTGGTATTCAAGTTTTATCTGGATCTGGTTATATCCTAAAAAACCATCCATGAAAGAAAACATTTCATGGCCCACACACACATCAATAATCTGGTCTATGAAAGGTGTGGGGTAGTTGTAATTAGGACAAGCTTTATTTAAGTCCCAGAAGTCTGTGGAGAATCGAATGGTTCCTTGCTTCTTATCGACTGGAACAGGGTTGGGAGCCCATTCCGTCATAGAAATCGGATAGATGAATCCAACTCTAAGAATTTTCTCAACTTCTGCCTTGAAGGAAACTGCTTTTCTAGGATTAACCGGACGGAACTTCTATCTGACAGGTTTAGCATTTGGATAGGTTGTGATGACATGCTCCACAATGGCGGGGTCGATTCCTAGAATCTCCTCGTAATACTAGGAAAACACATCGCGAAATTCATTAAACAGATTGGTGTACAAAATGATCTCTTCAGGAGAACTGTCTGCTCCAATGAAAATGTTTTCTACAACGTCAGGTTTGATGGAAATGTCAATCGAAATGGTTTTCGATATGTTTTCCATATTCCCCTCAGCATAAATATTTTGTATAGAAGGGGTAGTGGACAAATCCACATCACCACCAATTCTCACTAAAAAATCTCCTCTCTCAATCCTGTCCAGATCATGAAGAAAATAGGACCTGTGATGCATATGTTCCCATGGGTGGTCCAGGCCTACCATGGCTTCCAAAATGGCCTCGTCGGAGGGAAAAACAATGTCCAGATAGTTGAAAGAGTGGGTAGAATTAATAGACCATGCAGGAGCATAGTCCATATCTAATTCCGTGGAGACAAATGGAGTTGAGATATGTTCTGTTGCAGCATTATGTGATGTTTGATAAGCCACTTCTGCAACAGACAGTGGCACTACTAGTTTTGACTGAGTAGGGAGAATCCATGGATCAAGTGTTTGACTGACCGTGGAAATATCTGAACATGAGCCATCAGTGGTACTCGTAGAACCAATAAAATTGTTGATGTATTTGTAACTTCAAAATATATTCACTTGTATATTGTATGTATTACATTTGTACTTTATTGTATCCCCAATGAATATGTATTATTCCTCTGATTGGAAATGTCGTCATTTGTATTTTCAAGTGTCACAAGTTATATTGTAAGTGTTGTAACTTGTATTTGATGGGTTACTAGACCACCTTAGAGGGTTCGGTCCTGTATGAGTTAAGTGGAAGGGTTATTAGACTCCCCTAAGGGGTCCGCCCAGTTAGGGTAAAAGGCAGGTCAAGTTAAAGTATAAATAGAGTGGTTGCACCACTCTATTTGTTCATTCACTCACACATCCAACTCGCATAGTTGAGAGAGAGGAGTGCGCCCAAGTGGAGGATGAGTAGATGTTGGATATGTCTATGTTTTGGGGTTTCATCTTTGTGATCTTTGTATTGGTGCTCATTCTATCTCTGAGGAAGTTGCGTGGTTTTCTCCTTTATGGTTTCCCCGGTGAAATGCTTTGTGTCTCTTGTATCTTGTGTTTGATATGATGTACATGTTGTTCTCTCAGTTAATATCCTAGATCATATTGAATTAAATGATGAAAATCTAACATGGTATCAGAGCTAGCCTGAAGGAAGGCATTGTATGGCATTTACGACACTTGTTTCACTTGCGACAAATTGGAAGCTAGGGCTTGGTATAGTAAAAACTAGTCATCGTGGCACTTTCGCTATAACTCCATTTTGGAAAAGGTTCAGGATATTAAATTTTTACAAGCCATGTATCAGACACGGATGTACCCTATGTAATAATTTCAGCCTTAGATTAGTTGTACTTTGTGAAATATGATCCGTACAAGTTAGGGTTTCTGCCTCTTCCAGAATGCATCCCTAAACAGGTGACCTAGTAACAAAGGTCATATCTCAGGATAGGAAGCTCCAAATGGAATTCAATAAAAATTGAAAGTTAGTGCATGGACTGTAGTTTCACAGGTCCGATTTGTAGAGGCCGAAGTTGAAACAATGACACGTGGCACTCCGTACAATTTCATTATGTTGTTTCATCCCATAAAAAGGTCATGTTGCGACACTTAGCATATCTCTCTCATGGAGAATCCATTGGAGCTCAGATATGTGGGGTTGGAAAGATGACAGGTCATTCTACCATAGGCCGAAGTTTCAGACCCTAAGGATTTCAAATTTCATAGATGCACCATAAACAATATGGCATATATTTCTGTCAAAACATAATTGGATTCTGAGCATTTTCATTTTTGGCTTGTCACTGCTGCAAGAAATTAGGGCTTTTGACATAAGTGGAATTTTGGATTGCTCTCAGCATAGGATTGCTGTCCTCATCAAAATCGAAGTTTAGAGACCAAGATCGAAGTTTTTGGTTGGGTAGAACCTCGAGATCTATCAAACCCTAATTTGAATTTTGGACCAGAAAACCAGATTTTGACAGAAGTTGCATATCCAAAATTCGTAGTTCATTTTTGGAGGGTCAATTTTTGGAGTTTTCAAAATATGAGCACACCAACTTGCTCTCCTTAGTCAATTACATCTCCCTATCCAGACAGAAGTTTGAAATTCCAAGTTTGGGTTTTTAGGGTTTCTCTGTCAGACCCTAGCCAGCTCCAGATCCAGTTTCAGCAAATCAAAGTGGTAAGACCTAAAACTTTTCTATTTCCATTTGAAGTACTCTTTAAAAGATGTCTCACCACACCAAGCTTGAGGATAAGCTTGAAGGGGCTGATAAATTCCAAGCATGGAAGTATAGGATTGGGTTAATCCTAGAAGAAAATGAATTGGACACCTACATAAGTGAAGAAGTTCCAGTTCCATAGGGAGATGAGGCTAAGGCCTTACATAAGAAGAACTTGGTTAAGGCCAAGAGAATCATTGCAGATTCTATCAAAGACCATCTCATACCACATGTGTCTTCATTGACCAAGCTATTTTAAGGGAAGAACATAAGTCAGAAGATGACTTTGAGGAATCAATTGAAGAATGTGAAGATACAAAATGCAAATACCATGCAATCCTACTTTACAAGGGTCTCTCAGATAAAAGAACAACTTGAAGCCATGGGAGAAGATATAGAGAATGGTGAAATTGTGATGACCACCTTGAATGGTCTTCCTAGGTCATGGGATTCCTTCATTCAAGGAAATTGTGCTAGAAAGAAGCTCATCACATTCAGTAGACTGTGGGAGGAACGCTCATAGGAAGAAGCTCGAATTATAGCTCGAGAAGAAAACATGGAGGATCCATGAGAGATTTTTCTCACATTCGATGTTATACTTGTGATGAGAAGGGACACTATTCCATAGATTGTCCCAGGAACAAAAGTAGCTCCCACAAGAAGAAGAACAACAAGAGAAGACATCATGCTCACACTATAGAGGATGATGAACCTCCAAGGAAGAGAACCAGGGAAGACAGTGAATATTCTTCAAGTGATGAAGAATATGTATTGTAATGAAGTTTTACATGAAAGGAGTAGAAGAAGATACTGTAGAGTTGGACTCCGGAAAACAAATAATCTATGGAAGAACCTCTCATCCATTTTCAGCATTGGTTAAGGTGCACACTATCAAAGACTCCAGTAGCTCCTACAAGGAAGCAAAGATTGAGAGGGAGTCCACCCAACAACCAAACAAAGATAAGTATTTGAATTGTCATTTATTGTATATATGATTACTTAAATGATGTTGTTCAATCTTGTACATACTTATGTTCCTAGATTTAGGATGTATATTATGCATTTTAGAAAATTTGCATTAATGAACAAGATACTACTAATATAGTAATGGGTAAGTGGCCTATGGTATTGTACAACAATCCATTGCTACTTATCTATATTGAAACCTCTTTGATGAAATGTTGGGAGTAGTGCACACTCTTAGCAATGTTCTGGTAGAGATGGAAGGCATTTAGAAAGTTATAGGATATGGATAAATGTTATATTGAAGCATTGGCTAATATAATTGCATGACTATATGACATATGTCCTTATGTGTAAGATTTTGTTCTGAAAACTATAAGAAAGTTCTAATCATGCAATTGAATTTGACTTGTAGGAAACATTGTGTACAATCACCTATAAAAGAAGGACAACGACATTTGTTCTAGCAACGAAGTTCAAGAAAACTACCTATTGAAGATATTGAAGAATCTGAAGTTCCCAGGATCAGGGATGCAGTAATGGAAGCATGCCATGATCAAGGAGTACCAGTCGATCATGAAGAATGATGTATGGGATGTGGTCCCGAGACCAGAAGGGAAGTCTGTTGTGACTTCCAAGTGGATCTACAAGATCAAGCATGCTGCAGATGGTAGCATAGAGAAATACATGGCAAGATTTGTGTCTCGTGGCTTCTCCTAGAAAGAAGGGATAGATTATGAAGAAAATTTTGCACTTGTAGCCAGATACAGTTCCATCAGAACAATACTTGCTCTGGCTGCAGTGATGAAGTGGAAGATACACTAGATGGATGTCAAGACAACTTTCTTGAATGGTGTAGTCGAAGAGGAAGTGTATGTGGAGTAGCCACTCGGATTTGAGACACATGACAGGGAGTCACATGTGTGCAAGTTAAATAAAGCCTTGTACGGTTTGAAACAAGCACCTAGGATGTGGTATGGCAGGATTGATAGCTTCCTGACTAGTTTGGGATTTACCAAGAGTAAAGCGGATTCCAATCTTTACTACAAGGTTGAGGAAGGCAATCTAATGATACTCCTACTGTATGTGGATGAACTGGTTGTGACAGGGGATGATGGGTTGCTGATACAAAGAGGAAGCTTGCTGTCGAGTTCGAGATGAAGAACTTGGGAATGATGCATTACTTTCTAGGCATGGAGGTGTGGCAGAGTGCAGATGGAATCTTCCTTGGACAAGGGAATTATGTAGTAGAGATCCTGAAGCGGTTTGGAACGATGGATTGCAAGGCCATGGCCACACCTATGGAATCGAACCTGAAGCTATTGAGTGATGATTCATTAGATTCAGTTGATGCCATGATGTATCGCCAGATGATTGGGTCCTTGATGTACCTGACGAACACAAGAACAGATATTTGCTTTGACGTGAACACATTGATTCAGTTCCTGATGGATCCTAGACATATTCACTTGATTGTTGTAAAGCATATTCTAAGGTACCTAAAGGGTACGATAGATTATGGTCTCAAGTATGATGCGAATCAAAAGATTAACCTGGAGGGTTATGTTGATTCATATTGGGTAGGAATTGTTGCAAATAGGAAGAGCACCTCGGGATGCTGCTTCAGTATGGGATCTAGGGTGATCTCTTGGTTTAGCAGGAAGCAATCCTGCGTAGCACTGAGTATAGTCAAAGAAGAGTATGTCGCATCTTGTTCGGCCAGTTGTGAGACAGTATGGCTTAGGAAGCTACTGTCTTATTTATATGATCTCCAGTTGGATGCTACTTGTATCTTCTGTGACAACCAGAGTTGTGTGAAGTTGTCCGAGAACTCGGTGTTCCATGACAAATCAAAGCATATCGATATCAAGTATCACTATCTCAGGGATATGGTGCAGAGAGGAGCAGTGAAGCTCCTGTATGTTGCGACAGGCGAGTAGATTGAAGATGTGTTGACCAAGCCACTAGCCAAGGTGAAGTTTGAGTAGTTCAGAGAAAGGCTTGGTGTTCTTTAGATCGAAGATACTTCCAAGAGGAAGTGATGGGACACAGATGCAGGAGCCCTTCCAATCATGGTGGTGGGAAATTCCTTCCCATGGCTATGGATGTAATTATTGTGCGACGAGAATCTGTATGATGCTCCATGTGATGATGATCTGTATGATCATGAACATCCATATGATGATGATAATTCGGGTGATGCTCCGATGCCTTGGCCATGGATATCTTGTCAAGTTGTGCAGTAGCATGTAATAGTTCCCTGGGAGATCTTGCAGATGCTCTTTCGAGGTTTTTCCTATGGCATATAATAGCTCCCTAGGAGATCTGGCAGATGCTCTTTCGAGGGTTTGCATGGAGGTGACATATAATAGCTCCCTGGGAGATCTTGCAGGTTTTTCTTAGCACGTAATCAGTCTTGGGATGCTATTTCGAGGTTTTTCCTGCTTACATATAATAGCTCCCTAGGAGATCTTGCAGGTTGTGCTTAGCACATAATCAGTCCTGGGATGCTCTTTCGACGTTTTGTAGGATGCACATAATCAGTCTTGATATTCCACTGGATGGCCGCTCGCAGAGATGATGAAGACCTACATGGAGGCTAGGCCTACATACAACATGAAAAAGGGCTGGCTTTGTAGAACTTCCTATGACGAGTAGAATTGAGAGATAACACCAGTGATTGAGATGATGAGTACAACAGCAGTGACGATGATGCTCCAGTGATACAATGACGATGATCCAGCTCCAGTATTGAAGACTTGTGCCTATATGTATTGATGCCTGTGTCAAGAGAATACCTTCCTAGTTAAGAGGGAGTGTTGATGTATTTGTAACTTCGGAAGATATTCACTTGTATAATTTATGTATCACATTTGTACTTTATTGTATCCACAATGAATTTGTATTATTCCTCCAATTGGAAGTGTCGTCATTTGTTTTTGCAAGTGTTGCAAGTTATATTGTAAGTGGCGTAACTTGTATTTGATGGGTTATTAGACCACCTTAGAGGGGTCGGCCCTATATGAGTTAAGCGGAAGGGCTATTAGACTCCCCTAAGGGGTCGGCCCAGTTAGGGTAAAAGGCAGTTCAAGTTAAAGTATAAATAGAGTGGTTGCACCACTCTATTTGTTCATTCACTCACACATCCAACTCGCATAGTTGAGAGAGAAGAGTGCGCACAAGTGGATGAGGAGTAGATGTTGGAGACATCTATCTTTTGGGGTTTCATCTTTGTGATATTTGTATTGGTGCTCATTCTATCTCTGAGGAAGTTGCGGGGTTTTCTACTTTATGGTTTCCCCGGTGAAATGCTGTGTGTCTCTTGTCTCTTGTATTTGATATGTTGTACATGTTATTCTCTCAGTTAAGATCCTATATCATATTCAATTAAATGATGAAAATATAACAAAAATCAATGGCAGTAGGTAGGTCAAATGTTCTCATCAGTAATGAATACATACCTACTCCCAAACACTCAATGGGTGGGTGATACTGATCAATCAATGGAATTGTAGAATCCGATGAAGCATTGTTGTTTTTCCGAGTAAATGAAAGTTTATCAACTGTAATGATCTTTCCTTCATGCGGGAACATTAGTACTCAAAAAACGGACGATGGGACAGCTTGCATTGCATACGTCCAACTCCTCCCTAACAAAAAATTGTAATCAAGGAGAGCGTCCAACACTTCAACCTCCACAGACACCAACTTACAGGCAAGTTCAACTTCAAATGCGGGAAAGACTTCATGTGGACAGAAATATCTCCCATCAAAATCCGTAAGTATATTGTTAGAAGGGGCTAAATCAGGCGAGCCTAAATATTTCCAGCAGGAAATCGACATTACACACGTAGACGCACCCTCATCCACCATAGTTCGTCCAATGGTTTTAGGACCATGGAATACTTCTATCTGGAGGGCGGCGTGATACGACAACCGGGGTTTGATATTAGACATATCAAAATGAGCAAGCATACTGGATGAATCCAAGCTCCCTATTGGTGCTAGAAGTGCATTTCGCTGCAATGGACAGCTTTGCAAAACTTCTAGTGTGGACATAGCATAGGGTGTTTGGGATAGATCCTCTAGAACATTGTAGTTAGGAGTAGCATGTGCATTTGGGTTGTGCACGGCCCGTTTGAAGACACCTTTCGGGATCTTCGAAAAAGGATCTATAGGTCTCTCAATGTGAAGAGGTGTAGATGTTTCGAGAACGTCTTTATCTTTCTGCTGTGATCCCGGGGAATAGTTCCTAGCTTGAGTTTGCAAAAGCATATATGAGTTAACCATGTTTATGAACGATTGATCAGTTGACGAGGCACGAGTTGTTCCCCCAACACCAAAGTTTCCAGAAGCTAAACCTTGTCGGTGAGGGAATGGGTCCTTCAGAACAACTGGTTTCTTCTCATGGAGGAGCTTCTGGGATTCTTCCATCAAAGGGCACTGGTGGGTAAGGTGTTCATCCTTACATAAATTGCAAGGAAACTTAACCTTCTTTTTATCCTTTTTTCCCTCATTGGAATTTTTAGTATTTTTGGGATTTGGATGGTTCCCCTCCCCTTTCTTGCCCTTATTTTTGTTGTTGGGTTGCCGAGGACCCTTTTGGTTTGGCTATACTTGATGTATAGATTCAGTAGTAGAAGGGGAGGTTGCATCAATAGTTGCATCTACAGCAGAATTCTTCATAGATAAAGCATGAACTTGCTTGGTCAGGGCTTCTAATGTTGTTATATCTACTGAACCAACAATGCCATCAACATGTGGTCCAAGCTTAGGTTTGCTTAGATCGATATTAGATCGTGGCGCATCGAGTATAATCTCGTACAGAATCCCAAATTGAGCATATACAAGATCAAGTTGCTGGGTCCTGAGTATTTCTTCTTCCTCTGAAGACACTCCAGAAGTTGTTACATCCTTAGAAACATAAGGTAGGAGTGATTTCAAATACCACTCCAATAGAAACTCTCGAGGGATTTCAGCTTTAATGAGCCTCTTCTTCCTTCGCCAATCTTGAATGTGGACAGATAAGTGAGTGGATTTATTCTGCCTAAAGGTTGACAGAAGGTCTGTGCCGACGTCGTACCAGACAAGGAGTTGGAAGTGGTTCAAGAAGACTGTTTCCAAATCCCAAAAGTTGTCATAGCTTGCGGCAGGTAGTTTGATGTACCATTTAGCCGCGACACTAGTTAAGGTCCTCTGAAAGAGACTCAACTTGATGGAATTGTCATTCAGATAGTTAGAAGAGCACCAGAGATGAAAAGTAGTGACATGGTCACCAGGATCTTCCCCGGTTTTTCCCTCAAACTTTGGTATGTCTGACGGCAGCTTAGTTGGAACTGGTGACCATGTCGCGTTATGGCGCATAGTATCATTCATTAGTTTCGAAAGATCCAAAAAGTTCAACGTTTCCAGAAAAGGTAAATGAGGTTTGAACGATGGTGTTTGGTTAATGGGAGCCTGGTAGGGGGAACCTCCCAAGGCCTGGTTCCCATAATCTTGGTTGGGGTTGCCCCCGACCATCGATTGTGAAGTGTAAGCATTACCAAAGTTGCTCCAGCCGAAAGTTAATGGGTTGCTTCCTGGAGTGTTCATCCATTGCGGTTGGGTGTTACACCCTCCATAATGTGGGTTAATAACGTTACCAACTCCTCCACCAAATAGTGAAAAAGGGGTACTCCCTACATGTACATTAGATCTTTGCACATTTGAAGATTGTGCATTAGACCCTGTGAAGAGGTAGAACCCATCTGCAAAAGTAACAAACAAAGCGCGCATCGAGCCTACGAATGGTGTGAAAGGAGCTATATGTCCTCCAAACTAAGGAAAACCCTGACTAAAAGGAGCGGATTGTGGATTAACCTGGGGCTGTTGCGAAAAAGGAGATGATGTGAGCGGTACTGAAGGTATCCCTGTAAAAGGGATATTTGAACATGCACCAGTGGAACCAAAAGGAGTAGGTGATGACAAAGCTTGAGAGATAGACATACCTATGGAACCAGTGTTGAAACTAAAAGAAGGGCTCGAAGCAGGGGTGGCCTGCACAGATCTGGGTACTGATGTGCTTGCAAAAGAATGAGAGGGAGCTCTGGAAACCATAGTTGTAGTAGGAGTTTGGGGAACTCCTGTCTTATCTCTAGAAATAGACATGAAATAACCAGGGGTAAATCGGTACGCACTAAACTCCAGTTGACCTAGAGAGTCTACAGTTACAAGTAATGGATCGTGGGGTCCAATCAAAGGATATTTGTAAGGTGTGCTAAACTCTTGAGAAGTTAAGTTCTCAACCTCAACAGTATCAAGAACCTGTTGATCCTGAATTATGGTATGTGGTTCTCTAGGTGGTTCCATTATGCTCATAAGTTTGTATGAACCACGGGAATCAATCCTCCGGCGTCGAGGTGGCAGTGGAGTCTCCACAGGATGTCATGGAAGGTTTTTCAAACTTCGTGACCTACGAAGAGGTTGGTCCTCCACAGTTGTATTAAACAAAAGTACGAAAACCTATTGGCCACTAATCGACTAGGGATCAAACAATATACCACTAAAAACAAATGTCCTAAAGTGATCAAAACTAGGAAAACAAAGCTAATATTCTCAAAAGTTAGTATGGGATGATGAGGGACCAGAAAAAACCACTAGAATATCGAAGGTCAGTTACATGGCATCCAATGTAGGTCCTCTAGGTGCAAGTGTTTGAATCACCAAACTACCCTCCCAGGATTACTGTAAAGGGTTACCTTCCATGCATGTCCTAGGTGCAGTGGAAATAGCCTTCCACTATACCTGTGAAGATCCCTAAGGTTAACATACTAGGGATACCACAAATACGCAAATGCCTAGGGGGACAGTCGTCAGTCTAGCCAAGATGCATGGGAAGGGTAGCAAAGCCCGAAATGCAAGAGTACTTGAAGTACTAGTGGACCCCCGTACACGAATCAACCCTGGTGTATGATCAAAAGGAAAGTGAGGGGGTATCCTCAACATTTCCAATCTCACATGACGTCGTGCTTAACTCCGGTTTGAGTGGAGTGTTCCCAGGATACTTTGATATAAGTGGGTTTTCCTAAAATATTGTCTCACTATTATTGTTGAGCAATAAAACGATTTCAGGTAGTTTAAAGTGATCTACCCCAAAATCCTAGCCTAAGCTAGTTGGTGTAATGTCAAACCTAAAAAGAAAAGTTACTAATTGATTTTATTAGATGTTCTTTGTAGAGGTTGTTTCTTACTCAAAAGGTAGTGATGTGTGTGGTATGGTTATGACGAAAGTAAAGTGTGTATTATGATGCATAAAACTTCACAAAATTCTTTTTTGTTTAAGCTTTCAAAACAAAACTAGGCATTCCTAAGCATAAAACATTTTTCTTTTTCAATTTTCAATTTTCAAAGTTAATAGTAAAGCAAACTATCCTACTTCGAAACAAATGACAAGTCTTGTATACAAGTTATTAGTTTTTCAATTTTGAACTTTTTATCTAATTATGAAAAGAGAATAAACATGAAAATGAACAAGCAAAAACTATCAAAATGTGAGTAAAGATAAAGAGCCCAAGGATTATACCACTCAGTTAAGAAAACTAACAAAGACTTTAACCTACAGAGTTGTTTCACTGAAAAAACTCAGAATTTGGAACAAGATGCAAAAGAAAAAGGGAAAGCTGATGTGTAAAGCAGAAAAACAGATAACTAGGATGCTCCTGAACATCAAAAAACAAAGAAAAGAATCCTCCCAATAGTGAGGGTAGGAAAGCAAACCAGGGAAACTCTACAATCACAGAGACTCAAAAAGAAAAGCTATCAAAGAGACTTCAAACAAACTCAGACTGACTTGAACAAATGTTCAGGAGGTATCCAGACAAACCAGGACCTTCAAAAACACCAAAAGACCCTACTGAGGTCAAGCCCTAAATTAAAAGGAAAAACTCAGGAAAAGTGTGCGGGTATTGTATCAGACAACTCGCGTTAATGCGCAGGTCTGTAAGCAAACAACTCGCATCTAGGGAAAAAGATGTGCTACTGTAACTAGTAGGGAGTCGTGCACAGGTTTCAAAAGACCTAAAAAGGAAGGAAGGACACCAAACAATGATTGAATCAAATGAAAAAAACACAAAGGACTTCCAAGAGGCTATAACAAGACTCAGAATGACACAGGGATGTCTTATCAACATCTAGAAGAGCAAAGAAAAGACCAAAGGTAGACCCAACAACCAAAGACCAAACCCTATTGTAAAAGTTTCAATCCTATAGGAAAGTCCGCGGTTGTATATGCTAACAGCCTGTGCATGCAACTTAAAATGTGCAGGTTGTAATGATATAAACTCGCGCACAAATCAGAAATGTGTGCCTGTATGTACAAGAGACATGCGCATGGGGACTGAAAGGAAAAGAAAAGCTTTGCAAAATTCAACACTGGACTAAATCAAAGCAAAGGAAAGCAACAAATCAACCTTTGAAAACCTCACAGAAAGGCAGAAAGCTGTAAAGAATGAAAAAAAAACTAAAGAAGACCCCTAGAGCAGAAACGAAAAGGTTGTCCCCAGCGAAGTCGCCAGTTTTTTTGTTAAGGATTATACCCTATAGCAGGGGATGGATGCTATCAACGTACATGGGGATGACAGATAGATATATTAGGGTTTCACACTAATTACTATAAACAAATGAGAATAGGGTTCGAGAAAGAGTACCTTATTTTTGGTGATTGGTCCTAGCTTTCTCCCGATCTCGACAACAATTTACCTGCAAAACCAATAGACCTTCCTCAAAACGATTTGACTATAAACATATAATGATATCGACAAGAAAATATAACATTAATTATAATCAAACATCCATTAAAATTGACATTTAATTGGGACGAGAAGAATATCTTGATCTTTATTGTCAAAGAAATGCAACAAAATACAACTGATATACCTGATCTTGTTCCAAGCACTTCTGCAACCAAGTTCTGGGCTCCTGCTCCTCTCTTGACTAGAAATTCCTTCAGCATAACAATAGCTCTCTTCTCTATTGGCACCTTCCTCATGGCTTCCTCTTGTATTTATGACCAAGGTAGGAAGTTAGATTTGTGAGGCAGTTGGATTGGGAAATTGAGGGAGTTATAATACCAAACTCAACTAATCCCAATCGTATTCTTTAATATATGTTTTAATTCCATCTTAAGATGTGCGTGGGCATGATACTATCCAACCTACGCATGGTGCACAACTAGTGCTCTTAACAACTCATGCATACTCCTTTTAAGTGATGTGCGTGGGTTGTTAATACTAGAACCCGTGCATGATGCGCAAGAGTCCCGTTATTAGAGTTGCGCTTTTCCAATGAAATATACAGAAAAAAATATAGTTGTCAACTGAAGATGTGGGATCTCAGTATTAAATCATATAAGGTTAATCTAGATATTCCATCCATAGTGTCCTTTTGTGTGATCTACAGGGAAATGTGATCACAGACGGAGAAGTGTTGATTTGACCTATAACACCATTCCATTGTTGAATAGCTAAGCTTCAGTTTTCATCCATTACAGTGCAAACAATGAGAAAAACCAGAAATCGAAACTCTGCATTAACCCACGTTTTGAAGTGCCATAAATGCCTAGTGTTAAGTCATGAATTTGTTTCCTTTAATTTTATATTTTGATTGTGATTTTATCTTTAGTTTGCTCATATGCTTAAATTTTCTCATTTGCTCACTTTAAGAATTTTTGGTTTTAATTGAAATTTGGATTTTTTGATTAGATTTGTTTTATTAAGTTTGTTTTCATTAGCTCTTGAAGGGTGTTAAAGGTCATATTATTGAATAATGGACTCACAAATCATATTAAAAGCAGACCCATCATTCAAACATCACGTAAACTTCATGCAAAATGGAAAAAAGTTGTAAAACAGGGCCAAAACAGCATTAAAATTATTCTTGTAGCGCTGGAGCCAAAAATTAACAAAGGTGTGCTACAAGAAAATCGTTTTTTGCCAGAATGGTCATTTTTCAGTCCGATTTTTTGGGGATTTCGCTGGGGAAGTGTTAAATAAATCATTGGTCATGTTTGATATGTGCTTTGCCAAGATTTTTTTTATGTAAACAGGCGTCAGTCTCATGAGAGGGAGATTCTGGCAACTGTCTGGCAACTGTATGCCGATTTATGGCAAAATCGTGATAGACCGTGCAATGGGGCCTGATTTCCGGCAGGAGATTCTAAATCTGAAGGTTATGAAGTTGGTGAACACTGAGGTGGAGACATCTGCCAAAAATCCAGAGATTGCCGTTACAGTAGTAGTTGGTGCACTAAAGGCTGGAACAGAACCAGAGCAGGAGGCAGCTCTTGATGCATTATGCTTGTTAAAGAATTCGTGGCCATCTATTCCTGCTGAATCCGACAAAGAACAAGCCATGGTTGCAGTGGAAGCTATTCCTGTATTACAGCTATTAATACGTACTGGTCCACCTCATTTCCAGGAAAACGCTGACAGTTTGTTAAAATGTTTACTTGGAAGCTTGACAGTAACAATAAAACATGGCAATAACTTGAAGCAGTCTATGGGAAGCACCAATGCATTCTGTAAATTGACATTTGGTAATGGTCCTCCAAGGCTAACAAAAGTAGTAAGTCGCAGCACATCTCCAGAATGGAAACAGGGTTTTGCATGGGCCTTTGACATGCCTCCTAAGGGTCAGAAACTGCACATTTCTTGCAAGAGCAAGAACACCTTTGGAAAGGGTTCTTTGGGGAAAGTTACCATTCAGATTGACAAAGTGGTAATGCTTGGAATAATTAGTGGCCAGTATACTCTTGTTCCTGATGCTAACCGAGATGGTACTTCTCGAACATTTGAAACATAATTTCAATGGTCTAACAGGTGATTGTAATAGCATGCCATAGCAAGTAGGATGACATATCCAGTTCTGAGGAATGACTGGCAGTGCTTTGTGTTCTTGGACATTATTGGTATTGAACGAGTTCAGTTTTGTCTAGCAGTAGCAATTTTGTTTTTGAGATGATAATGTTTTAAGGTTGCAGTATCATCCCATCTTATTAATAGCCTTGCATGAAGATGCCATGAGTGATAAATTCAAGGGAATTATTTCTGTACAAAGTCTTTGGAATGATCTGTGCTCGGCAAAGCAAGCCATTGTTAGTCTCAAATCTCATGAAGGAATTTACTATTTCAATTTTAAACAGGCATATTCTTATATCTGTTTTCCCCCATTTATGCGGGTGTCCAGGCTATTTAACAGCTTATATGGTGATTTCTTACAAAGAAACCTTGTTAAAGACCAGCACTAGTAAGGAGGGACATGCCTAATTCTATTTCAGGATTCAAAGAACGGGATTTCAATTGAGAAGAACAGCTATATATTAAAAGGTTTGCCATAGTTTAATGCCATTGGCTGTGGAGACTACAACACTAAATCACAGGTAGAAATGAAGACATGTTTATAGAAAGCTCCTTAAAAAATTGCAGAAGAGGCTTCAAGCACAGCAGGAATTCGTGTTTCCTTGTCCAACAATAATAAGAATAAAAATCTGTTATTTTATAATAATGCCCAGTTTCCATCATCATGTACTGACAATATTCATATACAAAGGCAAGCATTTAAGAAGGGAACATCTTCCACCAACATGGACCGAGATTCAAGTTCATTGGCCTGCATTGCATGTGGAGTTTTGGGCTTTGCGAGCATGGTTGTAGTACAACCTTGTCAGGAAGCAGCTAGGAAACTCTTGCTTTCTTACAGTAAACTTGACCAGAAATATTTGGAGACTTTTGGCACAGGGAGTGTCAGCTATGATGTTGCTTGTGGTGGAATTACAGCTAAATAATCACAATCACCAATTTTAGATGAAAATATGGTGCTTCAGGAATGCCTCAAGTTTCATCTCTAGATCTTCTGGCAGTAATTTATAGCAGCATCTAGTTGACAATGAAATGCAAAGATTATTGAGAATTCTGCTTTGTTCTTCCTGTTTTGGGTTACTGAAGTCAAATGCAGACCACGAGCTGATGGAAAGGAAATTTTGAAAACAAAAAGAGGTTTTTGTTCATAATATACCCATCTACAAAAAAGTCTCTCATTTTTGCAACAGCGTTCAAGGTTTGAAAGATTTAGTTTAATCTTTGCGGCCTATTTTTCAGGGATTTTAAAAATTTAATATTTTCCTGTTTTAGTGTTCAATTTGCGGGGCAGATTCTAATTGATTGGAGATGAATTTTTAGAAACCAAGAGAGGTTTTTGTCCATCATGGACCCATTAACAAAAACCTCTCTCAGTTTTTACACAGGTGTCACCAATTGAGAGATATGGAAGCTTCTTTGACACCTATTTTCCAGAAATTCGCCATATTTGCCAGGAATCCGATTTGCTATTTTTAGTCAATTAGTTGAGTTAGTTAGTTAATGTAACTGCTGGGTAGTTTCAATTTCGACCTAATGAAGGGGAGATGGAACTACTTCTTTGTAATTATAAAAAAGGGACAAAGGGACTGAAGAAAGGTTCTGATTTTTGGGAGCATCAGGAGGTCTGCTAGCTGCTTGTACTTTCAGACTTATTCAGTGATAGGTACTGTAACTCTTATATACATTTACTGATGAAATTATGAATATATGACTCTTTCCCCTTCATTTGGTCTGTGTTGGATTCATGTTTGAACTTGTTTAGTTTCATGAATGACAATTTCATTGCTGGTTAATGTGTATTTTCTAGTAGTGCTTGTCCTTTATGTGTGAACTTCAGTATAGTCTTTTGTTGGATTTTTGTGATATATATGCATCTTTATCAAAATATGTGTATGATTTAGTTGTTGCTTATCTGCTGAATGTATTCCCTGCATGTTCTTGAAGTTTATGACCAAAAACACTTAAAACAAAACCCTAAACCCTAGTTTGAATTGAGTTTTACTCTTGAGATTGTGTTGGCTTGTTACCCTAGCCTTAGTAACAATTTCTAGCACAAACACCTAGAATTTCGGGTGGACAATGAAATCCGATGGTGGATCCATAGACATGAACCTTGGGGCGAATTTGAGAATGTTAGATGTTGGTTGTGGAGCCAGATCTTCTAGTCTCATAGATGATATTGTATTAGTCGTGTTTGTACCCCAGTTCTATATGATATGTAGGTGGACTGTACACTCACCCCAGTGGGGGGGTGTGAGGGGGCATCGCCCCCCCACGGGGTTCCAGGGGGGACCATCCCCCCTGGCTGGGGGGTCCGGGGGTTCAGGGGCAGCGCCCCCGAGAAATGGGGGTTCGGGGGCAATGCCCCCGAAGAAAATTTTTGGGGCTGTTTTCGCCAGCTGTTTTGCGGGCCCATGGTTTTGGGTATCCCATGCTATTTTCCCATTGTATTTCCCTTATAAAAGAAGGACATTGTAATACGGCTAGGGTTGATGTATTAGGTTTTATGCATTGTAAAGATCTTTGAGATCTGGAGAGAGACTGTAAAAACAGAGAAGAGGAAGTGCAGCGGTTGTGCTGCAGGTTGTATCCCTTCGACTTGCTGAACGGTAATAATAATAAGGACTGGAAAATTCAGTGTGGACGTAGCCCAAGTTGGGTGAACCACGATATATCTGTGTCTCTCTTGTAATGTGTATGTGTGATTATATTTGCATTTCTATTTATTGTTATTGCTCTGCGATCCTGTTTTTCTAACAATTGGTATCAGAGCCAAAGGTCTATTTGGCAGTTAAACCCGCAGGAAGCTAGGGTTTCTGGTTCGAGTGGGAGCAATGGCAGAAGAAGGAAAGTTTAAGGTCGAGAAGTTTAACGGCCAAAACTTCGGGTTATGGAAGATGCAAATGGAGGACTATCTGTACCAGAAGGATCTATACCTACCGTTGGGAGGAAAAGCAAAGCAGCCGACGACTATGAAGGACGAAGAATGGGTGGTTCTTGACAGAAAGGCTCTGGGAACAATACGGTTGAGCTTGGCTTCGTCGGTGGCTTTCAATATCTCAAAAGAAACGACAACAGAGGGTTTGATGAAAGCATTGGGTAAGCTGTATGAAAAACCCTCGGCTTCCAACAAGGTATTTCTAATGAAGCGTTTATTTAATATGAAGATGTCTGAAGGTGGATCTGTTACTGATCATTTAAATGAGTTTAATACGGTTACAAATCAGCTAAGTTCTGTAAGTGTGAACTTTGATGATGAGGTTAGGGCTCTTCTAATCTTGTGTTCATTGCCAGAAAGCTGGAATAGCTTGGTCATGGCTGTAAGTAACTCTGTCTCTGGTTCAAACACCTTGAAATTTGATGATGTTATTGGTGTTATTCTTAGCGAGGAAATGCGAAGAAAAAGCACAGGTGAGACATCAGGTAATGCGTTGACCATGGAGAGCAGAGGAAGACAAAAGGAGAGAGGAAAGAGCCAAGGTAATCGTGGAAAGTCTAAAACGGGCAGATCTAAGTCCAGACTAGGAAAGATAGAGTGCTGGAACTGTGGAAAGAAAGGACATCTGAAGAAAGACTGCAAATCTCTAAAGAAGAAAGGAGATGCACAGAAGGAGACTACCCAGGAAGCAAATGTAGCAGGTGATGTGTTACAAGATGCCTTGATTCTTGCATTAGATAATACTAGTGATTATTGGGTAGTAGATTCAGGAGCTTCATGTCATGCTACACCCCATAGGAAATACTTTCATGAGTATGTTCCTGGTGATTTTGGACATGTTTTATTGGGTGATGATGAGCCATGTAAAATTGTTGGAATGGGTAAGGTATGGATAAAAGTTAAGAATGGAACTGATTGGTTGTTGAAAGATGTTAGGCATATTCCTGCTATGAAAAGAAATCTGATCTCAACAGGGCAGTTGGGAGATGGCGGCTGTCTATCTACGTTCGGAGAAAAGTGGTGGAAGATCACTAAAGGATCAATGGTGATAGCAAAAGGAGACAGAGTAGGTACGTTGTATTTATGTCCTCATAATACTGACCATTCTATCTCTTTAGCTTCCACAGGAACAGATACAGCATTGTGGCATCATAGGCTTGGCCACATGAGTGAGAAGGGGATGCAGATTCTCCACTCAAGGAAGTTGCTGCCGGATTTGAAGCAGGTAAGTTTGGAATTCTGTGAAAACTGTGTTTATGGAAAACAGAAGAGAGTCAGATTTCTCAGGGTTGGGAAACAGAAGAAGAATGAAAAAATTAGAGCTTGTGCATACAGATGTATGGGGACCAGCTCAGGTACAATGTCTTGGTGGCTCTCATTATTATGTTACATTTATTGATGATGCAACTAGAAAAACTTGGGTTTATTGCATTAGACAGAAATCTGATGTGTTTGCTACTTTTAAGAAGTGGAAAGCTTTGGTTGAGAATGAGACAGGAAAAAGATTGAAGTGTCTCAGATCTGATAATGGAGGTGAGTACTGCGGCAAGGAGTTTGATAGTTACTGTTCATACCATGGGATTCGTAGAGAGAAGACAGTCCCAGGAACACCACAGGAAAATGGTGTGTCAGAAAGGATGAACAGAACGATCATGGAGCGTGCAAGGTGTATGCGACTGCATGCAGGGTTGCCCTTACAGTTTTGGGCGGATGCTGTAAATACTGTTGTTTATTTAATAAACAGAGGACCTTCAAGTGCTTTGGATGGTGGTATTCCAGAGGAAGCATGGACAGATAAAAAGGTAAACTACTCATTTCTGAGAACGTTTGGTTGTGAAGCATTTGTCCATATTGATAAAGAAAATAGAACAAAGCTTGAAGCTAAATCCAAGAAATGTACCTTTATTGGATATGGGGTTGATGAATTTGGTTATCGTTTATGGGATTATGAAAATAACAAAATCATCAGGAGTAGAGATGTGATATTCAATGAAAATGTCATGTATAAAGATCAGTTGCAGGGAAAGAAACAGGAAAAGGAAAGCACAGAGTACATAGTGCTTGATGAAGTTAAAGAAAATGAAGTTCCGAAGGTGCCAGAAAATCAAGAGCAGCAGCAAGTACCTGAAACTCCTGCAACTGTAAGAAGATCTACCAGGTTAAGTAGACTCCCTGAACGATACTCTCCTTCAATGTATTATTTATTGATGACTGATTCTGGTGAACCAGAATGTTATGAAGAAGCAATGCAGGTGGAAACTAGAAAGAAGTGGGAGCAAGGCATGAATGAGGAGATGGACTCATTGGTAGGAAACCAGACTTGGGATTTGGTTAAGTTGCCTGCTGGTAAAAGAGCATTGCAAAACAAATGGATTTACAGGTTGAAGGAAGAAGAAGGAGGTAAGAAGCAGTACAAGGCCAGACTTGTTGTAAAGGGGTTTGCACAGAAGAAAGGTATAGATTTTGATGAAATATTTTCTCCTGTTGTTAAGATGACTTCAATTAGGACTATCTTAAGTCTAGTGGCTGTAGAAGATTTGCATCTTGAACAGTTAGATGTAAAAACAGCCTTCCTCCATGGGGATTTGGAGGAAGAAATATATATGCAGCAGCCACAAGGGTATGAGGTCAAAGGTAAGGAGGATATGGTATGCAGGTTGAAAAAGAGCTTGTATGGCTTGAAGCAAGCTCCAAGGCAATGGTATCTAAAGTTTGGCAGGTTTATGACAGAACAAGGTTATAGTAGATGTCATTCTGACCACTGTGTTTATTTCAAGAAGCTAGACAATGGAAGATATATTATATTGTTATTGTATGTGGATGACATGCTTGTTGCAGGGTCTGACATGCAGGATATAAATGTACTCAAAAGGAAGCTAGCTAATTCATTTGCGATGAAGGATTTGGGTGCTGCAAAGCAAATCCTTGGTATGAGAATAATGAGAGACAGGAAAAATCGCAAATTGACATTGTCTCAAAGTGAGTACATACAAAAGGTGTTGGAGAGGTTCAGAATGCAGAATGCAAAACCTGTAAGTACACCTTTGGCTAGCCATTTCAGTCTAAGTAAGGAAATGTGTCCCAAGACAAAAGAAGAGATAGATTACATGTCCAAGGTTCCCTATCAATCAGCAGTTGGCAGCTTGATGTATGCCATGGTGTGCACAAGACCAGATATTGCACATGCAGTGGGAGTTGTGAGCAGATATATGAACAATCCAGGTAAAGAACATTGGAAGGCAGTACAGTGGATTCTCAGGTATTTGAGAGGTACTACCACTGAGGCATTATGTTTTGGAGGTTTAGACACTGTTCTACAGGGATATGTTGATGCAGATATGGTAGGTGATAAGGATAGCAGGAGGAGTACCACAGGGTATGTGTTTACTGTAGGTGGAACAGCAGTAAGCTGGATTTCAAAACTACAGAAGGTTGTTGCACTTTCAACAACAGAAGCAGAGTATGTTGCCATTACAGAGGCTAGTAAAGAGATGATTTGGTTGCAGAGGTTTATGGAGGAAGTGGGTAAGAAGCAGAAGGATAGCAGACTGTATAGTGACATCCAGAGTGCCATTCATCTTGCAAAGAACTCAGCATTCCATTCCAGGACTAAACATATATAGCTCAAGTACCATTTCATACGCTCTGTTCTGGAAGATGAATTGTTAAAGTTGGAAAAGATACATACTAGCCAGAATCCTGCAGACATGTTCACAAAGGTAGTGACCAGAGAGAAACTGAGTTCGTGCTCGGTTTCAGTTGGCCTTCTAGCATGAAGGTGAAGAGGATAAATTTTCCAAGTCCAAGTCCAGCAAGTGCAGCAGCGGTGGAGTTGTTGTGATCAGTCTCCAAGTGGGAGATTGTTGGTTGTGGAGCCAGATCTTCTAGTCTTATAGATGATATTGTATTAGCCGTGTTTGTACCCCAGTTCTATATGATATGTAGGTGGACTATACACTCACCCCAGTGGGGACCATCCCCCCTGGCTGGGGGGTCCGGGAGCCAGCGGTCCCCCGGTGGGGGTTTGGGGGCAGCGCCCCCGAGAAATGGGGGTTCGGGGGCAACGCCCCCGAAGAAAATTTTTGGGGTTGTTTTCGCCAGCTGTTTTGCGGGCCCATGGTTTTGGGTATCCCATGCTATTTTCCCATTTTATTTCCCTTATAAAAGAAGGACATTGTAATACGGCTAGGGTTGATGTATTAGGTTTTATGCATTGTAAAGATCTTTGAGATCTGGAGAGAGACTGTAAAAACAGAGAAGAGGAAGTGCAGCGGTTGTGCTGCAGGTTGTATCCCTTCGACTTGCTGGACGGTAATAATAATAAGGACTGGCAAATTCAGTGTGGACGTAGCCCAAGTTGGGTGAACCACAATATATCTGTGTCTCTCTTGTAATATGTATGTGTGATTATATTTGCATTTCTGTTTATTGTTATTGCTCTGCGATCCTGTTTTTCTAACATTAGATGCCCAAAAATCCATGAAAAAACCCAATTTTGATAGCCCAAAAATCCAATTACGGGATTGAGTCATTTGGTCACCGAATTGTGAAAATCCAAGTGTGAATGACAGAACAGAGGCTGATATTGCTTGATAACCCCAGCGAAGGGTAGAATCCCAAGGATTTAGCATCTTGGACCTTTCTATGCCCACCCTGAAGAGCACTGAAGGGAAGGGACTGTGCAACAGAGAAGGGGACCTTCCTTGTGTTGGGTGTGGTAGGTATTGTGGGTGCTAAGTGTTGGTTGTGGAGCCTGATCTTCTAGTCTCATAGATGATGATTCAGCCGTGTTTGAACCCCAGGTTTGGTTATGATCCCGGCACAATCTCTAGGGGGTTCGAGGGCAACACCCCCGAGGAAAAGTTTTGGGCTGTTTTCGCCAACAGTTTTTGGGCCCATGGTTTTAGGAATCTCGTGGTATTTTCCCATTGTATTTCCCTTATAAAAGAAAGACATTGTAATATGGCTAGGGTTGATGTATTAGGTTTTATGCATTGTAAAGATCTCTGAGATCAGAAGATAGACTATGAGACAATGAAGAGGAAGTGCAGTGGTTGTGCTGTAGGTTGTATCCCTTCACTTTGTTGGATGGAATAATAATAAGGACTGGCAATTTTAGTGTGGATGTAGTCCATCTTGGGGTGAACCATGATATATCTGTGTCTCTCTTGTAATGTGTTTGTGTGATTATATTTGCATTTCTATTTATTGTTATTGCTCTGCGATCTTGTTTTTCTAACACCAAGGTTGTTTGAGTTTAGCTTGAGATGCATGTAGCTCTATGGTTGAGCTCACTGGCTTAACATTTCCCCCCTTTGTCTCTGGCATGCTTGATAAACCCAACTGTGTGTTGGCTTAGCATGACTATTTGTGTGAAACAATGGCTGTGAGTGAGCCTGTTTAGTTCCTCCTTAGTGGATACACATCCCAGCTTGGGGGTGGTCTCTCATCTGAAAGAATATAGGTTGGGTGGAACGTTGCTCTCACATAGCCAGTTGTTTGGACAGTTTCATCTTAAAGATAAGTAATCTCTGTGGTTAAATTATGATCATTTTGTGTTATGTTCTGAATGTTTAATTATTCATGTTAATTGAATGAAATGATTATCTTAATTTTATTGGCATGAAGCCTATGCATAACATGAAAAGGGGATTGATTCTCTACGTGTTGTTTCATCGTTCTGCTTGGGACAAATATGATGATGCATTGCATTCTTCGTGTTAGTTCCGTTGTGTATAATTTAATTATGCATTTTATTAAATCGTTAATTTAATCATATGGATTGGGGAAGAATTGGACACCCCCATGTTGTGGTCATGTTCCCTCTTTGGTTCGGAACGACGGGAGGGGACGTGACAAGGCTAAAGTTGTGTGATAACAATAATAATCTAATTTCATGTCATATCCTAGCTAGATGTTGAATTGATCTATGAGACCCTCTTTGCTTGCGAGACAAAGGGACAAGGGACCCCCTTTGCACAACAATTTGACTGCTTAGTTTATGAAGGTGCACATACCCTATCCCCCTCTAAATTTAACCATGTGACCTCCAAGGAGAAAACGCATGCACACACACATAAAACATCTCTAACCCACGGAAAGAGAACATGTCATAATGAGATTCAAACATAGGTGTAGAGGATAACAACTTCTCTCAAGCACCCAAGCTAGACCCAACTTACATACATACATATAAGTCAATTAGGTCTTGCTCAGGTGTTGTTGAAAGAATAAATGTTAATGATATATTGTTAATCATATATATCTAAATTGGGTTTAGCTAGGGTGATTGAGAAGATAAATGTTCTCATCTCAACCCAAATTCAAATCGCTCATATATAATATATTCATTTTTTATGAATCAATTGGTCATTAAAATTAGTAAGGTAGAAGAATCTCATTCTCCTTTTTGTAAGCTTGAAGATGGTATGATATGTATATGATGATTATAGACTAATCAGTCAAATCATTGTGCATTGCAAGTCCCTTATCACTTTGTCCCATAAGCAAGGGGGATCTCATACATCAATTTGACGTCTTGTCAGGTTGTGACCTTAGATTATATTATTATTATTATACAACTTTTAGCCCAATGGGTTATCTCAATCAATGTGAATGAACTAGTTTCAAAGCGAAGATCATTAAGAGGCCATGGTTCAATTCTGGTGGAGTCCCTTTTGGTTAGAAGTACATGTTGTACTCAATAAACATTTACCTTGGGCACCATTTACAAAATGTGAGGAACCATCTAGAAGATTTCCTTGAGGACATTATCCATGGAAAAAAATATAATACCACTTTTATGATTCTCCTCTCTCTATCTCTGTTTCTGTGTGTGTGTGTGTGTGTGTGCAATTCCCTAATATCAAGTTACCAGTATAGAATCATCTTAACTCTAGTTATACCAAGCGTCGAGAGAGATCAAATCCCTTGAGGTGCAATTTTTTTTTCAAATTTTGCACTAGAGTTTATACTTTAAGGGATTTGATACCTCTCGGCACTTGGTAGATCTGAAGTTACGATGGATCTATACTAGTTCAATATGTCAAGCTCTAGTTTGTCCTCAAATCCCTCATATGTAAATCACAGTTTAATGATGGCTCAACTCCCATATCACATAGTAAGAAGTATCCAAGTTTTAATAATTATTTTAGTTTTAAGTAATTGTATAATATATCTCTTTGGTTTTGAAGTTTAGGTTAGGGCCCACATTGTAACATTTTTATTTACTTAATATTTTATTATTTTATTAAAGTGCCATGTGGAAGCTTTCCTTTTACGTTTTAGGTTAGTGCCGACATTGTAAACATTTTATTTACTTAATATTTAATTAAAGTGCCACATGTCAACTCCACATTGAACATAGAATTACACTTTTCCATCATACTAGGCTATAGAAAGCCCCTCTCGGCACAATAAATTTTTGGAATATACTGGGTGGGAGAGCAAAAAACAATAGTTCAAATACTAAGGTTTGGAACCTTAAAGGAACCTATGAACTTTTAGCCTCTAACTTATTTTGGATTAAAGGGTTGGGATTACATGTGTGAAAAACAATATACATTGTATTTTGGATTGAAAGGAGTGGGATTACATGTGTGAAAAACAATGAAAATAGAGTGTATATTGGATCATCTTCCATTGGGGATTTTCTCTTGGATGTTTTCTTCCAAACTTATTTTTAATGGCACTTCCCTCGAACTTTAGACCACCTATAACTACTTTTCCTTGGGGTATCCCATCCTTAGGAGTGCATACTATTGAGTAATCAATGTCCCAATTCTCATTGAATCCTCATCATTCTTTTCAAACCACATTACCTAATGAACAAAATCACAACTTATGTCCACATATCCCAACAAAGTTTACAAGAAAAATATTTTGACATTTGGGACTCTCATGGGGAAGTATTAATCAGATCTTACCTTTATATCGATACCCCTAGGTGAATCCATGAAGATGGGTTATTATTAATTTGTCTGTCTTTGGTATTGTGAGAAAAATGAGTTGTCGCTAAGGTTTTAGTGTTTTTTGTAACACAAAAACTCTCTGTCGAGAATTTAATAGGTTCTTGGTCGACCATTTGGAACATTCTTCACTGAAATTTCAGTTAGAGAATCAAAACTATCACTACAAGTCTTGAAATAGTGATTGAATTTCAAATTATTATTTAAAAAATTGTTAACTTCGACAAGTAAACTCAGGCAAACTCTCAACTAAAAAATTATTAAACACCAGTAATCTCAAGTAAACTCTTGACAAAATATTCTTAAATTCTCAACTAAAAAATTGTTAAACACTAATAAACTCAAGTAAACTCTTTGACAAAAATATTTTTAAATTCTTGACTAATATAATTTGTTGACATTTTACTCAACCAAAAAATACAATATTACATAATACTCAAAAATATAATATTACACAATACTCATTAAAGCTTGTTTCAAACCCATATTTATGTTTTAACCTTATGCTAATTTATTTGAGTTTTTTAAATTGCCTTACATGATTACAACTCCACTGAGTTAAAAGTGATTTCAATCATATTGTCCACATGCTTAAGTCTTTAAGTCATTTGGTGTAGTGGAAATGGAGATGGTAGGGTCAATACACCTACTCTTAATGCCTTTGTTAACCGGTGAGGATAGTGTTTCCATTTTCCTTGCTTTAGTTTTCAAGATGATACCATTTCCAACTTTTGCACCCAACCAAGCCAAGTCCTTTCAAAAATCTCACTTAACCTGTGGTTAGGTTAGTGTTAGTGTTTTCCCAGTGGTAGGACTTTGTCTTTTCCTTGTGGTTTTTTTTCAACGCTCCTTTATCAATCCAACATGTCTTCTGGGTGGGCCTTAGTTTTGATATATGACAATGCCACGTGTCAATGGGTTGAATTTATGTGCATGGAAGTTGCATTTTCTTCTATGGACTTTTCTAATGGATTAACATTGTTAATACTTAAATCCTAGTGTTGACAAGGAGGTCGCCTCTCCAGGTAAGTTAGGTAAGTTGGCCAAATTGGTGTACAACTAATTTTATAATACAACTTAACATGTATCAATTTGTTGACAAAATCATTGCGTTGAAGAGGTCCATTTTACTACAGTCTAGAAGAGGGAGATGTATAACTCCTTCCGTACTCATCTTGGAGCTAACACATACATGTCTTTTAAAAATATAAAAAAAAATAACATGTTGACAATTTAAAACATTTACAACAGCATTTATGCTTCCTAAACATTTACACTCTAGAAAGAAATTTGTACTTCGAAAATTTTTATCTCTCAACTCTTGATAAATCTCCTTTAAAATAAATCTATATTAATCATAATATTCTCGAAAATTAATTAAATTCCATACTAAGTCACAATAACTTCCAATTCCCACCTCCCCAAATCCTCCCTTATTTCCCGATTAGCAACATTTATTTGTCTTGGAATATTAAATTATTATTAAAATATAATTAAAAACTAACAAAATGATCAAAATGGACCCACCGGCGTCGGCAGCGCCGTTTGGGCGGTTTACGCTCATTTCCCACGTTTAAATAATCCGTCTCCCCTAAGTGGCTATCCCTCTCACTTCATATAATAATAATATTAACATTTAATGTCACAGGAGTCAGTTTTACTATCCCTTTCACTGCATATAATAATAATAATAACATTTAATATCACGGGAATCGGTCGCGGTTTGCATGGGATCGGCAGAATCTGTAACTGTCACAAGTCAAACAAACAAATAGAAATATTATCACGATAACGTCGTCAGTAATGACGGAATAAAATCTTGTACAGTAGACGTGAGATCAGAGCTCACGTCATGGGCTTGACAGAATATTTCGTAGGCAGATAGAATATTTGATACCTCACGTACTACGACAAATATCTCGGGTTAGTTTGACCGTTGAATTTTGTATGATTTAGCTTGGTGAATCTTGTTGAAATAACAGAGGAGAATAGGGGGGACATTATAGGGGTAGAGAGAGCACAAAAGCTTATCTATTTGCAAGATTTTTCTTATTTTTTTAACCGAAAGAAAGCTAGGGAGTCTACTCGAAGGGACCTCACCTTGTTGGCACTTATATCTCGAGGAATCTGTTACCTTGGTGGAGGAACCTAACCCCAACAGATCCAGGAATTAAACTTGTCAACTGGGGCCCAATCAACTAAGCTAGTTGTTGGAGCTAATATTTTTCTACTTCAGTTGATTCGCTTTGTATTCTCGTGGGTTTGTGGGTGGTGACTTGAGCTCATTAGCAACTTAGTCCCCACAAAGATTGAACAATTCAGTCCAAAATCACCAGCTAAACTTGGTGTCCCGATTCAAAACGATATTCAATGACAACTCCCACAACTTCACTACATGTTTGAAGAACATCCATGCTACATCTTTTCCCAAGCAAGGCACCTTTGTGGGCACAAAGGTTGAATACTTGGAGAACCTATCCACCACAACAAAGATCCCATTGTACCCTTGCGTAATTGAAAAATATGTTATGAATTTAACTTATCAAGATGCTTTCCCATGGTCTCTCTGGTATGAGAAAGGGTTGAAGTTGACCATCAAGCATTTTGGTGTCAATTTTATGTTGTTGCAAAACTACAAAAGTCTACACATATTCATCCATGCCCTTCTTCATGCGCTCCTACTAGTACCCTCTCTCCAACAATGCTAGAGTTCATTCCATGCCTCGGTGCCCAGCGCAAAGCAAGTTGTGGCACTCATGTAACAACTCCCTATGAAGGTTTGTACTCTTCGGCACATAATGCATTCCTCCAAAATACAAGTCATTCTCAACCCAAAACTTTTTGGTCTTGCCTTCTCTTGCCTACTTCATGATGTCCAAGGTAGTCTGGTCTACCTCTAACCCTCCCTTGATCTTCTTATGCAAGTCCACCCAAACCTGCACTTCACTTCTTGTTAGTACCGATGAAGGCTTCTCTACCACTACGATGAGATGTGCCTTTTATCCGAGTGCATCAATAACTTGGTTTAGATTACTCAATGGTTATGTCAAACTCTGCCAAGAAGTCCTATCGACAAGTTTGCTTCAGGGATAATTTCGTCTATGTTGTGAAGTAACTTGTCACAATGTTGTTCGTCTTCACCAGGAATAGTTTTCCCAATAGGTAGTGTCTCCATGCTTGTAGCAATGCACCATGACCGTCATCGCATAGGATAAAAGACAACCAAAACGCCCCACTTTTCCGGCGATTTTGGGATAAAAATCGGTTAAAATTTTTGCTGGAAAATGTTATTTTCGCATTTATGGGATTTTAGCAATTGGGATTGTATGTTCTAGACTAATTGCCCAATTTTAAAACTACCTAGATCGCCGAAATTGCAATCTGAGCACTCCAAATTGCGATTTAGACAAAAAATGCTCTGCCGGATTCCGACGAGTCAGGGGCGTTTTAGTTAGCCCTTATACAACTCCTGACAGTCATTTGCTTCTCATAAACGAGGTACTTCCACTCTTAGTCTTGGATATTTGTACTCTCATAGGCTACCGGGTCACCTTCTCGCACTAAAAATCCCTTGATGGAAAAGTTGAAAGAATCGGTATGCACTTCAAACTTTTTATCAAAATTGGGTATCTTTAGCATGGTTACGGATGTGAGTCTATGCTTTAGTTCATAGAATGTTTCTCGACACTTCTCCAACCAACACAACTGTCAATTCTTCTTCAACAAATTGCTTAGAGGTGCCAAAATCTTGGAGTAACCCTTTACAAACCATTGGAAGTAGTTTTCCAAGCCTAGAAAACTTCTCACCTCATGCACAGTCTTCGATTTCTCCCAATATTTGATCACCCGTACCTTCTTGGTGTCCATTCCTTAGCCTACCCAATGACCCAAGAATGGCAACTCCATTTTCTAAAAAACGCACTTGGAGTTCTTCAAAAACAACTTGCTCTCCCGCATCGCCTTGAAGACTTGTGCCAAGTGTTCCTTGTGCTCTTCCATGCTTTTACTGAAAGCCACAATGTCATCCAAGTAGACGACCATGAACTTATCCAATAAAGGCATGGAGACCTCATTCATCAAAGTGAAAAAGGTTGTCAGGGCATTGCACCAGCCAAAGGGAATGACCAAGAACTCAAAACTCCCATACCTAGTCACACAAGTTGTCTTTGCCCTGTCCCCTTCCGTGATCCTCAGTTGGTAGTAACCTTGTTGAACGTCTTGCTTCGTAAACACCTTTACCTTGGATAGCTTGTCAAAACAGTCTGAGGGTAATGGAAAGGTAGGGGTTCTTCACTGTTTGCTTGTTCAATGCCCTTTAGCCCAAGCAAAGTCTAAGTTTTGGGGTGTCCTTATTCGTTTGGAAGAGGATTGGTGCATCTTAAGGAGACCCTACAGATTTAATGAAGCATACCTCCAACAACTCGGACATCTCCCTCTTAAAATCCTCCACCTCCGGCATGATGAATCGATAAGGAGCCTTTGTCATTGGCTTTTCCGATGGTTCAAGCTCTATTTGGTGGTCCACAACACGTCTCAACATGAGCTCTTTTTGACAAACTTTCTGGAATGCGATCTGCAAGCTCCTCCAACACATTGACAAGTCCTAGTGGCACATAAATCCTCATCTCCCCTTCTTCACTTTCTTTCATTGCTACAATGTAGAGATGTAATCCATTCCTTCGGGATTCCTTCTCGAATCTTAGTGTGGAGGCCAACCACACCCTTTTGTCAGGACACTTTGTTGTTGTGAGCACAACACAAGGCTTCTTCTTGTCGAAAATGACCAATTGATCCTTAAATGGCATTAGGATTGCATTCATCCTCCTTAGGAAGTCCTGCTCAAGGATGAACTCAAAGTCATCCAGCTTCATCATCGTGAAGTTGGCTCGACCCATTCACTTACTAAGATGCACATGAACCTTGGACACAATCCCCATCACTATCACTGCCTTAGAGTTTACCGCATTTACTAAATATTTGCATATTTTTTCTCTAAGTCCAATTTCTGTCAACATCTCCTTCTCGAGGAAGTTGTGAGAGGCCCTAGTATCCACCATCACTCTCACCTTCCTTTCGTTCACAATGATGTCCACATAGCAAATCTGGTCTACAATGTTACCTTGGTTACCGACCAAGGTGCCCAAATTTTGCCGTTGGTCTCCTCCATGCTGTCAAAGACACTTGTGTCTAACTCTCCCATTTGGTGTCATCTCGAACAACATAGGTGTTATTTATTTGGTGTTTCCCATAGGTACCATACAAATGCTTGATCAAGTAAGCCTTCCATCATGCTTTCCTTCCCCAATCCGCCCTTGGACCCAAGATGGCATGCAATGCCAAATTGAACACTAATGTAACTACCTGCACACTACCAAAGTGCACCCAAACTTATGTCAATATATTCGGGCACTATTTGGGTGCATTATCGGTTACTTCATGTCCAACATTTTGACAAAGACCTCTGCAAATCCTTCCCTATGTGCCTAGTTTACTGCCAAAACTCTGCCCAACACATGCTTGTGACCCTGCGGTGAGGAAGTGTGCCCACCAAGAACTTGTTCCATCCAGCACATGCTTGTGACCCTGTGGTGAGGAAATGTTCCGACCAAGAACTTGTTCCATCATGTTCAAAAATGGGCAACCCTTCCATTGGTTGCATCTAATCGGTAACTGCAGCTTTGGCATGGAATTCACCTAAAGTTGTGATCTCTGCTATGATACTGTAATGTCCCTATTTTGACCCTGTTATCCCTAAAGTTGAACCTAGACTACTGGGGTTCAAGCTTAAGGAAATCTTAACAGTAGATATAAGGTAACTGACAAATAACTCTATGGGGTTTGGTGGTAGGTAGACATATGACGGAAATCATACATATTCAAAGATCAAGTAGCAGGGAGTATATTAGGTTTCACTATCTGGATATTGACAGAATATAACTGTGAGCATGACTTTGTGAATATAATGATCCAGGTTCTATTTAAAAAAAAATAATTAAAAAATAGTTGCATGTTGATCAAAAGAGTCACGATATAAAATATTAAGATCATACATAGACAAAATGATGATAACATGTACTTCAATAATTAAAATAGATAAGGCTCACAGATCACAATCATTTCAAAAACAGTCATTTCTAATCAATATGAAATAAAACCAGACACATGCCTGTAAATCCAGTTTTAAAATATGACTTCCATCATAAGCTCATAGTTCCCACCTCTATTACTTATCACTGTATGATATATATACAAAATTGTTTAAAGTCTGAAGTAGTTTCTAGATCCTATTTTATTGGATCGAACCTCTCAAAAATAGTAAAGTTTATCAACTTTAAACTCTCGAGACATAAACATAAACAAAATAAAAACAACTATATTCTAGCTGTCGAATCATCAACAAAACTCTCTTAGCCTATCAACAAATTAAATGCTTCTAGAAGATTCTGCCAAGACAGTTAAGTCATCAAGAACCTGGGACCTTTTTCGTAACCTGGTGTACTCAGCATCCTTATTCTGCTCCCGACATTGTAACCCTTTAACTTGTATCTTCATTTGTTCCCACTGTTTCTGATTAGCCCTCTTCTTCTTCAATATCCTCTTAGATATGAGAACCAACTTCTGATAATCAACATCCTTCTATCCTAGATCTTCTCGTAACCTCTTATTGGCCAGCATTAGGTTTTCATTTATGTCCTGCAAGTAATTGCATTGCTCCTTATAAGTCTGCAAATTCTTCTTAACTTGATCCAAATCTGAAGTTATTTCGGTCTCTTCCACATCCATTGAAACCTCATCAATTTGCAAAGCTTTCGAATTTGATGCATCTTCATTTTCAGAATGAACCTGTTTTTCCATGCAAAATGTTTCAGGTATATACCCTATATTCCCTTGAAGATCTACAATGTTCTCATTTTCAGAAAACTATCCATCAGGTATCTACATATCCTTTTCATTATCAGAATTATTGACAACAATGATTTCACCACCTTTCATAGACCTCTTCATTAGCTTTATTTTTGCATCTAGCTTGCTTCTCGACCTAGTTCTTGGTTTCAAATCCAAATTCTCTGTGTTTAGGGTTTTAACCTGTTCACCTTCATCAAAACTTGGACTTTTTATAGCTAGACTGAACATATCTTATTCCTCTACATCAAACTGTTCGGTCGGCTTCTTACCTTCATTTGCAACCGGTTTAGTTTGCTCTGCTTCAGTATGTCCCTCGGGCTCCTTTGTTTGCATTTGTTTTCCTGATGGCTCTGACTTTTTCCCTTTGGCTTTAACCGGTTTCTTCTTCTTAACCTCAAACCCTGAGTCGAGGAGGAAAGTGTCCCAATCTCGCCCAGCCTGGTTGAAATGAGAAATTACCAATAATTTAATAATACCCTGATGAAAAATAGAGTGAGCTGTATGCTTTGGATGATTTTGAACCCACGCAATCATTCTCTGTAGACTCTTTAACAAAAAATATGGTAAATTTAGCTTCTTGCTTCCATTTAGATGTATCAATAATCGAAGGTGGCATCTTAACACTCTGTCATAACGGCCATCGCAAGTAATGTAGTTCTGGAGCATTTCTAACAGGATTCGCCAGTTAGGTTTTAACTTGCTTATCTGCAAACCATTTTTCCAACTTAACCTTTCGAACCCTGGTAGCAAGAATTCACTATAATCTCCCTCAAATTCCTGCTGTTTAAACCATCTTTCACCTTTTGCTGGGACACCAATGAATTCTGAAATTGATTGCTCACTAACTGCGACTTTGAAGGTTTTGAAATCAACCCATCCATCCTTATAATTTTTAATGAAAGCTTTGGTTACCTGGAGGTTGTAACCTTGCAATTTCTCGCAAAAAACAAACCATCCTGCTTCTCTCATCAGTTGTGCTGACTTAGAAAACTGGGTGATCCATTCAATGTTATCAAGCTCGATTCTGCAGATGAGACTGTCTGGTTTCTTCTTTGTCTGGATCTGTTAACTCTCTTCCATGTTTACCCCAAACTTCATGCAATGCAGACCAAAACAAGGTTAAACTGAAAAAAGGTTAATTCAAATGCTAGGTACTTCTGTCCATCAAGCTTGATGAACTTGGTATCTCGATAGCTGTACACATAATTCTGAACTGACTATTTGATAGCTGGAATATACGTATGATTACCACGACTCATTGGAAGTACCTAATGCATGAATAATCACGATTCATCAAATAATCATGGTACTTCAAAACCACAATACCAAACTTGGACACCCATATCAATAATGATTATGCATTTTTCATCACTGGCAGCATTATTACATTGGCATTTTAATATATGCTGCTAGGTCACATTTAATCAAAATGGATAATATCAACATTTTCAACCATATTTGAAATGGCTTTTAATTAAGAAATAAACCCCTTTTTGAAAATCAAAATGAAATATGAGCCTTGTCTTTATTTTAATTATAAAAAATTTGATAAAATCCAACTAGGGTAACATCTAAGACTAAGAAAAATGAAGAAAATGAACAAATGAGAAAATAAGAAAAGAAAACTAAGATGAAATAGGAATGGTAACTAGGTGAAAGTAAAAATAATCTAAGAAACAACCCTAGAGATAACAGACCCCATTGCATTAAAATTGTAAATGATGTAATATTATTATAAATTCATGGTGAGGAGCTCAAGGCCAAGGCCCCACCATCGATTTATTGATGCATATGGTTTACGTGCTAGCCGGGCACAATGGAATTGCAATTATCATGTAAATATGCATTTTAATAAAATACCCACAACTAGCTATGCAATGCAACAAGAGATAGGGGCATGATTTTACAAGGAATTGGGAGGGAAACATTCAAACCCTTGAACCCATCAAGTCAAGCCAAGTGTCAATGAGAGAACCCATAAAATCCTCAACTACCCATGTTCACTTTTGTACCCAATCATTCATTTCTCCCAAGAGTTGAGTGAAGTAGTTAATGCCTTGGGGAATGGGAGGTATGGCTGTCCAATATTCGAGTATGGGCAAGCCACCCTTCATGGAAAAACGTGTTTTGCTCCTTGGGCAAGAAAAGAGACATGAATTGCTCCCCAAGCCATTACCCATCAACCAGTTTTGTCTCTCTCACGTTTTTGGAGCTGCCTGGGTGTTTTCCCTCCATGTTTTTTTCCTATGTTTCCTTGTTTTTAGTTGGAAAGAGGGAGTTTTGGGTGTTGCAGAACTGTTGGGAAGAAGGGAGCTCGAATTGGGGTTTCATGGGGGCCGTTTGGGCCATTTGAAATGCTCATAACCTGTGGGAGAAATCGATTTTGCTGCCTGTGGTCGAATTCCCCTTTCCACAGTCTGTTTTGGTGTGCCCATGATTTGGGGAAAACCCATGGCCATCCTGTTTGTAAATCCCATTGTTGGAAATGTGTATCCATGCCCAGTTTTTGAGTTTTTTGTGTGTAAGAGAATATTGGGGTTGAGATGGGTATCCATTGCTTTGGCTTGAGCTTGAGTGCAAGTATCCGGAAATGAAGAGGGTTCAGATTTAGCCTGATAAACCCAGCTGTGGACTGGCTTGGCTTAGATGAAATGATTATTTGGCTGTGTATGAGCTTGAATTTCACCTTTTCCTTGTAGAAATCATGCCTAGCTCGGGGGTGGTCTCTGAGTGCTGAAATAATACAGGCTGGGCAGAGACCTATGGTTGGGTGGAATGTTGCAGTGACATAGCTAGTTGCTTGGGGACAATTACACAATGAAGATGAGTATATTCTTTATGTGTATTTACTTCTGCAATGTTTAATTTGATGATTATTTTGATATGCTGGATGAGCATGAAATGTGTGTGGATGATGTTTTATTCCATTGTGCATATTTGTTTGATTTGCATCTGCTATTTGTATGAATCTAATGAATGCGTTGAGTTTATGTAAAAGCCCCACAGATTGGTATCATGTTCCCTTCCAGGAATTGGGTCCGCGGGAGGGGACACTACATATACCATCCATGATAACCCCACGGCATCATTCCTTATACACGCCCAACCCTTGGTAGCTATGTGGCACTGCCCAAAACGTCTCCCAAAGACTTGCTTGTTTGAGTGTACTTGTTGGCAGACTATGCCTCCTCATTCACAACTTGCCCATACCTTCAACTATGAACTACCCATTTTCTTAGGCTACTTACGCCCAACAACCTTGCCTGCACAGTTGAACACTTGGACTTATTAAGAGTCTGTTTTTGTTTAAATTAGTTATGTGACAATATAACACAAGAAGTAAGCATACACAACATATATAGTGGGTACTGGTAGAATTAATATTGTCAAAGAAGTGTACAAGATTACAATCAAGTGAGGTTTGGATAGTGGCCGATACCTCAGTTACAAAGGAGGTGTGGCTCAACCCACGTACAATAGATAAACCCTAGGGCACTCTATGTCAACTGTCTCCCTATGCGTTTCTTCCCTTAGTTGATTCTCTTGATGGCTCGATGCCTTAATCTTGGTCTTCTCTTCAACCATAGAGCTAAGTCTTATTTGCCTTGGCGTGGGTTGGATGAGTTTGTCTCACACTTGCTCCCTTCATTTATACTTGGCAAAGACTTTGGTCAAATTGTTTTAGTCGACTCCCCCACTATCATGTTGTGCAGGTGCACTTTGCATTTGGTCTGCTGGTGGTGACCCATCAATGGCAAAGTGGTCACAATGCCTTAACTCGTGAGTTGTTGCTGACGCTCTCTTCTTGGTCGCACCTTTCCCTTGCCTCCTTAGCTGGTCGCTTTTCCCACGTTCTTGCTTCTTACCCAAGGCCCTAGGTCCACGATTGCAGGTAAGTAGGCACACCCGTCGGTAGCTGAGTGCACCCTTGCGCATAAGAAAGGTGTTCAAGCCTGCCAAAGGGTGAGATGTTACACCCCCTTTGCTTGTGAGACAAAGGCACAACATATCCCCCTCTACACAACGATTTGACTACATAGTCTATGAAGGTGTACATACCCCATGCCCCTTTAGATTTGTCCATGTGACCTTCAGGGAGGAAACACACACACACACACACACACACACATAGAACATCTCATTTCACCCTTAAGTAGTTCAGTGAGAATGAGATTGTTGGTACCTCACCAAACCAAATTGACCCACAAAAGGAAAACATGTCATGAGTGAGATTTGAACCTAAGTGGAGAGGATAATGACTTCTCCCCTCAACCACCCGAGCTAGACCCAACTCAAATACATACATACATACATACATGTCAATTGGGTCTTTCTCAGGTGGTTGAAAGAAGAAACATTAATAATATATTGTCAATTACATATATGTCAATTTGGTTTAGCTAAGATGTGGTTGAGAGGAGAAATGTTTTCCTCAAACCAAATTCAAATCCCTGTTATAATATGGTTTAGCATTTTTTTAATTACTTTTTACTTTTTATAATGTAATATAACTTTACGTTATGTGACAACATCTCTTTCATACTTAGTTATAGAGCTATGTGACAACATCTTTCCCATACTTAGTTGTAGAGCACCTCGCTACTCTCGATGCAATAAAATCTAAGAGATAAAGAAAATAATAGTTAATTATATTGCATAAAAGTGACACATAAGCATGTTTAGTATTTGGTGGACAACTAATATGAGCAATGGCATGCACCAACCCACCAAACTCTTTGACAAAATCTTCATAATACTATATTCCATCTTAACTCCTCCCTTGTTACCCGATTTCGCAACATTCATTTGTCATCGAATAATAAATTATATTTATTATAAATTTATTAATTAATAAAATAAAATAAAATAATCAAAGCGTGTATATAATAAAAAATACCTAATTTTCGACGTATATAATAGTTACACATTTCATGTATGTTATGGATCCCGTAAGTGACTATCCCTTTCACTCCATATAATAATAATAACATTTATTGTAAGGAGAGCTCCCTGTCAGCATAGATAATAACAATAACATTTAATGTCACTGGAGTCGTTAGGATTTTGTGTGGTTCAACAATAATTATCATTAAATGGGGGTGGTAATGACTAATGAGCTTCTTGAAATTATACAAGGCGTGAATCTGAAGCCATCTTTGTTAATGATTGCAAGGATAGAAGGCGTGAATGTTAAGCCATTGTTGTTTAACGCTTTAATTCTAAATTTTAACGATAAAATGAATTATCAATATTATCTTCAATCGCTAATTCCAAAACTCGTTATGCCCAAAACAAATCTATTAACATTCTTATGCGAAGAAACATAATATTGTCGATAGTGGAAAAGCTTATCCATTTCCTAAAAACATATAAATAAAAAATAAGTTATCGCGTAAAACATGCATCTTCATTAAATAAAAAATAAGTTACGGTGTAAAACATGCATCTTCATTACACTCAGTAAAACATGCATGTTTTACACAAAGTAAAACATGCATTTTAATAATATATCAATGTAATGACTATCTCAATTGAAAACTTTGTTGAGAGAAAACAACTTACACACATCAACATAGAGGAATAAGACTTCATAGGAGAGGTGATGTGCAGGAGCATACACAATGATGACATTGAGAAAAGAAAAAGGCGTTAAAAGGATAGAGCAAACAAAGGGAATTCACGGTTCTACAAAACAATGAAGGAATTTGAAGCCCCTCAACTTTGGTATAGCTTAGCACTTAGACCTACCACCTTAAATGCTAGATCATTGAACTTATTAAAAAATTGTTGCAAATTCAAATTTTAATTTTAATGATCCCCTCATGCATCCTCGGGATCTTCATGAAGTGTGAAATCGCCTTTTTAGTCATTCGGGATGAAGAACTTCAAATATGTGTTATTTGATCAACACTGGTGGGTTTGAACTTTTAGTTGGACTTTCAATTAAAAGTCTTTAAGTGGGGGATGAATTAATTTCCTTAAGTTGTTATTATCATACACAAATTTAGCGTAAGTGATCTTTTTGAATTTGATTATCATAACGTTTGTTTTGTCAGTGTTGACTGATATAGCCATGCCAGACCATAAATCCTTTAGAATTCTCAATTGCTTGTTCAGATTATAGAGACATATCACCATAAGAATAACATGATCAATGTAAACAAGAAGGATGCCAACTATTCCAACTAATGTAATGCTAGCAAAATCGAATTTTTCCAAACATGCTTCTAACTTGTCCATATAAATGATAAAAATATTAGTTAGGGGATAAAGAATAACCTTACTTTAACTCGTATATTACAATTAATTTCTTCTCACCAAACAATTAGTATTCATGAACTCAACACTATAAAAATTATCATACGATGTTGGCTTAAATTGACCCAGAGGTTTTCAATTAGACCCAGGTTCTTTGCGGTTCTCCCTTTGACCAACAAAACCCCTTTGCATCGGCCCTTTCGGCAACAACCTGTGAGCAGGTTGAGGTCTCACCCGAGGTGTATCTTTATGGGGTACTGCGGAATCAGGTTTCCACAGTAAATGATGAGTTGTTTATCTGAACAAGCTGCACAGCGCAGGACAGAAGGAGTGCACTGCGGGGCAAAGTGATGCGGTGTGCAACAAGATCTATGCTGCGAGTAGTACTGCGCGGTGGAGGCAACACTGCGGACCGCACCAAGGGTTTCTTACTAATGCATATCTTCTACTGGAACTGCGAATCCCCCACAATTATCCTCTACTTGGAAAATCTCGGAAACGTTAAGGCACTAAAATGAACATCACTCATCCATTCATTCAGGCACTTACTGGCTATCCTTCTAGCATTCGTCAAGAACTTGGATTATTACAACATGAATTGAAATGGTAAACATGATTAACTGTGCTGCGTTCCTTCACTGTGTTTAAGAAAGTGATTATACTTAAATGACTGATTCACGGCCTTAACATAGAATTGAAGTGTTCACCATTCATCTGCTTCCGCAGAACCTAGCATATCATTCCCAAACTTCTCCTATTGGTAAATGAATATCAAAGTTCTCATATTACAGCATGCAAGGAAACATTCAAGCATTCATTCTACAAAAAATACAAATAGTCATTCATTCATAAACATCATCACATAACACAGGATTTAACGTGGTTCACTTCCCCGGATGGAAAGCTACGTCCACAAGAACGGTTGGTAATATATTTCTTTCAAAAGGGATGGGGAAACCGTTCTTAGTCTGCACACTCAGCTGCAGACTCTCCTTTCTCTCGGCTAGGTCTCTGTGCACACAGCTACAGAGCCTTTACAATATTCTTAGCTCGGAGAGATTCTTCGATACAAAAAGGTTATCTCCTTAAGTTTGCAGCAACAACAAAAGAATAACAATAATACAGAAAGAGAACAACCCCTAAAGCGAACCCCCATCCCATACAAAATGTCTTCTTAAATAGATCATGCCCGAAGGTCATGTCTGTACAATGCCGAAGACCTAAAACCCAAAATCCTAAGGGTTTACAAAACTGCACCGGTTTTCCAAACTGGCTTGCTGGCTCCTGGTAGCGTCTGCTTGATCATGGCAGATCTCCACGTTCTCATTCTATTTCTATCATCCTTCCTATCGCACGTGCGCCTCCAGGCTGCTTCTGCCAAACTGTTTCTCTCTAACGGTTTTACCTTCTAAGCATGCCAAACGTCGCTTTCCTTAACAACCCACACGTGGCCGCCTTCCTGTTTTTCCTACGTCCGCCGCTCGGCAATCCTGAAATATCTTTCCAAAAATGGCTGCTACCGGTCGAGCTGGTAGCTACACTTGATACTTGTCTAGCACACCGCTTTGGTGGCTTTACGTGGCCTCCTAACTCCACAGCATTGCTTCTGTGCAGTACTGGTCTTCGCATCACGGCCAAAACTTCGACGCTACGCACAACTCTGCAGTCTCGTCAAAAGTTGGATGCTGCGCGCAACTTCGCAGCATCCTCAATACTTAGCCAAAATTGCGTTTTTGAGCTGCGCTCAGCTCAGCTTTCCCTGCTTGCCTCAAAAAGGTGCTTCCCAAAACTTCATCTCAACCTGGGCCCAACATGCCCCTAACACTTACATGTGGCTCGTCCCCAAGCCACTGATTGTTTCAGCTGTCTGACTCTGCGCTGTGACCGGTGGAACGAACTTGGCCGCGAACTTGTCATATGTACTGCACAACTACACCACTGCTTCTCTTGTATCCTCCTCAACCTGTTTAACTATCTCAAGTAGTGTTGGAGTTATTTCTTGTCCAATTTGATCTTGTCCCTGCTCCTGGTTATCGTGCAGTTCTACTTACTTATCTTCAATCTGCTGCGATACCGCCATGGCATTCTCTAGGAGCTGTTGCGACTGATTATCCATCTCAGTCTCTTTTTGTCGTAGTTCCTGTACTTCTTTCGTTAAGCTGGATATCTCCTTGTATCTCGACAGCCTTTCTCTAGGTGGCAGATCTTTCACCTCTGCGTTCAACTTGTCCAGCGCGGTCTATTTTTCTTGTACTGCGGTCTTGACCTGCAGCAACCCTTGATCCTCTTCAAGGGTCGTGATTGCCTGTGAAACCTTATCCAGGAGAGATTGGCACTTCGCCATCTCACTTGTGATGCTTTTCAAGGCGACGCTCATTGCTTGCTCTCTGACTTGCTATTCGGTTAATGGTGCCTGCTTATTCAACTTGTCCTTCAATGTAGTAATATTGGCCTCATAATAAATCTCTTTATCCTGCATCTCCGACTGCAAGGATCTCACCTTATCTTCGATCCTCAAAACTGTGTCTGCAGGATCATCCTGGATTTCTATGTCTTTAATATCCTTTGCCACATTGGATATGGTGGTCTCCAAATTTTGTCGGTGGTCCTATTAGTTGCGTAGCTGTACTTCTTCCTTCTATTGAATTTGTCTGTTTGCTGTGGTGAGCTCTGCTTGTAACTTCATCGCTTCACCATCCGTTCATGCATCTCCTCCACGATTTACGTGTGGATGAAGTGCAATCCTAGTAACGGGATTTTGGCTAAGTCGAGCTCTACCCTCTCGACTCCCTTTGTGTCCAAGGCCACTTGCTCTGCTATTGGCAACACAACAGCCAATGGGTCCACATGGACAATCCTAGTCTTTGACGACAACGTTATTGCTAGCTGTTGGCTTCCTTCCTGCGAGGTTCCTACCGACCTCCTTTCAGCCCTTGCTTCCTTCGGCACAATGAGGCTTTTCTGGACATCATCCATTTTCTTCATTAGGCCTTGCATTGCGAGCCTCATCTGGTGCAGGTCATCGTGGATGACCTTGTCCTTCTTTTCTTTAGTTGCCATAAGCTCCTTCATCTGCTCTAAGACTGTTTCAGCTATCATCTCGTAGTCATCATCATTGAGGACTATCTCCGATTGGATCTTTGTAGCCTTCACCTTTTTCCTTGACTTTGGCTTCTCCGAAGTCTCAGCTTCTTTTCTCTTCCCTGTTTCTTCAATAATTGGGCATGAGAGCGGGATTGGCTTATCTTCTGCTGAATTTGTCTCCACGTCCATAACCTCTACGCGGAACTCTGCTAGCCAATCTTTCATGAGGTCCTCAATATCTTGCTCATACATGATGTACTTTCTTGGGAACCACTCCGGTTTCCTCGTTTGTGCTTTTGGCGATATGAAGATACATTTCATATCTGCCTCAAAGTAGATGATGCAGATATACTTCGCCATTACCTGCTTTGTAATGCGGGGTGTCTTCGTGATTGCGTCACGCAGTTGAATATAATACTGGTAAAAGACTTCTGCTGTCACATGCTGGCCCTCTGCATTTGTGTTTTCCCAGAGGTTGACGAACTTAAACCCCCTAGGATCCTTGGTGTCCATAACGACGCCCGCACAATCTCGTGGTTCCTTCCATCCACATAAAGCAATCAGGTTGATGAGCCAAGTGAAATGGAACTGGCTTCCATTCACCTGGGTGTCATTGAGTTCTTCAAGGAACTCATTCAATAGAAATTGACACCAATTGAAGCTGTGGCCTTCGGCCGCTGCGGCATTAAGGAGTATTGCGCCCGCAGGCACCTCCGAAGGTCTAGCTGTTTTGAGCATCTTGCCTGCGAGCAACTGCGTTACGAATCGTGTTGCTTGATCCTCTATATCTTCTGTTGGGAATCCCCTTTTGGCCTTTACCACCGAGTGGGTCTTCTTCATCTTCTCAATAGCCTCTTTTTCTTTGCTCTTCCCCTGGAAGAATTGCTTCAGATCCTTACTGCGCTTGCTTAGCCCGGTGATGCGGTGGATCAAATCAATGTTAATTTCAATGTTTCTGTCCAACCATAGATAACCTTGATGGATTCGCACCATGAGTGTGCGAACCACAATATTCAGTTCTGGAGAACGGTCAAAATGTGGCAATCTCAGCAAGTTCAGTAGCCCCAACTAAATGACAGGTGCTAACCAACTGTCAGCTACCAAGTTCAGAGTTCCCTTGGCGTCCTTTTTCCAGCACATGTACTGGTTTGGTTGAAAATATGGGTATTTGGGAACATCTGGTTCGTCTTTCTTCATTCCCAAGAGGTCATAATCCTCCCATTTACAATCTGCTATCTTTCCCAGCAGATTCTTACCAACATTTACATGCTTTGACATAGGCGACAGCGGGATGTCGTATCTCTCATTCTTGATCAATTTAAACACAGGGGCATTCAGTGCCCGCGGAGAGATATATTCAGGTGTCATCTTCAAAGGTTCTGTCTGAAAGACTGGTGCTTTCTGTGCCGAGGATCCCAACTTTATGATATTGGATCGAGGTGCAGTTACCACTTTTCCCTTATCTTTTGGTTTTTCCTGCATCGTGGGATTAATTCTTGGTGATCTGCGGGATCCTTCACCTTGTTCTACAGCGACCTTCTTAACTGGAGTTTTCATTAACTATTGAATCCCTCCTTGCTGAAAGATCCTCAGTGCTTCTTCAAGGGTCAGTTCTTCTTCTCTAAAGGAAGGTTCGGACATTCACAAAATGAGGTAGCGGCTAAGGAAGACAGAATACAGATGGCTACTAGCTCAGAGAGGTTAATCGCAAGAAAATTCTAAGTGCTTGGTAACGCTCGCGAGTCTCCCAACAGTGTTATTTATAGGCGCAGCAGACCCTCTCCTGCGCCCTTCAACGGTTAGATAAGCATTTAATGTGGTGACCGTTGGCGAATTTGAGCGGATCCTTCGGTCTTTTCTGTTGTCAGCGTGCTCAGAATGGCTATCTTCTCTTTAAATGCTGAAGCGGTTGCTGCAACGGTCATCTAACGGCTTTTTTTCTGAAAAGCCATGCAACGACTATTTTTCTTTGAGTGTTGCACCGAACTGCGCGGCAAGCCATCTGCAACCCTGCGCGGCTACTTCACAGTGCCAAAAATTTCCAACTGCACGGCTCTCACTCTATATATTTTTCTTCTTCTTTTTCTTTCTCTCTTTTTTTTTTCCTTCCGCGCAGCTTCAATAGTGTTGTGCGGTGCATAGATCATACCTTCTTCCTTTTATGATACATGTACAGACTCCTTTACATTTCTAGTGTCCACTTTCAACTGTACTTGACACTTAGAATTTCCTTCCTTTGTTCGTTATTCAGGATTCTGTGAAGCAGTGCTATCATGGTATAGCTTTAGCCTACTTCCATTTATCAAAGTTGGCAAGGTATCACCAGCTAAATTGGCTAACTGGAATGTACCAGTGTTAGTAACATGTATCACAGTATATGGGCCAAGCCAATGCATCTTAAATTTACCAGGGAATTTCATGAATTTGCTATCATACAGGAGGACTAGATCACCTACCTAAAAACACTTGTTCTTTATATGGTGATCATGCCATGCTTTCTCGCGGTCCTTCTGAGCTTGCTGGTGGAAGCCTGCGATGAAGCGATCTTTCTCCAAGCCCAGTAAATGTAGGAATCTTTCTTCTAGAGCTTCGCAATCTGCCATCCCTGTAAATGCATCAATTCTCAAACTAGGGACAGTATATTCCATAGGCATTATAGCCTCCTGCCCATACACCAACCGAAAGGGTGTCTGTCCTGTCAATTTCTTGCATGTTGTCCTGTATGCCCATAGCACAGATGAGACGCGCAGGTCCCAATCGTCTCTATTTACATTGCACACCTTAGTGAGTGCATTCTCCAATATTTTATTGAAAGCCTCTACAATACCATTCGCCTATGGATGATATGGAGTACTGCACTGATGACAAATGTAGAATTATTCTATAAGCGCCTCAATCGTTTTGTTTAAAAAGTGAGTACCTTGGTCACTCATCAAAATATTCGGACAGCCAAATCTAGTGAGTATTTCTTCAAAAATAAATTGCACAGTAGTACTGGCACTGCAGTCCTTAACTGGTTTTGCTTCTGCCCATCTGGTGAGGTAATCTGTAGCAGTAATAATATACCTTGCACCCGTTCTTTTTCCAGGTGGGTTTATAGGACCCACAAAGTCTGTTGCCCATTTTTCAAATGGTTGTAGTGTCAACTGTGGATTCAATGGCATCTCATCTCGGCATGATGGTTTTCCTGTCCTCTGACAGACATCATAGTTCCTGCAATGTTCTTTGGCATCTTTATGGATCGTAGGCCACCATAGCCCTGCACGCAATATCTTCTACACAGTAGCCCTTCCTGCATAGTGACCGCCCGCAATTCCTGAGTGTGCGTCGGCTAGACTAAATGGCTTCTCATGATCGAGTACGCACTTGCGTAGGACCTCATCCAGCCCAAGTTTGTATAACTAGCCTGCAATTATAGTGAAGTTCGCGGCACGCACCACTAACTATTTTTTCTGCTAGACCGAGAATTCCTGGGGTGCCAGCCCTGTGGTTAGGAAGGCAATGATATCCTTGTAATAATCATCGAAAACCTATATACTAAATAACTATGAATCAGGAAGACTGTCTTCAATATTTGTTAGCTCCTCTCCTGACTCGATCCTTGACAGATGATTAGGTCCCAAGTTCAGTCTACCTGGCTTGACAATAATTTCAAAGTCATATTCCTAGAACAGCAATAGCCATCGGCATATGCATCCCCCTAACACTGGCTTGTTGACCAAATATTTCAACGCAAAATGGTCAGTAAACATAAGGAAGTGCGATCCCAGCAAGTATTGTCTAAATTTCTGTAGGGCATATACCATCGCAAGGCCTTCCCTCTCAGTTGTAGTATAGTTCTTCTTTGTTGTTGAAAGCTTTCTGCTAGAAAATGCAATAGGGTGGTCAATACCTACTTCTCCTGGCTGAGCTAACACGATCCCCAGGGCAATACATGATGCGTCAACATGGACATGGAATGGCTTTGTCTAGTCTGGAAAGACTAGAAGTGGCGCAGTGACCATCTTTTCTTTTAATGTGTCAAAACCCTGTTCGCATTCTTCGTTCCAAATGGACGATGCATCTTTCTTCAACAACTTCTCCATTGTTGTGGTTATCTGTGCATAACCCTTTATAAATTTTATGTAATATCCAGTATGGCTTAATGTAGATCGCAACATCTTGACTGAATTTGGTGTTGGTAAGTTTGCAATAACTGCAATCTTCGCAGGGTCTACCATCAATCCTTGCTTACAGACAATGTGGCCAAGTAAAATTCCATAAGACACACAGAAAATACACTTTTTCAAATTCAAGGATATTTGATGCTGTCGACACTTCTCGAGCATCATGCGGAGATTTGTGCAATGATTTTTCAATAGACCAAATACAGTCCAATCATCAAAATATGCTTCTAAAAACTTGTGCATAAAAGCTTTAAATGCTGCGACGACGACTCTAGAGAATATGGCAGGTGAGTTCTTCAGCCCAAAAGGCATGATGGTGTACTGAAATGACCCCCATTCTGTAGCAAATTTCGTCTTATGCTTATCCGCAGGATCAATCCTGATCTAATGATAACCAGAGAAACCATTAGTGAAAGACTATGCCTCATTTCCTCCAACGTTATCAAGCACTTCGTCTATGAATGGAGTAGGAAATGGGTCGTGCATGGAAACATCGTTCAGCTTTCTAAGATCCACACAAATCCTGATCTCGCCTTTTGCTTTCTTGTCTTGAACAACCATGGGGCTAATCCATTCAGATTCTTCAACTGGTTCAATGATTCCTGCTTCTAGCATCTTATCTAGCTTTGCGTGGACTTTTTCCTTATAGTGCGGATTCAATATGTATGGCCTCTACTTGACAGGCTTAGCACCTAGTTTTAAAGGTATTTTCATAACCCCTAGGTCTCCCAAACTTCCTTTCATCTCTGTAAATTTTGTTGGAAATAGTTCCTGATACTCATGTAAGGTATCTGCAATCTCTGCAATAGTCTGATCATCCCAATAATCTCCTATTGATGCGAACTTCGGCTCTTTGTCTGTGCCAATGTTCACTTTTTGTGTTTTTACTGGTCTAGTCATATCTGGGATTTCCAACGGAGGTCCTTCTACCTCACGCGGGCCTTCTAATTCTGGTATATCTATGTTGCGTGGGTCATCCTCATCGTCTTCATTTGTATCATTGGTATCTTCAGCTAAGTTGTAACACTCGATCAAGTGCTCTTCATGTTCCTTCCATTCTGACTGTAGGTGCGCAGGAATGCACTCTATCCCAAAAAAATCCTGCAATGTTATGTTTTGATGATGACAGTCGTCCTGGAATATGCACTTCTTGATTAGATGTAATGCTTCATGGATTAATGGATTCTCGTCTTCAAAACTGAAGTCCTTCCGTAAGTTCGCAGTGAGCAGCTCTGAATCAGTGAGTTCACTGCACAACTCCAGGTCGAGGTACCATTTCTCTAGGATACCCGCATCCAATGTATGTACAAATAAATGTACCCATTTTGTAAGTGGTCTTTCCACCCATGCCTTTGAAAAGATTTCAATGTGCTGACTAGGGTCTGTCTGTCCATTATACTTTTCAAAGGGTAAAGTAACCTTTTCGGCGAACCGGATCTGCATCTTAGTTCTGCATTGATCCCAAGTGGTCAATGTTTTCTTATGTGCATTCCACCATCTGGCAGGTGTATCGTGCAATGCTATATCTAAAGCTGGCAATCTATGCTCATCTAGTATAGCTGCAATATATTCCCTTATGAAACTGTAAACATTAGTAGAACCATCATATGTGGGAATAGGACTCACCTCTTTTCCGATCCAGCGCAGTGATTTTGTAACCTACGCACATCTTCTTGCTGATACTTCATGCATACGGCTTTGCCAATTCTCCAGTCCTATATCCGAATCAGAGATACAAGAAGTGTCACATCGCCAACTGAGCGTACCGTCTGCAGTAGGATTAATGTAGTCTTCCTTATTCGCAGTCAGCTGGTATAGTCGGTCTAAATCTTGAGCTTGGTATTCCTCCTGAATTGGCTCACTGTATCTATCAGCATCTTTAGGATCCAATGGTGCGATGACCCTAAGATGCTTCCCTTCAAAGATCATCTTCTTTGTCTTCAAGTTTATGATAGCCAAGTTATCCATAGCCCAATCAATTCCCAATATTGCTAGAAAAGGTTGACTATCATCCACAATTTCAATAACCTCAAAGTATGCATGACTCTGTACTCCATCAATGTCAACTACTACATTAGCTAAGCAGCCAAAAGGTATGACGTTCTCCTGATTAGCCATTCGTAATTGGATAGGTGACCAGAGCAACTTTGGTCGACCCATCTACTGCCATGTCTGCTTAGTCAAGACATTCACTTCTGATCCTAGATCAAGGATGACTTCATCCATTTCAAAATCTCCTATCTGCGCAGTAAGCCTCATCTCTCGGCCTGTTCTTTTGTGCTTCCTTATATGATGTACAGTGCTATCTGGAGTCTCTGTTGCAATATGAGGTTCATACTAGCTGATAAGCTTCTGGAGCTCTACTATGGATTTTTCGCTTTTTAGTAACTTCATGCAGCTTCGCAAGAACTGCGCAACAGAAGTACGAACATCTGTTGCAGTACTTGTTTTATCATATGGAGCCGGCATGTATTCAACATGCGGTGTTTTTCTGCGCAGCGGGATCCTTGATGACTTATCCGCTGGTTCTCTAAAGGTATCCCGCGCATCAATGAAGACCTCCTTGTTCTTCTGTAGGTTAAGAGGGGGTGCTTTTCCTGGAGCTTTCCTTATCCATACTGTTTTAAGGGGATCCTTCTTCGTATGTGCTTCCCCTGACGTTGAAGCTTCCACTCCTCTGTCGCGGCCTGTCTCAGAGCCACTGCGCGTGACCACATTAATGCTCGGATCCACTGGTCTATTCTCTACTGCGATCCACTGGATGTTTGGATTCGAAGTCTTTGTTCGTCTTCTCTTATGCATTTCCACCTATAATTCTGGGCAATATTCAATGACATGCTCAAATGATTTACAATAATTGCACGTAGTGCATGGGTTAACACAATCTCTAGACATGTGCCCAGGTTGGCCACAGTTATAACAAATGACTTGGCCGCGGCCTCTTCCTTGTGCCGGACTAGCATTTCTTCTTTTGCTGCGGTATCCACCACCACGACCTCTGTATCTTCCTTGGTCATATTGTGAATTTTCTTGTTTTGGCTGGGTCTCTTCTTGTACGCAGTACAAGCCAGCACCTCACATTGAGTCCATATCCCTTTTTCTTTCATTCATTAATTCATATGCGCGGCAGTTGGATTCATCATGTCCAACTGATTTACAGAAATTGCAGTATAAATTCTTAGGAGTTTTCACATATTTCTGGATTAGGTAACAGTCTTCAGGTCTATGTCCTGTGGTTGTACAAATTTCACACCATGGGGCCTGATTCTAATTTAATGGGTTAGGCGCACCACTGTTAATATAGTCGCGGAATAGAGGGCAATGCTCGCGGTCATGACCTTCTCCTTTACAACTTGTACACTAGACCTCCTTTCTAGGTTCATATCTTTGTTCTTTACCATTTTTCATACTTTGCAGTTCAAGTGTCAGGGTGGTCAGTTGGTTCTGGATCTGAGACATCCCAGAACTAGTATCACCAATTGGCGAAGCTTCCAGCTTCATTGCAATTTCCAAGGCCTCTGCTTGGGATAGAACCTTCTGCTGCATCAATGGTAATCTGATATGAGGTAACAGCGTAGCAATGAACCATTCTTTATGCTGTTCTGGTGGTATAACAAAACTTATTTGGTCTAGTAAGCTCTTAAATTTCTGATCAAATTCCCAGACCGTTTCAGTTGGTCTCTGCTTTATTTCCTTGAGCTCAGTTATACACTGAGACTCAGACTTAGGTTTCTTGAACTCTGATACCAGAGCGACTTTAATTTCTACGAGGGTTCTCGGCTGTATGGTAGAGTATTTCATAAACCAGTGTAGCGCTCTATCCTTGAAAGTGATGATGAGATGTGCTTGCTTCACGACATCGTCCTGGATTTGTCTTACACTCCATACGGCTTCACAAAGGAACCAATGTTGGTCAGGGTCTTCTAGGCTAGTTCCTCTGAATATTGGCAGTTTGATATCAGTGTTTGCCATTGTGCTACTAGGTGGTGGGGCGCCGGGATTAGTGCGCGGCTATTGTAAAGGGATCTGCACAGTAAATACAAATGGGACTATTGGGAGAGATGGACTAGGATGATTCTTCTACGGGGTGGGATGCGTAGCGGGTGGGTTCTACGATAAGGGTGGCGCGGTTTGTGCAGTTGGCGGATTCTCAGGGGTAAATGGTTGTGCAACTTCACTATCAAGATCGCAGGGGATCTCAGTATTTATATGAAGTTTAGGGCCTTCCAGATCTTTATTAATTTTATATCTCTTACCACTTCTAAGAGATGTGTCTCTTCGTCAAAATCAATATATGTACTGTTTATCTTGACAAACTTCAAGCATATTACTGCATTCTTAGAACACCGTTCTCAGCTAACAGTATCTTAATGTATAGACTGAGGTTGTTCAGAAACCTACCGTGGAATCCTCCGAAAAAATTTGCTTCTACTTGGCTGTAGGATTTGAGTGTGTCTACAGCAAATTTTGTTACAAATCCTTCTAGCATATGATCGACCCAATAATCAACTGCGCGTGACAATGGGCTGTCTAAGGCTTTAAGTTGCACTGTGAGCTCGGGAGTCCATTCCATAGGAACTCCTCCTTGGAAACAGGTTTTCTTCTCTGCGAGCCACGAGATCCACACACGCAGCTCATTTGGAAACGATGCCCAAAATATCTCGTGAATGTCATCCAACAGATATCTGTCCAACCACTGTGTGTCGCTTAGATGCGGATGTCTATTTTCTTGTCTGTTAAAATCGCTTATGGTCTTATCCCACCAAGCTTGGATTTCTATCTTTTCAGGATGCCAATAGTCAGATCCTTCGAGGAACTGATATTCTTCTTCACACATCGTGATTACAACTCAACGAAACCATTTCAACTCATCATGGATTCTAGCGTGGCAACAGAACCATTTCAACTCATCATGGATTCTAGCGCGGCAACAGAACCATTTGTTGGCTTAAACTGACCCAGAGGTTTTCAATTAGACCCAAGTTCTTTGCAGTTCTCCCTTTGACCAACAAAACCCCTTCGCACCGGCCCTTTTGGCAACAACCTACAAGCAGGTTGAGGTCTCACCCAAGGTGTATCTTTATGGGGTACTGCGGAATCAGGTTTCCATAGTAAATGATGAGTTGTTTATCTGAAAAAGTTGCGCAGCGCAGGACAGAAGGAGTGTGCTGCGGGGCAAAGTGATGTGCTGTGCAGCAGGATCTATGCTGCGAGCAGTACTGTGCGGTGGAGGCAACGCTGTAGGCCACACCAAGGGTTTCTTACTACTACGTATCTTCTACTGGAACTGCGAATCACCCACAATTATCCTCTACTTGGAAAATCTCGGAAACATTAAGGCACTGAAATGAACATCACTCATCCATTCATTCAGGCACTTACTAGCTATCCTTCTAGCATTCGTCAAGAACTTGGATTATTACAACATGAACTGAAATGGTAAATATGACTAACTGTGATGTGTTCCTTCACTATGTTTAAGAAAGTGATTATACTTAAATGATTGATTCATGGCCTTAACATAGAATTGAAGTGTTCACCATTCATTTGTTTCCACGGAACCTAGCATATCATTCCCAAACTTCTCCTATTGGTAAATGCATATCAAAGTTCTCATATTACAGCATGCAAGGAAACATTCAAGCATTCATTCTACAGAAAATACAGATAGTCATTCATTCATAAACATCATCACATAACACAGGATTCAACGTGGTTCACTTCCCCGGATGGAAAGCTACGTCCACAAGAACAGTTGGTAATATATTTCTTTCAAAAGGGATGGGGCAACCATTCTTAGTCTGCGCACTTAGCTGTAAACTCTCCTTTCTCTCGGCTAGGTCTTTGTGCACACAGCTGTAGAGCCTTTACAATATTCTCAGCTCGGAGAGATTCTTCAATACAAAAAACGTTATCTCGTTAAGTTCTCAGCAACAACAAAAGAATAACAATAATACAGAAAGAGAAAAACCCCTAAAGAGAACCCCCATCCCATACAAAATGTCTTCTTAAATAGATCATGCCCGAAGGTCATGTCTGTACAATGCTGAAGACCTAAAACCCAAAACCCTAAGGGTTTACAAAACTGCGTCAGTTTTCCAAACAGACTTGCTGGCTCCTGGTAGCGTCTACTTGATCATGGCGGATCTCCATGTCCTCATTCTGTCGCTATCGGCCTTCCTGTCGCATGTGTGCCTTCAGGCTGCTTTTGCCAAACCGTTTCTCTCTAACGGTTTTACCTTCTAAGCGTGCCAAACGTCGCTTTCCTTAACAACCCATGTGTGGCTGCCTTCCTGTTTTGCCTATGTTCGCCGTTCGAAAATCCTGAAATACCTTTCCAAAAATGGTTGCTACCGGTCGAGCCGGTAGCTACACTTGATACTTGTCCAGCACACCGCTTTGCTGGCTCCACGTGGCCTCCTAACTCCGCAACACTGCTTCTGTGCAGTACTGGTCTTCGCATCACGGCCAAAACTTCGACGCTGCACGCAACTCCGCAGTCTCGTCAAAAGTTGGATGTTGCGCGCAACTTCCCAGCATCCTCAATACTTAGCCAAAATTGTGTTTCTAAGCTGCGCTCAGCTCAACTTTCCTTGCTTGCCTAAAAAAGGTGCTTCCCAAAACCTCATCTCAACCTGGGCCCAACATACGATCCTATTGTAATAACTCTCTATGTAAAAATAAAGTCCCTTGGCCAAATCATTTTCTCAATAAGTGAAAGGCCTCATTTTCTTTTAATTTAAATTTGAATTGAGTTTTGGTATCTCCAAATAGGCTATTGGGTATAGAAAAATCAATAATTGTTTGTTATAAGCAATTCAAAGGTGAAATGATCCTTCCAACTTAAGGATAATGTAATGGGGTCTTGGCATGATCTTGGAGGCATGAATACCCACTCCATTGGGTTGATTCAAATTATGAATGTTCCAACTTACAAATCAAGTAATTAAGCATCCAAGAGATGAATGGCCAATTTATATATTTTGTTTGAATAGGTTTAGGCATTGTATGAAAAAGCTATTAGACATCGAAAGGTCAAATTTTCATTGCCTATGAATAATTGAAATTAGAAATAATCTAGAAAACTCCAATCCTTGGCCTATTTTAGACAATTCTAATCTTTAGGTTGGGTTTTAAGATATTCAAACTATTTTCATATATTACAAGGATATAAGTTTTTAGTGTTATAAGATTTGATAAAAAATGTAAAAAATGGTATCTCACACACACCACCAACGTATCACTAAGAGAGCAATAGAACACCGAAATCATGCCACTTTGACGACTAAGTCCTCAATAAGAGAGAGAAAAAAATGACGCATTGAGGATTATGCTAATGCCTTGTTTTAATTTACAATAAAAAACGTTGAAAGAAATAAGATATAAGCCGAAGAGAAACGAACCCTCAACATTAACGTATCATCCAGATATAAGCCGAAGATAAATTTTCATTTAGGAAATCAAGTGCTCACCACTAGTAATATTGACCATGGAGCAAGTAGATTAAAGATTGTCTAAATCAATGAAATCGCTAAGCAATTAATGAAATGATATGAATGACAAACTCTTATTAATTCACTAGGAGCTTGTAATGAACCCAGGGTAAATTGAATCTAAGCTAACACTTTGAACCTGATAACAAAGTTTAAATTTGAATTTGAACAGTCTCTTGATTTTTCCCCCATTTCACATACTTACAACAGGCTATTTTTAGACTATTTTGCTGCTTAAAAGCATTTTTACTCACAATTTGGATTCATTGTTGAATTACTATGTTTGTGTTTTCTGATTCTTGTCATGGATTTTGATTATGGTAGTGTTGAATCCCAAGAAGAATACATGTCATATATGCTTAATCCGCTCTAGACCAAAGCGGTACAGAACATATCCTCAGAAGAAGACATGGGAAATGGAAAGGAAGATTTGGCCCCATTAGTACAGTATGATGATACCATAAGCGATATGAAATTCGAACGTATATATCATTGGGGGAAAATGTATTAAGTTTTTAGTCAAGAAGAGTATCATGGTTAGCTTGAAGGTGGCAAAGAGGGTATTTTGGTTGATCAAAATATCAAAATATTTAGCTTACACAAAGTTGCAATAAAATCAGAAGATTTTCAATGTGCATAAGTGATAGGGTGGATACTATCCAATGTAGATGATGGTAACAAGCTTATGAAGGATGTTAATAGAAAAACCATTGCTTCTTTTCAATCAGAAACATTGAACAACTATTACAAGTTGCCGATGTGGGAGATAAATCTAACTTCTAGACAGATAGATACACTGACCATTGATTATATGACATTCTTAAAACAAGTGTGGGTTAAAGACAAATATATCATGCAAGGGATGATAGTGTCTATCAGACCGGGTATCTCAGATTTCCTTATTAGACGGATGCAACACTCACATGCAAGTTATATGAAAACCTGATGCCTCTCAGTTCAAAGAAGGGTGGTTACCACTACTGTATCATGTTACCTCACTCGACACCAACTTTAACTGGCATGCCATTCTATCCTCAAGTCTATTGAATGCAGTTGCAAAATTAAAGATGGTCATGCCTGGGAAACAATCAGAATTTCACATGTCATCTTACTTGTTGGACGTGGTTTGTGCTATAAATAGATTCTATGTCATGGGGTGGAGGTGGGTTCCCACAGAAACTACAATGCATGTATATTGACAAGTGTTGTGGGAATAGAAATATGTGATTCATTGAGGAGTAAAGATGAGTATTTCAGTTGTTAAAGCAAAGTAGTTGATGTGCAAATCTAATTTGATATGTGAGTATTGTGTATCTTCAATTTGATAAGATTTGACTGACCCTTGGGAAGATAGGAATTTTTTTTGAGCATGGAGGCCGGTGATGGTGATTAGGGTATGAACAGTGGGAGGGGGCTACTGTGCAGCCCACTGCAGGCGGAAACAATGCTGTCAGTCTTGTCAGTAGGGTTGCATGGATCCCAAGGCAGTTTTTGAAGACTGTTTAACTCTTAACATTTACCTGTATTTTTTTTTTATTTACTGTTTTATTTGTTTTTCCCTAATCTTTCCACGAGAAGGCCCTTCGATTTTCCTAGTATGGATCCACTAGATGAGGTGGATTATGGGAGCGACACCTTGTGGCATCAGGACATCTGGAGTTCACCACCTGGCGTTTTCTGGGAATTCGCTGGAGAAGGTAGCTACGGGGTCAGTGGTGTTGGAGGTTGCCGGCCGTCAGTCAATTTTCCTTTCCTAGGACCTAACCTTGTATTAGATTCTCCTACTTCGCTGTTACTGTTGAACTCCCCACCTTGGAATGGCGCTGATGTTGGTTTCGTGTTGGAGGTCAGAAGTGAGAGCATTTGGGCCGTCAAGGGATTCAACACCTCACTATCACAGGACACGTTGAATGCAGGGTTAGGGGATTTACCGAATTTTCTCAATTCTTTTGGTGGTTCTCTTATTGCTTCACTTGCTCAGGGTTTCAGTGATGAATCAGTGGCTTGGGTTGATATAGAGGAAGGGTTTTATCATTTTTCTTCCTCTGGGGTTTTTGTAGCAGCTAAGCTAGACACAGCTGAGCAGCGAGGGTTTTCTAGTCCGTCTGGGGATTTGGTGCAGAAGGATTATGGACGTGAAGAGGGTTTTGAGGGGTTGAAGCCCACTGCTCCTCGCGCGAAGAATAGGAGAAAATGGATTAAAAATTCAAGTAAGGCTCCGAATTACGTGCTAGGAGAAGATATTGGTTTCCAGCAGATTGTAGGTATGGTTAAATTTGTGTTGGTGGGTAGGGTTTATGGAAGGGTAGTGAGCCATAAAACAGTGATTTAGTGGGCATCTGGGGATTGGTTTGGCCATTTTGGGTATGTTCCTCGTGTGGAGGGCCTCTTAGGGGGATGGTTCACCTTTCATTTCTCCTCGGACGCTCATGCGCAGTGGGCATTAAGCATGAACTGGTCGATTCACAAAGTTCCGCTCTTGCTTAAGCCACAGAACCCATTATTCGATGCAAGCCGTGAACGAATGGACACCATTCCGCTCTGGGTGTAGCTTCCTGGATTGCCATTACACTACTGGGCCGAGGAACACTTTCGGAGGATTGGCAACCTATTGGGAACATATCTGGATGAAGATTTCTCTTATGTGGCAACATCGATTCAGAAGGTTGCAAGAATACTAGTGAGTATTAATGTAAGGGAGGGGTTGTTTGATGGCATGGATTTGAAATGGGGGCCATATACCTTTGCACAAACCTTGGATTATGAAAATGTGTTGTTTCAGTGTATACGGTGTCATGAATATGGGCATCCGGCTATCGATCGCTCTTTGATGGTTTGTATGAAGTTCAAAAATTCTCAGAAACGTCGGATTGTGGAGAAGGAGTCATGTGTGGATTTAGAATTTGATGTATTGGGTCAGCCAGAGAATGAATGTACTGATTTGGTGGTACCTTCTGGTACTGTGGAGGAAGATGGCATTATGGGGGAGGAAGGAACAGTGCCGGATGCATGTGCTATCGTGGTCACAGCAGAGACCGAACCCTTACAGCCACTGGTTACTGCTCCGGAGGGTCCTCAGCATCCACTTTTTCAGTCACCGGACATGGCAGCGGGTACTTCTTCTGTTCCTTTCACAAACCCCTCCTTCAATCTTTTTATTAAGAACTATTCTTTTCCAGGTTTTGATTGGGTGGATGGGTTTAAAAATTTACGTATATCCTCACATATGTTGTCTTCTTTATCGGTTCCTCTGTGTTTTGTGGATTCATCCCCTGTTGTTGAAACTCTATTACTGGATTGCTCCCCTGTTACAAACCCTATTGATTCCTCGGTACTTCAGCCTGTTATTCCTAAGCCCTCTTCCCCCTCTGGCTCCACAGAGTCGGGTTATTACTTGCGCTCAATGAACAAGCCTTTAGCGGGGGAGTTAGAGAAAGAGAAGCCTAAATTGTCTAAGATCCAAGGACGAAAGTCTTTCATTTCACATGCTAAGTCTCGAGCATGCTCGGATCTTAGAAATGGTAAACAACTTTCTATTGAGAGGGCACTTAGAGCAGTGAATTCCCATAAGGAAGGGTTCCAATGAAATTTATGTCCTATAATTGCTAGGGTCTCGCTGGTCCCTCCAAAAGACCAACACTGCGGTGGATGTTGGACCTTGAACATCCTGATATTTTGTTGTTACAAGAAACTATGTGTGGAGGTGCTGAAGCTATTGGTAGGTTAAAATCATGGTTCCTGGGTTGGTGTTTTGAGGCCTCGGATGCAAGGGGTCGCTCTGGAGGACTGGTGATTGGTTGGAAAGAAGCTAAGGTTTGTGTTTCCTCTCTCTGGGGAATGGATTTTGACAGAGAATTCACCATAGCAAACATTTATGGACCATATTGTGATAGGGAACCTTTTTGGAACTCTCTATTGGCTAGAGAGTTGCTCAAGGGGGATTCTATGATCCTGATGGGGGATCTCAACTTTTCTTTAGGTCAAGCCGAGGTTTGGGGGCCACATGCTCATGTGGATCCCCTTACAAATTTTTTTATTCGGAAATTTACTTAAGGTAAATGGATTGATGTGGAGCCTGTCTATTTGAAACCATCATGGAGGAATAAGAGGATTGGTTTGGATAGAGTGGCGAAGCGGTTGGATCGTTTCCTGCTTTCTGAGCAGATTGTGGAGTCTTTTTTCTTTGTTAGGAAATGGATTGGTTCTGGAAGATGCTCAGATTATGAACCTATTTTATTGGAGATGAAGGCAGGCCCTGTAAAACCTCTTGCTCCTTTAAAATTCAATAAGGTTTGGTTGGAGGACCCTACCTTTGTTGAGCTCTTTCATCGGCATTGGATCCCATTTCATCCAGGAATGGTACACTCTGCAGCATTCCACTTTGCTAAGAATACTAAAACTGTTAAAATTTGAGCATTAATTCACAATACTCTTGGATCTTTACTGAGAGAATAACATATACAATATATCAATGCATAACAATTATAATAAGCATGACAAGCATCACAAGAATCAAAAGCATGAGAGACAAGACACACAGAGTTTCTGTGGGGAAAACCCTAAGGTGAAAAACCCCACAACTTCCTCAGAGATAGAGAGAGCAATGGCTCAACCAAAGTACAACCAAAATACACTTGAGATAGTCTCCTAGAGCAGATGATCCTCCTCCTCAATAGTGCGCCACTTTCTGAGTGAGAGAAGTGTGTCTTTCCAAATGATACAAATAGAGATCTCCCGATCTCTATTTATACTTAACCCATTTGCCCAGTGACCTTATGGGGTCGACTTGTCTATCTAGATACATCCACAATATAATATATATTTTAGGTCCGACCCCACACATGGTGGTCTAATAACCCATCGGCAAGTACACACACTTGCGACAATTGTCAATCCACATGACGACACTTCCTTATAGAGGAATAACACATCTCTTATAAGGGTACAATAAATATATATGAAATACATAGATGAAATACATTCCGAAGTTACATATACATCAACACTCCCTCTTAACTAAGAAGGTATTTCTCGACATAGTTCTGCTAGACAAGTCTTATTCTCGGGATCATCATCATCGATGCATCGTCATCATCATCGTCACTACTGCTGCTATCTCAACCAATCTCTGACTCTGCTCGTCATAGGAAGTTCTATAGAGCTAGTCCTTTTTCATACTGGATGTAGGCCCACCACCTGTAGGTCTTCATCATCTGTGCGAACGGTCTGATAGAGGTGGCCTCTCAGGACTAATTTTATGTGCAGATGCAATACCGGAAAGAGTATCCCATGAATATTTATGTGCCTAAGCATGACCGGAAAGATCTCCCAAGACTGATTACATGCATCTCCTCCATAATACCTTTAAAGAGCATCCCAGGAACATTTATGTGCCGCAGCACGACCGACAAGATCTCTAAAGAGCATCCCAGGACTTATTACGAGCATACAGCTCAACCTCTCGGATCTCCAGGACTGATTACATGTGGATAGACAAAACCTTTAAAGAGCATCCCAAGAACATTTATGAGCCACATCACGACCGGCAAGATCTCTAAAGAGCATCCCAGGACTAATTACGAGCACATAGCTCAACCTCTCAGATCTCTAGGACTGATTACATGTCTCCGTAGTAATACTTCATCCCAGGACTCATTATGAGCACACAGCTCAACCTATCAGATATCTGAGCACTGATTACATACTACATAGCAATACCGGAAAGAGTACCCCAGGAACATTTATGTGCCGCAGCACGATCGGCAAGATCTCCCAGGACTGATTACATGCTATTTGCACAACCTTCCACATATCATCTCTGACCTCCAAGTATCAACCTGATACTCATGATCCAACGGATCATCATCGCACGAGGCATCATCCTGATGCCCATGGTCATACTGATCATCATCACTTGTACCATCCTGGTACATATCATCTGGAGCAACATCCTGAAGCTCATCATCATGATCAACCTGATCATACAATGCATCCACCTAATGCACACCAAGTATCTACCTGATACATATCATCATACATGATCCACCTGATCATACAGTGTATCCACCTGATACAAATACAAATACATGATACATATCAACATACATGATCTACCTGATCATACAATGTATCCACCTGATACAGATACATGGTCCAAGCATCCAACATGATGCATATACAAATACATACAAATGATCCAACCGATCATATCTAGCATCCAACATGATGCGTACATACATATAAATGATCCAACTGATCATATCCAGCATCAACACGATGCATACATACATATAAATATAATTGATCCAACTAATCACATCTAACATCAACACGATGCGTACATACATACAAATATAAATGATCCAACTGATCATATCCAGCATCAACATGATGCGTACATACATACAAATATAAATGATCCAACTGATCATATCCAACATCCAACATGATGCATATACATAGCAGTAACTGGAGCATCGTCCTAATACTCATCATCCAGTGCTTACATCCACAGCCATGTGAAGGATCCTCCTTCCAACATGCTTGGGATGGCTTCAGCAAATGTGTCCATCACTTCTTCCTCGAAGTGTCATTGATTTGAAGAACACCAAGCCTCTCCCTGAAGTACTCGAACTTCACCCTGGCTAGTGGCTTTGTCAGCACATCTGCAATCTGCTCGTTCGTCGCAACATACAGGAGCTTCACGGCTCCTCTCTGCACCATATCCATGATATAGTGATATTTGATCTCTATGTGTTTCGACCTGTCATGAAACACTGGGTTCTCAGACAACTTCACACAACTCTGGTTATCGCAGAATATACCAATAGCATCCAATGGGAGATCAAATAACTCATACAATAGCTTCCGTAGCCATACTGCCTCACAACTAGCTGAATAGGTTGCAACATACTATGCCTCAGCTGTACTCAGTGCTATGCAGGACTGCTTCCTACCGAACGAAGAGATCACACCTAATCCTATACTGAAGCAGCACCTAGATGTGCTCTTCCTATCTGCAGCACTGCTAGCCCAATCTGAATCAACATAACCCTGCAGGTTAAACTTTTGATTCACTTCATACTTGAGCCCATAATCCACTGTACCCTTCAGGTACCTCAGAACATGCGTTACAACAACCAGATGAACACTACTCGGATACGTCAGGAACTAGCTCAATGTGTTCACTGCAAAGCAAATATTTGGTCTCGTGTTCGTCAGGTACATCAAGGACCCAATGATCTGACGATACATAGAGACATCAACCGGCTCAGATGAAGCATCACATAGAAGCTTTAGATTCGATGCCATGGGTGTGGCCATGGCCTTGCAATCCATCATCCCAAATCTCTTCAGAATATCTACTGTGTACTTCCCTTGACCAAGGAAGATCCCACCTGAATTCTGCCACACCTCCATACCTAGGAAATAATGCATTATTCCCAAATCTTTCATATCGAACTCAGCAGCAAGCTTCCTCTTAGTATCTACAATTAATCTGTCATCTCCTGTTACAAATAAGTCATCCACATACAGGAGTAGAATCACAGGATTCCCTTCCTCAACCTTGTAGTAGAGGTTGGAATCCACTTTACTCTTGGTAAAGCCCAAGCTAGATAGGAAACTGTCCATCCTACCATACCAAGTATTGGGAGCTTGCTTCAAGCCATACAAGGCTTTCTTCAATCTGCACACATATGACTCCCTGTCGTGTATTTCAAAACTGAGTGGCTACTCCACGTATACTTCCTCTTCAACTACACCATTCAAGAAAGCAGTCTTGACATCCATCTGGTGTATTTTCCATTTCATTGCTGCAGCCAGGGAAAGTAGTGTTCTGATGGAAGTATACCTGGCTACAGGTGCAAAAGTTTCTTCATAATCTATTCCCTCTTTCTGAGAGAAGCCACGAGCTACGAATCTTTCTTTGTATTTCTCTACACTGCCATCTGCAGCATGCTTGATTTTGTAAATCCATTTGGAAATCACAACAGACTTCTCTTTAGGTCTTGGGACAACATCCCAAACATCATTCTTCATTATTGATTGGTATTCCTCAACCATGGCATCCTTCCATTCTTTCTTTTCCAATGTTTCTTCATAACTGGAAGGTTCTTTGTTCATAATGTCACAGAGTAAAGAAACATAGCTGGTATGTGATCTGGTTCTCTTCTTTGCTCTGTGTTCTTCTTCTGGAATGCCAAATATTTCTGCATCTTGAATGAGCTCTCTATCCCATGCATGTTTCCTCTTGTGAGAGTTATCCTCACAGAGTGGATCTACAGGTTCTTGCGGATCTTCAAACTCACGAACAACTTCTGGAATTGCTTTAGTCATGGTAGTGTCTTGAAATCTAGTTTCCTTAGGTTCTTCATAAACTTCGATAGGTGCCTTCCTTGATTTGATGAATGCTGAGTTTTCATCAAATGTTACATCCCTGCTGACATCAATCTTCTTGAACCTTGGAAAGTATATTATGTAAGCCTTCGAGCTTTCACTGTAACCCACAAAGATACCCTTCTTTCCTGAAGGATCTAGTTTGGTCCTCTTTTCCTTTGGGACATGAGTGTATACTAGACAACCAAATATTCTGAGATGGCTGACTTCAAGTTTCTTACTAGAAAATACCTCTTCTGGTGTCTTGTTGTCCAATATCTTGTGGGGTGTTCTGTTATGCACATATACAGCTGTTCTAGCTGCTTCTGCCCATAGATGCATAGGTAGATCCTGGTCACGTAGCATTTCCCTTGTTGCTTCCATGATTGTTCTGTTCTTCCTTTCTGCAACTCCATTCTGTTGAGGATTATAAGGAGCAGTCAACTCCCTCTTAATCCATGAATCACTGCAAAGCTTCTTGAAGTCACCTGAGGTGAATTCTCCACCATTGTCGGATCTGAATGTTTTGATCTTTTTGTCAGTTTGATTCTCCATCAAGGTTTTGATTTCCTTGAACTTATCAAACACCTCATCTTTGTTTTTCAAGAAGTATACCCAAGTCTTCCTAGAGAAGTCATCAATAAATGAGACATAGTAAACATACCCACTTAGAGAATTGGATGACATAGGACCACATACATCTGAGTGGATGATTTCCAGGATATCTTTTGCCTTGCTTTCACTGCTTGGGAAAGCCTTCTTAATATTCTTACCTTTTGCACATCCTTTGCAAACACCTTCATGTTTGGTCTTGATTTCAGGAAGACCCTCTACAGCCTTGCTTGCAATTGGAAGTGCCCTATAGTGCATATGAGCAATTCTTCTATGCCAAAGTTCACTTGGCTCCATGGATTCATGCACCATGGCATGTTCAGGTTGTCCTTTTAATTTATACAAACCTCCCTCTTTCTCTCCAATCACAACTGCATCATCTATGGTCTTTCCCTTTGGCCACATTAGGACTTGGCCATCCAAAATTGCAACCCTCATACCTTTTGTATCCAATGCAGAGATGGAGAGTAAGTTCTTCTTGATCCCAGGTACATAAAGGACTTCTTTCATCTTCAAAGATTTTCCAGAATCTAGGTTGTAGGAGGATTCACCACTTCTTTTGATGGGATATTGATAATCATCTCCAAGTTTCACTTTATGGGGTGATTCATGTTCAGACAGATTTACGAAGGATTCTTTAAACCCAGTCATGTGTTTGGAATCCCCACTGTCAATTAACCAATCATTACAACCATGGGAGATAGTACCTGTGAGAGCAGAGATTAGAACATACTCTTCTTCACTTGATGAGTCATCATTACTATCATCACTTTCTACCCTAGCCTTCTTCTTTGGAGGTTCATCATCTTCGGCAGCATGAGCATGGTACCTTCTTTTGTTACCCTTCTTCTTCTTACTGGAGTTGTTGTTGTTGTTGTGTTTGTCCCTTTTGTTCTTGGGACATTCTGAAGCAAAGTGACCCTTCTCATTACAAGTGAAACACCTTAGATCTTTCTATCTTTGTGAAAATGATGAGAAGATTTCTTCTTGTGATGGGATGGCTCCCTCTTGAAATTGCCCTTCTTAGTGTGAGCTGTGAGAGCTTGATCTTCATTTCCCATCTTCTCTTATCTTGCCACAAGCCTTGCTTCTTCTTGAGAACATTCCTCCCATAATCTGCTGAAGGAGATTAACTTCTTTCTGGCACAGATCCCCTAGATAAAAGAGTCCCATGACCTAGGTAGGCGATTCAAAGTAGACATAACAATTTCACCATTCTCCACCATTTCATCTACATCTTCAAGTTGTTCCTTGATCTGAGAGACCTTGGAGAAATGGGATTGAATGGTTTCTCCATTCGACATCTTGACCCCTTTCAATTGATTCCGTAGGGTCATCTTCCGATTTATGTTCTTTCCTTCAAATAGCTTGGTCAAAGAGTCAAACATAGCCTTGGGTGTCTTTAGAGAAGACACATGGGGTATGAGATGGTCTTTGATAGAATCAGCAATGATTCTCTTTTCCTTGACCAAGTTCTTCTTATGCAACTCTTCATCCTCTGGGATAGGGATGTCTTCTTTTGTATATGAGTCCAACTCATTCTCTTCCAGGATTAACCCAATCCTATACTTCCAAGCTTGGAAGTTATCAGCCCCTTCAAGCTTATCCTCAAGCTTGGTGTGGTGAGACATCTTAAAGAGTACTTCAAATGAAATAGAAAATATTTAGGTCTTACCACTTGAAATGCTGAAAACTGGATCTGGTCCCGGATTAGGGTTTGTCGAAAAAACCCTAAAAATTCAAAATGTGAATTTAAACTTTCTGAAAGGATAGAAATATGCGCCTTGATGAGCTGATGCGCCTGGTGTATTCAGAATTTGAGATCAGCAAAGCTTTACCCTTCATATTTTCCTTTTTGTCCTCCCAGGTTCACTAGGGAGAGCCCTGAATTAGGGTTTGAGTTTCGCGGAGATCTACTCAGCCAAAAATCTCGATCCAAAGCTCTAAACTTCGATTTTTGCAAGGAGCTTCCATCTATGGCTTCAGATTTCAAAAATTCCTATTTTTGTGGAAACCCTAATTTTTAGGGCCAAATCTGAAAATGCTCAGAATTGAATTTTGATTGGATAGATAGATTCTCCTTGATGAGTAGAGTCAATCTACTATACTGCTTTTCCAAAAACTATGGAGAGAAACCCAATAAACAAGAAACTCAAGTTTCTGTCACTGCAAAATGTCTTCTTCTCAAGTTAGCTCTGATACCATGTTAAAATTTGAGCATTAATTCACAATACTCTTGGAACTTTACTGAGAGAATAACATATACAGTATATCAATGCATAAAAATCACAATAAGCATGACAAGCATCACAAGAATCAAAATCATGAGAGACAAGAGACACAGAGTTTCTGTGGGGAAAACCCTAAGGTGAAAAACCCCACAACTTCCTCAGAGATAGAGAGAGCAATGGCTCAACCAAAGTACAACCAAAATACACTTGAGATAGTCTCCTAGAGCAGATGATCCTCCTCCTCACTAGTGCACCACTTTCTGTGTGAGAGAAGTGTGTCTTTCCGAATGATCCAAATAGAGATCTCTCGATCTCTATTTATACTTAACCTGTTTGCCCAGTGACCTTATGGGGTCGACTTGTCTATCTAGATACATCCACAATATAATATATATTTTAGGGCCGACCCCACACATGGTGGTATAATAACCCATCGGCAAGTACACACACTTGCTACACTTGTCAATCCACATGATGACACTTCCGTATAGAGGAATAACACATCTCTTATAAGGGTACAATAAATATATATGAAATACATAGATGAAATACATTCTGAAGTTACATATACATCAACAAAAACACTCAAGGAACCAATTAAACAGTGGGCTGTTGAAAAGAGGTGTAGGGACAATAGGGCTCTAATGACTATTGAAGAAGAAATATCTTCCATTTCAGGAGGGGTAGGAGGAGGATATTGTTCTCAGGCATCGAAAGAGCATCTTGTTAAATTGGTGGACCAAAGGAATATGATCCTTCTGCAGAATGATGAGACTTGGAGATTGAAAATCAGGTCCATTTGGCTGGAAAGTGAGGATGAAAATTCAAAATTTTTTCATGCCTATGCAAAAGGAAGGAGATCTGCCAGCACAATTTGGAGCCTGGAAGACTCAGATGGCACCTCTCAATCTACATTTGAAGGGTTGGATGGCGTAGGGGTTAATCATTTTCAGAATCTTTTCAAAGCTAGTGATAGAGTGAACATTGAAGAGGTCATCAGGGTAGCACAGCTATTCCCTCGTTTTGTTGAAGAGGAGGACAACAAGAAGTTGATGGACACCATTTTGGGGGACGAACTGAAGCCTGTTTTGAATAGTTTTCAGAAGGATAAGAGTCCAGGGCCTGATGGTTGGACAATTGAATTCTTTATCTCTCTTTATGACATTATTGGTGAAGATCTTTTACAGCTCATTGAATATTCAAGGAAGGAAGGCAGGATTCCAGTTAGCATTAATTCCACCTTCATTGCACTAATACCAAAGGTGGACACTCCTTCTAATCTTAATGATTTTTGGCCTATATCCTTATGCAACTGTGTGTACAAGATTGTTACTAAAGTGATTGCTAGTAGGCTCAAACCTATCTTATCTACACATATCTCAGAGGAACAGTTTGGATTTCTTGAAGGTTGACAGATTCATGAAGCTATTGGCATTGCTCAGGAAGGATTACACAATATTAAAACTAGGAAGTTGAAAGGAGCAGTTCTTAAAATTGATCTATCTAAAGCATATGACAAGGTTAGTTGGATATATATCCGCCTTATGCTTACTCATTTAGGTTTTGAGATTGGATTCATCTGCTGGATCATGAGCTGTATATCCTCTGTTTCTTTCTCTGTTCTAATGAATGGAGTGGTGACCCCATTCTTTCATTCTGGACGTGAACTATGTCAGGGGTGCCCATTGTTCCCCTTGTTATTTTTGCTAGTGGCTGAAAGCTTGAGTCGAGCTATTAAGGAAGCTAAAAGAATGGGTGATTTTGAAGGGATCTTGGTGGCACCGGGAGTTACACTATCACATCTACTTTTTGTGGATGACATTCTGATTTTTTGCTCGGGCTCAAGAAGCGATGCAATTAAACTCAAGGAACTGCTAGCCCTTTTCTCTTTAGCTACAGGGATGGAGATAAATGATGGGAAATCCTCTCTCACAGTTTCTCTCTTGAGGGAGGAGGAATTACAAACTTATACTAATTTGTTTCCCTACAATCTCCTTACTCTATCGGAAGGGTTAAGATATTTGGGTTTCAATTTGAATCCTAATGACTACCTGAAATAGGATTGGGTATGGCTTCTGGAAAAATTGGTGAAAAGGTTAAAAAGCTGGAGCTACACGTGGCTCTCTCGAGTTGGAAGGTTAATACTGGTAAAGTCTGTGTTGGAAGCTATTCCAGTATACTGGATGTCACTAGCATGGATTCCTAAGGGCATTTTGGATGTAGCGAGGAAAATTTGTTTCAGTTTTCTTTGGAATGGAAAGGAGGATGCACATGTTACTCCCTGGGTCAAGTGGAACAGATTTGCAGCACCAAAAGCTTTGGGTGGTTGGGGACTAAAAAATATATTTCATTTTTCCAAAGCTTTGGCAGCGAAGTGTGGATGGCGGTTAGTTAAGTTTGGGGGTTTTTGGGCTCGAGTCATGGTCCATAAATATGTAGAGCCCGATTCTGTGGAAGATTGGATCAGGTCCCCTCACAAGTCACATAAAGGAGGTTCATGTATTTGGAAAGCAGTGGTATACTCTTTTCCTGTTATTGAACAAAACCTTGTTTGGGATGTAGGTAATGGGTAGAGGGTGAGGATTGGAAGCGACCCTTGGGTGGGATGTGAAGCACAACACTTACTGTCAGTTGGCTTGATTGAGGAGCTGGGGCAGAGAGATCTTTTTTATCTCAATCAATTGGTGGATTTGGAGAATGTTTGGATGGGTAGTACTGTTTGGAGGAGGGAAAAATATTTTGGGTTAGAAGCGGCTTTGGAGGAGGAACTTCGACAGTACTTGAGGGCTCTCAGCAGGGATCATATTTTTTTGAATGATGATGATGATACTCTGGTTTGGGATGGGGATCCATCGGGTAATTATACTCCAAAAGGAGGCTATCAGTGGATTATTGAGAATGTTTTGGACAGAGAAAAGATATGGTGGTGGAAAAATTTATGGAAACTACGGTGCCCACTCAAAGCTAGGTTATTCATGTGGTGTGTCTTGGCCAATAGGATCCCGATGTGGGATTTTCTGCAGCAAAGAAGCCTCCAGGGTCCAAGCAGATGCTACCTATGTAATCAGAATGAGGAGAATGTTTTACATCTGTTTCTTCAATGTAGCTTTACCACAAAGGTTTGGAGTATCGTTTCTAGAGTTCTAAAAGTCAATTTCCAGTGGAATGGAAACTCTCTTGATGAGGCTTGGAGACGGTGGTCACATAATCCTTCATTTTCTTCCTTTAAATCCCTTCCTCCTATTGTAATCTGGGGGATTTGGCTCTCTTGGAACAAATGTCTATTTTATGACATCGTGGCTCTTTCGGCTCTAGTGGCTCTCAACAGTTGTGGAGTTTACTTAGCCCTCAAGCGTCTCAGACCAACAACTATTACTAGAAATATACAACCTGTGGATATAGATTGAACTCGGCCATGGGGATTCTTTGATGGGGCTTGTCAGCATGATTAATGTGGGGGAGGGGCTCTTCTTTATTTGTCACCTGTTCATTTATTTGTGATGTCGTTTGGTTTTGGGAGGGGGACCAATAACTGGGCTGAGATTCTCAGTCTAAAACTACTTATCTCCTTTGCTATGGAACGTACAATAAGGAAAATTACAGTGTATGGGGACTCATTGAACGTGATCAAGTGGGTTACAGGATCTTATCAGTGCAACAACTGGAGGAATGCTGCTGTTTTGGAACAAATTCAGAATGTCTCTCACACTTTTGAAACTTTTAATTGCAGGCACATCTTCCGGGAAAACAACATTGAGGCGGACAAGGCCTCGAAAGAAGGGCTGTTGTTGGGGGTCGGTATATGGAAAATCTTTGAATATATAGATGGGATGGGTAGGGAATTGTTCCACAGGCCTTTCATTGAATGATGATTCAAAAAGATTTTACTTGTTGTTTCTAATATGGGAACAGTTGGATGGATATCAGCATGCTTTATTTTTGTATTACTCAGTTTATTAAGTCCTTTTAGTCCTGTACAGGATGGTACATTTATTTTTGTAAAAATACTTTAAAGTTTTGAACTCAGTGATTAAGTATATCAATGTATACGATCTTATTTCTCATGTGGTGAGAACATCAAAGTTTATTTCAAACAGAAGCTGGAAGCTTGACATATTAGCTCTAAATTCCACTCTATAAGAGTGATGATGATCAATGTAATTTTGTACTCTTAAGGAAGAAATGAAATTACGCTTTTTTTCCAATAAAAAAAAGAAATATGTGATTCATTACAAGAAGATATGCAAAGAATTCATTATGCCTTTGTATGTTATCATACACTAGCAAGTAGTCAAGTGTATGTCGGATCAAGTCATTGAAGAGATGATGAAACTAGGAGATTGGTTTCTAATGAAAGAAGGCACTTATCTGCATATATATGGGGGCTCACAAGTGCCATACATCTTGCCTAAGTATGTCACTGATCAGATGGTATTGAAGGAAATCATCAGGCAAACATTTATTAATGGGATTAGAGTTGTATTAACTAATTCTAAGAAAGTTTCATGGCCACCTTTACCTATAATCGTGGGAGCATACATGCTTAACCAAACTAAAGAGGTAGAAGAAATGATAAAAGACCTGAGCTCTTTTCATTTTGGTGAAGGAAGATACATACGAAATGATAATAATAAGAAAGTGTTGAATCATATTCGTCCATAGGGTATAAATGTCCTTACATGGAAGAATTCTCCATAGAGCAGGAGGTTTTTAGAAGAGACAAAATCCTTGAAGAATTGGCAAGAAGACGAAAAAAGGGGAAAAGTACTGTCACAGGAAATTGTTTTGTTGAAGAAGCACAAAAAGAGAAACAAGCAGAGGAAGAGGCTAATAGGGAATAGGCTTGGAAACTTGAAGAATATTAGTAGAAAAAAATAGATGAGAAAAGAAAAGATTAAGCTCAATGGAAAGAACAAGAAGAAGGAGAACAAGTGGAATCTTAGAGTAAGAAATAAAAAGAAGAAAAGGAGCAAGAGAGGCCCAAAAGAGGAAAGATGAAGAGGAGATACAACAAGAAAAAGAAAGACAGACAGAGGTTCAAAATAAGAAAGAAGAAGAGTAGAGGAAGCAAGAAGGAATTGAAACACGGACTAGTGAGATGCAATACATGGACATTGAAATAACCAATGCAAGCACCACAACTACACTCATTGGAAGACACTTACCGCTGCAAGAATTGGGATTGGGCTTATACACTCCCTGAAAAGCGGACTTTGTATCTCAACTTATTTCTATGGTCTTTTAGGAAGAAAAATCAAATTGTTAAGAGAACCCACAAGAAGTTGAAATTGCCATCCCAACCAAAAATGGAGGTAACAATCAAAACACTTGTGATTATGGATGTTGACCAAGCACCTTCCTTTGTTGCCTCAGCTAATGTCGTAAGCGAAATTCCAAATGAATTTAATGTGCAGAAGATTATTAGTGATTTGGACAAAGCGCAAAGGAAAATAAACCTCTTAGAATATGAGATCCTAGAAGCACGTGTTGGGTAACCTCTTAAACTTGAACTATAAAATAGAAAATATAGAAAAGGAGGGAACAATATTCCAAGAAGAAAGGTGGTTCCTAAAGACACCTTTATAGCACTTAAGGACATAAAACTATGATCAGAACATCACAATACATGTTGAGTATGGAAAAAGTCTCAATTTTCACACTTTGTACAACCCACAGGATTGTCTTTTTATAGTCTACAAATATGAAAAACTTCATGGAAGTAAGGAATATATGGTCCACAAATAAGGGTTGTTGGTTCTAACAATTTCCATAAAATCCGCAATGTCCCAAAGTGTATTCGGCCATTGAAGTTGCACCGGCCATGGTCTTTCCGTCCATCTAGTCATCTGTTCAACCAACTATTCAGTCACTCTTCCAACTTTCCTAGTCGTGCCTCCAGGAAAATGCTCCTCTAGTCTCCTGTCGTCTAACGACTGATTGTCTCCAGAAGGTCTAGAGGTGTGATGAACCATCAAGACCTTAGGTTCCAACACCCCCCATCAACACAACACTATGGAGATTCAAGAGATGCAAATATAAAGCACATAAACACAATACAAGAGAGACAAGATGGGATACGTCCACACAAAAATTGCCAATCCTTATTATTATACCATCCAACAAATGAAGAGATAAAATCTGCAACACATCCGCTGCAACTTCCTCTTCACTCTCTCAATCTCTCTTACAAAATCGTAGAGATATTTACAATGCTACAATACATTACACAGTCGTATTAAAATATCATCCTTTTAAAGGGGAATTACCATGGGAAAATACTACGTGCTACCTAATACCATTGGCCCATAAACTGTTGGACAACAAACAACCCAAAAAAATTCTTCTCTACCCCTCCTAGGATGAGTGTACAGTCCACATACACAACATATAAAATTGGGATACAAACACGGTCAAAACAACAAGATCACTGAATCAGGAAGATCAGGATCCACAACCAACAATCTCCCACTTGGAGATTGATCACAACAACTCCACCGTTGCTACACTTGCTAGACTATGCTCTGAACCTTGGACCTGGAAAATTTCTCATCTCCACCTTCATGCTTGAAGGCCAACTGAAACTGAGCAGGAACTCAGTTTCTCTCTGGTTACTACCTTTGTCAACATGTCTATAGGATTTTAGCTAGTGTGTATCTTTTCCAACTTCAACAGTTCATCTTCCAGAACAGACCGTATGAAATGGTTCTTAAGTTGTATATGTTTAGTCTTAGAATGGAAGGTTGTTTTCTTTGCAAGATGAATGACACTCTAGCTGTCACTGTACAACCTACTATTCTCTTGCTTCTTACCCAATTCCTCCATGAACCTCTATAACCAAATCATCTCTTTAATGGCCTATGTAGCAGCAACATACTCTGATTCCATGGTTGAAAGTGAAACAACCTTTTGCAGTTTCGAAATCCAATTTACTATTGTTCCACCTACAATAAAGACATATATGCATCAACATATCCCTGTAGAACAGTGTATGAACCTCCAAAACATAATCCATGAGTAGTAGTACCTCTCAAATACCTGATAATCCATTGTACTTCCTTCCAATGTTCTTTTCCTGGATTGTTCATATACTTTCTCACAACTCCCATTGCATGTGCAATATCTGGTCTTGTGCATACCATGGAATACATCAATATGCCAACTACTAATGAATAGGTAAACCTGGACATGTAATCTATCTCTTCCTGTGTCTTGGGCACATCTCCTTACTTAGTTTGAAATAGCTAGCCAAAGGTGTACTAACTTGTTTTGCATTCTACATTCTAAACCTCTCCAACACCTTTTGTATGTACTCACCCTGAGACAATGTCAATTTGTGATTTTTCCTGTCTCTTGTTATTTGCATACCAAAGATTTGCTTTGCAACACCCAAATCCTTCATCACAAATGAATTAGCTAACTTCCTTTTGAGCACATTTATATCCTGCATGTTAGGCCTTGCAACAAACATGTGATACACATACAATAACAAGATAATATATCTTCCATTATATAGCCTCTTGAAATAAACATAGTGGTCATAATGACATATACTATAACCTTGTTCTGCCATAAACTTGGCAAATTTCAAATACCACTTCCTTGGAGATTCCTTTAGTCCATACAAACTCTTCTTCAACCTGCATACCAAATTCTCCTTCCCTTTGACCTCATACCCCTATGGCTCCTCCATATAAATATCTTCCTCCAAATCCCCATGGATAAAGATTGTTTTTACATCAAACTGTTCAAGCTGCAAATCTTCTACCGCCACTAGACTTAAAATAGTTCTAATTGAATTCATTTTAACAACGGGAGAAAATATTTCATCAAAATCTATACCTTTATTCTGTGCAAACACCTTTACAAAGAGTCTGACCTTGTATCACTTATTTCCTCCATTTTCTTCCTTCAACATGTAAAACCATTTATTATGCAATGCTATTTTACCTGCAAGCAACTGAACCAAATCCCAAGTCTGGTTTCTTACCAATGAGTCCATCTCCTCATTCATGCCTTTCTCCCACTTCTTTTTAGTTTCCACCTGCTTTTCTTGTTCATAACATTCTGGTACACTAGAGTCAGTCATTAATAAATAATACAATGAAGGAGAGTATCATTCAGGGGGTCTACTTGACCTGGTAGATCTTCTAACACTTGCAGGAGTTTGAGGTACTTGTTACTGTTCTTGATTTACCGACAGCTTTGGAACTTCATTTTCTTTGATTTCATTAAGCACTGTATACTATGTGTTTTCCTTTTCCTATTTCTTTACCAGCAACTGATCTTTATACATGACCTTTTCATTGAATACCACATCTCTACTCCTAATGATTTTTTTATTTTCATAATCCCATAAGCAATAACCAAAATCATCAACCCTGTATCCAATAAAGGTACATTTCTTGGATTTAGCCTCAATCTTTATTCTATTTTATTTATCAATATGGACAAATGCTTCACAATCAAAAGTTATAAAAAATGAGTAGTTTACCATTTTACCTATTCATGCCTCCTCTGGAATACCACCATCCAAAGAGCTTGAAGGTCCTATGTTTATTATGTAAATAACAATATCTACAACATCTGCCCAAAATTGTAAGGGAAACCTATTACACCTAAAATCCTACCATCTTGAGATTCAGTGTATACACTCCTGAAGTTTCATTGGCTAAGTCATTCACCTGGAAGGGATACCATTGCACTTATGCTAGGTTTTGAGAGGTCATCGCAGGATACACTCATGCAACCTGCAATGTCGCATCTTTCTCTATTCTAGCGTGTGACGAAGTCAGTTAATGGACAAAAATAGGTCCTTCGAGCTCATTCTCGAAGCCTGCTGACTTGTATCTTTATCCCTGACCTCTTGGGGGAGCTGGCACTCGGTTCCTAACCTCTTGGAAGGATCCCCTATCTCTCTCCTACTATATCTCAACCTACCCTATCCATACCCTATCCACTTAGTCCTATATAAGTGAAGCTCTACCCCTCTCCAAAGGGAGGAAGTCTATAGTGTCTACATGCTGGTGAAATCATATTGGAGAGATCTCTAACTCATCCATTGGGAGACTCAAACTTCCTTGGGAGGATATGGCATTTGGCTTGGATGGAGAAGGGCTACTACGTTAAGCCTTGTTTATAGTCTTTTCTTATCTATGTACTTTCCTGATTTACAGTAATATAAACGCTTTCCACCAATATTGTTTATGTGTGATGATATTGTGTATTTTACCTGCTTAACTGTTTACTTAGATCTCTTATTGTATAGATCCTTTTTACGTGTTTACGTTGTTCTATGTGTCTTGACAAGTGTTGTAGCCGAGATCGGACGACCGCGGAACATGGAGCAACATCCAGGAGAAAGGATTGCGAAGTTAAGGCAAGACATCTAGTCACTTGATCCTTAATCAGATCTAGGAAAGTAGTTTGTAGTCTGTACTATTTGTTCTAGACTCACATTGAGCTAGGGAGATCCGGCTCGCGTCCGCTCGAGTGGATTGTCCATCAAACAAATCTGCTGACCATACTGGGGAAAGAACATTGCTTTGTAGTTGTCAATTTGAATGACATTTTTCAGTTGATTTCTAGACAAGCCATTCTATTTTGTCATTTCCTTCTTGAGTTGATTTCACCATCAGATCTTCACTTTGAAGAGTCTGATTAGCTTCCTTTGAGTTTGTACTTCTCATTTGTAGAACGTTTTTATGCTCATTATCTGGGGAATTGGTTCATTTTTGAACTTAGATCTCGCCTATCGCACCTGGTCAATGTACCCAGAGCGACACTGTGTTGTTTTTTATCTCTGTTCTTTGCATGTTAGTATGTCGTCACAACCCTTCCATTGGTCTACTGCGACGTTGTTGCACTTCCCGCACTGGTGAACTGCGATGTCGCACTATGAACAAGCATAGAGTGCATCGATCTTCCATTTTTCCATACAAGCATGCCCTCTCCAGTTCTAATTTGAGTTCTTGGTTTGTGTGCAGACTCCCTCTGCACTGTATGATCCAGTCAGAGATCCCTTTTTGCTTTGTGATTTTGAGTTGTTTGGTTTTGTTTGGAGTTGTTTTGGGTTCCATCTTGGACAAGTCTAAGATTCGGTAGTGGTGGACACTCTTGTCTCCCCCACCTACATGCATTCACCCTTTCATTCCCTCCTCTCCTTTCCAGATATGGTCATTGTATTGGATCGCTTTCCAGACCTCACTTGCAGTCATTTTGTGAGCTTTGCTTGCTTTTAGTGTTTCTTGTTACTGATTGATTTTGAGTGTTTGTGTGTATTTTTAGTCCATTGAGTGCTCATCTTTTCTTGAGATTTTTTGAGTTATTGGAGTGCTGCGAGTAATCTTTTCAGTTCAGTGTTTATGTTTAAAAGCATTGTTGTTGTCAAATTGTTATTTTGATACATCCATTGAAAGATAAAAAGTACTTTATTTCCGTCATTTTTCAAGCTCATTTGAAGAATTGCATGCATTGGAATGCTTCATTCATAGATATTTTGGAAAAGTTGAAAGAAAATTACATTATTTGTGTTTTTCATGAATTATGAGTTTCTCATTTTCTTGAAAAATTCGAATAGATATCAAGTTTGCAAAAGTGGTTCCATGCTTGGAAAAGTGCATTGTATCTTTTGGTTTCGGTGCTTTTAGGCCATCATAGTGAAAGTGAAAAGTTTGCATACTTTACCTAGAAACTCTCTCTTTTCATCACTTAGCATCATTTTCGTTTTGAAAAGATAAAAGAAAAAAAAAACATGCTTTGATTTGGTTTAGTAGTGTTGTGTCTTTTATGTTTCGCTGAAAAGGAAAAAGAATACTTCATAGTCATTTTTTGGTAGATTTGGGATTGTCTTGCATTGCATTGCTTTGATAAAATTGTTGGAAAGAAAAAGAAAATTTCTCCTTCCCATACATAGAGTTCACTGAAAGAAAAGCGTACTTTTTGCATGTAGTTAGGGCCTGCATTATGTTTACGATTATGTACTCACCTCATGCATTCACCTAACCGTCCAGATAAAATTAATGGTAGAACTAGGGTAAATTTTTTTAGTAACTTGTGTCTAAGTTAGAGACGTGTTCCGGCATCGTTAAGCGTGGCAGTTGTCGTTATTTTCTAGCACTGTATCCCGGGGGTATTGTAGTCTTCCACATACTTATCGGTATATCGAGCTCCTTCACGTACCCACCTAGTCACCTTTAGTACTTGGCATTTATCAAAGGGTGTATCACGTACTCGATAGTATATCGAAAGGTCTCTTGCCAAACGGTTGTGCATTAGACAACACCACTACGGATTTGAGCTCCCACGTACCTTGTGTATATCGGGAGACACCCTTAGGATTCCTGAAACCAACTGAGTTAACCTTTTGGCCGTCTTGGCAGAGAAATACACCGAGAACAGCACTCGGGGAGCTACTACGCACGTACCATCCAGGTAATCGGGTATTCAGGAAAGGGTATGGTCCCAATCCTCCTTGTCGCATTTTATTGTTGGACCCTGCGGTATATCGCGAATTGCGAAGCCTTGAAAATCTTGTGAGGATCCAGACCTTGAATCCACTCTTATCAGATAAGTTTGCTTGTGGCCTTAGTTTGTGTAGGGTTTTATCTGGCCTGCTTTTCTTTCGTTTAGATTTCCTTAGGAGAAACTTTTTGTTTCAGTCACTCTAGCTGACTTTCCTTAGAGAAGGTCTCTCAGGATTCAGAATTTGCCACTTGAATATCCCCTTAATCAGGAGGTAATTTCAAGGGTAAGGATGGATCCACAAGCCAGGGTCGGGTCACATGAAGTGGAAAACCCCACTTTGAACATTGGAGGACATTTGTTTCCGCATACTCCTCTAGATTCACCAGTTTCTCATCCCTTGAAGGGTGAAGAAGCACAAATCCCCACTTCACAAGACTTATCTCCCATTGCACCAAGGGAGCCTGGATCATTGGAATGGATAAATCAACCCCACGACGACCCTACAACAGCTACTGGTCCTTCAACAGCTTATTGGACATCTTCTACAGGCCACCCAGTGGCCCATTTTTTCGTTGCACCCCCACCCAGTTGGGCTAGTCCCAATGACCTCTTAGCACCTTATCGTCAGCAATTGGCTCGTTTATGTGCTATGGGTGAGGAATTTTGAAGTCGAAAATTTCAAATAAGGTTCGATGACCGACCAATCCTAGGTTTCTCTTTATCTTTTGAGTCACCGGAATCATCCGTGCAACATGTGACCACTGTTGAAACTGGTCAACCATCCATTCCTGCACATGCTAGTCAGGAGACCAGTTCAATACCTCCCACAACCCAACCTATTGAAGGACAACAATCCAACACACCTATAACTACCACAGTTACATCACCTGCTCTTCTCCCACCCCAAAATTCATGGGGAGGATACTTGTTACCCCCCTACCTTCTTTATAGGTATTGGTAATCCTACGATGAATAATCAACAGCCAGTGTTGGGTCAAACTTTACCTAGTGGTCAGCAAGTTGTTGTTGGGGGGAAACCCTCATCTCTTAACCATAATACTGTGATAGGAGTTCCCATCGGGCCTTCCGTTGGAAATTCCTTACCTCCCGGACCTTCCACTTCGAGACTATCCCATGTCGGGGGACCGTCACCCTACTATGGTGGAGGTGGCGGAGGAGGCTTTTACCCTTCCGATGATTGCGATGGCCCACCACCCCCTTCCAGCGGAGGTGGTGGGGGCCCATCCTATTCCGGTGGTGGTAGTGGACCACCACCTCCTCCTGACGGAGGTGGTGGCGGCCCATCCTACCCTGGAGGTGGTGGTAGATCCCCACCATTTGGAGGCGGCTCACCCCCTCCTGGCGGTGGAGGCGGGACCCCACCTTATGGTAATGGGCCACCTTATTATGGTAATGGGCCACCTTATTATGGTTATGGACCACCTTACTATGGCGGCGGACCTACATTTGGTCCAGGCGGCTAGTACCCCTATGGACAGTTTCCTCCTGGGACACCTTATGGTCAGTCAATACAAGGTCCCACAAATCTTTACATGCCTTATCCGTACTATCAGTACTCGTAGCCTAATCCACAGCTTCCCTTTTTGGCTACTTTGGACCTACCTGACTTGTCTCGCTTAAACAATGACCCCATCTACCACAGAACTAATTGGCCACCCATTCCGGTAAACATCCGTCAGATATCCCAAAATTTGATGGTAAGCCAGGTGAGGATCCTAAAAACCACGTGATGACTTACCACTTATCGTGCTCATCCTACTCCCTGATGGATGACTCGATCCATCTTCGGTTATTCCAATGAATTCTCACTAGTTCGGCTATCAAGTGGTATATTGAATTGCCACCTCATTCTTTTCCTGATTTTGGTTCTCTTGCTATGAATTTTTTGACTCATTTCCAGCTGCCTATACGGTATGAAATTGGTACAGAGATTTTAACCTCGCTCCCTCAAAATACCGCTACTCATATCTTAGATCATATACATGAGTGGCAGAGGAGACGATGTCTCATTAAGGCTCCTATTCCAGATCAACTCCTAGCAGACTAGTTTACGAAGTCCCTCATACCAACCATAGCACGAGATGTTTCCATGGGAGGCGCTGTCACCGAGGAATAATCCATTGCTCGTGCCCATCTGCTAGACTTAGTCTATGCTCAATCTGGCATGTTGTTTGATATTCTTCCCGACGCACCTTGTAACACTTACGACCCTGTGAAACCACCCAAGGGACCCCAAGCCGATGGCATCGTTGGATCCCTTCACACCCAGCCTTCCTCTCAAACTATTGGTTTGTCGAACCCCCAGGGTTCTTCCCCATCACCAACGCAGGATGGTCATGGCACCACCAAATCATCCACTCCTGCTGTCACTGAAGAAGTGAATTCTGTTTCATCAGTTTCACCTCAAAAGTCTGGTGGTAAGAAGAAGAACAAAGGGAAACCTAAGAAACCTTCCACACAGCAAGAACAAAAGAGTACCCCTGATGATACCAAACATAAAAGGAAGTTGAAGTATCCTTGCCTGCTATGTGGTGATGATCACTTTTCTAAGGAGTGCTCCCATAGAGACGAAGTTCAAAAGTTTCTCAAGGGAAAACCCACACCCGCAGTTCTCAACGATCCCTTCCCTACTCAAAATTAGCAGTCGATCGCTCACACTTCTTCTTCCCTATTAGGATATTTAGACACTTAGGAGTTAGTTAAGATCAACTTGTGTAATATATCCGTTAGGGATAGTGTGTTTCTTTAGTATGCATTAGTATGCATTTGTAAATACTTAATCTGATGGTCATGATATGTTTCCGACATAGAGTGATCCGATGGCTCAACTTCTCTTAGATCAAACCTAACCTTGATCCGTGGCTTAACACCCGATTGGTCCATGATCTCTATTTAAAGAGCATGGAGGGTCATTGTTTAGTGGATCTATTATGAGAAGCTCATTTGTAACTTTCTTTCTTTGCATAATAAATTGTCCCGTAGAAGCTATTTGGCCGGGGCCGTGGAGTGTTTCCCTCAAGAGGGTTTAAACCACGTCAAAACATCGGTGTGTTGATCTGTGATCTGTTTGTGTGAAGTGGTTTCTCTTGGTGTTTGGTCCTTTGGTAGTACCCTGTGTACCCGAACATGGTATCAGAGCTTTTATGAAGTGCCGCTTCCGGTTATGATCTAGATCTTGAACTGTTGTTGCCGAAACTCGAAAGGGTTTCTAGTTCTAGTATTTCTGTGTATTTCTGGGCTGTGAGAGGTGTTCCATTGCGTCCGGAGCGTCGTTTCCATTGGAAAATAGTTTTCGTTTGATCGAAAACGGTTTCCGGTTGCTCCAGAAACGCGTATTTTATCAGATTTGAAGGTATAATGTTACAGTGACGCATTTTTTTATTTCATTTTTGAATCTCATATTTCATTTTTTTACTGTTAGATTTTTTTTGGTTTGGATTGTTGCTTTCCCGTCTGCGTATGCTCTTTGCCGTGCACCTTGAGCGATCTCAGCAAATCAGAAACAGAAAGGGAAAGGGTTTTTCTCGGCTGCGTATGGTCTTTGCCGTGCACCTTGCGCGATCTCGGCAAATCAGAAACAGAGAGAAAATATAGAATTTTTGGGCAAGCTAACAAGATCTAACTCCACGAGTGTGGAAAAGTGTTTTTGTTTCGCTTTGTGGTTTGTTTTTGCAGGAAAAAGGGCAAGCACACAAACCGAGCAAGAAGAGTAAAAAAAAAAAAAAAAAAAAAAAAAAACCCTTCCTCATTCCCATATTTTACATACATTTTAATCTAGCTCACTTGGTTCAAAGTTGCTTTATTCCTTAATAGGTCTTGAGTTCAAGTCTTAGGAAGTTACTTTTAAAAGAAAAAGTGCATGCAACTTCTAATTTCAAGTTACTTTATTGTAAAAGTGCATCTCACTTAAATAATAAAAAATAAAAATACAAGTGAGTCACTTAAGTTTTTTTTTATTGTTGCACTATTTAAAAGTAATGTCATTGTAAAAATGAAATCACTTATTTTACAAAAGTGGTTCACTTAAAGCAACTCTCTTGTAAAGTGATTGTCAAAAGGTTTATCTTGGGAAGAGGGGGGTTCTTTTTTTTGCTGGACATTCTCTAGCTGCCACGTCACTATTTGGGACATCTTCAACAGTTTCTTTGTTCAAGCATAACTTCATCATACAGAGTCCGTTTTCAGTGCCGTTTTTTTTTAAACCGCCTATTTTTTCGAGCTCTTCACATCCAGACTATTGGTTTCTACTTTTACAGCCATTAATTTACAAATATGGCCACCCTTTGTGATATTCTACTTAACAATTCCAACTATTTCTCATGGAAATCTCGTATGGAGGATGTTCTAAGAAGTAGGGGACTTTTCAGAATTACAACAGGGAAAAAAAAAGAACCCACTGATGATGATAAGAAAATAAAATGGGCAAATAGATGTGATGAAGCTCGTGGATTGATTGGGATGTCAATCTCTACTGATTTGCGATTCCACATATCTGGAATTGATGAACCTAATGCTGCTTGGGACAAGTTGGAATCTGTGTTTGGTAAACACAATGAAATTCGGGGTCACCAACTCGAAAATGAGTTGATTTCTTTAAATCCAAGTGACTTTTTATGCATTCAAGATTATTTATCTAAGTACAAAACTCTCAAGCTCTTATGTGCAGAATGTAAGATTGAGAGGGAAGACAAACAATGCATTTATCATATTCTTTCCAAACTTGGACCTGCATATTCTGTTTTTGTATCTACATTCTACTCCATGAAAGCATCATTGAATGCAGCTAGCTATCAAGAGCCTAGTCTTGAATCCTTTTGTGATTCCTTGATTAGAGAACAAGATAAACTCATTCATCTTGGAATAATCAACAATGCAGATACATCTGGGAAAGCCTTATTGTCCCAACAGAAAGAAAAGTCCAAGCCTCCCAAGAAACAAAATTTTTGCAATAATAAGTCAAACAAGGGTCCAAAACCCTCTCAGTCAGCTCCTTCTTTAAAAAATGACAAATGATCCAAGCCAAAAGGCAAGAAGACTGAGCGTCATTGCAACTATTGCGGGAAAGATAATCATGATGAATCTAAGTGTTTCAAGAAGATGGCAGCCTTGGAAGCAGCAATGAAGAAGCACCACATCAGCCTAGATTCGCCTTCAAAATCTGCCTCTCATGGACATGCACTTTGTGCTTCTGGTTATTCTTATAATGCATCTTCTTCTTCTACTTCAAATGAATGGCTCATTGATTCTAGAGCATCTTATCATATGGCTAAGGATCAAGCCATCTTTTCTACTATGCATGAATGTAACACCAAACAAATATTTGTTGGTGATGATAGATCTCTAAGTGTTGTAGGAGCTAGAACAGTTCCAGTAGATAATGGTCATTTTAGTGATGTACTATGTGTTCCAAGAATTTCCTGCAATTTGTTATCAGTCTATCAGATCACTCATTCTGGTGAAGGTAAAACTGTGACCTTTACACCTCACCAAGTTGTAATCAAGGATTTTAAAGATCCTCAACAGGTTCTAGCTACCGGAATTGTTGATGATATTACCAGGTTGTACAAGTTTAACAACTTTGGGTCATCACCTTTCCCTTCAGTTTTTGTTGCTCATAGTGATAACTTGAGCAAACTTTGGCATGAGCGATTTGGTCACTTAAATTATTGCTCATTGCAACAACTATGTAAAAAAAATATGGTGACAGGTCTTCCGATGGTATCTTGCAGAGATGGTGTTTGTTCCGGTTGTGTACTCGGAAAACATCATCGGGACAGTTTTGACAAACGTGCCTCTTGGCACGCCTCGGTTCCCTTGGAGCTTGTGCATAGTGACTTGTGTGGTCCTCTTCCATCTGCTTCATTTTCTGGTTTCAAATATTTCTTAACTTTCATTGATGATTACACCAGACGCACTTGGGTTTATTTCCTAAAACTTAAGAGCGAAGTATTTAACATGTTCTTGGCCTACAAGGCCCTTGTTGAAAAACAATCTGGTCATCAAATTATCAAGTTAAGATCTGACAATGGAGGAGAATATGTTAACAAACAGTTCACTACTTTCTGCACTGAACAAGGCATCGAACAACAACACACTGTTCCATATACACCACAACAAAATGGTGTAGCTGAGCAGAAGAACCGCACTTTAAAAGAAATGGCAAATTGTATGATCCAATCTAAGGGACTAAGTCTTCAATTTTGGGCTGAAGCCATAAATTGTGCAAATTACATAGTTAATCGCACCCCCACAAAAGCATTACAAGGTATAACACCGGAAGAAGCATGGAGTAAAGTTAAACCTGATATAAGTCACTTTCGTGTGTTTGGTAGTGAAGCATGGGCTCACATTCCGGATGAAAAATGGAAAGCATTGCAGCTTAAAAGTGAAAAGTGCATATTTGTTGGATATTCTGAAGATGTAAAAGGTTATAGACTTCTTCAACCACATTCTCATGCTATAATCATTAGAAGAGATGTTAAATTTGATGAAAATATCTTGGCCTGCGAGCCTAACTCGACGAGTGTGCCATCTTTGGCCTGCGAGCCTGATTCGGCGTTTGTGCCTTCTTCTTCTTCTTCCAACTTCCTTGACAGGTTTCCAACTCTAGTTTCTGATGATGACAGTGAGGATGAAAATCCACCTCCGCCTGCTCATGTTCCTCCAGTTGCACCAGCACAAGTGCTTCCTCGATGGGTCCGTTCAACATGTGAAGCAGCTGGTGATCTTGCCGGTGATCCTAGAGATCAACATCGAACACGTTCTCAGTTTCAGCGAGCCTCTTCTCTTTTGGCTCAAGTTTCCGAGAATCATGATCCAGAAACTTTTGCAGAAGCTTCAGGGAATCCAGATTGGGATGCAGCCATGGATGAAGAATATCGTTCCTTAATGGCGAACGATACTTGGGATCTTGTACCTCTTCCAAAAGGAAGAAAACTTGTCAGATGTAAATGGGTCTACAGAACTAAGTATGCATCAGATGGAAGTGTTGAAAGACTTAAGGCAAGGTTAGTTGCCAAAGGTTTTTCTCAAGTTGAAGGGATTGACTACAATGAAACCTTTGCTCCCGTCGCCAAAATGAACTCCATCCGCCTTGTTCTTTCCCTTGCAGCCTTACACAACTGGGAAGTCCATCAAATGGATGTCAAGTCTGCCTTCTTACATGGTGATTTACAGGAGGAAATTTACATGGAACAACCTCCTGGCTATGTTCAGAATAACTCTAGCCTTGTCTGTCGCCTTAAGAAATCCTTATATGGCCTTAAGCAAGCTCCTAGAGCTTGGTATGCCAAAATGGATAGCTTTCTCCTTGACACTGGTTTTTCTAGATGTCATTCTGACCCCAATGTCTATACCAAGAAAGTAGGAAACCATATCATCATACTTGTTCTATATGTTGATGACCTTATTCTTACTGGTAGTGACCCTCAGCTTATAACCCATGTGAAATCCAGTCTTAAACAAACTTTTGAAATGTCAGACTTAGGACATTTGCATTATTTTCTTGGTCTCCAAGTTCTGCAAACCAAAGAAGGAATCTTTCTTTCTCAGTCTAAGTATGCTTGTGACCTTCTTCGTCGCTTTCACATGGAAGATTGTACACCAGCCCCTTCTCCCTTCCAGTCCGGAGTCAAACTTTCTGCCACTTGTACTTCACCTGAAGTAGATGCCACCTTGTATCGTCAGCTTGTTGGTAGTCTTTTATACTTGACTCATTCCCGTCCTGACCTTTCCTTTGCTGTTGGTCAAGTTGCCCGTTATATGAAGACACCTCATGAAAGTCACTGGAAAGCAGCTAAAAGAATACTTCGATATATTCGAGGTACAGTTCAGTTTGGGATTCATTACAGTACAGGGGGGAAACCTTTGTTGGTTGGTTTCACTGATTCAGATTGGGCCGGCGATCCTGATGATCGGAAGTCTACTGCAGGTTATGTTTTCAGTCTGGGATCTGGACCTATTACTTGGGCTTGTAAGAAACAACAAGCTCTTGCTCTTTCTTTAGCAGAGACAGAATATCGAGCAGCAGTTAATGCCAGTCAGGAAGCTTTATGGCTTCGACAGATCCTTTCAGAGTTTGGATTCGAGCAGCAGCAGCCTACTCCACTTTGGTGCGACAATCAAAGTGCCATCAAGCTTGCCAAAGATCCAGTTCTACATCAACGCAGCAAACACATTGAACTACATATGCACTTCATCAGAAATCTTGTTCATGATCGGGTTCTTGAAGTGCTCTTTTGCCCTACAGATGATCAAGTTGCAGACATCTTCACCAAGTCTCTTACAGAAGCGAAGTTTTCTAAACTTCGATCTATGTTAGGAGTTCAGGAACTTGTCATTAAGGGGGGATAGGCTCTAATGCCTCCTTCCTTCTCCTAATAGTGTCACTTTTGTAAATCCTTCAATCCTATCCCAAGTTGTTCTTAAGGGGGGATGTTAGGATATTTAGACACTTAGGAGTTAGTTAAGATCAACTTGTGTAATATATCCGTTAGGGATAGTGTGTTTCTTTAGTATGCATTAGTATGCATTTGTAAATACTTAATCCGACGGTCACGATATGTTTCCGACATAGAGTGATCCGACGGCTCAACTTCTCTTAGATCAAACCTAACCTTGATCCGTGGCTTAACACCCGATTGGTCCATGATCTCTATTTAAAGAGCATGGAGGGTCATTATTTAGTGGATCGATTATGAGAAGCTCATTTGTAACTTTCTTTCTTTGCATAATAAATTGTCCCGTAGAAGCTATTTGGCCGGGGCCGTGGAGTGTTTCCCTCAAGAGGGTTTAAACCACGTCAAAACATCGGTGTGTTGATCTGTGATCTGTTTGTGTGAAGTGGTTGCTCTTGGTGTTCGGTCCTTTGGTAGTACCCTGTGTACCCGAACATTCCCAAGGAGAAGCATCCACCACCGCACATGTTCTCATGGTACGTAATGAGACTATCAACTTGAACAACCGTTCTCGTTTGTATGACTCCGTTCCAGCCAAAGAACCTTTTGGAAGTAATACTGAAAAAGCTTCCACTTCGATGCCCGGCGTCACCATACCGGCTGCTCCTCTCACCATAGAGAAACCCTCTCTCAAGTCAGTGTTGCGTCCACCCAAGAGCACGATTAGAAAATCGGTTTTCAATCCTAATGCTCGGGCTGCTCAAAACTACAACATTGTAGAGGACCTGGCACAAGCTCCTCGTGCTATGTCGACGCTCGAGGTCTTGCAAAATTGTCCCAATCAGTGCAAGACTCTCCTCACTACCATCGGTGCAGTTGAACCGGATTCATCAAACACCATTATGTTCTGGCTAGAATACTTCAAACCGAGGCTCTCCCATCAGCTGGCATTTCAAGTCACCATAAACATTGCTGGGAAGATAATCCATCGTACCATTTTGGACAAAGGAGCCTCTACGTCAGTCATGTCGATCGCATGTTGGAGAGCCATTGGCTCTCCCGAGTTGAACCATTCTCCTACCACTTTGAGAGCCTTCAACGAACGTGGATTTCAACCTCATGGGCTGTTACAAGCTTTATTAGTCGAGCTGGGGGGCAAGACTGCAACCCTTAATGTGGAAGTGGTCGCTGCCCCATTAGATTATAACATTCTGCTTGGTCGTAATTGGTCTTATGCCATGACTGCGGTCGCATCATCTATCTTCCGCATAGTACAATTCCCCCATCAAGGTCGAATTGTCATAGTCGACCAACTGGATTTCTGCACACCTGACACCACTACTCGTCCAGGCGATAACGTTCCTTCGATTGGATAATCTTCGCAAAAGTATGAGAGTGTGGGGGTAGGCCTCCTTAAGGATTCATCCCTTATGGGCATCTTTCCTACTTCAGATCCCTCAAACCATGTTTCCACGGTGAACATGATCTCCTCGTAGATTTAATCTACCCCTAACTCCATTGATTCATGGCTTGTACCTGATGAAGCCACCACACACCTAATTGGAGACATGATGCCTTTATCACCCACTGAACTCATGTACGAGGCTATCCAATCAGTGCCGGAGGACCACTTAGCTGTGGCCTCCATTTCCTATTCTCTACAACAGACATCATCCGATCCTCTGCTACGGACTTTTCATTCTAACGAGTCCATTATGGAAATCATGAGTGTAGATGATCCTCAGTGGGAAGACCTCCATCATCATTCGTCTTCCTTTCCCATGCTGGATACTGTGGAGAACAACATTCACACCATCATGACACCGGATATCTACTCTAGGTCTCAGTATGTGATACTTAAGTGTAAAACGGACTCCAAAGGCAACTTAGCCAACATTGAACCCACCACCTCGATAGACATCTCGGTTACTCCTGATGTAGTGGAACACATTCATTTAGGCCAGAAGTGTTCCCCTGAAGAAGTCATTGCTTGTACGACCTTATTCAACCGATTCTGAGACGTTTTCGCTTGGACCTACGAGGAGATGCCTGGGATAGATCCCTCCATTGGTTTACATGAGATTAAAAACTATCTCGACATCAAACCTATCCACCAAAAGATGCGACTGGTACACCCTCGAAAGACTACGACAATCAAGGCAGAGATTAAGAAAAATTTGAAGGCCGGCTTCATCTATCCTGTCCCTTTGACAGAATGGGTCTCAAACGTCGTCCCTTTTACTAAAAAACAAGGTACCATTCGTGTCTGTGTCGACTATCGGGATCTCAACAAATCTTGTCGCAAGGACAACTACCTGACTCCTTTTATTGACCATATTATCGACAATTGTGCTGGAGGTGTCATTTTTTCATTCGTGGATGGCTTTTCCGGATACAACCAAATTGAGATCCACCCCGCCGACCAACACAAGACTGCATTCATCTACGATTGGGGAACATTTGCGTATTGTAAACTTTCGTTTGGTCTTAAAAACGTTGGTGCCACATTCCAACGGGCCATTTCGTATGCCTTCCACGATGTGAAGGACTTTGTGGAGCCTTACTTGGATGACCTCCCTTCCCACTTGAAGCAGCGTGAGTTCCACTTAGATCATCTAACGGCCGTTTTCCTCAAATGCAAACGGTACAATATCCATTTGAATCCTCATAAGTGTATTTTTTGTGTCGAGTCTGGATGCCTCTTAGGGTTTATCGTCTCGAAAGATGGGATTCACATTGATCCCTTGAAGATGGAAGCCATCGTCGCTCTTCTCCCTCTAACCAACATTACGGAACTTCAGAGACTCCAAGGATGTGCGGCTTATTTAAGGTGTTTTTTTTGTAATTTCTCCCAAAAGACGCAGGGTTATTTGAGATTGATGAAAAAAGACATCTCGTTCATTTGGGATGATCAAGCTCAATAATCTTTTGAAAGTTTGAAACATGCCATCACACATGCCCCTTTGCTCCAACCGTCGAATTACTATCGAGATTACATTTTATATCTCGTAGCTTCCGATATCACCATGTTTTTGGTACAGGAAGACCAGAATGCCCAAGAACATGTGATATACTATGCCAACAAAGGTCTCATTGACACTGAAACTCGCTATTCACATGTTGAAAATATTGCTCTCGAGGTAGTCATTGCCATGCAGAAGTTTCGTCATTACATTTTGCTCTGCACCACCACTATCATCATTAACTCGAACCCCATGTTGCACGTTTTGAGTTGTCAGGTGCTTGGGGGAAAGTATTCATGCTGGATCGTGATACTGCAAGAATTCGATCCTCTTTTTGAAAAAGCAAAGTCTAAAAAGTCTTTGGTGTTTGCTGAGCTCATCTGCGACCTCCCCCATACTGATGTAGAATCCGAGCCCAATGAATTGTTTCCAGATGAGTCATTGTTTCTTATCAGTACGTCTGATCCATGGTATGGGGATATCACATTGTATCTTCAAACCCAACGTTTCATCCCTGAATTGTCTCGTAACGATCGTCGTCGAATACGACACCACGCAAAGTACTATCTAATTATCAGTGATACTTTGTACCGTCATAGCATTGATTCTATCCTTCGATGTTGTCTGACTCATGAATTTCATGCTGGGGCATGTGATGGTCACCTCTCTGAGATGGCTACAACCCAGAATATTTTGCGCGCAGGATATTACTGGCCATCTATCTTCAAAGTTTGTATCGAGGCCATAAAAAAATGTCCTCCATGTCAACATTTTCATATGAAAAAGTGCACCCATCCCGCCCCGTTACACCCGGTTATTGCTGTTGGCCCCTTCTCTAAATGGGGCATCGATTTCATGCATTGTAAGCCTACCTCGTCCGGGAGGCATAGTTACGTCATTGTAGTTGTGGACTACTTTACAAAGTGGGCTAAGGCAATGCCTACATACATGAACGACGGCAAGACCGCCGGACTCTTCATGTTTAATCATGTAATAGCACGGTTCGGAGTACCTCAAGTGATAGTTACTGACCATGGTTATCACTTTATGAACCATATGGTTGATGAGTTGAGCGAGAGATTGGGTTTTCGCTATGAAAACTCAACACCGTACTACCCTCAGTCGAACGGACAGGTCAAGGCCATTAAAAAGGTCTTGAAAACTATGGTTCAATGTATGGTAGGTACGCACAAGGCCAATTGGCATAATATGATCTTCTCCGTGCTTTGGGATTATAGAACCTCTGTTAAAACTACCACTAGATTTACTTCTTTCCAACTACTATATGGATTGGATGTGGTCCTTCCCATTGAGTGCGAGACTCCGTCTCTCAATCTCGCCATTGAACTTCTCCCAAACACTACTGCCGAGGAAGAACGCTTCCTCTACCTAGCTAAGCTCGATGAGACTCGCCGAGATGCCGCTCTTTCCAACATAGCTCACAAGAAACGCATCAAAGCACAGTACGACAAGTCAGTAGAACCTCGCACCTACAACGAGGGATATTTGGTCCTCACATATGACCAAAAGCATGATAAGCTGAGGGCAGGAAAGTTTGAGTCCATGTGGCATGGACCTTACGTAGTGAAATGCATCTTAGAGAAGGGAGCTTATGAGCTTGAAGACTATGACAGGATATCTTTGGGAGAGCCCCGCAATGGGATCTACCTAAAGAGGTACTATCCCTAAGTCTTTCACGCATAAGTACTTTTGTATATACTGTACATGGCGTGTGTGTGTTTTTTTGTGGTGTGACGCTTTGATTTCTTGCGTGTTTAGGTCTTGTTTCGTTTCTTATACCATGTTCTGTCTGCGTGTGCAGATGGCAACACGTTATGGATTCGCGGACGGCACCAGTTGGCATACCCACAACCTTGCCTCAACAGCCTGGGTGCTCTATTCACCTATCAGTGAGCTCATCAGCTCAGGGGGAATGTGTCTAGGTTTTGCGACCAACAATGCTGTAGAATATCAAGCAGTCATTGGAACCCTAACTTACGCCATTTCTTTGGGTATGGACCATGTTGTCATCCACCTGGATTCTCAACTAGTGGTCTCTCATCTTAACTGAGTCTACGCCATCTGTGATCCTAACTTACTCCGTCTCTATCAACAAGTCCGTCTTCTAGAAAGGTCCTTCGAGTCCATTCAGTACCTACACATTCCACGAGACGTTAACACAGTTGCCGATTCTATGGCCAACTTTATCTTAGATTGGTACATTGCACACACATAAGCATATATCATGAACTATTAAAAGTAGACATAACATGTAAATAACTCATTTTATGTAAGCAAACACATAGCAAGACTGCACCATTCATCCATTTAAACACATAATGTATAAATCTCTGGAATGTCTGTATATATATATATATATATCATCATAAAAAGCAGTGCTGGTACAAAATCTAAAGCACGATGGCTTTCAGTGAGTCTCTACAAAATCTAAAACCTCATAGCTTTTAGTAAGTACAAAAAATCTAAGGCCTCCAAGCTCTCAGTACATACATAGTAACAACACAAGGCCTAGCACCTGGCCCGTACAACCTTAGGTGGTCTAACAGCTCTACCCTACTAAGTGTGGAAACAGTCAACTTCTCTTGCAACTCTGCAGAGCAGCGCATTGAAGCGTGCGGTCGCTCCAACTGTGTACACCTGCATGGGCCGCGACACCTCATCTACCGTCGGCTCGGGAACATTTAATTTCAACCCACTCAGGTCGGCATAGACCCCATCCATCTCTATAATGGTAGCATGTATGGAAGGACCCACGACTGATCCCTCTCCTCTCTCTCTCCTCGCGAGAAGAGAGACTCCCACCGGTTGTACGGGGCCCACATCTGCACATACATGTTGTTGACTTGTCAGCACTATAACAATTTTTTTTTATAAAAACACAAAACTTAAAAGTGCAAGGGTTTATTGTTCTTACCTATGTCTCCCCATGCTGTTCCCTCGGGTAGCGGCAAGTCAGGATCATCTTTGAAGTCCGTACCACTGTACAGGAAGTCCTCTACCATCAGTAACTGGCCCTCTAGCCAGCTGAAGAACTCAACACCATATGAGATGATGGGACCTCCACCATGTCGGGCCATCACCTCTGTCCACCTAGCCATGTGTGGATCCCTAGGATCCCTATCATCCAGTCATACCTAATGGCGCAAGAGGGGAACCCACTCCAAGAGGAATGAGATCACTATCGAACCGTATCCAAACTGTTTGAGCTCTCCCTGCTGACACTTGGTCAGTTGAGCCCGCATGTTTATGAGGAGTCCCTCGCACCAGTTGTAGATCTTCGGAGACATGCAGTCCTCCGTGTATAACATCTGTGATATGGTGGCTAAGTGAGGAGCTTGGCACCTTTCCATCCTTGTAATGGTGAAAAGTATGGCATGCAATGGACGTTCCCGCACATCTTTTATGGGAATCTTCCCGCTAGCCTGCTAGGAGAACGGGTGTTGGGAATACAGTGCTGCAGGATCATGTCACCCACAGTCCGATCACTTCCACGTGATCCACTAAGAAGCACATTGTCCCCTCTTCGGGACAATCCAGTCAAGAAGTAGATGTCCTCGACATCTATGGTAAGCATGTGCTCATCGATCACAAAATATTGCTGGGCCGCATCCCAGCATCGGAGCATATGGGTCAGTAGTGGGATTTGGGCCCTCATGCCCTGGATTTTGAAGAACTTGAGAATCCCACAGTTCCTTAGTGCTTCCACACATCGTGGATCATTTGCATCCTGTTCATCATCTAACTCATGCTCCTGTTCATGCCACTCCAAAAGCATTCTGGCTGCTGGCAACCTGCCAAAAGGAGGTTATAAACATTGTTAACACTTGCTTCAACCACCAAAAGTACTTTTTTTGGTCATAGTTTTTGTTTGGGGTTGTACTTTTCCATCGTCGCACCCTGTTATTGCTAACAGTGTGATGTCGTCGCAGTCCATCCATGCGACCTTTGCGACGACTCAGTCTCATCACAGTTCCCGAAAGGGAAGACTGCGACGAGCCGAGGACGCAATGGCCCTTCACAAACCAAGCTAAAAACAAAAAAAATGAACAAAATTAAAAAATGTAAACCACTACAATTATGCTGGATGAAGTTTAGGGTTACCTGCTCCAGACGGTGGGTGAAATGGTTGCTCGTAGCTCCCGGAATCGACAAGTGAAGTTTTGGCTCCAAATGACACTTCTCCTCCCAATTTGGCAAATCAAGCAATGGTAACTCTATTTGGCCCATTTTTCTATTTATAGATCAAATGGAATATTTTTTTTTCAAATATTTGATGCTTTTAGGTCATTTGCTATAGTTTGGGTCGATTTTATCACATTTGAACGCTTGATTAGCTATTTGACCTAGTTTTTGAGTGTGTAGGAGTTATTAAGTGTCTTTTTACATCGTTTTCTGCTTTGGAATGATCATCTTAGGTATGAACGCCCCTTGTTTGTTTTTGTCGTTATTTTCCATTCATGAGATTGTAATTATTTTATGATGATGAGCTTACTCTTTGTTCTTTCTCGTGCTCTTTAAACCATGAGAATAAATTACCGAGTTACGATTTATTACTTTTCCGGGCTCGTTAAACTCCTATGGAAAAGGAACCCCCCTGGAGTCTATCTTTAAGCTCTTTTCAGGCTCTCGAAATACGAAAAGATTGCCAAGCGAACTTGTCGTGTTCACGCTTGTTAAAGAATTTGAATGGTCGTCTTCTTGGGAACTACTTACGAAAAATGTATACTCCAACCAATCATGACTGGAAGAGTCCTCTCCCACGTTGTTTTACCCTTTTTTCGGGTGATGAGGCTAACTTTACGAAAAAGTACTGTTGGAGTCTTCTTTAGTTCTTTTCAGAGACTCTAAACATGAAATGATGACCGAGTTTACCTTCTATGGGCTTGTTAAACTCTCACATTGCAGGGCCCTCCATGGGACGAACCCGTCCTATCCCAGGTTTGAAAAATATTTGGGATTGGACTCATCTATGAGATGAGCTATACTGAGCATCTGGTTACCCTCATCAAGCTCGTCAAAAACAGATGAGGCACTCATCATTCATGATGGGGAAAATGAAATATTTTATGTTACACCCTTATCAGTGGCAGTATCTAGTCATTTCTTGAACATGGCACTCATTTGCATTTGCATACTGCACTTGGATCATCCGTTTGTCCTCGATTTTCACCAATTTCCTGAGTCTTGTTACTCCTTTGAGTCATTCAAATAACACTTCCATCATCAATTGCATTAGGAGTTGGTACCATAACTCATCAAGTCAATACTACCAAGGCATGCCATGCCCATGTTGAAGAATACTCTCACTACTCATTATTTGCAGTCAGTACACCTTCCATCATGTCGATCTACTCTGAGTTAGTCTTGTATGTCACTGTACCATCCGATCTGCTCTACACATCCTTTGTCGTGTTTCGTGTCGATGATGGGGGATTCATCATGGCCCTCCTTCGATGGATTCATCCTTGTCAACTTCAGCTCATCATCCGAGGATTGAATCTAGAAACCAACCAAGTACCTTGGCCCTGCATGCCTCAATGACAGGTTACCTCGCTTTCAACCTGAGTTTACATCATTGACTCTTGATTGAAAGATTTCATCTCGCGTTCGACTTCAACTCATTTATTCACGCTTGATGATATGTACTGTTATACCTTGGGGATCATTTACATTAATGGTGATTTCCCTCGCACTTTTTAACAGTATACATCAATGATCGGTAATCAAGTGGTTTCTACCATGTTCGACATCAAGACATTTGTAATCACATGGATAGATTTGTATCATTGCGGGTTCATCTTGAAGACCCTGGGGAGTCATGTTTTAACCAGGTTGCGATGGAGTTTGTATTGAGTCATATCACACGGATCCACATTTGTATTGGCCGTGGCTGTGTTATCATCTCATCATGGATCTACGCTTGTGTCTAGTAGCCATGATTGTGTTCAGTCAGTCATTACTACCATGGATCTGCACTGTATTGGTCGGCATCCATGTTGTATTTCATATGAGACAGTGTACTTAGAGTCAGTTGTACTGCAGCAGTGTCCTTCGCCCGACAAGCCATTTCCATTCTTTCTGTCAAAGCATTTCACTTGTCCAATATTTCAATAGCTTCATGCTTTGGGGGGCATTATGTTACACCTAAAATCCTACCATCTTGAGATTCAGTGTATACACTCCTGAAGTTTCATTGGCTAAGTCATTCACGTGGAAGGGATACCATTTCACTTATGCTAAGTTTTTAGAGGTTGTTGCAGGTTGCACTCATGCAACCTGCGACGTCGCATCTTGCTCTATTGCAAGGTGCAACAAAGTCAGTTAATGGACAAAAATAGGTCCTTCGAGCTCATTCTCAAAGCCTGCTAACTTGTATCCTTATCCCTGACCTCTTGGGGGAGATGGCACTTGGTTCCTAACCTCTTGGAAGGATCCCCTATCTCTCTCCTACCATATATAAACCTACCCTATCCATACCCTATCCACTTAGTCCTATATAAGTGAAGCTCTACCCCTCTCCAAAGGGAGGAAGTCTATAGTGTCTACATGATGGTGAAATCATATTGGAGATATCTCTAACTCATCCATTGGGAGACTCAAACTTCCTTGGGAGGATATGGTATTTGGCTTGGATGGAGAAGGGCTACTACGTTAAGCCTTGGTTGTAGTCTTTTCTTATCTATGTACTTTCCTGATTTACAGTAATATAAATGCTTTCCACCAATATTGTTTATGTGTGATGATATTATGTAGTTTACCTGCTTAACTGTTTACTTAGATCTCTTGTTGTATAGATGCTCTTTACTCGTTTGCATTGTTCTATGTGTCTTGACAGGTCTTGGAGCCGAGATCTGACGATCGCGGGACGTGGAGTATCATCCAGGAGAAAGGATTGCGAAGTTAAGGTAAGACATCTAGTCACTTGATCCTTAATCAGATCTAGGAAAGTAGTTTGTAGTCTGTACTATTTGTTCTAGACTCGCATTGAGATAGGGAGATCCGGCTCGCGTCCGCTCGAGTGGATTGTCCTTAAAACAAAACCATGCATGCAATCTCATACACCTTGCATGATCCATGATTGTTTTGTTCATCCTTTCTGACACACCATTTTCATGTGGTGTTCATGGGACTGTCTTCTCCCTACGAATCCCATGGTATGAACAATAACTATCAAACTCCTTTCCGCAGTATTCACCTCCATTATCAGATTCGAGACACTTCAATCTTTTTCCTGTCTCATTCTCAACCAAAGCTTTCCATTTCTTAAACGTAGCAACCACATCAAATTTCTATCTAATGCAATAAAGCCAAGTTTTTCTAGTTGCGTCATCAATAAAATTAACATAATAACAAGACCCACCAAGAGATTGTACCTGAGACGGTCCCCATACATCTATATGCACAAACTCTAAGTTTTCACTCTTCTTATGTTTCCCAACCCTGAGAAATATGACTCTCTTATGTTTTCCATAAATATAGTTCTCACATAATTCCAAACTTACCTGCTTTAGATCTAGCAACAAATTCCTTGAGTGGAGAATATGCATCCCCTTCTCACTCATGTGACCAAGCTTATGATGCCATAATGTTGTATCTATTCCTATGGAAGCTAAAGAGATAGAACAATTAGTATTATGAGGACATAAATACAACATACATATCATGTCCCCTTTTTCTATCACCATCGATCCTTTAGTGATATTCCACCATGTTTCTTCAAACGTAGATAAACAACCACCATCTCCCAACTAGCATGTTGAGACTAGATTTATTTTCATAGAAGGAATATGCCTTACATGTTTTAGTAGCCATTCACCATTCTTTAACTTTATCTGTACCTTACCCATTCCAACAATTTTACATGGTTCATAATCACCCAATAAAATATGTCCAAAATCGCCTGGAACATAACCATGAAAGAATTTCCCATGGGGTGTAGCATGACATGAAGCCCCTGAATATACTACCCAGTAATCACTAGTATTATCTAATGCAAGAATCAAAGCATCTTGTAACACATCATCTTCTACATTTTCTTCGTAAGTAGTCTCTTGCTATCCATATCCTTTCTTCTTTAGAGATATGTAGTCTTTATTCATATGTCCTTTCTTTCCACAGTTCTAACACTCTATCTCTCCCAGTCTGGACTTGGATCTTCCCTTCCTAGACTTGCTACGATTACCTAGGCTCTTTCCTCTCTCCCTTTTTCTTCCCCCGTTCTCCATGGTCAATGCATTACCTGATGTCTCACCTGTGCTTTTATTTTTCATTTCCTCACTAATAATAACACCAACAACATCATCAAATTTCAAAGTGTTTGAACAAAAGGAATAGTTACTTACAACCATGACCAAGTCATTCCATATTTATGGAAATGAGCACATGATTAGAAGAGCCCTAAACTCATCATCAGAGTTCACTTTTACAAAAAATTATTGATTTGTAATCGTATTAAATTAATTTAAATGATCAGCAACAGATCCACCTTCTAACATCTTCATATTAAATAAACACTTTATTAGAAATACCTTGTTGGAGGCCGAGGGTTTTTCATACAACTTACCCAATGCACTCATCAAACCCTCGATTGTCTTTTCTTTTGAGATATTGAAAGCCATTGATAAAGCTAGGAACAACCATATTGTTCCTAGTGCCTTTCTATCAAGAACCTCCCATTCTTCATCCTTCATAGTCGCTGACTTTTTTGCTTTTCCTCCCAATGGTAGGAATAGATCCTTCTGATACAAATAATCCTCCATTTGCATCTTCCATAACTGGTAGTTTTATCCTATAAATTTCTTGACCTTAAAACTTTTCTTATTCCGCCATTTCTCCCACTCGAACCAAGAACCCTTCTTTCCTGCAAGTTTATCTTCCAAATAGACCTTTGGCTCTGATACCAATTGTTAGAAAAATAGGATCATAGATCAATAACAATAAACAAGATGCAAATATAAATCACATAAACACAATACAAGAGAGACAACAATATAAAGTGGTTCACCCAAGATGGGTTACATTCACACAAAAATGGCCAGTTGATCCACATCGCAGTTGGAATTATTGTTGGATGCCAAATTCGACACATCTTTGACCAGTCATCAACGTTGACACAACTTCAACAAGTTCCAACTTCGATGGCTTCGACACACTCCATGAATTTGACACAACTTTGGCAAGTTGTTGAACTACAACATGAATTTGACACGTTCAGTGACCTCACAGTTTCATGAAGTCGACATACATCGTCGACCTACGTCTTGCGCAACACCATCTTGCGACTTGCGACTGTCGAACTTCGGCATACTGCCTCTCTATCTTCCGGTTGACTATAACGGTTGAACTGACGAATCACTATAACTTCTTTTGTAACTGAACGTAACGTGAAGGAACCCAAGCATCTCAACACTCTCTATATAAGCATGTAAACTATTGTAATATACATCTTATCAGTCCAGATCTTTATATCCAGTAATAGAGAAGACCAGTTCACATTCCTGCATATTTGTTTGTGTGTATTTGCATTCATCTATGTAGTGTAACTCTGCTTGTGTATTTAACTTCTTATGCTTCCGTCATAACAGAGCCGACTCATTCAATTGAACTATTGTACCCCTCAGCTTCTTGGCCATGAGTGGATCATTGGTATCAGAGTAGAATCAAGTTCATTCAAAGCTTTGTCAGAGCACATCAACTTTTCTCATGATTAATTTTTGCGTAGACACTTCCATCGAAGTTACCTGACTTATGGTGGTTCAAACTCACTCGCAGACTCAATAATTGAAGCAGACACTACCTCCAAAGATGGCAGAAGAAACAGGCAAAAGACATGCAATCAACGGGACACAACAACTCATAGAGAAAGTGTTGGATCGACAACCAAATGAGATGTTCACCCAGTTCAACGATATTCTCACACGATTTGCTTTGACATCAACAGCATTTCCGATGAGAATCAACTCTGACAAATTCAACCCCTTCAAAGTGCAAATGAATTTGGACATACCAAATCTAGAAGGCAAGATTGACGCGGAATCTATCTACAATTGGGTTCAACAATTGGAGTCCTATTACTTTTTGAATCAGCTATTAGAAGCCGACAAGATAACCATTGCATCCTTAAAGATGTCAACATCTGTGCACTGTTGGTGGGAGAATCTTTTGACAAAGATGGAGAAAAGTGGAGACCCCATCGACACATGGGATAAATTTGTCAAACACATCCAAAAGGAGTTTTACCTGCCGAAGTATCTTGAGCAACAATATAAGAAGTGGCAGCAGCTAAGGCAATGGAAAGACCAGTCCGTGCAAAGCTACACCGATGAGTTCTATCGACTCATGGCTAGACTTGGCGTCCAAGAAGAAGAAAATTTGCTTGTTCTGAAGTACATCAGCAGATTGTCCCAGTACATTCAACAGGTGATGGAGTTTCTGACTGTCAACACACTTGCAGATGCATTCCACTATGCCAGCAAACTTGAAACCAAGCAGAAGGGAAAAGCACGCTTCATGACGACGTTGACATCAGGACATCCACCCGACAAGAAGGCACCAGCCGACTTCGACAAGTCAAAATCTTCTCAGTCAACTCCGCCAAATCCAAATCATGGCAAGAAGCCTTTTCATAAAAAGGAACGTAACAAGAAACCGACCGGAAAATGGTGCAAATACCATCACTCATCTTGGCATGATACGTCTGAATGCAAAGCTCGAAAGACCTTTTTGGAAAAAGTGTCGACATCCGATGCGTTCAACAAGACTATGTTAGAATCTGACTTAGAAGAAACAACTCTTTTGACATCGACAACTCCAACATCCTCGACCATTGTCGACAAGGAGGAACGAGAGCGCATGTTCCATACATAGATATGGGTTCAGAACAATCCATTGCATCTAATTGTGGACAAACGGAGAGAGAAGAACTTTGTTTCTGAAGAACTTCTCAAGAAAATAGGTCTTGTGACCACTCCACATCCTCAACCTTACAACATCGGTTGGATGAAGGATGGATAAGAGCTAAGGATCACCCGACAATGCAAGCTCGCATACTTCGTAAAGCCTTTTTAAGATGAAGTACTCTACAACGTGGCACCTCTCTCCGTAGATGATGTACTGTTTGGGGAACCTTACCTATGGGATCGCCATGGAAGTTACCAGTCACGAACAAAGAAGGTGATTGTCAGAATCAGAGATAAGTGATACATCATACCAGAAAAACGACCTACACCAACGATTGCTTTGGTATCTGCGAAACAGACAAAGAAGCTCATCAATCATGCTCATAAGTTCACATTGATTATGATAAATCCACAACATTCTAGGAAGACTACAGCAACTAGTCGAATCACCGACCAATGCAGCTCCCGACAGAAGCAGCTGATCGACAATATTCTTGATGAGTAACAAAATCTATTCCAAGTTCCTGATGGAGTACCTATACATTGTAAGGTAAAACACTCTATTGAACTTGCTCCTAGTTCTTCTTTGCCTAACGCATGTCTACAGAAGATCCATTCTCGAAAATGAAGAGATTCACATATAAATCCAAGAATTAATCAACAAAGGCCATATTCGACCCATCTCCTCCCCTTGTAGAAGTCCAGTTGTCCTTGTTCCGAATAAATATAGGACTTGGCACATGTGCATTGACTACAGGGAACTCAACAAAATATCGGTGAAGAATCAGTACCCTTTGCCGCGGATAGATGAGCTCATCGACTGTCTGAAAGGTGCTAAATTCTTTACTAAGCTCAACCTCAAGTTGGGATATCATTAGATTCTAATCAAGCCCTCAAATGTATGGAAAACTGCTTTCAAGACCAAGGAATGATTGTTTGAATGGTTAGTCATGCCTTTCGGCTTAACCAACGCACCCGCGACCTTCATGCGATACATGGATGACATTCTTCGACCTTTCATCGGAAAATGTGTCATTGTCTACCTCAACGACATATTGATTTTCAGTCAATCATGGGAACAACATGTCGGAAAACTTTGACAAGTCCTTGACACTCTCCAGCAACATCAACTCTACTTGAACATGGATAAATGTTCCTTTGCGATGAACAACATCAAATATTTGGGGTTTGTAATTGACTCTGCAGGCATTCACGTCGACCCAGAAAAAGCACAAATTCTAAAATATTGGCCCATTCCTCACAACATTCAAGAACTAAGAATTTTTCTTGGTTTGGCGAATTTTGATCGACGGTTCATACTCGGCTTCATTCACGTAGCATGGCCCTTGAATTAGTTGACGAAGGAAATGGAAAAACTGTCTTTAAATGGACACCGACACAACAAGCATCTTTTGAACATCTCAAACACAAGCTCTGCATTGCACCAGTACTTGTGTTACCTAATTTGCATTAGATCTTTGAGATTGAGATGGTACGCATCGGACTATCACTCAATCTAGTCACCCAGTCGCTTTTCATTCCGAAACTTTTAACGACACTATTAGAAGATATTCAACATACAAAAAATAACTGTACGCCATTGTACAAGCTCTCAAGCAATGGACGCATTATATCCTTGGCAAGGAAATGGTCATCCTCATTGACCATAAGCCTCTTCGGTTCGCTTTGACACAATCAAAACTTCAAACAAACCAACAACTCAAGTGGATTAATTACCTACAACAATTCCAGTTGGTGATTAAGTATTATAAAGGTAAAGCTAATGTCGTCGCTGATTTTCTCAGTCGACCACCCATTACTCTCCTTTTGACAGTGATGAGTATGCATGGATATGACATGACCACTTGGTCACAGTTGTATGAGGACGACAACGAATTTTCAGCAGTCTATCGATAGTTACAGACTAAAAAGTCGTCGAAATCTGACTATTTCCTGAAAGACACCTTGCTATACAGGCTTGGACAGCTTTTTGTACCGACCTGTGAGCATTGACAATAGCTCATTTGGGATGTGCACTACAACAAGACTGCAAGACACTTTGGAGTAGCAAAGACACTTGCTATTCTACAAAAATATTTCTTTTTGCCTACACTTAAAACTGACGTCAAAAAGTACATCCAATCATGTGTGGTTTGTGCCATTTCTAAACCGCCTAATCGACGACAGGGATTGTACCCACCTCTACCAGTTCCTATTCGACCATGGGAATCTATTTCTATGGACTACTTGACAGGATATCCTACTACCGAACATCAGCATGAGGTGATCTTAGTAGTAGTCAACAGATTTTCCAATATGGCCATTCTCATACCATGTAAGAAGACCACGACAATGCAACAGACTGCTCAACTCTTCTTTACACATGTCTGGAAACACTTTGGTTTACCAAAAACCATCATTTCCGACTGAGATTCCAAATTCGTTAGCATACTTTGGAAGACCCTTTGAAAAAATATAGACACACGACCCTCATTGTCGACATCTTTTCATCCGCAGACCAATGGACAAATGAAAGTTGTGAATCGCTTGGTCGTACAACTGCTTCACATGTACAACCACAAGCATCAATGAACATGGGATCAAAGTCATCCATACATAAAACAAAGCTACAATCATGCTCAACACATCTCTACAGGAAAGAGTCCATTTGAGATCTGTTATGGATTTCAACCCTCGGCGCATATCGACTTGATCAGCTTCTCGACATAGCCGAACTCTGACACCGACCACAATCAGCGAGAAGTTGTCAAAGCAGTCAAGTTTCAAGAACAGATTTGCGACATCCAACAACAAGCACAGAACATGTTGCACAAAGAAAATGAGAAAGCTAACGCCCGACATGATAAGCATCGTGTTCCCCATTCATTCCAAATTGGGGATAAGTTCTGGTTACATCTCAAGAAAGAGAGCTTCTGTTAACACCGAAAAAGTTCTCACCATCTCATCTCCCTCACTACATGACTCATTTTTCTAATTTTCCCACCATCTTTGCCTCCAAAACCTCAAAAAACCATTAAATGGTCACCAAAAGACAAAAAAACCCCTTTTTCCCCCTCCAAATAATTAAATTTCCTCAAAAGATAGCAATAACCCTCTAAAAAGGCCCTAAATTCCCAAAAATAAAGTAAAAGGGAATAAAAAATATAAAAAAGAGGAAAAAGAGGGAAAAAGGAAGCAAAAACCCTAAAACAACTGACCTAAGTCATATGGTGCCAAAAACCATGGGTCAATGCTCCACCACTAAAAAACCTATAAATAGGTGATGGAGGCTCCCCATTTCATATCCACAATCTATCCTATCCTCACGCTACCAAAATCACTCGTGAAACACTAGCTCACCATTTGAGCTAGTTTTCCCATTTGAGTGCCCCTTTTGGACCACCATCCAAGCACCTTGGAGAAGGAGAAGGAACCCATTGGAGCACGAAAGCATCCCTCCTGGACTACTGCAAGAGCTCCACCAACCTCCATATTTGAGGTAAATGTAACTTTGGTCATATCATAATACAAAAAGAAGATTTTCATTATATTGTCATTGCCTTTTTATTTTTGTTGATGCACATGTTAGCTTAGATTTTGTAATGTTTTACTGTTTATTGAACTGCTACTAAGGAGGCCCTTCTCCTTAGTAGGTGCTCATTCGCACAAGCTAGGGAGAAAACCCTAGCTACAGCTTCACTGGCCCATTCAAGAATATCAAACCTTTGCAATATGGTCCATACAGTATTGTTCAGCAGATTAGAGAAAATGCTTTCCATCTCGACATTCCTGTGTGTCTTGGTCTACATCCAGCCTTCAATGTGGATCTACTTCGACCATACCATGCACCATTGTTGGAATAGAATGACTTGCAGACAACAAAAGCCGACGACATTCATCCAAATGTTCAGGAGCCTCTTCCTTGTGACACCATTATGGGATGACGAGTATGCCATACAAGGACAAACACAATTCGCTTGTTTCAGGTTGCTAAAGCCGGTCAGATCCCAGCACAAGGAAAGTGGTACTCTGCTACTGAACTAACTAACAAGTTTCCTCTCATTCACGAGCAAACAATGGGGACCATTGTTTCTTAAGGAAGGAGGTCTGATCTACATCGCAGTTGGAATTATTGTCGTATGCCGACTTCGACACATTTTCGACCAGTCATCAACGTCGACACAACTTCGACAAGTTACGACTTCGACGGCTTCGACAAACTCCGCAACTTTGACACAACTTTGGAAAGTTGTAGAAATGCGACATGACTTCGGCACGTTCAACGACCTCACAATTTCTTGATGTCGACATACAACATTGACCTGCGACTTGCGCAACACCATCTTACGACTTGCGACTATCGAACTTCGACAGACTGTCTATCTGTCTTCCAGTCGACTGTAACGGTTGAACTGCCGAATCGTTATAACTTCTTTTGTAACTGAATGTAACAGGAAAGAACCCAAGCCTCTCATCACTCTCTATATAAGAATGTAAACTATTGTAATATACATCTTATCAATCTGGATCTTTCTATCCAGTAATAGAGAAGACCAATTCACATTCCTGCATATTTGTCTGTGTGTATTTGCGTTCATCTGTGTAGTGTAACTTTTTTTGTGTATATAACTTCTTATGCTTCCGTCATAACAGAGCCGACTCATTAAGTCGAACTGTTGTCCCCCTTGGAAACATAGCCATGAGTAGATCACCAATCCTTATTATTATACCATCTAACAAATGAAGGGATACAACCTGCAACTTCATCTTCACTCTCTCTCAGTCTCTCTTACAGAATCATAGAGATATTTATAATGCTACAATGCATTACACAGTCGTATTACAATTTCTTCCTTTTAAAGGGGAATTACCATGGGAAAATACTACAGGATACCCAATACCATGCACCTGTAAACTGTTGGCTAACAAACAACCCAAAAAATTCTTTCAAGGGCTTCACCCCCAAACCCCAGTTGGGATGAGTGTACAATCCACCTGCACAGCATATAAAACAGGGATACAACAACTGTGAATCAGGAGCATCAGGCTCCACAACCAACACAAACAAGCCTTGTGGAGTTCAACAACACCATCATAGGTAAACTTAGTCTTATATACACTTCACGACATTCTTTCCTTGCGGTCGGGGAATAAGTTCCCATGTATGGTTCTTCTTCAAAGAATCAATTTCAATAGTCATAGAGTTTTCCCATTACGCAACACCCTGAGCATCAACATAGGTATCAGGATCATAGGTGTCAAGAACACATGCCATCAAGGAATCACTGCCACATTGTTTCTAACTACGAGTATGCCAACCAATACTAGCATCGCCAACATCCGATCCAACAACTTCAATTGTCTGAACAACCCATTGAGGGAAGCAAATCAGTGATAATTTAGGTTGTCTATCCCTAGTTATGTGAGTCAAGGAAGTCGGACTACCGACTTCAGTAGTCACAGTATACTAACTACCAGTTGACTCAGGAGCATAATTCATTGGTCCATTAGTGATTCCAACTATGGGCACAATCTATCTATACTCTTCAAGAATGTCAAATGGATCACTGTTCAATGGATGAGAGAAGGAATTCAATATCTTATTACTTGAAATCGTTTTATCAAATATCACACTTCTACTTAATATGATATATTGTTTGACAGGGTCAAACAATCTATACGATTTTGACTCGGTAGAGTATCTCATCATGATGCAAGCATGACTCTTTGCATCCAGCTTCTTTCTACAGTTGTCACTAATATGCTCCCAAAAAACACATCCAAAATTTATAAGGTGTCTGGCAGAGGGTTTCCTTCCATTCCACTTCTCTACTGGATTCATGTTAGTGAATGCTCTAGTCGGAACAAGGTTTAGGAGATAATTGAAGTAGTAAACAACTTCTGCCCAAAACTTCATCGAAAATTCTTTGGCCTACAATAAGCATCTGACAATTTCTACCATAGTCTAATTCTTCCTCTCCATGACTCTATTATATTGAGGGGTGCTAGGAACATATATCTGCCAATAAATACCATTGCAAGATATATTCTTCAAACGGTTGAATCACATATTCACCCCCATTGTCTAATCTCAAACATTTAATGGGTTGACCACATTGCTTCTCAACCAGTGCTCTAAATTCCTTGAATATTTCAAATACTTGACTCTTATTCTTCAAAAAATGTACCCTTGTAAACCTATATAAATCATCAATAAAGGTCAAAATATACTTCACACCTGCTAATGAGGGTGTGTTTCTTCAACAAATATCACCATGAACAAATTCTAGTTGATTCTTTTCTCACCATTCTTTCCTTGAATCAAAAGGTTCCTAATGATTCTTTCCAAGCATGCATCCTCTACAAACTCCATCAAGTGGAATGATCTTTGGGAGACCAGAAACTATGTTGTGGGTTACCAACATCTTCAAACTTCTGAAGTTTAGGTGTCCAAGTTGTTCATGCCAAATTCAACTCCTCTCATCGTTTTGAGCAATGAGTGCAGTCGATGCAGTCTATCGGGAGCAATCACAGAACTTGTAAAGTTCGTATTTGGGGTCCAAATACCCCGAAGCAACAAATTCCCCTCCAAGCCTGTGATGCTTTACGATAAAGCGATTTGACCAAAACTCAACAGTCTTCATAATCTAATTGATTTGAGCAACTGAAAGCAAGTTAGTGTTCAAACTAGGCACATGATAGACATTGGTTATTCAGCCATGCCAACATTCAACATCTCCACTTCCAACAATAGTGAGAGCGTAGTTGTTGGCTACATAAATCTTATGTTAAGGAGCTCCACTTAAGGAAGATAACAAAGAAGCATATTTGGCCATATGGTGAGTGCATCCATAATCGACTATCCTTTCTGTTTGAGTGGTATGGGCATGTAACACTTGAGAAGTACCAACAAAGAACGTATAGTTTTCTGCAGTTCGATTGATCGACTGACCAGTCGATACACTACCTTCAAAGTGCTTGATCTTTTCTTCCAAATATTTCATCTTCTTCCAACAGTTCTTCTCGACCTGTCCTACTTTTCCACAATGTTGACAAGTCTTCTTTTTTTGATCCTTCTTCTTCAATGAAAAATATTTTGTAGGTTGGTTGATACATTATGGTTAGTAAGTGAGCTTGGTGCTTGCTACCAAGCTTCCCTTCTTTAAGTAAATTTTGTTGGTCCTTGACCAACAAATCACATAAAGTATCAAAGGTAAAATCATTACCATATTGCTTGCGTGATATCCAACTAGTGCGAAAGGAGGAACATAAGACATCATATGGTGTCTTCAAATTCATCAAGACCATTTCAATGAGTTTTCCATCCTTCGTCGAAAAATCCTTGCCACATTCACCCAATTTGAGTTGTAGCTCCTTGATGCGAGATAAATAGTCCTTGATTCGATCAAATGAAAGAGGTTCCAAAGATATCAACTCTTTCTTTGTCTACATAAATTCACCTTCATTTATCTTGTTGAACATAGTCTTAAACTTATTCCAGATGGCATGAGAATAGTCGATCCCACTTGTATGAAAGTGAATCTCCCTCGAAATGTAGGTTATGATGACACCCATATCTTTGTCCTTCTTTACATAAATGATGAACTTAGCATTGGAATCTGTTGAATCAACAATAACAGTATTTTTGTACTGCCACAATAATTTTCTCTTCAATAAGGTTTCCATATCTGTATCCCAAATTGCATAATTATGTCCAGTGAGAACAAAATGTTCTATCTTTGAAGTCATCTCATTGATCTAACATATCTGATCAAAGTTCAAGAAGAGGTATTAGTCAACAAATATTCAGTGCAGATTCGATCACACCATAGATATGACTCGGCACGATTCATAGACAATAGAGCTAGGTCAAAACCAATAGCTCTGATACCATGTTGGGTAACCTCTTAACCTTGAACTATAGAATATAAAAGATAGAAAATGAGGGGAAAAAATTCCAATAAGAAAGGTGGTGTCTAAATACCCTGTCATAGCACTTAATGACATAGCATTATGATCAGAACATCACAATGTATGTTGAGTATGGAAGACATCTCAATTTTCACATTTTGTACAACCCATAGGAATGTATTTTTATAGTCTCCATATCTAATTAAATTACTGACAGTAAGGAAGATCTGGTCCACAATTAAGGGCCATTGGTTCTAATGGTATCCATAAAATCTACAATGTCCCAAAGTGTAGTCGGCCATTGAAGTCACGCCGACCATGGTCTTTCTGTCCATCCAGTTATCTATTCAACTAACTATTCAATTGTTTTTTTGACTTGCCTAGTTGGGCCTCTAGTTGATTGCTTTGATAGTCTCCCATCGTCTAATGACTAATTGTCTGTAGAAGATCCAAATATGTGATGAACCATAAATACCTTAGGTTCCAATAGCATGGAGAGGAGTGTGTTGGAATCAATTTAATACTGAGAGGGGGGGTGAATCAATATTAGCGTAGTTATTAGCAGATTTTACCTTCTTCAACAGATTAGCCTTTACTTAATATTTATCTTCTGTTATGCATTAGTAAATAAACATTCACACATATATGCACCACATCATCCACACATAACACACATAATTTTTATTTGGAAACCCAAACGGGAGAAATCCAAGGAATGCTTCTTTATTGTGAGAAAGAATACATTCGAGGAAGCACCAACTGCCTATGTTTACCAGCACCAACTAGAAGGAGGTACCAACCCTTTTTGTTTTCTCCATCACTAATTGGAAGGAGGCACCAATCCCCTATCGCTTTGTTTTGCATACACCAACCTGAAGGAAGTTGTGACCCCCCATCTCCTTGTTGTTTTATAGGAACCAACCTGAAGGAATCTCTAAATCCCTATATCCTTTCCCTATCCGACCTCCCTGATGTCCAATATATTTTTCTTCCTTGCTGATATTCAACTCTGCACACTTCTTCAGGTCTTCTGATGATGATTCTATTGTGCACTACCTTCATATGTAGACTATGCTCTGTCACTGCATTGCATACATCACATGACTTCTCATTCCTCTCAATACACACTTCTGTCGATGACTTATTTCATTTACTATGTGCTATGATGATTATACAGTCTGCTTTTTTGGTTCAACAATCGGTTCTTCGTGACTGCAATGATCAACAGATACTGTGCTTTCAATTGATAGTTTTCCCTTTAGAAATGAAGGACTAGTAACTGTGAACTTTCTAATGTGTCCATTCTATTTAAGTGTTGCAATCTCTCAGATAATCTACAACGTCCTGTGCATCAAATAATTGGTCCGTTCGGTTTAACACACTTGTCTCAGATCGTCTGCATCGCGATACACCTATCGAGTTATGATATTGTTCTGTTATTGTGCATTAGATGAAGCCTTCAACTTTGCACATTTCCACTTCTATTGATATGCATCGGCTAGGCATCAACGCAATATCTGATAAAATTTGCTTCTGTCTTTGTTCTTCTGTCTCTTCAACTTCTATGACTATTGACGTGTTGAGTGTGTTATTGTCCTTTGAGATATCTAGCACTTGTGATATTTGCGCAACTGTCACAGGTCTACAACATCTTTCTACACACCATCAAAACTTCGTTCTGCTGCATGTGCGCATTCATCTCTTTGCTAGATCATTATGTTCTATCCAAGAACCCTTTGATGCCCCGTAAACAAACTGAAACTTTCAAACAAAATAATTAATTTCTTACTATCAAGCTTACTTAAAATATTCAACTTGCATCTCTATTTATACATTTCCTGCACAAATTGTATGTTTGCAATTTGGTTGTGGCATCCCTTCTTCCATACTTTACGGATTGTGCGTGTCATCATCTACGCTATTCATGTGTCATCTTTGATGTATAAAGTGCTTTCAAGGTACACAACTTAGTGGTACTTTACACCTTGGTGGTGTAACATTCCGCTCTTGATGTACCATTTCCTTATGGTATGTGGGCAATCTTCCACTTCATCTTGATCTATCCATGACCTTTTCTATACCATCCTTTGTGGCTAACGCGCCCTTGTGATATCAACATTCTACAAAATATGCACATTCTCCAGCTTCTGCTTAGTGATATTATGACATGTGCTTCACCATTGCATTTGGGTGATGCACCCTTAATGTATTGATACTTTATAGAATCTGCACATACTCCAACTTTCACTTGGTGGGACTTTGAATTCTGCCTTGTCATCACTTGTGGTACTTGTGCACTTGTTGTTCGTCGGCTATGGAATTTTGCTCATATATGATCTTCAATCATTGTGCCATTCTAGGAGTTCGTGTGCATTCTACTCACTGAAAACATCTTCTCATTGGATTTGCTTACGCGCTTTCAGGATTGTCCGACCATATTTTGTTCCTTTCTTCCTGTGCACTCCCAACCATCAATCAAGAAATGCTTAGGCTTGCTTGCTTACTTGTCCCATTTTTTCAACTCACTTCTTGGCAGTTTGATCACTTGTACCATTTTCCAACCAACTCCTTCAATTTGCTAGCATGTGAGGGTATGAATTGGTGGACTTAATTTCTACGCAAGAGCGACATGATGTAGGATCCATTACTTGTGTCTCTTCTTGAAATGTATCTTCATGAAGTATCTTCTGAATCTGCATGATGTATCATCTTGTGTACTTCTTCAAACTTCATCTACAAGATGTATCCTTGATGCACTCTTAGATATACTCCAAAGTTGCTTGATTTTTGTATCCTTTATATACATCTTCAGACATAATTCACTCTTATATATATTATAAAGTTACATACATAAATGTCACCTTCACCATTTGTGCACATACTTTTGATGTTCATGATTTCTTTACCATGCACATAGAATTCCTCAAAGTGGCTTCTTCGTACTTATGCTGGAATGTTGTATCCATTTTGACTTAGGATGATATCAATGACTCATACTGAATAAGTTGACATCCTCTTTGAAATTGGATGACAATTAAACACTTTAAATTTTCTTTAGTTGACATCAATGACAACCAATGTTCAGCAATCTCCTAGTCAAACACTTGAAATCTTCTTCAGTCAAACACTTGACATAAATGAAAACCAGTGCTCAAAAATATTCCCCTTTGGCATTGATGTAAACACCTTATGAAGTTGTACCTGATCTTCTTGATTTGTATACTTCATCTGTGTTTAGTCGCAGTTCCCTCCCCTATGTATGTACCCCCCTGATTTCTTTGGGCGTTTAGATACTACGCTCTCTTTCAGTGCTTCTGTCATTTCTACTTGAACAATGTTGATTCCTGTCGTATCTATGCAGACCATGTCTTCAAGTGTTCTTCTTCACACCCTTTCACGTCTATTGTACTTTCATGCTTCATGTTATTCTGATGTCTATAGTTATTCCCATTTCGTTCTCTCCTACTGACTTCATTCATATTTCATGCCTTTGCTTCATGGGTTGCTATGCTTCGGCTGCCTTTGATATCTTCAACTTCATGCATCTCACCTCAGCTTCATCAGCTTCATGCATATCTCCTCAGCTTCTTGCATCTATCCCCCTTTGACATCAATGGAAAAGAGTTCCATTGCACGATGTGGATTCTTTCCTTTATGTTTTGTGTTTGAACTAGTCTTGTCTGTTTCCACAGATAACTCCCCCTGTATTCATACCTCATTTTTCAGTGTCTCTTCATAATTATATTTGATTTCTTTTCTGATATATATGTTATAATTTTCTTTTGTCTTGATATCCTGTTATTTTCACAATGAATCAACTCTTCTTGCACAATTATCCATGTGGTTATCCTTACTGCACAGTGCATAAGTAATTCTTCTATTGATTTTGCGTTATTCTTTATGCGCTTGAATGCTTCACCTATTGCATTTACTGCGATGTAATAGATCCTTGTTGCATTTAATATAGCCGCATCCTTTTCTAAGACAATAAAATATATGGCATGTTTTCATTCATTGGCCAAATTGGCACAAAATCGGATATGACACTCAGTTCGTGTAGTAGGAGTGATGTGTTGCTTCCGTACTGGAACTTTTTGAGGCAATAAATCTTCGTCATACGGTGCAATGAATTGAGCTTCTCCCTTTTTGTACTATTTCAAAAAACTCATTAACCTAAGCATTTATTTTTAGCGACTTCAACATCCTTTCTGACTTGTGGGACATTGAATGCCTTTCTCATCAATTAACTACATGTGCGTGAACTTCTTCTAATGGTTTCTGTAAGATCTCTGCGAGCATTGTTTAGTTCATTGCTTCTTTCACCCTTGCTCTTCTATGTCGCATTGTTGTCTAGTCCTTTGCTGCTTAGTATTCATTTTCCTTCCAATGGCCTCCTATCATCATAGAGAAACCAGTTCCCTCAAGAATGTGCAACATGCCATTCAGTCTCAGCAAGTAGAATTTTCGCGCTTGAGAATGGATATGAGTTCCTCGCTACAACAAATGTAGAATAACCAAATTCTCTACCAGCATCATCATTATGAGTAGCTGAATCTTCTAATTCATAGGTTTGAAAATCTGGAGCATCAACAATAATACATTCTGCAAGAATTGTCTCGTCTACAGCCTCATCAGGATGACTCGTCGTCGTTTGCAACTATGCAACTTCTTCCTCTGCACTCTGCATCCGAATGTATTTCCCTAGTTCCGATGGATTTGGAACTACGTCTTGCAAAATAGCCAGAATATGATCTTGACCCTAAAATTCGGCTATGGGATGCTTCGAATCTTTCTCAATTTTGTCTATTCTTCTTATGTAACTGAAACCAATGTGATGCTTCCTTGTTCTATGATATGCAAGATAAATGTATAACTATGTATGTATGCAATCTTTCTTATCTGCGACATAATCACTGAATGCGTGCGAACATAAAGAATCATATTTTAACTTTAGACACTTCTCACAATACATCAAGCAAACCTAACTGCACACCTAAATAATATTCCCTTGAATTCCTTAAGATGCATCGTGTTAAACTCAAGGGTCTCCCATAGTCCTTAATGGACTAGCCAAAGAGGTATCAATTTCTTGTTGCACCTGGATCTTCTACATCTTCAGTGCACTTCTGGGGAGTTTTCTTGATCCAAGTTTTGTTGTGCACACTTTTATTTAGAGTCTTCTCTAGAGATTTTCTATTGAAGTCCTTTTGGGTGTAATAGCCACTACGCAAAAGTTCTTCATCCGGACAGCTTACTGCTCTTCGACAATACATAGTTTTGTATCCAAAGCAATCGCAGGCATAACATCTTACGGTTTGATAATATTTTATAATATGGCCGAAACGATTACATATTGCACACTTCACTCTATTGATCCTTCTTTGGTTAGTATTTCGAAAAGAATTATAACCGAAGGATTCATCATACCTGAAATCTTTTTCATGGCTTGAGCATTTCTCTCTGTCGCATATCTTCTTAGGTGTCTTTACAAAACCCAGACTAGTGTTGTCTTCTGGTGATCTCTGACCCTTTAGAATCCTGTTCAATATTGATGTACTTTGTTTTAATTTGTTCTGCACTTTATCCTCAACTTCTGATTGTGTGCATATTGGATCAATACGAACTTATCTCTTTCCCTTTATCTCAATCAGCTTGTCTATTAGACAGAGTATCTCTTAATCCTTTTCTTCAAGTTGATCAGTCATCTTCCTAATTTCTTGCGCCAATTCCTCAAGTAAACTTCTTAGCACAGATTTTACTTTCTCAAGTATTAGAACATTTTCTTGTGCGCAATTGCTCCCCAATCCATTCTTCACCCATGGTCTCTACTCCCTCACGTAGTCTAAGCTAGCTGGGGCATTTTCCTTCTTTTTCCATAGCTGGGAACTCATTTTTGTGTTGCACAGTGGCTAGGAGGAAGAGAGTCACGATTTGGGGGTTTATAGAGGTCGTTTCTTCCCCTTGAATGCTGATAAACGTTTTCTGAAAATGATTTTCTCTCCCAGGGTTGATTCCCCATCTAACATTTTGTTTTGGGTGTGCCACGATTTGGGGAAAACCCATGGAACCTATTTTGTAAATTCCATTGTTGAATGTTGGAGTTGAGATGGGTATCCATTGCTTTGGGCTGTGCTGAGCTTGAGGGTTCCCTTTTCCTTGTAGATATCATGCCCAACTCGGGGGTGGTATCTGAGTGCTGAAAGAATATAGGCTGGGCAGAGACCTATGGTTGGGTGGAATGTTGCAGCAACATAGCTAGTTGCTTGGGACATCATTACTTCAAGATGAGTATTTTATTTATGTGTTTTACTTCTGCAAGGTTTTAATTATTGATGAATGTTATCAATATGCTGGAATTTGCATGATATGTGTGTAGAAGAATTTTCTTCCACTATGTTTGATAGATCTGCACATACATATGTTTTTATTGTATGGATCTAATGAATGGGGCTAAGTTTATGTAAAATCCCAAGATCTACAGTCATGTTCCCTTCCTTATGTTGGATCCATAGGAGGTGATGTGATAGATTGGTATCAGAGCGTAGGTTACAACATTGGGCCTACATGGGCCAAATTGTACAACTTGCAGAGGTAAGTATTCTTCCTGCTCAGCGATGATAATTAAGAAAATTTCAAAAATTCAAAATTTTTCTAAGTGGTTTTCAAATTTTGTCCAAGTTTGTGTCAGCGTTGAACTACGAGTTTTGCACCGAAACGGATCGGCGATCGGTGAAAAACTGTGAGTTTTTGCGCCGAAACAGATCGGTGATCGATGAAAAACTGTGAGTTTTGCGGCGAAACGGATCGACGATCGGCGAAGAACTACAAGTTTTGCGCCAAAACGGATCGGCGATCAGTGAAAAAGTATGATTTTTGCGCCGAAACGGATCGACGATAGGGGAAGAACTGCGAGTTTTGTGCCAAAACGGATCAACATTTGGTGAAAAACTGCGAGTTCCACCGAAACAGTCGACGATAATTTTCGAGTTTTTCATTGAAACGGGTCGACGAAAAATCGTGAGTTTTGCCGAAATGGTTGGCGAAAATTTGTGAGTTTTTCTCCGAAACTGGTCGGCGTCGAATCGTGAGTTCGACGAAAATTTTCCATTTTTGCTCCGTAATGGTTGGCGTAAACAGCTAAGTTCATCGATCAGAGAGTGCCGAAGTGGTCGGCGAGAAATGGCGAGTTCATGCCAAAGTGGTCAGTGAGAAATGGTGAGTTCACGCCAATGTGGTTGGCGAGAAATGGCGAGTTTGCGCCGAAACAGGTCGGAGTAGAAATTGAAAAGTCCCCCAAAATAGGGAAATTTCAGCAATTTTTCAGTGAGATTTCAAGTGCCAAAAATTGAAAATTGCCATGGAACTTATGCGCCAAATTGCACGTCATACCCTTGACCCTCGTCATCCCCCGGAGACAATCGTTGAATGTATGAAAGGCATTCTCTATGCTTGGAATGTGCACTATGAATTGCATAAAGGGGTTCTGGAATCCTCAATAAGAGTAATTGGTTGTAATATGCATTATGGAAGAACAATGGGAGCTCTTGATTATCAGAGATGGATATTATAATCCATTAGAGAATGTTGAGAAAGTAATGGGATAGGTTATTAGGAAAGGGACAAGCAACTTGTAAAGGTGATGGGTAAATCATCCTTGTGGGCAAGTCCAATGTTGGTAAAAAGGGAAATCTCTCACCTTAAACTATTTATGTTTATAACATCACAATTGTATGCTTGGAAAGTGGCGAGAATGATTGTTATACACATGTATAAATATATATTGAATTGCTACTTGGTGAGAAGATCATAGCTAATAATTGCTTGTGTGCATGGTAGAGAGGCCATGAAATTGGATCAACTATGATGTGGAAGAGGAATTCCCTGTTATGATGAGGGATTGAAAAGGGAGAATTCCTTAACTCTTCCCTTACTTATATGATCATATTTTCAAGTTTTATGTATAGAAAAATTTGGCATAGGAATGCCAAAAATGCAAGAGATTAGATAGATGAAGTAAATATGCACTAGTAGGCATATTGCCAGATATTGCATAGTGCATGTGAAGATGTTTGTGCATGTATAGTGATGTTGCATGTGGGTAAATCTAGTGAAGTTTTGCATATGCAGTGAACTACCTAGAACAATCATGGTGATTAATGATCATTATTGGTGTTGGTATGAGTTGTAGGACCAATGACAACAGAAGCATGGCTAAAATGAACATGATGTTGTTGCATGTGACCAGCAACCTTATGAGAAAGATCAGTGCAACAAATATGTGATCATGAAGATTGATGGAAGGACTGTGTAGTCCTTGGTAAGAGGCCAGATCGATGAGGTAACACCAAAGATGCTAATGGGAACCACACAGGTACGTTTTCTTGTGAAAATGATACAAGTGTTGAAAGGGGATTGGGTGAGAATTTATTTATCCATATTTAATAATCATAAATTGGTATGTATGGGATGTTGAATGCATATATGCCAACATTATTCTATTAGGTATGACCAGGTATGTGGTAGTAAGGGAAAGGATCCTTATACCATCTAGCTATTTTGAATTGTAAATTCATTTGTACGAAAGTAGATCATGCCATGTGTATGTTGGTTATGGGTTGATAACCAAGCAAGCGAGGACTTATGGCCTTGTCATGGTAGTGCATGCTATGTGGGGTAGTCATGGTTAGGCCATAATATGCTTGAATGCATAGTATTCATGAATTAATGCAAGGTTGTATTGAGGGGATGTGCATTAAAATATTTTGTACAATCTCGTGGTTATGGATTGAGTGAATGCACATTAAAATATTATGTGAGTGATGTAAATGTGCATGCAGAGGTGTAGGTGCACATGTTGAGATGCATTGTGTGAATGCATGGTTGTGGTGTATGTGTTATTGCAAACTAAATAATGGATGAGATGATGAATTGATGATAACTATGGGATCATTTCATGAGCTGCTGTGAATGCAGGAGAATAAGTGCATGAAGAAGGTAGTCATGATTGATGGGATGGATGCTCAGTGGAAGGGCAAATCTATATAAATGATATGGTTGTGAAGTAATGAGTATCTAAAGTTTAATTTAAATTGCATAAATGATGTGACTGCAACTTGCAATTCTAGTATGATAATGATTCACATGAAGTAAATGAATTTTGGTGATATTGAGATGTTAATAGCTGGAAGTGTTTGAATTATGGAGTGTTATAATTCTGAAAATGCTTCAGTGACTGTTGCAGCAATGAAATATTATATGCATAGAGACTTACAAAGTGTTTGGCGAATTGAATTTTCAAATGTCAGGTAGATTGTTTTGGGCATGGCAATGTGCGTATGTCCACGATGAAGATTGGAATCTACCACGTGCAAGAGCCAAAACTCATGAGAAGGATATCATGGATGTAAAAATAGTTTATGTGCAGAACAGATTGTCGATTTTGGATTTGTAGATTTCAGATTTGAGAATTTGCTTATAATTGCTAATCACTGTTGGCTTGCATAGAATTGTGTCAGGAGGACGTGTTGTAATTGGATGTTCATGTTATGGTAGCAAGCGTAAAAACCTAATGGGCGGATGGGTGCCACTTACAAGAGACAAACAATATGAGGATAACCTCATGACTAAGCAAATCAATTTCTGTAGTAGACATAATTGCAAATTCATGTTGAATTTAATTATTAATGCCATTGATTGGTTATGGATTTTATTGTTAAATGTTGCTGATTGTTTGTCTATTTGGTAAGTGTTCCAGAAAGACACATTGTAGGAAGACCATGTGTGATTTCCTGCAGAATCCAAAATCCATGGGAAGAACCCCATGCTTTGGAAATGGGTTTCGGGTGAAATTCCATTGCATATTTTAAGGATGACATCTCAGCTGAACTTCATGTGAGTGAGATGGTAAAATTATGCCAAGAAGGCATATGTGGGTTATGGAACGTGAAAATATTGGGGGTGGAAAACCGAAGGATTTCTGAATAAGATAAGGGAGCCCCCATTCTTCCCAAATGAAGAGAGAATACATCTAAAAAGGGATAAGTATTCTGTAAACCTAGGTAAAAACATGCATCTCTAATTATCAGGGTTAATATGCATAGCATGTTTTATTTTATTTATATTATTTCAAATTGCTTGAGTATGATTAGGGCCTACGTGGCTCACAATGGGAAGGGGTACACACCTTTCCGGTGATGGGTTATGATAGGGTTGTCAATATTGACTACACCCTAAGGGAATGGACGCATTCCCGGTGTTTCAATATTTGATAGTGAATGTTATGAAATATGTTTGCAATTTTGGAACAACAATAATGATGAGCTTGCTTATCCATCTTGTGTTGTGAGCCTGAACATATGCAATTGGTAATACACACTAAGGAAGAAAAGTAAGAGGGGTTGTTGTGAAGGGTTGTTGTATGCCTAATAAACCCAGTCGGTGTACTGGTTTGGCATTAGTTACTTGGATGTTGTGGAGGTATTGATGAAGGGTTGTTGTATGCCTAATAAACCCAGTCGGTGTACTGGTTTGACATTAGTTAATAGGATTTTGTGGAGGTTGTGGAGGTATTGATGAAGGGTTGTTGTATGCCTAATAAACCCAGTTAGTGTACTGGTTTGGCATTAGTTAATTGGATGTTGTGGAGGTTGTGGAGATATTGATGAAGGGTTGTTGTATGCTTAATAAACCCAGTCGATGTACTGGTTTGGCATTAGATACTTGGATGTTGTGGAGGTATTGATGAAGGGTTTTTGTATTCCTAATAAACCCAGTCGGAGTACTGGTTCGACATTGACTATTTGGATGGCATGGAGTAGCCTGTGTTCTATCCAACATCCAATCCCACAGGTGATCCCAGGGCTTGTAAAGTAAAGCAGGACCCTATGGACCAGAGAGGAAATGTCCAATATAGATAAGTACTTAATTTTCGTTCATCTCTTATTTTGGATAATGAAAATTTCATGAACAAATCTTATGACAACCAAGCTGATACACTATTGTTTCTATGTTGGAAACCTAGGTCATTGCAGGAAGCAAGAAGCCTTGAAGGCATCCTAAGGACGCATTTGGACATGCGGCTATCCTAGGAAGCTCAGTATGAGCAACAATGATAAGAATGGTGTTAGTGGACATGTGTGGGTCCTAGCACCCAAATTTTCTGTGTACAAACCATGGGGAGGGGATTCCTTGATGGAGAAATCCTTGGACAGATCTTAGACACTAAGTGTCGTAGCCAAAACAAGAAAGGGAAAGTCAAGCATTCACATTTAAGTGAAAGAGGCTAAGGAGCATAGAACCATAGTGAGGGTGTGGCTCCAGATTAGAACAAGACTAAGAGGGGAAAACTCTTACTCTTCTCTTTACTTTTGACTGATGCATCTTAGAAATGGAAAATTGTTGATTTTGACTGTGTTTATTTGCTTGAAATAAATTGTGAATGTTGAAATAGTTAATTCCCCGAGAAAGGATGAACATGAATGAGTTCATGTGTATGTTGGGAAAGCATGAAAAATGTGGAAGTCTCATGACTAGAGCATGGGCTCTCCATGTCAATTGGGAAAAAATTGACCGATTTCAATATTATGTTATGCTTGGCCTAACAAGATTTGTAATGATGAATTTCACAAGTGAAAATTGAAGCATTTGGTTGCAGATGATATAAGCAAGTGTGGCTAGTTGTGCACATTGACCATGGTAACAAACCAAAATCTGTTTGATTTGGCTGAAAATCTTCTCTAAACAATTTCCAAGACCCAAGAAAATCTTGGAGAAATTCTCAAGCTACAAAAGAAGCAGAATGAGATGAGCCACAAGGTTTTGCAGGATTTTGTTTGTCTGCAAAGACAGGTAAAAAGCATTCTGAAAACAATCAGCAGTGGAAAGGACAGTGGATCAATGAAGAGGTATTCATCCAATCAATCCATTAAGAAACGTCCCAGGTGGGAAGCCTCAAAGGAAATTGAACAGGTAAAGATAAAGCAGCCACTAAAATGTTGGGAATGTGGAGGAAATCATTTCCTACGCAACTTCCCAACAAGGAACAACAAGAGGAATAGCAGCCATGAAGTTTCCATACTTGTAGATCAGCTGGAAGGTAAAGAAAAGGAAGGGATTACTATGGAGAAATTCCCACATGCAGAGCTGGAAGATCAAAGCCAGCTGGGAGCAGCCTGTGGAAGCCAAAGGACTTGGTCCTGAAAGTTCAAATTAAAGGATGGAATGCAGGGAATACCTGTAACTTTTTTGTAAATTTTGGACATGTGTAAACTGTGTAAGTATTCCTAAGTATTGGAACACGGAGGACAGTGTTATTCTGAAGGGGAGGGGATTGTAATACCCCCATTTTGACCCATATTATATTTTATCTATAATTTATATATTGTATGCATGTTATGTATGATTCCTAGCATGGAGCTCAAGGCCAAGGCCCCGCTAGTGAATGCTCGGCCTTGAAGAGGAAAGTAGTTGGTATTAAATAGGAAAGTAGTTGGTATTATGCTACCCATGTGCTAGTAAGCCATTGAAATTGTAAATATGCATTTTAATAGAAATGCCCACAACTAGCTATGCAATGCAACAAGAGATGAGGGCATGATTTTTACAAGGAATGGGGGTGGGATATTCAAACCCTTCAGCCAATCAATTCAAGCCAAGTGTCAATGAGAGAACCCATGAACCCTCAACTACCCATGTTGACTTTTGTGCCCAATCATTAATTTCTCCGAAGAGTTGGTTGAGGTAGTTAATGCCTTGGGGAATAGAGAGGTATGGTTGTCCAAATTCGGGTATGGGAAAGCCACCCTTCATGGAAATTTTGTTTGACTTCTGGGGAAAGAAAAGAGCCATGAAATTGCTCCCTAAGCCATTCTTCACCCATGGTCTTTGCTCCTCATGCAGTCTAAGCTAGCTGGGGCGTTTTACTTCACGTTTTCCATCATTTTCCTTCTTTTTCCATAGCCGGGAACTCGTTTTTGTGTTGCATAGTGGCTGGGAGGAAGAGAGTCACGATTTGGGGGTTTACAGAGGCCGTTTCTTCCCCTTGAATGCTGATAAAAGTTTTATGAAAATGATTTGCTCTCCCAGGGTTGATTCCCCATCTAACATTTTGTTTTGGGTGTGCCATGATTTGGGGAAAACCCATGGACCCTATTTTGTAAATTCCATTGTTGAATGTTGGGGTTGAGATGGGTATCCATTGCTTTGGGATGTGCTGAGCTTGAGGGTTCCATTTTCCTTGTAGATATCATGCCCAGCTCGGGGGTGGTCTCTGAGTGCTGAAAGAATATAGGTTGGGCAGAGACCTATGGTTGGGTGGAACGTTGCAGCGACATAAATAGTTTCTTGGGACAATATTACTTCACGATGAGTATTTTATTTTTGTGTTTTACTTCTCCAAGTTTTTAATTATTGATGAATGTTATCAATATGCTAGAATTTGCATGATATATGTGTGTAGAAGAATTTTACTGCCGTTGTGTTTGATAGATCTGCACATACATATGTTTTTATTGTATGGATCTAATGAATAGGGCTGATTTTATGTAAAATCCCAAGATCTACAGTCATGTT